>CM073770.1:2871219-3588025 GCA_037158775.1 Hetaerina titia | reverse complement strand
GCGGTTTGCGGAGTATAATGTAGATGCTAAGAACTTTTGGGAGTGATTTTGAGGCATGTAAATCTATTTGAATTAGAATCATTAACGTTGCAAACTTTTGAGATTCTTTTAGAGAACATCTAAGATATTTACTTAAATTTTAAGTAATTTTGCTGGACGATTTTACTTATTTTTTCTAATAAATGATATAAATTTTTTGAAACAGTACAAGGAAATGAAAGTGCATTAAAAGGAGATGCTTTGAATATTAATCATATCTTCTAGTTCCAGATTCATTGCAGCGAATCTAGTTCAAATGTTGAAATAAATTCAATGATTGCGTTAAAAGGTTTATGCTTGAAAAGTGTATTTTATTCGGATATTTAAGTGATGTATAGAATATTAAAAATTATATAATGTACTTTTATAATAAATAAATATTTCCAACGGAAGAAAAATACTTGGCCAGGTATTATAATTTTTCTTCCACAATGTATGCCTCTTCCTCCCATTATTCAAGCATTCCGTGCTGACGGCCATAGATAGCCTAAAGGACAATCCACTTCATAAAATACCATACTGTATTTTCATTTTAGACAGATGGTATGCAGCAAAGTTTCGCTTCTTTTCACAAAATGACAAACATGACAGAAAGCTTAAAAATTTGGTCCCACTTGTTAAAATGGTTTTAATCATAATTACTGGAAACGTAGTTATTCTAGCAGAATTAACTGTTGTAAAAAACTATTGACGGTTAATGGAAGATTTAAAGAAGAAATGTTTGGGAGAAGTGTTACGTTGACTACTTTGAATAAGTTACAGTAAAAACATACACACACACACACACAAAAACACACACACAAACACCCACACACACACACTCACACACACACACACTTATATATATATATATATATATATATATATATATATATATATATATATATATATATATATATATATATATATATATATAAATGAGGAAGTACTAAAGATGGTGGGTGAGGAGAGGGGTTTGTTGAGAGAAATCGTATGGAGGCAGAAAAAATGAATGAAAGGCGTATTGAGCGGTAGTGGAATGTTGAAGAAGGTAATAGAGGGGAGAATGTTGGGCAAGCGAGGTAAGGGCAGGAACAGGATAGGGATGCTGGACGGGATTAAGGGAGGAAAGAAGTACACCAAGATGAAGAGGGACCTGATATATTATATAGTAGATTAGTTTCATAGGTGGGGAGTCACAAAATGTTTCTTTGATAGTTGTGTCCATCCAAAAACCTACTTTAACGGTAGATTACCTTGCAACCATTTCAGAGAGTAAAAATCATTCGCCTTGACCGGGATGATTTTTATCTTGAGGGCGAATGATTTTTACTCTCTGAAATGGTTGCATTATAATGCACACATAGCGGGTGACTCCGTTAAAGTTACTGTTACAGTTTCTTGAAATTTGGTAGATTACCTAATAATAAATAATATATATATATATATACACATATACACACACACACATATATATATATATATATTATTATTATTAGGTAATCTACCGGTTAAGGTAGGTTTTTGGATTGACACAACTATCAAATAAACATTTTGTAACACCAAACGAAACCCAATCCAGCAACCTAATCTACATCAGGTCCCTCTTCATCTCCGTGTACCTCCTTCTTCCCTTCATCCCATCCAACATCCCCATCCTATTCCTGCCCTTTCCTCGCTTGCCCAACATCCTCCCCTCTATTACCCACTTCAACATTCCACTACCGCTCAATACGCCTTTCATCCATTTTTCCTGCCTCCATAGGATTTCTCTCAACAAACCCCTCTCCTCCCGCACCATATCTAGTACTTCCTCATTTGTTTTCCTTTCGGTCCATTTCACCCTCTCCATTCTTCTCCACACTCACATTTCAAAATCCTCCAATCTACGTCTATCCTCCTGCTTCAGCGACCACGTTTCCGCGCCGTACATAGCTACGCTCCATTTCAGAGTTTTTACGAGTCTTGTCTTAACATCCCTACTCAACGTCCCCGTCATCAACTCCCTCCTCCTTGAGAAAGCTTCCTTGCCTAGCGCAATTCTTCTCCTTATGTCCCTACCACTTTGACCGTATTGGTCCAAAACACTTCCGAGATATGTAAACTGTTCTACCTGCTCTATATTTCCCCCGCCTATTTTAATATTTAGCTTAGCTTTCTGGAAAATCGCATAACCTTCGTTTTATTAATATTTATTCTCATCCCATATTTATCGAACTGAACCTCCAATTCACTCAACAATGCTTGCAACCCCGTGGCTGACTGAGCAACTAATGCTTGGTCATCAGCAAACCTAACCGATTTTACGAATTCCCCTCCGATTTTCATTCCTACCTCCAGTTCTTCTCATGCCTCTTTAATCATTTCCTCCACATATACGTTGAACAGCACCGGTGACAATGGGTAACCCTGCCTTACCCCTCTTCCTAACACTGCCCATCCGGACTCTCCGTCCTCCACTCGCACCTTAGCAGTCTGAGGCATGTACACGTTACGAATCAGCCTCCGGTCCCTCCAATCAATTCCTATTCTCTGCAATACACGCATTAATTTTTCCCAATTCACTCTATCAAACGCTTTTTCGAAATCTACGAAACAGGCAAATACGTCCTGATTGTATTCTTTATTCCTCTCGACTAGTGATCTCATTACTGCAATGGCATCTCGCGTACCTATTCCTTTCCTAAACCCAAACTGATCATCCTCTAAATAATCATTTGCTTTACCCTCTATCATTTTGTTGATGATCCTGAGAATAATAATAGCTGCGTGGGATATAAACTTATTGTTCTGTAATCCTCACATGATGTAGCCTTTGCCTTTTTTGGAATAGGAATTAACACCGATCTCACAAAATCTTCCGGCCAGATTCCTTCCTCATAGATACTACGAATCAGGCCAAATGGAGTCTTCTTCCCACATTTTCCTAAACATTTCAACCATTCCACAGGTATGTTGTCCACCCCCACGGCCTTATTTGCTTTCATCTCCTTTAATGCCCTTTCTATTTCATCGTCGAGTATGCCTGGATCTAAGCTATCTTCTTCTACGTCATGTTCCTTTTCTGTGTCTAACCTTGTCGGCCTAAATTCTTTACCATACAGTGTTTCTATATATTCCTTCCATCTCTCTTGGATTTTTCCTGGTTCAACTATTATCTCACCCAACTTATCTTTAACTGTTAGCACAGATCTTGCCTTCTTACTTCCCGATAATAACTTAACCTTGCTGTATAGAGCACCAATTTCACCCTTCTTCTGTAAACTTTCAATATCCTCGCATTGCGTTTTCCACCATTTTTCTTTTGCTTTATTTGTGGCCCTTCTCAATTTATGGTTTAACTCTTTGTACTTCATTTTGCCTAACTCTGTGTTTACATTTTTCCATCTTCTTCTCTCATCCATCTTTGCAACCATCTCATCCGTTACCCATGGTTTCCTTATCCTTTTCCCGTTAACGGTTTCTATAGTTTCTTTAGCGGCTTTCAATATCCCTTTCTTGATACATTCCCATTTTTCTTCGATAGTACTCAGTTCTTTACCGTCATCCATCATTTTCTCTATATATATATATTTATAGAAAACAGAAACCCTGAAACATACAAAAAAGAAAAGAAAGTCAGTTGCTCGGTGATTTCCCAGAAAGTATACAACAATTAATTGAGAGTAGTGAAGTTTTAATGTAGGTGATATTCATGATAAATTCACGAATGAGGATAGGGAGGAGGAAGAAAATATTCCTTTTCGCCAATAAGAAAACTGGTGGAAAGAATCGCATGACTAAAGAAAGAATAATAGGAAAAACCAAGGTGTGTCCAAACAAAACGTTTCACGCTTGGAAGCTCAAAAAGGCTATTAATTTAGGCTATCGACCGTCCAATACCCACCTTCGATTGTTTTGATGTGCTTGATGACGACTTATAAATCTCTAATGAGCGTTAAATTATCATTATCATTAAATTATCGTTAACAAATATCAGGAAAAGCAACGGACCGATTACGCTTCCCTGGGGGTACCCCCAAGGTCACTCGTATGCTGTCGTAACCAGCGCCGTCAAGACTACCTTCTTTTCCCGCTCTGACAGAAAGTTTCTGAAAGGCTCTGAAATTTATTGCGCCCTTGTCTGTACGTACGAACTTTTATGTATGAATTAATTTACCATGAGGAACCTAATCAAATGTCTTTTGAAAATCCAAAAAGATCGCAACCAGTCTCCTGATAGTCTCTCGTAAGCGTTAAATGATCAAAACTATTTTTCTGCTAGTGTAACCACGGACCTAATTTTCCAGAGCCATCCTCTTCTTCATTTCTGGCCTAAGTTGATGTCGTTATCACGCTCAAGTGAGTATTCTGAGTCGGTCTGAGCGCCGACGGCAGGAGGGGACAGGCGAGGGGCTGATTGGGGGTTTCCCACGTGGACGAGGACTTCGATATGCTACCTCTTCACAAAATGCTAATCGGCGAATCACACTCGCCATTTCACAGTTTCTCCCGCAATCCAATTCACACGCAGTCTATCCCTCCCGGATGAACGCAAACAAAATATGCACATCGAAAAACCCTTCAACGAAACGTCCAACACCGTCACTTTCCCTGCCGCACCCGCCGCTCGTTTTTGATCACCATGGGGATTGAGGTGCGGTCCGGGGTTGGAGGAAGGAAAGGGAAAGGAGTTGAGTTGGGGCGGTGGACGAAGCAATAAGTGACCCGGGAGCCGTTCTTGAGATGGGCTCACCCGAGTGGGTGACTCTCGGGGAAATGTTTGCCATGGGGGCGCGGGTTACGGAGGAGAGGGCCATGGGGACCAACAAGGGGCACGCAATGAGATCGGCGATGGACGCTCCAACTCCTATTGAGCGACGATGAATATACGAGGGCTGTCCAGAAAGTAACGCCAGTTAGGATATTAAAAAACACTCGAAGAGATACAGAAAATTTATTATTTCCATCAAAAATTGCGCTCCACTGAATCTCTACTATTTTTCCGCACACTCGCTCAAATCTCTGAATTAATTTTCCAATTTGTTCAGCATATAATTTTGCCACATCACAGCCAACCGTTGACGGAATCTTGAAGTTTCTCATCGAGACGAGCAAAAAACTAAGTAGTCTATTTTTTAGTGGTATTTCCGTATTTCAGTAGATTCGTAGGAATCTGCGAAAAATTTGTAAGGATTTGAAATATCGTGTCCAAATCTAGACTAACGTTTTTGTAAATTTTCTGTTGAAAAGTTCATTGTTCACCACAGACGGATGGCCAGTAGTTCTTGGACATCACGAATCTTTGTCCTTTCACCCTTAAACTAGCAACATCACAGTCGCACAAAACTGTCACTCTTCACGTAGTCGGTGCACAGCACAAACTTTCCGATCAAAGTCAGCAGCTTTGAAGTTTTTTTTAACAGTGAAAACCTTATCACTTAACGAATTTTACATTTGACGGGATTTCCAATTGTATCGTTCATTTTGACTCACCACCGTAAGCAAACGACAAGCGGCGCGGCCTTCTAAACACCGGAGCTCGAGGCATACCGCCCTAGTGTGTGTGTGTAAAATACAGCAAACATTCGGCTCATCCCACTACGTCTCTCGCTACACTCACTCGTAACTTACATCCTGGACATCCCTCGTCAATATATACAGCCACCCACATACGTGCATTACCTTTTTTGGGAAACACCCTTAATGTGCTCATTGCAATTTCTCTCGCTCCACCGCCACCGTCTCGCAACGATTTCATGCGCACGGACATGGTAAGGCGACTGACGTGCGTGCGTGCGTGTCAGGTGGTTCGAGGGTGAAGGAGGGTAGAATTCGTGGTAGAGGTATCTCCGTCGCAGAGTTTTGCTCTCTCCTCGCCGAAAGTTTGGAGAGGGAATATTGATGTTGGCGAATGGAAAGGCATGAAAGTGCTCTGGATTCTTGGAATTCGTTCCCATGGAAAGCAGACGGTGGAAATCCGCATGGATGAATATGGGCAACGTCTCACTGTCAAACATTCTCTTTTAATGAATGAGTTGGATTTGGCTGCAGAATTTCATTCGTTGGCCAATGTTTCAAGCCAATCTCCTTCCTGAGGGCAGGCAAAGGTCCACCAAAGGGCTAACCAATCACAACTATTCACATCAGCTGCAAAAAAACTTGAAGTCGCATATTTAGTTAGGGTTTAACTGAAACTAATTACCAATTCTTTCCATAATTTTAATGATTACGACATAATTACTGTATGTAATATACATATGGTAATTTAACTCAAAGCGGGTTATATTAACTTTAAATCGCTTCAGATAGTCATGCAATACATTTTTAACGAATGTGATATCCATGCTATTGAATTTATGTTAGACTAGAACTTTTACAAATTAAGCCATGAAAAGGCGATAGATTCATTTTAAATGATTCTCCTGGCAATATTGCTTATTTCACGTGGTCAAAAATTTTTCTAAATCAAACTACAATATTTTACTAAAGACACTTTAAAGTTTACTCATGGAATTTACATGGGAAAATTCCAGATGGAATTTCTTTATTTGCCGAAAAACATTTGTCTCCCTATTTGCCTGTCTACGAATGTACTTTGAAGCCATGAAGTTAATTTGGAGAGATTGAATTTTTTATAAAAGAAGCATACTTAAGTAAAACACTTATTGGATTTGGCTAGGGGACGAATTATTTTTAATGTGAACTGACATGCCAGACTGCAAAAAATTAATATATTCGGAAATAATTATGAGAAAATAAACCTTTTTAGGGGAAAATCCTTTCCTCGTTATGCGGTGCAAAATTGAACACGTTTCCGCACCACTTATTAGACATAACTGATCGACCCTGAGGCCTTCATAGGCCAGAATGGTCTTTTTAGATGAAAACCCTACACAGTCTATGATACTCGCGCAACAGTATAGGGTGACAAAGTTATTTCCTTTCTCTGCTGTATTTTTGGTTACTCCGGAAGAACTAGCAAACCCGGAGAAGCACAGAAAATGGGTGAATGTAGTTTTGCCCTAGTGTGAGACCCAGAAACGAAAACAAGTCCTTTGAACAGTAGCATTAGATTTTGTTCGCTCTCCTACTACCATCTTTAATGAATACAACGTTTCATAAAAAGTATTGAAAACAACTTTTTTCTGACGTAGCAGGACGTTGCAGCACGATCAGCGAACGATTGAACAGCGGTACGACATCGAATTTTGTGTCCGACTAGAGTAATTGGATACGAAGACGTTGAGCATGATTTGCCAATTTTTGAGGACGAAAGCATGCCACAGACTGCTGCTTTTAAAGAGCTGAAGCACTTTAAAGGTGACCGAGAGAGTGTGGAGGACGAGCCCCGCGCTGGACGGCCATCGACGTCAAGAACCAACGACAACGTGCAACGTGTACCTGAAATGCAGGAATGAGACCGTCGGTTAAGTTCACCCATGATCGCGATCATATTGAAATTGATAAGACAGTAACAGTGGACACCACTTTTCACTGAAAACTTGGCGATGCAAAAAATCTGCACTAAACTTGTCCCCCGAGGGTCTCTCGACGGGCGACCAAGAGTAGAGTCGAGTGTCTGCTAGCAATGACCTTCTATAACGTCATCGCGACGATTCCCCAAACCCCTTACAGTCCTGAATTGGCACCAGAAGGTGTTTCCTATTCGTATAAAAGTGAAATCCTTCATCAAAGGACACCATCATGGGACCCTAAGTTCTGTCAAAGAAGGTTGCAAGCGCATCCTTCAGGACCTTCCGGAAACCTCCTTCCAGGGATCTTTTGAGTCGTGGAAAAACCGTCGAAAGAGGGAAGTTGACTCTCAAAGGATGTACAATGAAGAGTTTTAAGAAAAAGTGTAGTAATATCTGAAATACATATTTTTCCCTGAAATTTTTTTCGAGACTTATAAAAAAACATTATAAAATCTTCTACAAGATCTATCTATCCATCAATCTATATCGACCGCCCCTGGGGTGGTCGTCAACATGGTTCTGTTTTGGTTAATGAGGAGACGTTCAGCTGAATATGGACATTGATAATTTTCTTTAAAAAATATTCAACTGAATTCCATCTACTTGGAAATGGAAAATTTGGGTGCATTCGATGGTAGCACGACGGAAGTGAAAGTAGCAAAGGCTCTGGTGGGGGGGGGGGGTGCGGGGAGTATCCCGCGTTTGGTCACTGCCGGGCGGAGGGGTCAGCTTGGGAACCCGGGAGGGTGAGAGTGGACAGGGAATGGGAGTGAATGAAAAAAACCCCTCCTTCATCCCCCGCTCGGATCCGAATGGTGATGCATAAAGCAGTACAAGGGGCGGGGGAGAGGGAAACAGCGAGTTGGCTTCGACTGCGCTTGCCGCGCTTCCGAATATTTATTGCCCTCGCAGAGCATTGGAAAAGAAGCGTAGGAAAAAAGAGAGATTATGTCACTTTGGTGATCCATGGCATCTCTCTCCTCCCCTCGACTGAAAATATCGGAATGTACCGTTGGCATGCACCATGGACCGAAAACGCCCAAAATAATGCCGCGACCCCATCGCGAAAATTCTCACCCTATCGGCATCTTTGAACGTGCTTTTGTGGCTCGGGGGCGTTTCCACGGGTTCCGCGAATGTTTTCATGAGTGGCAATAACTCGGAGGCCTCAACTGCCCTTTGAATCCAAGGGGCGTCAGCCAGCCAGCGGGAGATAGCATGACGAAAGTTGTATTCTTAAAAACTAATTAAAGGTGAAATTTCTCTCTGTTCCGTTTTTTACAATCCTTGGTATTTCGCACAGCCCGAATACTGTTTTTTAATCATCTCCCTACCAGAATATGTTTGTTGCAGCCGTCTATTATTTATCGTTTTCCCTGTTTTAGGAGACTAAATATTGAGGAAAAATATTGGCTAAGCAGGGCAGAGGGTGGAATAGAATTGGCAATTTAGGATTGCGCGGAAGCCGTGCGTATTAATTAAGGCGGATATTATTATACATCTGCTTATTTAATTAATTCTTTACTACTCTAGCCTTACCTACTCTTTAACACGTATTTCCTCAATCACCGTATTCAAACCTAAAACTGTTTCCCTAAATAAGATAAAACAACTCAACTCGAAGTTTTTTCCTTGATCGTGAGCATTGCTCC
Source organism: Hetaerina titia (assembly GCA_037158775.1). Classification (NCBI taxonomy): domain Eukaryota; kingdom Metazoa; phylum Arthropoda; class Insecta; order Odonata; family Calopterygidae; genus Hetaerina; species Hetaerina titia. The sequence goes on along the minus strand of CM073770.1, from coordinate 3,578,898 downwards.
TTTTTAGGTCTACTGGAAAGAGGTTTAATCAGAACTCCTTTGTTCTTTCTTTGCGTTTGTGACATTAAATTTGTGGATAAAAGTAAGATACGTTTTTTGAGAAAAGAAGCCGTAGCAGTATAGAGATATATTCATAATCCTCAGGATAAATTGGCATTAAAAGGCAAACTTATGAAGCCTTACGATCTTATGAAGCGGCCTTTTAGGCCTAAAAGGCCGCTTCATAAGATCACAGATCTAAGTGTCAATTAGTTTTTCTCGATACAATCGCCATTTGATATTCCTGAAGTTGGCAACCGAAGCTGAAATTACTAAGATTTTAGAGTATGCTCCGCGGAAACTACCGTTTCCGTCTTTAAGGGATCAGAGGACGACAATAACTGTTGGGGAGACTTCCGGCAGCCCGTGTAATGTCAGGGTTCTTTGTCTCCCCGTAGAGACCCCATTGAAAGGTATAACGAGCGAGCTCCAACGTTTTCGTAAAATCCATCTTTCGTGGGAGAACAGGTGGGAGGGAGAAAGGATGGCGCGGGTGCTTACTGGCACCAGGGTTGTGTGGATGACGGTCGAGAGAAGAAATATCCCCCCATACCTCCACATCGGCGGCAACCGGGCCATCATCATCTATGAGGGTCAGGGTCACACTTGCACCCGCCTCAACCAAGAAGACCACAAGCGCAAGATCTGCCCTGGGAACCAGGGAGGGAAGAGCTATGCCGAGGCAATGGTCATGGTCTCCAACCCGAACAACACCTAGGAAATGGACGAGCCCGAGGTGGATGTGGAGGAGTGGGTGTGGTCGCTGCTTCTTGTCGAGGGTGCCCCCTTCCACTACTCCTGTCGACTCCCAACATCCACCTTCACTTTTAGGGAAATTTCAGCGGGAGCTAAAGTCGTCAGCGGAAGAAAGCGATTCGAAAAAGAAAAGGACAGACGACACTGAACTCCTGAGTTCGAACTTTGATCTAGCTGCAGTCCTTACCAGCTCGCTTATTATTCTCCCAAAACCGCTGGCCCCTGTCCCTCTGACCCCGTCAAAGGAGGACGGATTATCCTTCGCCCCTCTTATTCGCGGCCACGCCACCGATACCCTCCACTCGCAATCGTTGCATCACGGGCTTCCAACGCCCCGAGAACCACTGGTGACAGAGGTGGAGGATTCATCGGATTGTGAATGGCCCCCAATCTCAACGGATGGCCTCCCGATCCCGTTATCACGGACACTCAATCAAGATGTCGTCGGTCTTCCCAGGGACCATCTAAAGGCGGACCGAATCGACCTATCTTCCTTGATCACCCCGACGGGGCCCCTTTGGCAGATGACACCCAGTCCGCACCCCCGTCTTCTCTTGAGGCCACCTCCCGGCCTGGGACGAGCCCCAGCTGTGCTCGCTCGAAGAGGGCCCCCCGTGGAACGCTGCCGAACAACCCGCTCTTCGTGGAGACCACGGCTGGGTCTTCCTCTTCGGACGAGGTAGGGGAGGAGGGATGCGGCGACAACTCGCGACCTCGATCGTCGACCCGTCGGACAAAGCGTCTCGGGAAGCCGCGAAGTACTCGTCGCCCTGGTTCCAGCCGCGACCGGAGCGACCTAAGGCACGACCAGAAGTCTGGTAAGTGATGTCCGGTGCCCATAGTTGTCCTGTCGTTTCACCGATGAATATCATTTCGCTGAACATTGCCGGCGTTTACAGTCCCTTAAAAATTGCAGTCCTACAACGTTTTCTCCGCGATCACAGGGCTGATGTAATCCTCATTCAAGAGGAAAAGGAGGACATAGTCTGGGATGCGAACGCCTGTCAGGCTATCGGCAATTTTGCCTATTGCTATTCTGGCACCGCCACTCTAGTCCGAAATGACATTTCGTTCTCTCATGTTCGCCGCCACGCCTCGGGTCGAATAACTTCCGTTATCGTGAATGACATCCACATCACCAGTTCTTACGCTCCCTCAGGTGAGCGTGCTAGGTCACAGCGCGAAACATATTTTAATGAACTTCTCCTCCCCTACCTTTATTCCTTCTCGGGGAAGGCCATCTTGGGTGGGGATTTCAACTCCATTTACCGCCGAGAGAATAGTGCCTCGAATAGGGATAGGGTGACGTACTATCCAAGCCGGACACTATCACTGATGCTCGACTCCATTGGAGCGATTGCCGCAGTGCGTTCTTTCTGCGCCGGTCCCGCCCCCTTCACGCGATCAGGGCGTAACTCTCGGACGCGGATCGACTACCTCTTCCTCTCGGCATCACCTAAGAATGATGTCCAGAGAGTGGACACCCTCCCGGGGCCCTTCTCTGATCACTGCGTGCTGATCATGAGTGTCACGTGCCCGGATACATCCCCGACCGCGCTGGCCCACCGCTGCGGCACCGTGTGGCGCATGGATCTCCGCGTGCTGGACGCCACTCGCCGCGGCTCCATCCGCTGCCGGGTGTGTGAACTGGGCGCTGGAGGAGCTCATGCGTAAGGATGTTGTGCCGGAGGATTTCCACGCCCAAGTGTCGTCTCTTAAAAAAATTATACTCGGCCACGACCTTCAAAAATACACTCCCCAAAAATTGCAAAAAGAATTATACACAGATATAGGGAAGCCCCTAACGCTACCCAAGCTTCGGCGCTCGATGAAATCCAGATCCGGCTCCGCCACAGATTAAATCCCTTTCAGAGAATCTGCCGCCGGCGACACTGACCTCCTCAGGGAAGCGGCCCGGCACTTTCAAGTCATTTTTAACAAGTATCCCCAGTGGAAGGAGGGAGACACACCCCCTCTTCCCCCGCTCCCTATGCTGTCTTCAACCCAAAAAGCGGATCTAGGTCGAGACATACGTTCAGACGAACTGGACTGCGTCTCCACCATGTTCCCAAAGGGCAAAGCACCCGTCTTGGACGGCCTACCCTTTGAATTTTATTTCGCGTACTGGGATGTTTTCAAACCTATTTTAACCAACCTTATTAATTGCATTTTAATTAGCGGCTCTTTGACAGCAAGTCAGCTGATCGCCTTGATAACCCTTATTCCAAAGATGACGAGACCCAAGTCGTTCAACGACTTCCGGCCAATCGCCCTTTTAAATGCTGATTATGAAATATTGGCACACGCCTTGCGCTATAGAATGAAAGCTGTTACCGACATCGTCCTCTCTCCATCCCAGCACACCGTGTTGAAAACGCGAAACATTTTCGATGCCGCATTTTTAATTCGCGACGTTATTTTTTCCTCACCCTCGTATGGCGATAGTTTTCTAGCAGTGCTTGGAATTTACCTTGCGAAAGCATTTGATCTGGTCCGGATCGAGTGGATCCTAACCGTGCTCAAGACGATGGCCTTCCCCAAGCACTTCATACGTGCCGTCTTAACGATGCATATCGGTACATCTTCTAGAATTAGAATGAAGAATGCCACCTCACCGCCCATTCCCTTCTGTAACTCTGTCCTGCAGGGCTTCCCGTTGTCAATGCTGCTGTTTGCTTTTGCCATAGACCCCCTACTCAGACGACTGCAGAGCAATGGAATCGGGATACGCCATCACAGCGCTGTCTGCCTGGGCGTCGCATACGCTGACGACACAACCCTTTTTATAGGCGACCCGTCCCACATGGCTCTCACCCACGACATTTTAAAGTCATATGAGCAGGGTGGTCTCTTCCTTAACCACCGGAAATCCAGGTTTCTCCTGCTGAAGGGAAATACGCCCCCGACCTTCATCGGTGGCGTTAGGCGCCCTCCCCCAAAATCTTAGGGTTCTAGTGGGAGAAGGAGCTGGCTCCCACGATTGAGCGGAACTGGGGAATTATAGACCACCACATAAAATAGTGTTGGGAAACTTTCACTCCCTTCCCTCCCGATCGTGACCCGCGTCCGGCTCCTCAACCCGATTGTCTTCCCGATGCTATGGTATGTGGCCCATTTGTGCCCCTTACCCCCTAAATACAATGCATACTTTATTAAAGCGACCATCCAAATGATCTGGAATGGCTACGTAAAGAGTGTCCCGCAACCAGCTCTATGCCCGTTTGAGCTGGGTGGTCTCAATTTAACGCATACAGCTCTAAAGGCAAAGCTAAACGCGAAGCTCGGCCCGCGCATCCTTGGGGGTGACGACGCGTGGCGCAAGGCACTCCTCAAGGGCGCGTTGCAGGCACTCGCGCACGACGAATGCCACCGGAGGGCATTTGAAGAAACGAAAAATGTCGCCCCACTCCTGCGAGATGGAGAAACAATTAGGGTCAAGACCCTGTATCTCAGAGCGCTCGCCGAACAGGGAAAAAAGACATCCAGAAGGACGTTATCTTGGAAAAATGGGTGACCAGCAGAGGGATCGATGAGGCACGTAGTCAAACGTTCAACCTAATCGCGAACTTGGTCATGACGAGGGATCTTGTACGGGTTGTGACAATCCGAATTATGTGTGCAATGAGCTGTGAGATGGACTAACGCACATAACCCGACTCTTATTTGAATCCTTCACTTGTTCGAAAAATATATTGCATTACTAATATAAATAAAGAATTTGCATTGAGATTCCTTTTCGGTTTCAAATTTTAGAAAAAATGTCAGCAATAAAAAACAAGTTACTACTACAAATTACTCCGTAATTGCAGCAGAACCAATCTAAGCCTCGAAAAATTTATTTATGAGCATTTATTTTCTCGGAAACCGTTTCAGTATTTGTCACATAGAACGTAATTAGACAATTTCATGGAATACCAGCCAAAATAATTATATAGAGCCTGAATAATATGTAACTTGTAATTAAAAAAATGTTTTAATTAAATGTATTTAAGAGCGCTGCCTTTGCATGACTGTTTGCCACTACTTCCGCTATTTTAAAACAGAACACAATGCAAACATATTACATGCTTTTGTAACCTGAGACGTATAACCGGACTAAGCTATTCTTTGACATAACACTGAACTCCATAATTCTCAGAAATCTTACTGTCTCAGATCCATAGCAAAATAAGTTTTTCCATTTCCAAAGGGTAGTCTGCCAGCTCAGATAGTGGAAGAAAAAACTTGTGCCAAGGGTATAAAGTTCACGGGACGTAAATAAGCGCGCATTATATAAAAACTTTCACGATCTCACTGAGGAAAAAAATGGCCATAATGTCGGGCGAAGTCCTAAGTTCCCCGCTACGGGCGGCAGACAAAATAAAGAAAAAAAGAAAGCGGAAAAGCGCAGTGGAATCCTTTCCCGCCCCCCTCCCTTTTCCCAAGCGCGGAGGATCCCCCCTCTCGGCACCCACCGCTCGCTCCATTACACCGGCGTGATAAATGTTTATATACCGAGCGGATTTTTCCCGGCCTAACCCTTCACCTTTCCCTCACTCACTCAAAAAACCCCTTTTAGCCTCCTCTTCCGCGTCTGTCCATCTAAGCTCTCCTCTCTCCCCTTCTCCCTTTCTCGGCCCACCTGTTCCTTTTTCTCCGGCGCCGTGGCGTGAGTGCCCCCATGGACCGGCCGGGAGCACCTGGGCACGTGAGGGATGTTCTCGCGGGCGGGTGATTCGGGGGAAACTGCTTATGAAGGCGGGCTCATTTCTCCTCTGCGGAGGAGTCAGTCGCGTGATGAGGCGGCGTCTTACAACGTAGGGCTGGGATCAGCGGTAGAATCTCTCGCGTGGGATTTCTTCGAGAGGAGGGAATGAGGAGGGGCTCTTCTTCTTCCGAATGGAGAAGAGAGACGCAAACCCTGCCATGAGGATGTCCCTCTACATTTTTTTGACGGCTGTTTCCATGGCAACCTGAGTGAGATTTTATCTTACAGTTCCGAAATGGTTTCAACGCAAGGTCTCTTATTTATATATATCTTCTTCACGACTCACAGTATTCTCTCGCAATGGTTCTAAACTAATGCCAAATCCGCGTTCATTTAATATGAGCATTTTATAAAGGTAAAGGTTTATTTCTTTGGTTAACCTTTTCGTTGAAATTCCACTCTAACACAGATATCAACATGTATAAGGGAAAACGAACAATGAAGGCTTTTTAAAGAACCTTTAAATCATGTGATCATACATATTTTTTATGTAATATTAGTATTTTTATAATTTGACAATTCCTTAAACAAATGACATTTTTTGGTGCCTATTCAAGCCTAGTATGGACAATAAATTACATTAACTTAAAATAATTTAATGCCCAAAACAACGTATTTATTTGTTACCTATATGATACTTATATTATAAACAAATCCAAGTGAGTTAATTGATATTAAAGTTTTATTTCAGTGTATTTTTTTCTCCTAGAACGGATTCATAAACACTTTTAATGATTTAAAAGTAAATTTGCAAGAGAAAAAATCTCTACATTAAAATATCCAATTTTCATTACATATTCCTGTAGTTCCTCTCCAAGTATGTACATTTCAAATTAGTATATTTATATCCATTCCGTGCAGATATACGTAAAGATGGAATGGATATGATGGTGATAATATTTCTCCAAAAAATTTTTTTTTAGTCTCATTGGCATCAAATTATTCAAAAAATATATTTATATATTCATTATAACTCTATTAGTATAATATTCGTGTTGCATGATATTATCAATATTTTAATCCTAGGATTGGTTTATTGCAGCCCTCCATTCGCCTCTATTTAATGTCAATTCCCTCAATCTCTGATACCTTTTCTGTTCTACGTATTTCTTAATTTGTCCTATGTACGTATCTCTTGGTCTTCCTCGTGGAATCTTCCCTTCTATTTTTCCTTCTATTATATTCCTAATCAATCCATTGTGCCTCAATATGTGACCAATCCATTTAATTCTTCTTTGCCGTAGAGTTTTCCCTATGGTTCTATCCTCTTCTTCTCTTCTCCTCACATATACTTCCTCATTCCATACTTTGTCTGCTTGAGATGAAAATCTTTATCAATCTCCTCCAGTACCATGTTTCAAAGGCTTCTATTCTTCGCTGGTCCACTTTTCTAATGTTCCAAGTCTCGGAGCCATAGTGCGCCATGCTCCACACGAAAGTCTTGATGTTGTTACCTGGTTTCCAGCCTTAGGTTCTTTGAACATAGTAATTGCCTCTTATTCATGAATATTAGTATTAGTTAAACGTTTCAAACGCTTACTCTAAAAACTGAAAATACTATGTTGAGAGAATGTAATGAAAAATAAGTGAAGTGAATGCGCACGGAGAGAGAGGAAGAGAGAGACAAAAGAAAAATAAAATCTCCCAGTGGAGAAGTTGCGGTGTTGAGACGAGAAGCAGGGAGGGGGCGTGGCGATTGGAGCAGAGCAATGGGAAGGAAAACGAGGAAATAATTAAGATGTATTGGGCGACGTCACAGTGGCCTGGAAAGGGGTGTGATCCGAAAGAATGCCGGCGACCCGAAGGGAGACGTTGGGAGAAAAGTGTATTAGGAATGGTGGAAGAGGAGAGGGGAATCTGTCAGCGTGGCGGATGAAAGGCCACGATAAGGACTCTTTAATTCGAAGGGGGAGGGAAAGTCTCCGTGTGAGTTTTTTCGTGTCAAAGGGCGGGGAGGAGGGCAGACCGTGTTGAAGGGGTGGTGGAAGAGGAAGGACCCGACTGGAGGCGGGAGGACCTTGAAAGGGCGAGGCCAACGCCGACATTACGGGTGAGTGGCGTGGAACGCACGTGGGGCCCTCCTCCTCTCCAATACTGCGGCGTCGAGAGATGAGAGCGGAAGATCGCAAAGGAGATTGGAGACGGAGAATGACATCGTTGAGTAGAAGGGAGAAGTGAAAGGCAATAAGAAAGACTACTCGAGAGAATGTCCGAGCTATCGCTTCAATGACGCGCTTATTATTTCCTCTTGAAAGTATTATCCACACCGGGTTAACCATCTCTGATATCCTCGAGGAGGAGCGACACATTCAGAGAAAAACACGTCCTCGCCTGCACACACATGTCCTGAAATCGGGTTGAGTGTCGCCTAACGTCAACAGTGGAATACGTTCATTTGATCCGAAGAAATAAGAATGACTTCACCGTGTTCCCAAAATTAAAATGACAAATTATGATTTCCTTCCCAATCTAGAGAGAGAGACATTATGTCATTAAATCAAAACGTAATGATCTTTGTCATTTACGGTGCTGAATGAACATGAAATCCGTTCCATATCTTTGTAATGGCGGCAAAATCTAACAGAATTATGACATTATATATTTACTTGAACTAGTTTTTAATTCAAGCAACTCATTCATTCATGAGGATTCATAGACGAGTTCATTCATTACACGTCTATGTCAAAATTTTTAGTGGTGACATTTACTTGGGGAAAATTTTAGAATTCATGCACTCTGTTTTTCAAATCCAAAATCAATTTTATGCCAACGTAAAATATTTCGATGCTACAATTTATTCTCTGGAACATAAATTATGTAATTTGATTGGTACAACGACCGTTAAGCTCAGTCGGTGGCAACGTGTTGATTTAATGGTTAATTTTATGTGCGTATTTTATTGGGTATATTTAAATGGTTAATTTAGACAATGGCTTGAAAAATATGTGAAATAAGAAGTAGATTTCCGGGACGTAGTTATCATCTCGCCGAAGTAAATATTTTTACCTCACATGACATTGACCATTACCATTTGAAAATTCAAAGGAAGAGAAAAATGACCAGGGAAAGGAGGAGAATAGAAGAAGGGGTACGGGAAAGAGAAGGGTGGAAGAGGAAAATGAGAGAAATGAAATAAGTGCAAGGAGGATTACGCACAAATTTCCACAAGGTTCCTATTTTAAGATAAATGTTATCCTTAAAGATATACCTGTACACACTTGTTACATTTGAATCCGCACGTTTTAAACACAAGTGACGGCATAAAAATCTTCAAGAGTCGCGTGGAAATTCCTGAGCGAGTTTTATGCCACATAGCAACGCGATACTAATGTTAAACTTGCTGTCTCTCTCATTATTTTGGTGGCACGTTTTTTTCACCATTTCCGGTATAAGAAAGCACTTCTGAACATGAGAGATTGGCTCAGTGCACCTATTCCCCAATGGATGGGCGTCGTAGAGTCCGAGAGGAGGCAGCCGAACCGTGAGCTCGGCGCAGCTTTGAAGGAGGCAGCAAGACAAATTGCAGCGGCGCGGGTGGCGTGAAATATGAATCGAGCGGAGAAACAAGACGTCGTGGACGGAGGCGGCCCTGGAGGGGCGGGAGGGGGGATGAAAGGGGGGGGGGTTGGAAATGGAAGGGGAGGGGCCCTCCTCCTTGTCCTCTCTCCTCCAGATTAAAGCGAGACGAGGGTGGGGTCGGGAGGTGGCAGAGCTAAAGGGAACGTGACATCCCGACGGAGAAAGCGTGCGGCCCATGCGAGCGGCCCCTTGCTTGAAAAGACAGATACTGCTCCTGGATTGAGACGTTGCTAAGCCAAGGGCATTCACGGGTAAATGAATGAACGAGGAAAACAAGTGGAGGGAACATTGTTGGAAATAGTAAAAAGAATTAAAAATTAAGAAAATAGTATGCCGAGATTGAAAGAAATATTCGTTGCCTTAAAAACGGAGAGAAAATAGAATCGATGCGTGCTGCTTTAAAGATTTTGAAGTTTATCGAATACCACTGAAAGAAAATCTATCTATTTTAGAATAAATATTCAAACCCGTTAATACAAAGCTTGTATTAAAAGTATTGGTAATCATTTTTTCCCGACGTGTGCTTAATATACTCAATTCATACCATGTCGAACAACTGTTCGCATGATCATGCAATGACAGTGCACACACCATTATCACTGAAAACCTGGAATTGCGTAAAATCTAAACATGTCCTCCCAATGGTGTTTGGACGGTCGACCAACAGAGCAAAGTCGACAGCGTCTGCTTGCGAAGACCTGCAATAGCATCACGACGATTCCCCAACCCACTGGCAGTCCGACTTGGTACCAGCAAACTACATTTTATTCCCAAAAGTGAAATCCTCCATTCCTGAATGGACACCACCATGGGACCCTAAGTACCCTCAAGGAAGCTTGCACGCGCACCCTTAAGGACCTTCCGCCTACCAGGGAGCCGTCGTCGGCTCTGGAAAAGCCGCTGGAAAAAGTGTTTACGCTCAAAGTAAGTAAGTCTTTGAAGAATTTTTAGAGGTATTGCTGCAATAACTGAGAAAAATCTATTTTTCAAAGGGATCTCGGTTCGAATCCCGATCATTGCGAATAATTTTTAAACTTCGAAATTGTTCCATAATAGTTAAATTAGGTTTGATCATCGGACATAAAAGGAGATACGATAACCGACACAGAGAAAGGAACTGGGTCCCTTTATATTCTGATGTGTGAACTTCACTCAGAGCAGGTCTTAGTATTAGATGAGTTCCGCTATCGCCTAATCAGAGATTGTACTTAAAAATTGCAGCGCACAAGTAAACAGTTGGCAGAATGAGCAAAGTAGAAGAACCACAGTCTGCATACACTAAAACATTAGGATGAGTACTGAGTGAATGGTCGTTTAGACACCAAGATGGTGGCTCTAGCCCTACCCACTGCCACGCTAGGCCGACACTTATGGTAATTTCTGGACAACCCTTTTATGTAGTGATTCTAAAAAAATCTACCAGTACTGTGAAAGTGAATCATCATCATCTTGGTGAACCAAGTACTTACCGAACTAACCATACCGGCAAGGTTTTAACAATATATAGAGGTATTAATAAGATCGCCCGCTGTTTTATTACACAGGTGTAACAGAAAATAATCGAGCTGGCATTAATATATTATCTCAAGGGAATAACGTTTATACGCAGAGGGTTAAAAATGAAGAATATACGGTCCTTCCTTAATCTCGAAAAAATAAAACGAAATTGCTTTTAACAGTTTCGCTGCTGTTCCGACCAATGTCTTCAGGTTAACGTCTCTCGGGTTAAAGTTTTTCTTTTATTTAAATAGAATGTAATGCGAGTTAGGTACCTCCTGATTGGCTCTTTCTCTTCCAATCACCATGAAGAAAATATACGACCACTTCATTGGTGTTTTTCTGGCGTTTGTGTAATTTCAAAGGCTTCCCGTATAAGACAGGGATTGTGTCTTTACTTTTTAGCAATGTTTTCCGTTCCATTAAAAGAGTGGCGTAGCTGGGTTCAATCCAGGCTGCGCGTTCCAAAATGGTGGAGGCTTTAAACTGTTTTTTCTTCGTGGCCTTCTGGTGTTCCTTCGGTTGGACTTTCATATCTCTTTAATTCTCTACTATTGCATGATTCGCACGTGAAAATGACAACCCGTACACTGCTTTGTAAAGGTCATACGAACATCTGTCTTCGAGTTCCGGTAAGATGTCATCCACCTTTTTCACACAATTAAACCTTATGGTTATGTCGTGCTTTTTTAGGATCTTAGATATTTCCTTCGATTCACGAAGAAGCATGCCTGGCGCCATGTGCATGCGAAAAATGTGTACGTGCATACAAAAGAGGCGAGGCAAAGCCGAAATATAAAAAATACGTAGTCAGGATGGATAAGTATCGTAGAACACAGGAAATGGAAGCGATGTGTATTTTTATTAAAACTTGGAGGGCTTCACTTGACCTTCAGGTTCATTTCGAACCAGTCGGGTATATTCAGGAACTGAAAGAATTTGAAGAGAGACAGAAAATATTTTGTACAGTGAATTGAAGTTCGACTTCTTGACAATGAGACAAGGACTAGGATTTCACCATTCGGCATTAATCAGCACATAGCAATCAAAAATCATCATTTTATATATTATAAATCTATAAGATAACGAAGAGAATCGCTTACCTAAATAAAATATATGCTCAATTTAATTTAGGTTCCCGTAAAAAAGGAAATTGGAGATAATACCGATCAAACGAGTTATTTCCGTATTTATATGATAATGGATATATTTATATGGCGGAGTTTCAGTCACGAGTTTTTAATAATTGCACCATTAATATGTTAATTAAGTATAAATGCATAACATTTCCCAACGAAAATAGCATTTTCAGGGTAAAATATAGCCATTTATTATTAAATCATATTTCATAACGCTATCGTATTAATGGATACTGATATTATGCATGATGCAAACAAACTCTAAGATTCCGGACCGAATTGAAATATTTTCTATCATGGCTCAAGTGGTTAGAGCATTGTCATGGCAAGTGGAAAGATCCGTGGTTCAAGTCTAAGTCAAAGGGATCCGGTTCAAGCCCTAACAAGGTGACTAGGATGACTCCGTTAACTTGGCGGATGACTCCGTTAAAAGTTACTCTTGCGGCATCTCCCGCAGCTTCTTGAAATTTTCCATAAAGCGCTCCATAATGTTTCCGGGCAAACAAAATTTGCCTACGAGTGTGATTATTGAAGCACTGTGTTAGCATACCAGAATGAAATACGCAATTCCAGACACGAAAAAAGTAAAATTATAAATATTTGTTTAACAGCGAGTGTATGACTTATCGTAAAATATTTTCTCAGAGTAAGAGGCAAATATTTAGTTAATATATTAATATGTTTGGGGTCGGTTTTAGCTGTATTATTTGAGAAATGTTATTTTGACAAAAATATAAATTATTTTTTTGATCCTATAGACATTAAAACTCGTTTATACTTCTATCAATTTAACGTGTACATCCTTTTATTCTAATCATTTTTTATCATTCTACGTCATCCGGTTTTGGAGTAATCAGCAAAAACCTGGCTTAAGGTACCGTTTTACAGAACTATAGGGACCATTATAAAAAACCCCTAAAAACATTTAGAATATTCTTTTACGGAAAAATACGTACATTTTTGTGGTCTTGTGTTTGATAAACACATATGCAGGTTGAACTTCGAAGTTCAGGGCGAAACATTCGAGTAAAAAGTAAAAGTGGTTATTTGGATTGAGGTGGAATGACCGAGATGCCATTTAGTGGCGTGGCGTATGGTTTCCTTGTAGATTCATCTATTTACTATGAATCTTATCGATCAAATTATTTTCCATGGCAATTTCTTTTGAGTTAAGAAAAATAACATTAATCTGCGACGAATGATTCGGTACAGGATATTTTTCTTGGAAGGGAAAGATTGTGATTCGAATATTAGAAAAAGTGATTACAAGAACTGTCATCGAATGTATCCATTTCAAAATAAACACAAGTCCTTAGAGGAGTTAGCCGACTTTGTTCCATGAGCGATTGGCGTTGAAAAGCGGCTGGGCTACACTGCAGATGCCACACTCCCTTCTAACCGCTGCCACGGACCCGCAACGGGAGAGAAATGACGACGCATCCCAGAGTGCTGAAATCTTGCTCGTGTGGACGGGCTCCCAAACACATTTAACTTACCCCACACACTTTCTGAATTGGGATAGCCTCTGAACAAGGTTTATAAATAAAGTATCGGTAACAATTTTTTTCCTGACGTGTGCGTGATGTGCTGAGTTCAGACCGTGTTGGTTAAGAGTGCGCATGATCGCAGATCGTATATTGGCATTGATAAGACAGTAACAGTACACATACCATTATCACTGAAATTTTGGCTACACGAAAGGTCTGCGGTAAACTCGTCCCGAAGCTCTTGAGCACTTTAGGCTCCAAGGTAACCTGGCCATTCGTCAACCGCTGACTACCTGACGAAAAACGTCATCGCGACGATTCCTCAACCCCCTTACATTCTCGCCACCAGAAGACTACCATTCTCGACTTTGCACCAGCAGGCCACTATTTTCTATTCCTAAAATTGAATTCCTCCTTCAAAGACACCACCATGCGACCCTAAGTGCCGTCAAAGAAGCTTACACGCGTACCCTTAAGAATACCATCATCCGGAATCCTCCTAGCAGAGAACCTTCGAGTCGTGGAAAAGCCGTTCTGGCAAAAGTGTGAGTCGACGCTCAAGAAGGTATGTACTTAATGAAGAATTTCGAGGAATTATTTATTGCAATGTCTGATAAATAAATCTATTTTTCCGAAATATTTCCCGATACTTTTATGCAAATGATGTAACTACAGCAATAACCACGTTAACTCTCACTGTATATGATAATAATTACGCAAAGTATATTTAATATACTTTATCTAATATTTAATTTCTTTTTATCATTTTCACCTGCGAGTTCTGTGAAGTTAATTGGCTAATTAATCAGTTTACTGTATTCCTTGGGTTTAGGCACATGCGTACAAATTCCAACCGTTCGTCTTTCCCTGGGACACTCTCAAGCCTCCCATTCATATTCCACTGTAAAATTATACATTTCCATATATTTCTAACATTTTCTTCGTGCAATTATGCAGATAATGTTTCAAACGAATGATAATTATGCACGCCAAACTTGATTCATTTTGAAACTAAAAAGGATCGAAACAAATTTAATGAACCCAACACCATAGTAAAGCCTTCTCACGCAATATCCCTGGACCTAATATGAGCCGCGCCACCAAATTCAATTTAAAATGAACAATGGGGGTCTTCCAGACATCAAAATTAATTCACATCATCTCAATCTGCGCTCCACTAAATGAAACCTTCCTCGTTTGCACGAACACGGCATATCTTTCCATGACGTGGAGTTCGTTTCCTTATTAATCTTTAACCACATCGATTCCTGATAACGTCGGGAAATTCTACATCATCATCCTTGTAACGGACATGACCTTTAACTCTAATAATCATACGCTGATTACAAAACGTGCTTTCCTTCTCCAACCTGAGCTTACATTTTTTTTCAATAACTCAGGGTTGGAAAATTGATTAATCCAACGAGTTTCCGGAGAAAGATATCGAGAGCTCTACGGCCTCAGATTAAAATAATAAGGGAGACAACTCCAATGGCCGTAATAAACAGTCGCAACTCTCGTCAGACTAATTGCTGTGTTGGTTTTCGCAGGAACCACGTAAAGGACCAACTACAACCTCTCAACCAAGAATTCCTCTGTGGTGGTTTACGGGAAATTAATCCACGCCAGGGACCACACACAGCCACACACACACTGTTCTGCCTGGAATCCTTCGCGAGGCTGTGAGACCCCGTTAAAGATTCTAGGCGGAAATGTAGAATTGAACAACATTCCGCGAAAAGCAACAGAGCAATTGGTTTGACGGGAGTTGCGACTGTTTATTACGGCCATTGGAGTTTTACCCTTATTATTTTAACCTGAGGCCGTAGAGCTCTTGATTTCTTTCTATATTATGGCTTTACAGTCATTTGAGCTTAACAAATACCATCAATTGAAAACTAAAATAGGGAGGGTGAAATCTTCTCGGGTCTTCCACCGGGTCAATGTCCCATGGCTGCATGGCTGACTCGGTCATCGTCTTCAGAAGCCCTAAAGACGATGACCGAGTCGGGAATCGAAACGTCTTAGGCAGCCATGGAGACATTGACCCGGTGGAAGACCCGAGAAGATTTCACCCAACTCATACGCCGGAAAATCACCAGATCTTTCATTAAAATAGGGAGAATTGCCGAAGACATCCGTTTTTTGAAGTCTTGTCAACGAAACAATATTTACCCTAAGTTTATTAACTCGCTTTCTATTTATCGTAAGAAAAATCTAGATATTGACGAAGCGTTACGACGCAAAGCCTTTCACTCTAAAATAATATCTCTCTACGCTAAACGTAGTTACCTGGAATTACAAGCTTACATTTTGCATTTCAAACTGACTCGGAGATTATCCGACCACGATTTTCAAGATTGATTGGAGATTGACGGAAGAATCCACACCGTGGTTTTCAAGAAACGAGAACAGGAAGCCCGCTGCACCAATCGAAAACTGGCAAAACTTATCGGTGAGTCCAAAGCTTCTTCGTTCTCTGACAACAAGGGATTCTCCAATGTTTGCAACTTTTCTGAAGAACCATTTTCACAACAAGAGTTTAAATTGCTCAATCATGGCTTAAACTTTAGCATACAGCCGAAAAATATCCCCTTGGATTATTTAATTGCTCACATAGAAGGATCCATTTGACATTCCCACTAAAGATTTTTTACGGAAAGCTTGTGAAAATCAGATTAAAAATAACCTAAACCACCCGGTCTTCCAACGCAAGCTGTACTCACAGAATTTAAATCATATTGTAAATTCTTTAAAAAGGAAAAATGGTTTCTACATGAAAGCAGACAAAGGTAACCTCAGCGTCATTTTGAACAAAGTAGATTGTTTTGATCAAGTAAACAATTTAATACCATCTGGGCCATGCATTGAAGTAAAAAAGAATCCCCTTAATAAGCTAGTAACTCAAGTTAAAAATATGCTTAACGATTGCCCAACCCTCAATGATAAAAAAATTAAATTTAGACTTTCAGTGTCAAATCCAATTTTACCAAGACTATATTGCTTACCTAAAGTCCACAAAGTTGGTTTCCCCATGAGACCCATAGTTTCAGGGATAGATTCTCCCACATATCTAATATCTAAATGGCTGGTCTGTGAATTTAACGAATTGGATTTCCCGAGCCCCAATTCTCTAAAAAATACCATAGATTTCGTAAACAATACCAAAAGGCATATTTTGAGTCAAGGAGAAGTCATGGTATCTTTTGATGTTTCAAACCTATATCCGAGTGTATCATTAGACATAGCTGTCAACTCGTTAAACGTTTTGTTAATGCCATTGCAACTGGATCCTAAGTTAATTGACGAATATATCAGACTAACTAGCCTATTCATGAACCAAAACTTTTTTTTCATTCCAAGGAAAGTTTTATCAACAAGAATATGGAACGGCGATGGGAATTTCCCCATTCATAGCAAACGTATTTATGACCCACTTTGAGAAGGAGTTCAAAATTAAATTTAGTTATCCCCCTTCCGTTTATGTCAGATACGTGGACGATATTTTTGCAATTTTCGACACCACGAAATATAACGTAGAGCAGTTCATCAACGACTTACTTAGCCTATTCCCATCGATCAAATTTACATACGAACTAGAAAAGAATAACCAACTCCCATGCCTTGATCTGCTATTAACCAGAAACACTAAAATAACATACGACTTGTATCGCAAACCAACACATACCAACAACTACATACATCATGATTCGTTTACACACGACAGTCACAAACTTGGCGCCTTCCATGCCCTTGCACACAGATTAGTAAACATTCCCTTAAATAGAAACAACTATTTCAAAGAATTAAAAATCATCAAACTCATCGCGATTCAAAATGGCGTTAAAGAGTCGATTGTCGATAACCTAGTAAAAAGCACAAACATAAAAAAACTAGTTCAAAACACAACCACCCTCACACAGCATAAAACCCTTCGATACACTCAAACTTCCGTTCCACCCCCAATTAACAAAAGGGCTAGGGAAGATTTTCAAAACCGTCGATACTAATATATCATTTAGCAGCAACAACAAACTGAAAAATGTATTAGGTTAGGCAACAATAAGAACAATATCGACACCTCAAATAAGTCCGGCATTTATAAAATAAATTGTTCCTCTTGCGACTCATCTTACATCGACCAGACGCGGAGGAATATTAAAACCAGATACAAATAACATATAGCCCATTAAAGACAACAGACCAGACAAATCGAGTTTCGCCCTACATTTACTCAAGGAAGGCAATCAGACATCAGAACACGAACAGAAACTTATCAAACAGACTCCCAACCGCCTCGTGGACGAATACGAAAGCATTTTTATACACAAATTTAAGAAGGTCGTAGTTAAGAGCGATAAAGGACCGATTCAATTCTCTCCTCTGTACTGCCTTTTGAAGTTAATTCCTACTCCTGTTTTCAAACACAAATAATTTCCTTTTGACTTAGTACTCACCACAACCCCCTTTTATAGTCCTTTACTCAGAGACCTTTCACCTCCACACCACCCCTCCCCCCTTCCCTTCTCCTTCACTATTTACTCCTTCCCGTTCCACTCATCCCATTGGTTTTTTGCCCTCCTCCCTCTCCTCCTTCCTCTTTGCCAATACGTTTAAAGTACTCCTTCCCCATTCCCATCTTCCCACTAATCCTATTGGCGCCTCAACTCCTACAAAATTTACAGCCACAATATAATTTTGGCGTCTGTCTTCGGTGGTTTACTTTCAACAATACGTTGGAGGTGTTTTTTCCCTTCAGTTCGCTGAAGAGAGTCACTTTGTGGCCGAAATACGCATGTCCGACGCATATCCTCGTCTGCGCTCTACTGGTTTTCAGAGCCTCTCAGAAGTTGGGCCCTTTTGATTGTGTGTGTGTGTGTGTTTATTGAGTGCTAGTGTGTGTGAATGGTCTGTGCTTGTCCTTCGTGGATAGGCACAGAGTGCCTACCAGAACATCCTGGTATCTTTAACGGGGTCTTCTCTACAGCCTCGTGAAGGATTACATTTCCACCTAGAATCTTTAACGGGGTCCCACAGCCTCGCGAAGGAATCCAGACAGGATAGCGTGTGTGTGGTCCCTGACGCGGATTAATTTCCGGTACACCACCACAGAGGGTGATCTTGGTTGTGAGGTTGTGGCCGGTCATTTTCGTGGTTTCCGCGAAAACCAACACAGCAATTGGTCTGGCGGGAGTTGCGACTGTTAATTACGGCCATTGGAGTTTTCCCCCTTAAGTTTCTGGAGGTCTAATTGCAATCATTATCTCGCCGGAGTTAAATTATTTTGGCAATTATCATTAAACTCTTTCTGATACGTGGCAGTAGAAAAAATAAATACAGACTTTTACTTCCACAGCGACATTCAATTTGTTAGTGCAAAGTACGAGATAGAGAGATTGAATCACCGAAGGCCCATCTGTATATCAAGGCCGTGCATTTTATACCTGGGGGGGGGCTTTATATCCTATGGCGCTCTCTTCAAGGATGGAAGGAAATTCTTTCTTTAACCGTCCTTCGTCTTCGAGGGAGAGAGTGCCTTTCTTCATACCCCCTCTCATTCCATATGTACCAGACTAACAATCGTCGGCGGACCATGTCATTGGCCTACTACAAGATGCAGGACGGTTCAGATTAATTCCTGTAATATACAAGGACTGTCCAGAAAGCAACACCCGTTTTGGCGTAGCGTGAGAATTGTTGAAAGAAGCCGATTGGTCGCTGTATTGGAGCACTCGGTAGCGCAGTACGCCCCGAGCTGCACTGACTGGGAGGCCCGGCACTTGTCGTTTGTTTACAGTGGCGAGTCAAAATATACAGTTCAATTTATTTTCCCGCAAAAAGTGAAGCTCATGCAGTGTGAAGATTTTGACTTATAAAAAACGTTGAAGGTGCTGATATTTAATGTAGGATTTTGTGCTCTGTATGGACCAAATGTGATGAGTGACATAAGTTGTGCGTCAACTTTTCCGTTCGTTTAAGAGTCAACATAAATGTCCATGATGATGACGGAGGTGGTCTGTGGTGAACAATGAACTGTAACCGAAAATTGACGAAACGTTCTTGAAAATCAGCGTTTTACGATATCTGAAATCTGTAGAGAGTTTTCCAAAGATTTCAACGACAATGGTGCTTGGAAACACGACTGAAACATTCGGCCACTACATGTTTTGTACTCGTCTCGACGAGGAACTTTTAGATGCCGCCATCGATTGGTTACGATCTCAGGCAGCAGAATTGTATGCAGAAGGAATATAAAATTAGTTCAGAGACATGATAAATGTTGAAATCTGTTTGGCAAACACCATAAAAATAGTAGAGATATACAGTTTTAAGATGAAAATGATATATATTCTCTATCTTTAGAAGTTCATTTTTTATAGTATAACGGAGGACTTTCTGGACTGCCCTCCCATAAATGTTGAAAGTAGTTGAGATGATTTTCTTGATGTACTCATTAAGAAAACAAGTGAATCAATCAATCGAATAGATCAAACGGAAGGGAGAGCAGTGGAGAGAGAAACGAGTTGGATGCAATTGAGGCGAAGTGGGCGAGTTGAAGGACGGGGGGAGCGTACCGCAGAGAATGGAAGCAGGGAGAGAGAGAGGGAGGGAGAGAGGGGAAGCGAAGAAAGGGGTCGGACGTGCTGAGGTGTGCCGAGGGGACATCTCTAAAGGGTAGGGAAAGGTTCAAAAGGAGAGGAGGAAAGTGGGAGGCGTGAATAGGGAAGAGGAGACAGCGGAAAACCCAGCGTCGGTTCTTTTCAGAGAGCAAGTGGAGACGGGAGGAGTGGGTGGGGGAGGAAATGGAAGAATAGATAGCGGGGAGAAGGCAGAAATAAAACACTTTAGGGGCAAAGGAGGGCAAGGAAGCAAAGAGAGGCGGCAACAAGTGAGGAGGAGGGGTCTTCGTTGGGAGTGTGGTTGGGTTTGAGGGGCGTGGGAGAGGAGAATAATGGCGGTGGGTGGGGGAGGAAGGGTGGGGTAGGGGGAGGGGGGATGGGACGTGACCGCCCGACGAGTGAGAGGCGAATTATTAATTCTTCCGAAAATAAAAAAGACATCCAAGGGGGGGATAAATTAAATTATGGCTGAGGAAGATGAATGGATATTATATATAATTAATGCGGCAGATTACTTATGCGTATTGAGGTTTAAATTGTGCTTATAGACTTTGCGGTTGGATTGATAATGAATTTGAAATGTCATGGAACGAAGAGGAACAGGGATGGAAAGTGCAAAATGAGACTTTTTTGATTAGACTTGTAAAAGCGAAAAATTACGGTTTCATGGTTTCAGCCTTGAATTGGAATTGAATCTCAATTTGATCACCTTCTAGGCATAAGAGCTTAGGTATTATATATATATATATATATATATATATATATATATATATATATATATATATATATATTGTTGAAACATGCGAAAGGTTTTTGAGAATTTAAAATAAAATAAATGATTTTTCTCTAAAATACAAATATATTAGACTTAGAATAAAATTATTCTTAAAATATGCTACACATGTATTAGGTCTTTCGCAATTTCAAACTACATTGTATAAAATGACGAATAATACTTCGGGAAAGTACACAGTATACCTGTAAATACTCCTACTCGATTGAAAGTCAGCGCAAGATTATTGCAATAAGCAGTCAAATGCAACTAGAATAGGAGGAATGGTTCTTAATATCCAAAACACTAATCAAAAAACAGTGTGCCTAAAACACTAATCATTTATGAAAAAACAAAAATATGCTAAACCTATTTCACACATTTTTTTATTTTGAGCAGTATATATTTATTATTGTGAGTAATAAACATGATATGTAAGGTTAGTATTTGTGTAAAAAATTGCATCTTTACTGGCCAAAGTCATGAATAATTTTTATCCATCTCATATGTTATGCGGTATACCCATCATCATTCCACTAAATGTATATTTTTATTATAATATTTGTCCTACGTTATAAGTATACTAGTTTGAAATTTCCCCATCATCATGAGGCACTGAATTTTCACCGTTATTGCTAAAACTGCAAATCTCTTGAGAACAACGCAAAAGAAGTTAATTATTCATCTACTTCTATACTTGCATTACATCCCGGAAGCCGCCGCAAGGGCGTGTGGCAAGGGTTGCTGGATCACCACCCGCAATGGAGAAAAAAATCCTCATGCTAAATCAACTTACCCATGTACACTTGCACCCACGGTGGTGCATACATTAATAAAAAGAACTATTTCACCCTACACGCGTACAAATACACAGTATACCATCAACTAGCAAACAGACGCACCTTAGAATGTAATAAAAATGTATCGAATACCTTGGAAGCTGGAATTTGAAAAGTATGAAGGCGAAATTCCACTGCCACGTGGACATGCAACATACATTGTTCTCTTCCCCCAAAGACACAGATAGGGAATGTGACACATTGTTGCACAAATATACACGGAGAGAGACAGTTCTGACATCTGTCCCATATTTTATACGCGTGATCTAAGCGACGATCCTGGAGTGCAAAATTTGCTAGACCTCAGCGCTGAACTACATCTACATCTACATAATACCCCGCAAGCCGCCGCAAGGGCGTGTGGCGGGGGGTGTTAGGTCACCACCCAAAAAAGGAAAAAAGAAATACCGCATTCAAAACCAACACATACATGCAAACCCCATTCCACAGCAGAGCACACATTCATCGTAACATCCCATCATTCGACGTGCATGCAAACACACATCTACCTCCCTTCACTCCACAAGCATGCAAGTACATACGCTTAACTACAACAAATAATTTTACCCTAGGATGCAGCAAGAAATTTATCACGAACGTGCAAGTTAGTTTATAGCAAGTAGCCAGGCGAAACACCACCACCACAAGAACATGCTACATAAAACGTTCTCCTCCCCAAGAACACAGGTAAAGTATTTAACCCAACGCAGCGGGTAGGAAGAGGGTTCACTCACGGAGAGGGACGAGGAATGGAAGGGGAAATTTAGGGTACCAAAAGCAGAGAAAACAATACTGTAAACAGCAATACATTACTCAATGGCATTCCAATGCGGGCCTGCGGGAAGGGTTTTGACACAACACACAGGAGGTTAGTGAAAGTGCATGCAATTGAGTTTAACTAATTGTTACCTAGATGCATGCGGATCTGAATTTATTTAGTAATTTCCACCTAGCATTGAATAGTTTGTCTTTAAATGATTCCCACCTAAACTCTAGAAGCATTTCGTTGACACTTCGTTTTATCTTAAGAATTTTTAACGAAACAGGCTGCCCTGCGTTAGAACCCCATTTTCTCGGGTGAGGCATTTTTCAGTCGGATCCCATGCGCTACATGCATATTCCAAATGAGGCCTTAAAAGAGCGTGATAACAACGCTCCTTGACCTTGGAGTCACTTCTGCCCCAAAATGCGTCTAATAAATCCCAATTTTTATTCGATTTCCCGCAGTTTTTGTGTGTGTGGGTGCATAAAGTTAAGTCTTTAGGCATGGTAACACCTTGTTATTTGACCGTATCATCTACTTCTAGCCCTATGGTAGGGATGGTGGGCCTTTTGACCTTCTATCCAAACGTACTGTGACTTTGAACTTACTTTAAAACAGTTTTCCACTGAAACAGAGATAACCCTAAAACACAAAAGAGGAAAATAAGATGAAGGAAATTAGACCACACTGATCGGATTTATTAGTGCATTTGGAGTGAAATATCACCTGTTTGTTTGTGAACGGCCATCACAAATGCTGCTATGAATTCATCCACAGGCGTGTCGGTAAGGCGCATCAACAGAAAAATATACTCTTTAGATAATTGAGTATTTACACGGTACAGCTATCTTCTTTAACGTCCTGGTTAGGCTTACGTTTTTGACGACGGACATTGTGAAAGAGGGTTTTGAGTCGAGTAGAATGCTAGAGTTTAGAATCAGACAACCTATCTAAGCTTCAGCAAACAATCGAAAAATCTAAGTATTATAGAACTAGAAATAGAGTCCGTAAAGATCAATCGCCTAATTTTCACATTTTTTGACGGTATCAAATATATTTCAACGTAAAAACGACCAAAACATTGAAGCGTAAATTTTTATATGGTAATCTGATTTACATTGTTTTTTATTTGCAATAACATTTCAACTTTAATTTTCTCTTAGACTCTGGGAGAGGTCTTGAGATATTATTAAAGAGAGATGATTTTGAACGTAGTATCTTTTGCAACCTGGTTTGTGATTGGGAATTATTAATGTCTGCTAAAATGTTCAGAAGGCCCTTGAGTTCGAATAGTTAGTAACAATGCTTCTCGTCAATTGAACCGGCACTGGTAGCCTGTCGCGTGTTGAGTGTGTGGTGACATGTTTTCACTTGACCTCCGCGTGTGAAACCAATTGATACGGGGGGGATGGTTCACTTCGGTGGCCAATGACGTAATTCAGCTTCCAAGGGAATTAAAAGCCGCAAGACCCTATGCCACGAACTCCGGCACGGGAACTTACCATTTACCGTACGGATATGTAGTTTTAATTTTATTTCTTTCGTCACCAAAACTTTGGCCGAATTTACCATTTCATGCGGAGGACAGTGGTTCCTTTGAAGTGTGAAAAATTTTTTCTACAAATGGAGAGCAAAGAGAATGATTTTTCCGAAAATTGATGAGAACTTTAAAAAGAAAAAATAAAATCTATGAAGTTATTTTGCCAATTATTCGAATCGTATTACCTGTCGTATAAATTCAAGAGAAACGTCAAAATTAACTTATTAATTTGTCGCAATGTGTACATGTTAGATAAAATTAGGCCAAACCCTAATTAATACATTTTTTCAATAAGTAATAATTTTTTTCGCAGGTATACACATGAAAAATCAACTCTTATGTAAATTTTTCCGAATATAACTAAATATTTTAGATATACTGCGGTTAAAACATTTTACAAATCTCAAAAATATAATATATTTATATTCAATTAAATAAAGTACATAAAGTCAATAAATTCGTTAAATGCTGATTTAAAGATAAATTAATTGTTGTTAATGAAGTGCTTCATCCATAAACACATATATTACTGATATTGGTACTCTTCCGGTTAAGGTTTTGGATAGACACAGCACGATACAACTGAGCAACGATACATTTCTTCCCCCTGCTAACAAAGCACAACTCAACATCCTACTTTACAACAAGTCCCTCTTCATCTCCGTTTACTTCCTTCCTCCTTTCATTTCTTCCAATATCCCTATACTATTCCTTCTCCTTCCTCGTTTTCCTAACATCCTCCCATCTATTACAGCCTTACTCAAAACCCCATTGCCAGTCAAAATCCTCTACATTCTTCTTTTCTGACTCCTTTCGATTTCCACCAAATTCCCCTCTCCGCCCTCACCATACATGTACTTTCTCAGTTTATTCTATTGATTTCTCCTTTTCCATCTTTTTCCGCAACCATGTATATCAAAAGTCTCCTATCTACACTTTTCTTCTTGCTTCAACAATCACCTTTTTCCGTCGTTAAAAACCTCGTGGGTTGTTCGAGCATGGATTTTTCTATAAGATATATTTAATTACCCTATATGCGTAGACCACCCAATAATACCTTATACGAGGTGTGTTCAAAAATTAACGGGGATATTTTCATTTCGCAGGCTTGGAGAGTCCGATTGTCACACTTTTTTGACGATTGTCACACACATGTTGGCATAGATGCCCCTGAAGTATGATTAAACTTTCAGCTGTTTTCATTGTGGACTTTGTCTGTGACAGCCAATAAGGTTAGACGTGTTTTATGAGCTCGGCGATTTCCGTTTGTTAAAAGAAATGGATCAAAACATTTGTATCAAATTTTGCGTAAAAATAAAATAAAGTGTAACAAAGTGTGTGAAATGTTATCAAAGGCCTATTGCGTGTTTGCTATGAATAAATCAAGAGCTTACGAGTGGTATAAGCGTTTCCAAGAAGGCTGTGAAGACCTTGAAGATGACGAACGCCCCGGACGCCCCAGCACATCAAAAATCGATGAAAAGGTGCAAAGAGTGAAAGGAATGGTGAAATGAACGATCGCCGAATCACAATTAGAGGTGTATTAGTTGGCGTATAGATTGGATCATGTCATGCCATTATTTCCAATTTTTTGGGTATGAAACGCGTGGCAACAAAACTCGTTCCAAAATGGCTTTTGCACCACGACAATGCACTAGCTAACACTTCATTGTGAGCTGGTTCATTGTCAGCAGTCACTTCACTTCATTCACGCTTGTTCGTGAATTTTTGGCCATAAACAATGCTGTAACGATGCCCCAGTCTCTATATTCGCCAGATATGGTTCCGTGTAACTTTTTCCAATTTCCAAAAATTAAGAGAACCATTAAGGGCCGTCGTTTTACAGCCGTAATTAAAAGCGCATCAATGAAAGAACTAAAAGATCTAGAAGAGATTTGAGGAGTGTTTCGGGGATTGGGAGAAGTGCTGGCACAAGTGCATAATCTCCAATGGGGACTACTCTGAAGGTGACAACATCAATGTATAAGAATAAATAAATATTATTGTCCGAAAAATTAAAATTATCATTTTTTTAACACACCTCGTAAATTCTAAAAAATGACGCTGGTATCAAATATCATACGATGTTTATCCAATTATTCCCTCTTCGTTTGACCATTTTGATTCAAAATACCACTGAAATAGGTAAGCAGCTTTACTTTCTCTAAACTTTGTCTCATATTTTAATATTTTTCTTAGTTTCCAGCTTTATTTAATACAGTATAACGTTTTTTTATGTTTACATTGACATTTCCGCCATGCTAATCAGTTTCTTCAAGCATTTGCTGCACATGTTCATGAAAAACCGCAAGTGATAATGGACCAACTATTATTGCCCTTTTTTCTACTAAAACCGACTCTTCATTCGCCATTAGTTCTTCAGCAGTCTGACACATGTACGTTCCGGGTAAGTCTTCTATTTAAACATTCTATTCCTATTTACTGCAATAAATTTATTACTAACACACGCAGTCTGATTTTTTTCTAAGTTTCTCTCTGTTAGTGACCTCATCGCTTTGGCATCATTGTTATTATTGCTATGTGCATAATAGCCTTCCAGCGGATACCAAACGCTTAATTCCCTAAATAATAGTTTCTCTTCTCCAACCACTTCCTGATGATTCTCAGAATTACTATGTTTGCGTGGTAAATGAAACCTTTTGTTCCGCGTTCCTCAGATGAGGCTACCTTTCCATTTTTTGGACAACGAACTATCTCCGATTTGACGAAATCTAATTATTCCCTTATAAATGTTGCGAATTATTCTATAAAAACTCTTCTACTTTTTTAGGGAAGATACCCAGGTTGTTTATTATTTATTTAATTTCGTTTCCCTCAATGTTCTTTCTATCTCGCTATCAAATGAGCTTGAACCTAAGCTATCCCCATCAACGCCATATTCACTTTCTGTGTCTATTCTTGCTGGCCCAATGTCTTTCCCGTTTGGTTCCCCTATATTTTCCTTTCCAATGTCTTGAATACTCCATAGTAAAATTCATAATATTTCCGTAATCTCTTTTATTGCTTTCACGAATTTCTCTATTTATTTTCTGCTATTGTTTTCACCTTCCTGGATTTTTTGGCTCAGTTTGTTTTCCACCTCAGTTTATCATTCATCTCTTTGTACCTCCTGTTATCTATTTCTCTTGATTGATTTGGTCAATGCTTTTATTTTATTGTCTCACCTATCTTCCTTGTGTAAAGTCTTGAATTTGGCACTATACCTCATTAGTACGAAAGTATTTTCTGCGAAACAACCCGTTAAACTGCGAGTTAATCACATTCCAAAATATGTTCCAAACCATAACAGAGTCCAAAAATTATATTTCTGAATTTCCAGCAGTTTTTTTGCCTAACTACGTCTACTGTGGCGTTAAACACAGGTACTTTTTGTGATTATACTCCACATTCGGCAGACTTTTATTAATATCTAACCTTTAAGAAGTATTTAATCACCCCGCGAATCTCAATTTTTCCATCTTCACAAATCACTACTCGGAAAAAAGAATAAAGTGATTTCTGCCCAAAGATCTCCTCCCGGGCACAGTTGAGTCACGTTTACACCCATAAAACATTACTTATTACTACGTGAAACTCTTTGCGCCAGCCAACTAGTGGTAATGAAAACATTTAATTACCCTGGTACCGTACATTCTGCAGAACTCAGTTGTTTCCTCGCAGCGGCGATCCTTTTCCTCATTCGTACTCCAAAATAAACACACTACCACCTTTTTT
The DNA here is from genome assembly GCA_037158775.1 of Hetaerina titia. Taxonomy (NCBI): domain Eukaryota; kingdom Metazoa; phylum Arthropoda; class Insecta; order Odonata; family Calopterygidae; genus Hetaerina; species Hetaerina titia. The sequence continues at coordinate 3,551,385 of CM073770.1, read as the reverse complement.
TTTGTCCACCATCGTGTCCCCATCATCCATCACCAACAAACATTTCCTTCTCACTGGATGCGTAATCAATGATAGCTTTATTTGCGCAAGACCTTCAGCCGACATACTTCAGTATAAATTCTTATATCGGTAAACTAAGATTTAAAATACACTCAACACTGCATTCAAATTTTTTGCAACCCCCACGAGAAATTTATATAAATAAATTAATATAATACAATTCGTGTTATTAATATTAGATTCAACTAGGTATTCATTCATTTCTTAGCATGCATTATTTTTCACAGTCAACAGAATTGCGAAATAATTATGTAAAAATTATAACTGATCCAAAAATTAACCCAATATTTTTTCACAATAAAAATATGTTTTATCAAGAGAAATTTCTAGTTTTCATTTAAAACGGATATGTGTGATAAAAGGTTTGAAAATGAAAAATGTGACTTTAATAGCATTCCAAATTGACAGATAAACTTTTGCTCGAATCAAACGGTAGAAGACAACACATAGATTGCAAATCGTCAGGTAGGTGTAAAGAGATGTGGGCACCGACAACCACGAGGGTTGCCGGGAGGCGTTGGAGAAACACCGCTCCAAACTCATCATGTTCGTTCGTGCATGAGTCGCTTGAGCGACGAACTGAGAGGGGATTGTCCAGGAGCAGGCTCTTCCGTAAGGAATTTGGAAACTTTAAATGTCCATAATGACGCAATACCACTCAAACCGTGACAAGATGGAGTTTTCTAGAGTTTTTTGGAATGATTAAGGGAATCGAAAGAGTGTGTCTGAAAATGGAATATTTAGGCAGGTCACTTAACCAAGTTTACTGCCATTAGTCCGGAATGCCGTCTGCTTAAAGACGACAAGCATATATTTCAAGGAGAAATAATAAACGACACTTAGACATATTCCTGTGAGTCATATAAGAATGAAAGTGTTACGCCGGTACGGTTCGAAATTCAAGAAATGTTTTGGAGAAAACATTATAATTAGTCATGAATATTTTCTAAGAATCTTCCTCCAATTATAACGGTACTGACTAGCATGAAGCAACTTGATGTGCTTGGCTCGGTCAATTTCTTATGACTTCTCGTAAAGCTCTGGTCTCTCAATAAGTACATTTATTTCTTAGTGTTTTAAAGTGAAAAATAGTTCGATTACAATGAAAATTATAAAGCGTTTTTTTTTGCGTTCGATTTAATGCTGAAAATCGTTAGATAAACTAAAATAGAACCAACATTATCAATGTACCGGGCAGTATTTGTTTACATGACTCTAAGCGCAACTAGTGGCTCTTCCTTTGGTCTGCCGTATAGCACATCCATTTTCATTGAAAAATACTGTAGAAATGTATGCTTAAAATACCAGTGAGAATTTATTATACGTTTTTTGCTCAAAGGTAAACAGTGAGCCTTATAATCCGATATTTTTGGAATATTAGAAGCAGAATGATTTACTTTAACTAATAGAAGACCACAAAATTCATTCATTGAAATAATAAAAGCTATTATTTCACAGAAATGAAACGGGAAGATTTGGGGATAGTGAAAATTTACGACATAATTAGGTACTAACAGGTGATATATTATCACGCGATCATTACCTTTTTCATAATATTTAAGATAAAACAATGCATCTCTTGATTAATTAGTAAAATTTCCTCAGGCGTTTTTTGAAAATTCATATTCTTTTCATTATCCTCTAGTGGTCGCGCCCCCGTGGTAGCAGAAAACCAGGCATAAAAATACACATTATTAAATCCTCTCTCATCAATAGTGATTCAGTAACCTAAATTTCCATTTCTGACGCATACACCTGCACTCCACATTCGTGAAAGTCTAGCTTTATATGAAAGGTCCTTGTTTTCACACGCAACAAATGTATCCTAGTAAAAGAGGGTTATGCAATGCAGTAACGTTAAGCAGCGTAGGCTATACTAAGATTTGAAGGATGAATCGGACATCTCCCTAGTTAGCATTTTATTATTTGAATATTTTTAATGCGTAAAATATAAATGCATGAAATTTGAATAATGGGCATAGATGATACTGATGATAAAAAAGAAGTTTCCTGCCACATGTTTTTGTATTCTCTGACTTAAACACTGATATGTGAGTAAACCCTCCCATGGACTACAACCTTGTCGTGGTGGAAGGGCTTGTGTGTTCCGATGACCCCTAGAGCTGTGCTGGCGGGAGTAATAATAATTACTCCTGGAAGGGTCACCCATGCCAGATAGGTCGAAGGTTAGGAGCCAGACGAAAGGTAGTCCACGCAGCGTCTGTTCCTCAGTGAGGCGGCTGCAATGGCGTCTGACCCCAGTGGGGCGGCCATTAAGTGATGGTGTCACGTTAAAAACACTATTGAGGAAGGCAACGGGAAACCACCTCAATTATGATTCCCAAGAATATTATGATGGGCACTATAGATAATATGAGTCCTGGCAACTACGGGACTCGGCCCAAGAGGCCGTGTGTCGTGCCCAGCAGCGGGAGAGGCAAGGCTTCCGCGGTCGTCATCCCACGAAACCCTTGCAGGGAAGAAATAACTTCAGCAGGCAAGAAGACTCAGAAGAAGGCGAAAGTAGTAAGAATAGGAACCTGGAACGTCAGGACAATGTTGAGGAGAGGCAAATTAGAAAATATTAAGCGAGAGATGGAAAGAGGTAACATAGATGTTTTAGGCCTCTGCGAGGTGAGATGGAAGGATAGCGGGGATTACTGGAGTGACAACTATAGAGTAATATACAGCGGCGGGGACGAGAGCCAACGAGGGGTTGCCGTAATTTTAAATAAAGGGGTAGGAAGAAGCGTAGTCAACATAGAGCAAGCGACAGATAGAATTTTAATCGTAGAGATTAAAGTAGAGCCGACGAACTTGGTCATTACTCAGGTATACATGCCACCGAGCAACCACAAGGAGGAGGAAGTCGATAGGATGTATGATGAGTTAGAGGATATCATCGCGAGTGTTCCTGCAGGGAAACATTTGATAGTGATGGGGGATTGGAATGCGACGGTAGGCGAAGGAAGAGATGGTGGTGAGGTGGGGGACTATGGGTTAGGCACGAGGAATGAACGCGGGGAGAAAGCAATTGAATTCTGCAGGAGACAGGGGTTAGTCATCACTAACACATGGTTTAGACACCACAAAAGGCGTAGGTATACATGGAAAATGCCAGGTGACTCAGAAAGGTATCAGTTAGATTATATTATGGTTAGGCACAGGTTTAGGAAGTGTGATAAATTCGCACAGTTTCCCAGGAGCGGATGCGGACTCTGACCACAATTTAGTTGTTATGAAATGTAATGTTCGTTTCAAGAAGATAAGGCAAGGGCGGCGGGTTAAAAAATGGAATTTAGAAGCAGTAAATGAATTAACGAGGAAGGAGTATCAGGAGGCTGTAGAGAAAATGATGGATGACGGTAAAGAACTGAGTACTATCGAAAAAAAATGGGAATGTATCAAGAAAGGGATATTGGAAGCCGCTAAAGACACTATAGGAACCGTTAACGGGAAAAGGATAAGGAAACCATGGGTAACGGATGAGATGATTGCAAAGATGGATGAGAGAAGAAGATGGAAAAATGTAAACACAGAGTTAGGCAAAATGAAGTACAAAGAGTTAAACAATAAATTGAGAAGGGCCACAAATAAAGCAAAAGAAGAATGGTGGAAAACGCAATGCGAGGATATGGAAAGTTTACAGGAGAAGGGTGAAATTGGTGCTCTATACAGCAAGGTTAAGTTATTATCGGGAAGTAAGAAGGCAAGATCTGTGCTAACAGTTAAAGATAAATGGGGTAAGACAATAGTTGAACCAGGAAAAATCCAAGAGAGATGGAAGGAATATATAGAAACACTGTATGGTAAAGAACTTAGGCCGACAAGGTTAGACATAGAAAAGGAACATGACGTAGAAGAAGATAGCTTAGGTCCAGGCATACTCGACGATGAAATAGAAAGGGCATTAAAGGAGATGAAAGCAAATAAGGCTGTGGGGGTGGACAATATTCCTGTAGAAATGTTGAAATGGTTAGGGAAAGGTGGGAAGAAGGCCATATATGGACTGATTCGTAGTATCTATGAGGAAGGAATCTGGCCGGAAGATTTTTTGAGATCGGTGTTAGTTCCTATTCCAAAAAAGGTAAAGGCTTCGTCATGTGAGGATTACAGAACAATAAGTTTGATATCCCACGCACCTAAAGTTATTCTCAGGATCATCAACAAAAGGATAGAGAGTAAGGCAAATGGTTACTTAGGGGATGATCAGTTTGGGTTCAGGAAAGGAAGAGGTACGCGTGAAGCCATTGCAGTAATGAGATCACTAGTCGAGAGGAATATAGAATACAACCAGGACGTTTTTGCCTGTTTTGTAGATTTCGAAAAAGCGTTTGATAGAGTGAATTGGGAAAAATTAATGCGTGTATTGCAGAAAATAGGAATGGATTGGAGGGACAGGAGACTGATCCGCAAACTGTACATGTCTCAGACTGCTCAGGTGCGAGTGGGGAACGGAGAGTCCGGATGGGCAGTGTTAGGAAGAGGTGTAAGGCAGGGTTGCCCATTGTCACCGGTTCTGTTCAACGTATACGTAGAGGAAATGATTAAGGAGGCATGGGAAGAAATGGAGGTAGGAATGAAAGTCGGAGGGGAATTCGTAAAATCGGTTAGGTTTGCTGATGACCAAGCATTAGTTGCTCAGTCAGCCAAGGGGTTGCAAGCATTGTTGAGTGAATTGGAGGTTCAGTGCGATAAATATGGGATGAGAATCAATATTAATAAAACAAAGGTTATGCGATTTTCCAGAAAGAAAAAGGCTAAGCTAAATATTAAAATAGGCGGGGAAAGAATAGAGCAGGTAGAGCAGTTTACATATCTCGGAAGTGTTTTGGACCAATACGGTCAAAGTGGTAGGGACGTAAGGAGAAGAATTGCGCTAGGCAAGGAGGCTTTCTCAAGGAGGAGGGAGTTGATGACGGGGACGTTGAGTAGGGATGTTAAGACAAGACTCGTAAAAACTCTGATATGGAGCGTAGCTATGTACGGCGCGGAAACGTGGTCGCTGAAGCAGGAGGATAGACGTAGATTGGAGGCTTTTGAAATGTGGGTGTGGAGAAGAATGGAGAAGGTGAAGTGGACCGAAAGGAAAACAAATGAGGAAGTACTGGAGATGGTGGGGGAGGAGAGGGGTTTGTTGAGAGAAATCCTATGGAGGCAGGAAAAATGGATGAAAGGCGTATTGAGCGGTAGTGGAATGTTGAAGAGGGTAATAGAGGGGAGAATGTTGGGCAAGCGTGGTAAGGGTAGGAACAGGATAGGGATGTTGGACGGGATGATGGGAGGAAAGAAGTACACCGAGATGAAGAGGGACCTGATATAGATTAGTTTGCTAGGTGGGGAGTCACAAAATGCTTATTTGATAGTTGTGTCCATCCAAAAATCTACCTTAACCGGTAGATTACCTATTAATAAATGATTATATATTCATTCAAACATAGAAATAGGTATAAGGAAAGGGGATAGGTAAACACATAAAAGGCGAATACAGGACATGTGGGGAAGGCGGTTTTTGAGCAGATCACGAAAGTAAAAATACTTCCTTATCCGGGATTTGAACCACGGGCCTTCCACTTGCCGGGCGGATGCTCTACCACCTAAGCTAATAAGGAAACCTGATTTACATTGAGATCTGCGATATATATTTATATATATATTCACTTTCTGGAAAAGCCACCAACGTGCACAATAAAAATCACTAAATAGTCATAGCAAACACAGAAGTGAGTTCTCCTCCTAATTTGTCTTGAGAAAGGTGGTTGCACCACCGAAAATTCGAGAACTAGTGAGTCCCTCTTTAATATGTTTTAGTTTCTGGGTTTGCTATTACTATTTAGTGAATTATATATATATATATATATATATATATATATATATAACTTTAGGACGGCACAATAAATCACAGAATAAAACAGATAACACGTAAAAGGACACTCACACTTTAGATGATTTAAGCTTTCGGCCTACCCCGAGGCCTTCTTCAGGTCAGACTGCGAGGTTTTGAGGGAGGAGTGCCTGGGGAGGGGAGGGAGGGCGGAACGCACTATATGTATATATATATATATATATATATATATATATATATATATATATTCAAATACGAAGTCCCAACACATAAAAGGCGAACACAGGATATGTGGGGAAAGCGGTTTTTTGAGCAGATTACGAATGTAAAAATATTTTTTTTCGACCGGGACTTGAATACCGGATCTCTCCATTTGTCGGGCGGATGCTGTAACCACTTGAGCTATCGAGAAAATGTACTTTACACTGAAATCTGCGATCTTATAAAGCGCCAAAGTGCTCCGATTCATTGGCCAGGAGATGGCGTTAGGGAGCTCTTACATTCACCAATGGAGAAATAGACAAACACAAGAAGGAGAAAGGACAGTAGGTTAGCAAGTATGCAGCATCATTAAGTATAGGAACGGTGCGTTTCATGTCACGCATAGCCAGAAGTAGGGACGAGCCTCATTGGCCAAATACATATTCAAACACGAAATCCCGCTAGACGGCGAACTAATATCCATTCACATAGAAATAGAGGTAAGGAAATGGGAAAGGAATACCCGTAAAAGACGAACACAAGAGAAATGGGGAAGGCGCATTTGAGCAGATCACAAATGTAAAAATATTTTCCTCGACCGGGACTTTAACATCAGATCTCTTCACTTGCCGGGCATATGCTCTAACCACCTGATCTATCAAGAAATTGTACTTAACAATAAAATGTGCGACCCGGTCGAGGAAAATATTTGTACATTTGTTATCTGCTCAAATCCGCGTTCCCCACCTCTCTTGTGCTCGTCCTTTATGTGTGTTCATTTCCCTTTTCCTTATCTCAATTTCTATGTGATGAATATAGATAGGGTTGCACCCTAAAGTGGTAAAACTGATTTTTTCTGGCGCGAACGGAGCTATGGAGGGGGGTCTGCCTGGCAGGGTAAGGTGAGGGAGCATAACAACAGACCGACATCAACCTCATTCGCCTGCGGGCTGTCGTTGAATGAGGACACCGTTTTAGTGAAGCAAGTTTTTTGTCCGCGTCGAAAAACAAAACGAATCTGAATTTAGAGCAACGTTATTCCGTGAAGTTTTTTGCGAAACTCGGGAAGACGGCAACTGAGACCCTCGATATGATCAAGCAGGCTTATGGGGACACTGTCTCAAGCCATTCCACAGTGGCACAAGCTGTTTAATGAGGGTAGGGAGTTCGTTGAAGACGACCATCGCTCCGGATGGCCGTCGGCGGCAAGAACCGAAACGAATGTGGACGGAGTGAGGACACTGCTGAACACAGACCGACGCTTAACCAGTGAAGAAATTGCAGACCAGTTGGATCTGTCTGCATCCAACGTCCAACGCATTATTTCACAAGATTTGGCCATGCGCAAGGTGTGCGCCGAGATGGTGCCGAAAAATCGTGCCATGGCGCGCTCGTCGTCAGACAACTCCTGGCCAAATACGGCGTTGCAACGTTGCCGCACCCGCCCTATTCTCCCGATCTGGTACCGCCGGACTTTTTCTTCTTCCCCCTGATTAGAAGAAAGCTCAAGGGACGACGTTTTGACTCGATAAAAGTCGTTCAAGAGGCTTCAACGAGGGTATTGAACGGCATTTCCAAAGAAAATTTCCAGCGGGCGTGCGGGGATTGGGATCAACGTTATACTAAGTGTGTAACAGCTCTAGGAGCATACTTTGAAGATTATTAAGTCGATGTTAGTATATCGTCAAAAAAATTCTTGTAAAAAAATCAGTCCTACCTGTTTTGGGTGCCACCCTGTATTATATTGGTGCCGTCCTGTATACATAGGAAAATTCATGTACATCTTATGAATAAATATTTATATATACACACACACACACATATATACATATATATATACATATATATATTCATTCAAACAGAAATAGGTATAAGGAAAGGGGATAGGAAAACACATAAAAGGCGAAGACAGGACATGTGGGGAAGGCGGTTTTTATATATTTATATTCATAAACATTTATTATATATATATATATATATATATATATATATATTCATATACATGTACATAAAGTTTCCTGAACATACAAGCATTTAATATGCTCACATTGATCCTTCATAGATATTCCCTGGCACCTCATTTTTGGAAAATAAGGTATATTCAGGTTTTATTCATTTTGTCATCGAAAGCGCAAAGTGAAAAAGAGAAATATAGTAAATGAGTTTAAACCATAGGGTACTTTGAAAACGGGGCCAGGGGATGAGAAATATCTCATAGCCGAGAGACTTGGGGGTGGGTAATGAAGAGGAGGGAGGAGTTACGAGTGTGCGACAGATGCGATGGAATGATTGGTTGGCAGGGGTGACAGAGAGGCCACGGGCCCACAAGGGTAAAGGGGCACGCGCTCCTGCGATGAGAATGATAAAGGAGATTTTCCTCCTCTCGTGAGAACGATGGCAAGAATAAGACAAAGGCTTGGAGGGAAGAGATGCCTTGATCGCACGTGGGGAGAGATATTTGGGGGCGGCAACGCGATGCGGCGTAAAGGTGCGGCTGTGAAGTGAGAGAAGCAAGCTGAAGCGGATCGGAGGCGTGCCGGCACCCCTATCTAATTTGGGGACCCCTGAGAATATCACCATTTAGCTCGTATTGTATATACAGTTCTCACAACGTATCGTGAGTATTGACAGATGTATAAAATAAAGCATGCTCAATGAGTTTTATATTTATATTTACCAATGTTATCCATTCAGCTTTATTTGAAACAATGAAGTATTAATTAGTTCATAAGCTCAGATAATTAGTGATCTAAAAATTAAGTAGTCTTAGTAATTAAGTCGTGCGCATAAAAAAGCCATTAAATGACATAAGAATTCACTTAAATAAAGACCAAATTATAAAAGTCATGCTTATCCATTGAGATTATGATTTAAGCCAGAGTAACTGTTTTTTTTACTGACAAAATGTATAACTATTATAAAGTTTATTAAATATACGACACCACCAATTTCCAGATGTTTTAATTTTACACTAAGAACTATGAGTTACCCCAAGAGTTTCTTTATAATTCAGGACGATTACTTCTACACAGCGCATGCTCATTTGCTAAAATTTTGGTTTCCAAAGAAGAAGTTGTGAATGCAACGTAGAATACCATAATTTGTTAAAAGTCTCTCTTTTCATAACTTGAAGACGTATTTTCTCGTACAAATTGCTACTAATTAAAATAAATGCTGCAAAATAGTCTGTAAAAACCCCAATTTCCCATATATCTTAGCTATCTCGCCAACGATTAACCCTGAACATAAGATATAGTATCTTCATTGAAGTCATATCCTCTTTCTGTGTTTATATTTGCTGACCTACTGTCCGTTAACCGTTTAGTTCCTCTATATTTTCATTCCCACTTCTTTAAATATAACCTGGTTCAATTCATAAGTTCATTGTCATCTCTATGATTTTTTCACGAAATTCCTCTCATTATTTTCTGATATTGCTGTAACCTTCCTGGATTTTGTGCCTCAATTTTTCCCGCCTCAGTTTATCATTCATCTCTTTTATTTGCTGTTATTCACTTCCTTTGATTGATTTGGTTAATGCTTATTCATAGCATTTTTGATCCTTTTCTTCTACAAATACACTTGTCTCATTCTTTGCTTAAAATCTTAACAATAAAAATACACAGTTTCATATGTGAATGTAAATAGACTAGGCGATAATTCTATTGAGTAATGGCTTACGTACTCATTGTCACATTTCTCCTTTAGGATTTCTATACGTGTCCTCGTAGAGGGTTGCTCGGGAAGCAAGGACAATTGTCCTGGATGAAAGATTGAGGAAGGTGAAAGGGATGGGAATGGCTTGAGCACGCTCAAACACAAGGCACGAACAAAGAGTGGCGACTGAGAGAGCGACAAAATCGGGGAAAGGGAGAGGTGGGCAGAAGGAAGCGGTCGCCGACTGAGGATTGAGCCCTGAGTGTGTTGCGGAGGAATAGAGCGGAGACGGGTGGACAGCTAGGGCTAGGGAGATAAAAGGCAGTGCAGAGAGAGAGAGGAATACATTTGCAACTGAATGGGAGAAATGGTGGAAGCTTTCAAATCACATTAGGCGGAGAGAGAGATTTGGAGAAGCGAGTTTCAAATGATGGCAAAATATGGAAGGGGGCTTGAGGGTGCAATAGAATCGAAAGCAAGGGAGCGGCACGGAGAGGTAGATTGGAGAGAGGCATGAACGAAATGAATGGAGAATTGAAGTGGCGTTACTTCAAACTGTCGAAGTCATGTACTCTAGACCCACTACCTTCCAGGTTTTCAAAAAATACCAGCATATCGTTTTTTGGCGAAAACAACAATTTCAATAAAAAAGAGCAAATACGCCTTCCTTGTCTCACTACAAGTAATACATATGTCTGATAGTAGATGATCTCCAGCGATAGAAATCAATGAAACTATATCGAACAGTAAATTTAGGACTCACACAATCTTCTAAAACCTACGCCCGTAATTTTAAGGCTAAATTTCTTGGCCTTTGTTTTCATTATTGTACTTATGAAAATCTCACATTACATCAATCCTAAAGCAATGAAAATAATGAAAATGAATGACCTACAATGAATCTTCAGAATTGAAACTGCTGTTATATATCAAGGAAGATATTAAACGATAAGTTAGGCTGACATTTAATTTTGATTTTAATTGCTATCACCTTAAAGTTTAAAAAATTTATCAAAGTATTACACAATTTAATATAAATTGAAATGCTGACCCGTTTTGAATTTTTTTATATCTACCAGTTAAAACACTCATAGCACAAGAGTCCTTAATACAATGAAATTTGAAATACATATTACTAATGAGAGTTTGGGTGGTCAAAGCGCTGAGCTAATGACAGGTTCCGGATTTGATTCCGCATGGAGGCTCAGATTGCATGCCCATTTTCACTCAAGATTAATGTATTATGGAGGCCATCCTATCCGCCCGGAAAACCTCAGGCGGCTCACAGGGAATAGGAAACAGGTCATCAAACTACTTCTCCATTGTGTAAGTTGAACAAAAGGAAAAGTGATCATTTTGGCTCACCATTAAATGGATTTTACACTCCACTATTAAATCAGTCATCTGGCTGTTTGCTCTGCTTTGAATCGTCTGTAAATAATTTTATCTTTCCCCTTCTGCTTCCGCAGTATTCTCCTCTTTCACCCGCCCATTGCCTCTTCTTTGCATAGCCAGTAACATCAAAATACGATGGAATGTCAATGCAGCATGGATTCTCACGCCCTGCAGGATGTAAACTACATTGAACGCGATACCATAAACGGACGGATACGCAGGCTTATCTCTGCGGTGTAATTTTTCGAAAGCGAACCATTGACCATGACCACCGTCATCATGTGAAGAGCCTCGCCTCCTTCTCTCTTTTGAGCAGACGCACGGACACTATGTCAAAACTCATCGCGACAATTCGGCACTTTCAGCGATACATATGCCACCCATTAAAATTCAAACATGAGAACCAGTCACTCCAGAGTCCTTAGGAATGGATCTGTTTCTCACAAATACTTCAAACTCCATTTCTTTTAAACCTCATAAAAAAGGAAATACATTTATTATGAACGGTTAAAGTTTTAATACAGAGTGAAACGACTTCTCATGACTAGAAATTTTTAACTCCAAGGAAAGAAGCTATATTTTGTGCTTTCAGTATGCAAAAGGTGGAAAAGGACGAAAGAATAAAATGAGCACGAAAACAGAAAATAGAAATTGAATGGATTTCATTAGTGAAATGGTAAGCTCTTTGGGGAAAATTATAATAATGCAGGAAATGTGGATGTAGGGAAAACAATGAGAGAGAAGAGGAATGTTGTTGCCTGATATAGGAGGAAAAAATATTGGACGAACGAGGTACATGGAGGAAAAGATTCGGTAATAGAGAGGAAATGAATGGAACAACTAATACGCGAATTACAATATTGAAACATTGTACTGCACGGTGATATTTGCGTATAACGCAGCAGGTTTTAAAAATTTAACATTTGTCAGCGTCTGACATCATCCCAAGGTTACTTTGACCGGTAGATCCTGTGACACAGATCATCGAGTCATAATTTGCTATTTTGAAGAGAGTTCCGTTATTCTTATTACATTTTTGGTTAAGAGAAGCGAAAACAAAACATGGTGTTTCGTAGGAAATAGCATCCGTCATGGTGGAAATATTTCAAAGTTATAACTCTTCTATTTAGAATCTCGTGAATTTAAATCTTAACCTCTTCATTTTCCTCTTCCCCTCTTCTTATAACGTCTCAGTTACATTTCTCTATGAATCATTCCGACTTATCTATGTTTAAGTATCTTTCACAAATTTACTATTTTGATTCAAGTCATCAGCATTTCCTCTCATGAAGTTTACTTTTTCATCTATGGATTTTGGTTTCAAAATTAAACCAATATAGTCAGTATAATATCAATCGAATCTCTGCAGATAACACGCTCATTATTGCCATCCTTTTTGTCAGGATTCGCCGTCATAATAGGTTGAACTGAATAAAGTAAAGCTGTAAAAATTGACAAAAGGCGTCCTTTTCAAATTAGCCCCTGGGAATGGAGGCACGGCAGGGGCTGTGGAGCCAATGCACTTCGCTCAGCCATAGACATGTTAACGTTCCCCTTTTTCAATTCTTACTTTTTCCTCTTCAGAGTAACATGGATGGATGGATGAAAAACCCACTCTCCTTCAAAGCGCCCACCGTTCTTGCCTCATTCTATTCATTCTGATAATTTTGATGATATTCCGCCTAAATTTTTAGTGAATAATATTAACTCTCTCGAGATTTTGCTGAAGTCAAATGAATACCAATAGATAAAATGGGAAATTCAAAAGGATAAGGATAAAACCGGAAATATACACTACCAAGTTGACAGGTTTGCAAATAAATGAATAAAGAAGACCGCAGAAGCACACTGAGATGGCTTTGGAAGGCGATGGTCATTGTTAAATCTATTTCTACCGCTCTCTATTAGAACTGGGACTCTCTATTAGACTGGGAAAACTGCCATGTTTAGGAATTAATGTGCTATAAAATGTCCTTTCGTGTGAGGTCATTCTGTGTTTTCATGCCCAAATGATACTCAATTTATTAACTCCAATGCTTCATCTCACTTTTCAAAGCAACCAGAGAGCTTATAAATTTTTCATTCAATGACTCATAAGTCATTTATACAAACATTGCTTGCTGGTGATAAAGAATAGTAAAACCCTTATTCCATGTATGAATTACACACTACATGTGCGAATATACTCGTATTAGCTCTTATTACTTTTACCAAAGCAGTCAGAGTAATTAAAAATGAATTCGTAACCCGGAGAAACGGTTCCGAGGCGATCTTCCGTCCACCATTAAAGCAGAGAACCACGCCAATTGACTTGTATCTGACCGAAACGAAAACCTTCTAATCGGAGAGACAACCAGGAGGATTTCACGCCTAAGTTCACCGGCCAATGTTTTAGTTGCGCAAGCTGAACCCCACACGCCAGTCTGCGTCAGCGACAGACTGAATTCAACAGCAGATCTGGTTCGTGTAAATTTCAAATGGGCAATAACTGGGTTAGGTTATAAAGGGTTATAATGGGTTATCAAGTGTAGCATACCGGTTTCCCAAGCGCTCACGCCGCATCGTGGATTTAAAAACCTAGAAGGAATGAATAAAATATGTATCGAGAGCATTTCCTTTGCCCTTTTGAATACTAATGTGAGTTAATTTTCATTTCTATAGCGATAATTGACGATAAGAGATTTGAGCATATCTAAATGAGTTACTTAAAAGCAGGAAATCAATGAGTCACCGAGGAGAATGTTCAAATACCCTGGGGAAAAGGTAAAAAGAAATAATCTAATTGTGGACGTGATTGAGTTCGCTGAGATTGAGGTGACACACGGCGTGACATAAACGAGAGATATTTCTTCGCCACCAAGCGAAATAACGTGACATTAGAGACGCTAGATATTTTATAACAGTAATGTCAACATTTTAAAGAGTTTTCTTTCTTCCTTTTGCAATCTCGTTTGGTAACGAAATGCTCGCAATTTATTCCCCAGCCGATTAAACCTATTTACTTTCCGAAACGTTTTCTCCTAATATCTGAAACAAACAATTTAATGCTGATATACGTTCGCTAGGTATCAATTCAATGAAAAATGACGGGATCGTAAAAGCTGCTCCCAAATATATTGGTCAATACTGTCAAATAAACTGCAAATATAAATGACCGCTCTTAGTTAATTGAATGAATTCCTTATACGTACATGTATTGTATGAAAGGTATCGGGAAAAGTTACGGAAAAATTATTTATTTTAGGTATTGCTACCATGCCTCAGGATTCTTCAAAGTAGATACCTTGGGCGCCCACACACACTTTTTCAAGCGGTTTTTCTACGACTCGAAGGTTCCCTGGTTGGCAGATTGCGAAAGATCCTTAAAGGTACGCGTTTTAGTATCTTTGACGGCATTTAGGTGGTGTCCTTTGAAGGATGGTGAATTTCACTTTTGGGAATAGGCAATAGTCCACTTGTGCCAAGTCGGGAATTTACGGGGTTGGGGAATCGTAGCAATGCCGTTGCAGAACGTCTTCGCATGCAGACACAAGACTCTGCTCTTAATCTTATGTCAAGACATTCGGGAGGACGAGTTTAGCGTAGATCTTTCGCACCGTCTAATTGTCAATGATAATAGTGTCATCTTATCAATGCCAATACGATCTGCAATCATGCGCACACTTAACCGACATTGCCTGAATTCAGCACTTAACGCAAACAAGTCAAGAAAAAATTGTTAAAGACACTTTTTATACACACCTTGTAATATTTATCAGCTTAATTTTTTATATTCCACCTAAAACTTCCCTTCAAAATCATGCTTAAGTTTGATCACTCTCGTGTTAGTGGTCACGGATTACTTTAGACGAACTACAATTACGAGGGTCATCCGGAAAGTAGTACCCGTTCGTGCCGCATGAAGTGCTGACGACGCGAGTAGCCGCTGAACGAGGTCAGATAGCTTCAGTGGCTTGTCTGCCTTCTCTGAGCCAAGTTGCGTGACGCTAGCATTGCCTGTGTTGTTTCTGTGATTGTTTACAATGTTTAAAAAAATTGAGAACGCCGCCAGTTGTGAAGTGAGGGCAGTGATTAAATTCCTCAATGCAAGAAACGTTCGCCCATGTGATATTCATCGCCAATTAAAGGAGGTGTATGGAGACAATGTAATGGACGAGTCGTCTGTTCGGCGGTGGTGTCGCAACTTCAACATGGGGAGGGGGAACACACACGACGATGAGCGTTCGGGGAGACCGTCTGTCATTACAGACCAACTGGTGAGCTCAGTTGACGAATTCGTGAGGAACGATCGGCGCGTCACAATTGATGACATCTGTGAGAATTTTCCCAATGTTTCTCGAACAATTGTTCATGAAATTGTTAAACACCATCTGCATTATGCAAAAATTTGTGCAAATGGGTCCCTCGCATGCTTACAGATGAGCACAAAACCAAGCGTATGGCTGCAGCACTGACGTTTTTGGGACGTTATTCTGATGAAGGAGACTCTTTCTTGACTCGCATAATTAATGGTGACGAAACATGGGTTTGTTATGCATCACCTGAGAGTAAACGACAGTCAATGGAGTGGCATCATGCTCATTCACCAAACAAACCAAAAAAATTCAAGACAGTTCTGTCCACCAGGAAACTCATGGCAACCATTTTCTGGGATCGACGAGGTGTATTGCTTATTGATTTTATGGCCCGTGGAGACACTATTAATGCCAATGCGTATTGTGAAACATTAAAGAAATTACGGCGGGCAATACAAAATCGGCGGCGAGGTCTATTGTCTACTGGTGTCATTCTCGTTCATGACAATGCCAGGCCTCATGCAGCTGGGATAACACAAAAACTTTTGCAGCAATTCAAATGGGAAACTTTCGACCATCCACCGTATAGCCCGGACTTGGACCCTTCAGATTTTCATCTCTTTACAAAGCTTAAAGACTTTTTGGCAGGAAAAAGATTTGACAGCGATGAAGAACTTAAAGAAGGAGTGACCCTGTATCTCAATGAGCTGGCGGCGAAGGACTATGCAGCAGGAATACAGAAACTTGTCACACGTTATGGCAAATGCCTTAATTTGCTTGGAGATTATGTTGAGAAGTAGTTTAAAGTATCCTCTTTCAAATAAATTATTTTATGTTTGTTAATATTTACTTTTGTGTCTTTATTTCACGAACGGATACTACTTTCCGGATGACCCTCGTACGACGACGCTTATTATTACTACTACGACGCTTCTTTCATTCTATCAGCTGACTTTCCCAAATTTTTACCGAAGTTTAACACGTTTTACGTTACAAGCTCAACTTGTTTAAGTACATCCTCACATGTCTTGAGTGTCATGATATATCGAGTCTTTTGACCTGAGAGAAAAGCCAACTTAACAATCCGTCCACGTCGAGACATTGAGATATGCCTTAACGGCACAACACCCTCGACCCTTCCCACGCTCCCCTCTCCCGCCCTCGGCTCCCTGGAGATCAGAGTACGGCCCGATGGAGAGGTGGCTGGCGGTCTCACGGCCAAGTTCGCGCTGAAAGAGAAGCGGCCCTTGATTAAATGCTTTGACTTATCCTCGACCTTCGTCGCAAATGGATGACGAGAGAGATCAAAGGGAGAGAATGTTTTGTGGCAAAATTCAGGAAACCTGGGAAACTTATCTAGTCACTAAAAGCATCTCAAGCATCGGCTGGAACAAGAATAATAGACCAATTTAGGGCAAGAGGAAGTTCCAAATAGGATTTTTGAGGACGCAATAATTTGATATTATGATATTGTAAATTCCAACGAATAAATGTTTTCACAATCGGGTATGTCTCAAAAGATTTAAGAGGAGATTTAGTGGAAGTTCGTCAAAAGAAAATAAATTTGCACTTTTCCAGAAGTTTTGTAAACTTGTGGAAAAGTGCAAACTTGTAAACTGTGGTGTTTGCAAATTCGTTTTCACTTGAAAAGTTATGTCCTAATAAAATTGTACAACTCTGCTAATTTTAAATTTCCCCCTAATCATTTCTAGCATGAGGGACTGAATTTCTACCGTTATTTCCAAAATTAAAAATCTATTAATTACAATGCAAACGGAGTTCATTGCAGTTCAATGGGCGTGTGGCAAGGGGTTTTGGATCACCACCCGCAATAGAGAAAAAATCCTCATGCTAAATCTACTCACCCATGTACACTTGCACCCACAGTGGCCCATACATTAATGAAAAGACCGCTTTCAACTTAGATTTAAGAATGAAAGTCTGCGGGGAATTTGTAAAACCATTGGACATTCGTCTCAGGACGATGTTTTACGGGCTCTGCGCCTTGAACGTCTATGTGATGTTCAGTCATCAGCATTTGCTTAGGGCCCTCTGTTATTGCTCTGTCTATGATATTTTTTAATCTGGCTCTCTGCTCATCAGTAATCGTACTGATCCCTCCACATTCGACGTGTTTTTCCTCACCCTGCTCTAATTCTTTACCACCGAATTTCTTCATTAATGCGCTGAGTCTGACGCTTTGGTGACTTTCTAGCGTCGACAAGCCTGCGCACTCTGCAAAGATTTTCGGCTTCTCGCTCTTACTCTTCTTCCAAAACGGGTGCCATGGGCTCTTTTTCGCTCTTCAGCAACTCTCAGCGGATCTTGTATCAATTGGGTAGAGATTTTTCAAATCCGCTCCTACATTCAGTTGATGAGAAGAGAGACAGGCAGTCGGCTTCTCTCCACTGCATCCTCTCCGTCTTTTCATCAATCGTCACCATCACCTCTAAATAATAACCCAGAGTCTTGGCTGGCACGGGGGTCAGTGGCGTATTTACTTTATTCATTGACCCCCCTTTAGCCTCGCCTGATATCTCTTCATTATCTCGGGACCGACGATCGTCACTTGAGTCCCGGAGTCACAGAGCGCGATGTACTCCTTTCCCCCTAGTTGCACCGAGACAAAGTCTCGATTCTCTGATCTCATACTCGCTAACTTCACTCTCGGCGTGGACTCCACGCCGTTCCCTCCTTCCTGAACCGTACTTAACCGATCAGGTTTGTCCGTTATGATCTCTGGAAAAGTTTCACTCTCGCTCAACTCTGTACAGACTTTCCCTTCACCGCCGCCCAACCGTTCAAGATTTAGCAGCAGTTGAGACAATTCCTCATAATCACTTTCTTCCGCTGTTTTCTGGTTTTGGTGTTGATATTGAGTAGGATATGCATGCCACCCATGTCTCGCCGTGCTTCGCGGCGGCGACGAGATGTCCTTCGGCCCTTCACCCACAGCGCAAGTGTGTGCAGCGCTCTCATGTTCCTCTTGTATCTCGCCACAAACCCAGCTTCACCCTCCATGTTGAATATTTACACCAGAAAAAATTATCCAAATCAAATGAAAAAAATTTTGCCCAATCTAACCTCAAAATAGCTGAGCCAAAAAAAAAATTTTCTCTCAGCTTAACCAACTCCTACCTGGGCCCCACGATGGGCGCCATTGCGACGCGGGATTTAATTTATAACATATAAATATTCCCAGATACCGCGTTGCACTGGAATGGCCGCGACCCTGCTTTTGTCAGGGCGCCAGGCTAGCCGGATGACTAGCCGCAGAGTGGCGCCACCCGGCCCGACTCCTCCCCTCAGCGAGGTTCTTCACCTTTCTAATGCCCCGGGGTGGGCAACAGCTCTTAACAGTCTCGCCACGCCCCGCACTCACCGAACCTAGTCCAAGGGCCGGGGGATCGGCAAATACGCACCGCACCAACCTGCCGCTGGAGTTCTGGTAGCCCGTGCCCAATACTGGCAGCCCTCCTTCCACCAATGGCCCCGGTGCACGATCGTCCGAGTCCCGGCGAGGCTGGTGCACAATACTTGCGGCGCGATCTCCAGTCCTTCCAGTCCTTTCGGCAAATTCCTCGACCTTCCGCGACACCTTGTTCGTGGCTAATGAAACTAACTTCAACTGCCGGGGTTCGACGTGCCCGTCACCATCGCTGGCGACTCAATCCTCCTTCTGACCATGCGGCCGCCGGCACTCCCCCCCACCCCCGCGCTCCCTTCATTCCGCTAAGTCATCCCTCTCCAGGAGCGCCCCGTAGCGGGGATTCACAGCCGAAGCTCGCTGTCAGTGCGCGCTTAGGGGCACAGTGACGCTGCGCAATACGCAATGTCAAAAAGGAAAAGAGAAAGTAGCAACTAAAAAGACAAACTCAGAAGAGGTTGTGAAAGCGAAATGGAGCTGATCTAAAGCGTAAAAGGTTTCCTTGACCGGGGCTCAAACCAAGAATCTTTCGACTTGCCGCTTCTAAACCACTTAGGTTATCGAGGAAACATAATAATGCTGTTCGTTGTTTCGACTGAATTTGTGCTGTGTGAAAACGTCATAGCATACAGCATGGTACAAGTAATTGACGAAAATATTTGAAGAAGAGAGGATTTTGCTGTAGCTTAACTTTCCAGGCACTATAAGTCTGAATAGTTGATTATATTTCCCCAAAATAACGTTATGTCTACAAACCTAGCACGACTAATTACTTAAAAATTACAATATGACTTAAATTCTCTTAAGATACATACTTAATGGAGAAGTAAAATGGGTGCCTTGAATAGGGAATTGAGAGCACTCTCTACAAGTCATCATTAGTATTTCAATCATAGGATTGGTTTATTGCAGCCCTCCATTCGCCTCTATTTAATGTCAATTCCCTCAATCCCTGATACATTCTCTGTTTTGCGTCCTAAAAAAGAAAAATCTCTGCTCATTATCAGAGATACCAATGAATGAACATTTATCAACTTTGAATAGGTTAAACATAGCTGAACTTAATTCATCGCGTAGCTCTTCGATAAAGTAAAAGATTAAAGATTCCAAAATATGAGCAGTTTTAGACAATTAGATCAACGAGAATTGCTTAGACCAAAGCACATGCTTTTTTACAAAGGTATTGCATAAAAATATATAAATATGCCTTGAAACTGCTAAGTGGTTCATAAAAACGTCGAGCGGATTGGGCTGGTGCGAAGGCTAACGTACGGGCTTCCCACCGACAAGGCCCGGGTTCAAATCCTGGAGAAAACACATATTTTCAGTGGTATCCCAATCCCTACTTGAAGTGCTTTGTGGAGAGCACTTTGAGTGAGTACGAGGTCCGTCGGATGGGACGTTAAACTGCGGACCCCTTGGCGTCTCTCAACAAGAGTAGGCTGATGCCGACATCGGGTTTCCCTCCACCCTTCCTTCTTTCCCACACATCCCTAATGGCGCAAATGACCTCAGCTGTCGGCGGTATCCCAACAAAACCAACCAAACCAAAAACGTCGAAGGAAGACTTTATAGGTTCATAGTATTTATGGTTGAGAAATACATCAGAAAGACACATTTCGATCAATATTAAGTTCCATTGCAAACTGGTAAAATCGTTTGTGAGGATTATCGTACATTCATTTTGATATTCCGCGGAGTTAAACGGGGTTCTGACGATTATCAATATTATAGCGAGGAAATGATTTAGGGGATGATGAGATTGAGTTTATGAGAGATATCTTGGAAGAATTAAAGTCACTATTAGAGGGGCACATGAAATAAAATAAGGATTTATTTCATTTTAAAGTTCCGTATATTTCAAGGAAGGGTTTCAGAGCGCAAATTGTTTATAATCAATAAAGAAATGGTCAGATTGGAGGGATAGATGATTTATTAGAAATCCATTCATTAAACTGCACTTTCATAATAAGTATTGTAAAGAGTAATGTATACACATATATTAGTATGGATAGCAGACAAAAAGTCTTGAAGGGAAAGGTTAAATAGACGAAAAAGAGCTCCACACAAAAGTTTTGACAAGTGTTTCTTAACCTCCTTATTGTTCCAGTCATCAATTCTCTTTTTCTAGTGAATGCTTCTTGCGTAACGCAATTCTTCTCCTTACGTCCCTACTACTTTCACCATTTTGGTCTAAAACACTTTTGATATGCGAAGACCTGTAGTTCTTTCCCTCCTATTTTAATGTTTAACTTAAGCGTTTCTCTTTCTGGAAAATGGCACAACCTATATTTTATTTACATTTAATTTTCTCATGTATATCACACGAAAACATTGCATTGAAATATCGCAACATCACGTTGAAACTGTCGAAAGTACAAATTTGCACGATAGAGTAAGATTAGTAACTGAAATAACAAATTAAATATTTTGCTGGAACCCCTGCCTTCCTCTTCCAACTACGCTTAGCGCACTAACTTAAACCTTGAGAAAAAAAGCATAATAATTAATGATTATATAAATATATATATACATACATATATATATATAAATATATATATATATATATATATATATATATATATATATATATATATATATATCTTATGGAGGCAGGAAAAATGGATGAAAGGCGTATTGAGCGGTAGTGGAATGTTGAAGAGGGTAATAGAGGGGAGAATGTTGGGCAAGCGAGGTAAGGGTAGGAACAGGATAGGGATGTTGGACGGGATGAAGGGAGGAAAGAAGTACACCGAGATGAAGAGGGACCTGATATAGATTAGTTTGATAGGTGGGGAGTCACAAAATGTTTATTTGATAGTTGTGTCCATCCAAAAACCTACCTTAACCGGTAGATTACCTAATAATAATATATAGCGGATATAGATAGAATGGATTGGAGGGACAGGAGACTGATCCGCAACCTGTACATGTCTCAGACTGCTCAGGTGCGAGTGGGGAACGGAGAGTCCGGATGGGCAGTGTTAGGAAGAGGTGTAAGGCAGGGTTGCCCATTGTCACCGGTGCTGTTCAACGTGGAGGAAATGATTAAAAAGGCATGGGGAGAACTGGAGGTAGGAATGAAAGTCGGAGGGGAATTCGTAAAATCGGTTAGGTTTGCTGATGACCAAGCATAAGTTGCGCAGTCAGCCAAGGGGTTGCAAGCATTGCTGAGTGAATTGGAGGTTCAGTGCGATAAATATGGAATGAATGGGAAGAATGGAGGAGGTGAAATGGACCGAAAGGAAAACAAACGAGGAAGTACTAGAGATGGTGGGTGAGGAGAGGGGCTTGTTGAGAGAAATCCTATGGAGGCAGGAAAAATGGATGAAAGGCGTATTGAGCGGTAGTGGAATGTTGAAGAAGGTAATAGAGGGGAGAATGTTGGGCAAGCGAGGAAAGGGTAGGAACAGGATAGGGATGTTGGATGGGATGAAGGGTGGAAAGAAGTACACAGAGATGAAGAGGGACCTGATATAGAGTAGGTTGCTGGATTGGGTTTTGTTTGGAGTTACAAAATATTTATTTGATAATTGTGTCCATCCAAAAACCTACCGTAACGGTAGATTACCTAATAATAATAATATATATATATAATCTTGAAAATGACGCACTCCGGCGACGCACAAACACACAAACACTAGGTTAATAAATATTATACACACAGAAACTGTTTTGAAACTGACACTGAAAAGTCGTCTGATGACGACGGCCGTGACGTCGAAACGTAAATATCTACCGTAAGTGTCCTTCTTTTATGTTTCTGTGTGTTTAATATTTATTAACCTAGTGTTTGTGTGTTTATATATATATATATATATATATATATATATATATATATATATATATATATATGTATATATATATATATATGTGTGTGTGTGTGTGTGTGTATATATATATGTATATAAAAAACTTAGACAGTAACACACAGCACGAGAACACATAAAAAGAACACTCACAATATTATCTTGATAATTCCGACGCACTTGAGCTCCGTCTTCTTCAGAAGATAAGATATGACTAAGGAAAAAGGTACGCGGTGCAGAGAGAGTATGGGACGAGGGAGAGGGGAAAAACAGGTAGTGGGGGAGGGGTGAAGGAGGGGTATATGGGGGGGGAGAAAGCGGAGCGGGGAACAGGTGGTGGGAGAGGGGTGAAGGAGAGGGAAAGGGAGGCCAGAGGGGAGCGGAGATGGAATAAGGAGGATGCGGAAATAGTAACAAGCGACACAGAAAACTAACAATTCATCCACAGATCCCACAACACCCATGACCAAGGCATCAACTCACCAAGTCATCATAAGGGCTTGACAAGTCAAAACACAGGACAAGGATGACAAAATGTATGCGGATGAATAAATTGTCCCACCACCTCGCAAGAAACAAATCCACCTCCATCCATCTCAGCCCCACCCCCCCATTTAGTGAACGACATTGAGACCCGGATGTTGATAGGCTTTACACAGCCATATAAATGCCAATTCCATTGTTTTTAATTTTATAGGGTTATCGGATGGAGGAAGGGATGCTAGCACGGAAACATTGTAACAGTGGTTGAAGGGGGTGTTGTGGTGGGAGGCATGTTTTGGGATGGGAAGACCCGCGGACGGGGAAGAGGGATTACATGCGGCGCGATGATTGTTCACCCTGAGGTTCAGGGGTGTAGAGCACTGGCCTATATAAAATGCCGGGCAGAGTTTGCAAGTCAGAAGATAGCTTACATTCTGAGATGTGCATGAGGAGTGGGGGAAGGGCGGGAGAGAGTTAAAAGGTGGGATGGAGAGGGGTGGAGTGGTGAAAATAGGACAAGTTTTGCATCTAGCTTGCAAGCACGGAGTGGGTGTGATTCTGGGGGTGGGAGGGGATTTGGAAAGAGGCTTGGTGGATTTGAGGAGATCTGATAGGTTGGCGGGCGGTTTGAAGGTAACAGAAGGGCATTTAGGAAGAAGGTTGGACGAAACGTTGTGATTTTTGAGGATGGGGTACAGGTCTTTGAGGATGAATTTAAGGGACTGGATGCCAGGGAAGTAGGTGGTGCATATTGAGAGAGGGTGGGAGTCTGTGGTTGAGGGAGGATTGGGGGTGTTGGATTTTTTTAGGATTTTTTTGTGAAGGAGAGAATCTGGGTATCCCCGTGGGAGGAGGGAATGGTGAAGGTTGTTGAGGTATTTGTTGAGGGATTCAGGATGGTTGCAAATGCGGTGCCCGTGGATAGAGAGGGAGTAAGGGAGGGAGCGTTTGGTGTGGTAGGGGTGGCAGCTGTTAAAATGAAGGTAATGTTGTTTGTTAGTAGGTTTAGTATGTACGGAGGTTAGAAATTTGTTGTTAGTTAGGGAAATATTTACAATCGAGGAAAGTGATCTGTGATGATGAGATGTTGGAAGTGAAAGAAAGAGATGAGGAATCATTAAGTTGGGAGATGAAGGAATTGAGGGAGTCTAGGTTATGTGGCCAGAGTAGAAAGATGTCATCAATGTACCGGAGCCGTGGCGTAGGGAAGCAAGCATATATATATATATATGTGTGTGTGTGGTGTGTGTGTGTGTGTGTGTGTGTGTGGGGTCGCGGTGGTCTAGTGGGTAAAGCATTGGACTACTGACCGGAGGGTCCCGGGTTCGTTTCCCGGTCAAGGCACTTTGGGCACCTACAGCTCCACCTAAGCTAGTTGATTTTTCGGGTACCAGATCTTCCTGGAAAACCATAACCGGCACAGGGAAAGGAACTGGCCCCCCTACCCTGATGTGTGAATATTCACACGCCGTCGGGCTTGGTACATGGGTGAGCTCTACCATCACCTACTAAACCGACCTTCTGGTTGATTACTGTGTTTATGGTTTATATATATAATATATATATATATAAAGCAAAAGAAGAATGGTGGACAACGCAATGCGAGGATATGGACGGTTTACAAGGGAAGGGTGAAATTGAAGATGGGAACAGTGGGATGTTGAAGAAGGTAATAGAGGGGAGAATATTGGGCAAGCGAGGAAAGGGTAGGAACCAAGATAGGGAAGTTGGACGGGATGAAGGGAGGAAAGAAGTACACAGAGATGAAGAGAGACCTGATGTAGAGTAGGTTGCTAGATTGTGTTTTGTTTGCAGTTACAAAATATTTATTTGTTAGTTGTGTCCATTCAAAAACCTACCTTAACCGGTAGATTACCTAATAATAATAAATTATATATGTATGTATATATATATATATATATATATATATATATATATATATATATATATATATATATATATATATATATATATATATATATAATCCTGGCCCTTCCTCTTCTTCCCAACCTTTTCCGATTTACCACAGTCCTCAACAGTTCACTACAGATTACTATGCTTTGTTTCTTAAGATAGTGTGCTTAGCGTAGTTAGAAGAAAAAGGCAGGGTTTCAAACATTTTAGACGACGTGCTGTGTATGTATTCACACACACACACACACAGGAACACAATTGATTTAGGGTGAATATGGTAAATACGAACCTGGCAAGAATTCAAGGGCTAAAAAAAATCCACAAAATAAAATATGATACATCCTGTATCAGATTTCACAGAATAAAATATGTTACATTCTGTATCACGACCCGAGCTATCATCCGAGTGTTCCATGAATGAAGTCAACGTATCTAGTGCAAGGTTTCCGTGGAAATGCATTTGGTGGAGTCAATGCCGATGACGGATCTGCGTCTAAATTGCTGTGACATTCGTGGCATTACTGTGACAAGAAGGCGAAGAAAACAAAGACAGGTGTCCATTCCAATCGTTTGCGACGTAGCCAACTTCATAAATCGAAGATCTTGGTGCCAGCAAATCCAAAGGAGAGGCCTAAGTAGTAATACACGGCCATGATGAATATGAGAACTTTTCCCGCAAAATCATGTCACAGAAGTACGTGTGAAGGGGGACACGGAAGATAGGAGGGCAAGGGGTCGAGTAGGGAGGGGTCAAGGGGCTGAGGCTGGGGATGAATTGGCATTGGATGCAGCGGCACGTATTTAAGGAAGCGGAATTGGAAGAGGAGCGATCCCCAAATCAGTGCCACCGTTGCCCTTCCGATCCCATCCGCGACCCTTCTCATTCAACCCCTCCCCGCAACTCACGCCCTCCACGTCCCGGAACCCAATCAAGACCGCTTCACTCACAGTGGGGCGCGAAGGGGGGCAGAGAGGGCCGAAGTGAAACGGACCACACGTGCCTGGATGGACTCTGGCGTGGCCCTGCCGTCCGTATCTCGGGGGCAGCGAGGGGGGCGGGAAGAACGGATGGAGCGAGGTAGCATAGAAAACCCTTCCGTGCGAACATTCCCGGGCCGTTAATAATGCAGAGAGAGAAAGGTTGGAGAGAGGGGGGACGGAGGAGAGGACGGACAAGGAATGAAGGTTAAAGGGCCCAGATCTTCATTCTTTTCCCTGCCCCCCTTCGCTTCTTTTTCCACTCCTTTTATTTTTTTATTCTTTTTAGTCGGGAGGATTGCGAACAGTAAGCGATGGAGGTTAATCGTCCGCGCTTTTCCCAAATGGATTCCAGTTGTTGTAAATTATTAGGGGACATTTATTTCACCGCTCGAGCGAACAATGGGGGAGGGCGAGGAAGCAATCAAGGAGGAAGAAGGTTCGGAAAGTATTTTCGGCTGATCATTCTCGCAAAGCGGTTTTTTATGCGTGTTTTGGAAAGAGGCAGAAGTCGCGTACTGTACACGCCCGGCAGGAGATACTCCCGCGAAATAAGTCATGAAATTGTACGTTCGAACCCCAAAAGTTTGATCCGGGAACGATAACTTTGTAGTCTTTATTAAATGGAGGGAAATCCATGTGACTCTAAGTGCGAGAGATTGAGATTAACATTCAATACAACATCGTACGTGTTAAAACAATGGCGTTCATACGTGAGTAGTTTAATAAAGCCCTGCTCCCATATATACACACACATGCACACACACACATATATATATATATATATATATATATATATATATATATATATATATATATATATATATATATATATATATATATATATAATTATATACAGGAGATCTCTTCTTCTGGATCAATGGATTATTGGTCAATATCCGGATTTCTACAGGTTTAATTAATGGGTTATTTGTATAATAGGAAAGAATGGCGGGATTTCGTATTTAAATGTGTATCTGGCCAATGTGGCTCATCTCTTCTTCTGGCTATGCGTGCCACAAAACGTACTGCTCCTATTCTAAATATGATACTATATGCTTTCTAACCAAATGTCCCCTCTTGTGTGTATTGTCAATTTCTCATAAATCATTTCCTCTACATATACGTTTAACAGCACCGGTGACAAATGGGCACCCCTGCCTTACACCTCTTCCTAACACTGCCCATCCGGACTCTCCGTTCCCTACTCGCACCTGAGCAGTCTGAGACATGTACAGGTTACGGATCAGTCTCCTGTCCCTCCAATCCATTCCTATTTTCTGCAATACACGGATTAATTTTTCCCAATTCACTCTATCAAACGCTTTTTTGAAATCTACAAAACAGGCAAAAACGTCCTGATTGTATTCTATATTCCTCTCGACTAGTGATCTCATTACTGCAATGGCATCACGCGTACCTCTTCCTTTCCTGAACCCAAACTGATCATCCCCTAAGTAATCATTTGCCTTACTCTCTATCCTTTTGTTGATGATCCTGAGAATAACTTTAGCTAAGTGGGATATCAAACTTATTGTTCTGTAATCCTCACATGACGAAGCCTTTGCCTTTTTTGGAATAGGAACTAACACCGATCTCACAAAATCTTCCGGCCAGATTCCTTCCTCATAGATACTACGAATCAGTCCATATATGGCCTTCTTCCCACCTTTCCCTAACCATTTCAACATTTCTAGAGGAATATTGTCCACCCCCACAGCCTTATTTGCTTTCATCTCCTTTAATGCCCTTTCTATTTTCATCGTCGAGTATGCCTGGACCTAAGCTATCTACTTCTACGTCATGTTCCTTTTCTATGTCTAACCTTGTTGGCCTAAGTTCTTTACCATACAGTGTTTCTATATATTCCTTCCATCTCTCTTGGATTTTTCCTGGTTCAACTATTATCTTACCCCATTTATCTTTAACTGTTAGCACAGATCTTGCCTTCTTACTTCTCGATAATAACTTAACCTTGCTGTATATAGCACCAATTTCACCCTTCTTCTGTAAACTTTCCATATCCTCGCAATCCGTTTTCCACCATTCTTCTTTTGCTTTATTTGTGGCCCTTCTCAATTTATTGTTTAACTCTTTGTTCTTCATTTTGCCTAACTCTGTGTTTACATTTTTCCATCTTCTTCTCTCATCCATCTTTGCAATCATCTCATCCGTTACCCATGGTTTCCTTATCCTTTTCCCGTTAACGGTTCCTATGGTGTCTTTAGCGGATTCCAATGTACCTTTCTTGATACATTCCCATTTTTTCTTCGATAGTACTCATTTCTTTACCGTCATCCATCATTTTTTCTACAGCCTGCTGATACTCCTTCCTCGTTTATCCATTTACTGCTTCTAAATTCTATTTCCTAATCCGCCGCTCTTGCCTTATCTTCTTGAAACGAACATTACATTTCATAACAACTAATTTGTGGGTCAGAGTCCGCATCCGCTCCTGGGAAACTGTGCGGATATATATATATATATATATATATATATATATAATGGTCTGACCTGAAGGAGGCCTCGGAGTAGGCCGAAAGCTTAAATCATCTACAGTGTGAGTGTCCTTTTACGTGTTATCTGTTTTATTCTGTGTTCTATTGTTCCGTCCAAAAGTTATATTGCTCTCGTGAGTACTTCCGCATCATCTTTATATATATATATATATATATATATATATATATATATATATATACACGCACACATTTATACACCTAAAACTCTTACACCTACTCAAGTATTTGCCCTTCTATTGTTATGTTATTTTTAGTCTCTGTCCATCTGGATAATCGTATAACTTTATTTTTTTTGCATTCATTCTATTCCTATTCCATATCTATCTCACTGAATTTCATTGCTCTTAGCAATGCTTTGCAACCCCTTGATTTACTGAGGAACTAATGCTTGATCATATGCAAACCTAACCGATTTTACGAAACAGACAAATACTTCCTGATTGTACTCTATATTCCTCTCGATTAGTTATCTCATTATTCCAATGGCATCGCGTGTGCCTCTCCTTTTCAAACTCCAAACTGATCATACCATAAGTAATAATTTGCCTTACTCTTTATCCTTTTGTTGATGATCCTGATAATAACTTTAGCTGCGTAGGATATCAAACTTATTGTTCTGTAATCCTCACATGATGAAGCCTTTACCTTTTTCGGAATGGGAACTAAAACTGATTTCACAAAATCTTCCGACCAGATACCTTCCTCATAGATACTACGAATCAGTCCATATGGAGTCTTCTTCCCACATTTTCCTAAACATGAGAGAGAAAGGCTATTAAGCGAGATGAAACATAATAAGTCCTTGGGGGTAGACAACATTCCTGTGGAACTCTTGAAAAGTTTATGGAAATATGGGAGGAAGACTCTATTTGGACTTATTAAATTTAACTTATTAAAACTCTTTAAATTAATTAATTAAAACTTATTAAATGAATATAGAATACAATCAGGACGTTTACCTGTTTCTTAGATTTCGAAATAGCGTTTCATAGATGAATTGGGAAAAATTAATGCGTGTATTGCAGAAAATAGGAATGGATTGGAGGGACAGGAGACTGATCCGCAACCTGTACATGTCTCAGACTGCTCAGGTGCGAGTGGGGAACGGACAGTCCGGATGGGCAGTGTTAGGAAGAGGGGTATGGCAGGGTTGCCCATTGTCACCGGTGCTGTTCAACGTATATGTGGAGGAAATGATTAAAGAGGCATGGGAAGAACTGGAGGTCAACCAACACGGTCAAAGTAGTATTGACCTAAGGAGAAGAATTGAGCTAGGCAAGGAGGCTTTCTCAAGGAGGAGGGAGTTGATGACGGGGACGTTGAGTAGGGAGGTTAAGAAAAGACTCGTACAAACTCTGATACGGAGTGTAGCCATATACGGCTTGGAACGTGGTAGCTGAAGCAGGAGGGTAGACGTAGATTGGAGGATTTTGGCATTTGGTGATGGAGAAGAATGGAGAAGGTAAATGGACCGAAAGGAAAACAAATGAGAAAGAACTCGAAATGGTGGGTGAGGAGAGGGGTTTGTTGAGATAAATTCTGTGGAGGCTGGAAAAATGGTTGAAAGGCGTATTGAGCGGCAGTGGAATGTTGAAGAGGGTAATAGAGGGGAGAATATTGGGCAAGCGAGGAAAGGGTAGGATCAGGATAAGGAAGTTGGACGGGATGAAGGGAGGAAAGAAGTACACAGAGATGAAGAGGGACCTGATTTAGATTAGGTTGCTGGATTGGGTTTTATTTGGCGTTAAAAAATATTTATTTAATAGTTGTGTCGATTCAAAAATCTACCTTAACCGGTAGTTTACCTAAATATATATACACGAGTGTTTACTCTTGGTTTATTACTTTTATCGTTCATGTCATGCTATTATTACGAATTTTTCTTGCAAAGAATAAAAAAGTACACCAAAAATCAATAAATAAGTTTCATATCTTCCTTCTTTATTTTTCTCCCGAAATACAGACACTATCTCTCCTTCTCACTTCCTCACCAAACATTCTCCAACTCCATCACAGTTATTGGGAACGCCTATCCTACGAAGTAAGTCTTGCACACCAACATTCTGGCTTTCTAATTTATCCCAAAAGCATATTTTATCCTTCTGCTAACCCTAATTCGTCCTAGTTTTTTCCTATCTTTTCATTTCACTCTATTTTTATTCTTCTCCAAGCACAATTCTAAAAAGTTCCGATTCAGGATTATCTTCTTTTCTCAAAAGACCCAAATACTCATTCATACAAATATACTACATATTGTCCTCCCACTTATCTTTTCTTTAGGTTTTTACTAAAGGCAGCTCTTATTAACTCTCTGCTCTTCGCAATATCTTCTTTGCCCAAAGAAATTTTTCTTCTAATATGCTTGCTGCTTTGCTTGAAACAAAGCTTATCTTGTAGTATTCTACATATTTTATCACATGTCCTTCCTTTGTAGTTTTAAGGGTCCTCCACTTTTTGTATAATCTCATGACATTTTTTATTGTTTAAGATTATTCTTTTTTAATTAGCGAATACTAAGTTTTTGCATCAGGTTCAACGAAAAAATTAAAACTAAAACATACATTCTTTAGGGACGTTCAATTCAAGTGAGGGGCGTAATGTTACATAACCATTCAGGGAGGAGGTTTCATTTGTCCGGAAGTTAATCAACGAGACAAAGCGATTAGTGTTGGAAAGAGTACAACGTCATTTGGGAGGATGCTAGAATTTAATTCCGCCTCACTCGGAGATCTTTTTATTGGGTGAAGATCAATAGATTAATCAAAACTTTGCTAAAATATCTGTAAAGCTTTGTAAAAAGCTTTTGGAAATAGTAAGAAACCTGAAAAATACCTAAAACAGTAAAATGAATGTTACAATGCTAAATTCATCTATATTTATCTCTATAAACTTAAACAGCTTTATGAATAGCAACATTGACACTGTTCTTAAAATGTAAAACTATGGTAATTATCATGCTTGAATGAATACTGTAGGTAAAAGAATTACCGTAAAAGAGGTTAAAGGAAGTGGAAAGGTCATTATTAATTTCAAAGCCAATGGTGAACCAAGTCTTGGAAGTGAGACTTTAGAAGTCCAGATTCTCACTAGCCATGTGAATCAAAATGTGAAACGTGTTCCCTACCTTTCACATCCGACTCAAACTAATATCGGAAGCATCTATTTTGCGAGTTTATGGCGACCACGCGAAGTTAAATCGACAAAAACGTGAAACATTTGGCTTTTATAAGGATTTTCCCAATATTCTAAAGGTATCAAATCCAAAAAAAGAATAGTTGGTTTTCATATTTTGAAACAACTTCATTTCGTTTTGCATGCGCAAAGAAAATTTTTCAAAATGTAAAAAGGTATCTGTAAAACATTTTGAAATCCATCACCGATTTTGTATTATGTAAGTTTTATGTGTTCAAATTCAGGGTGTCATCTATAAAATATAATTACTTTCACATTATTCGGATAATTGTGAACGCGTTTATCGCAAAAAGAATTAATTCTTGGAAGAGAAAAAAATGACTTTATTAACCACTTGCTTTTTAAAATACTCCTCAATAGTCCAGAAAGACTAATGTGTACTTTTGTGAGATCAGACATTTTCCTAAAGGCTTTACCCACGAAAATCTATGCACTGCGTAGATTTCCACAGGCAAGGTAAAAATAAGTCGAATCACGAAAAAGTGAGCGATTCACGAATTTTCCCAAATTGATTTCCCAGTTGGCTCGATTTTCATTTCAATCTCCATTTTAATTTCCACCGTTTTGATGAGCAGATTTAATCGTATTCAACTGCTTCCGAATCACACCCCTCCCACTCCCGTTCCCATTCCACCCAACCCTACTTTGCCCGCTACCCGGGAGCCTCAACCCCCCACTTCCCCCTCAGGCTATCCTCCCGATCGACAAGATTACCATATCCAACCAAGTACATTTCTATCCGGCCATAAAACGGAAGGAACGGGGCTCGCCGTGGGAGCAGATTCCAGACGACTCAAACTAATGAACACTACAGACTTGCATTGCTACGTCGATCATTCGAAAATCCAAATAATATTGGGTGAAAAGCTAGCATACCATTTTAAGTGTATAAATATGATGCCAGTAATATATTCCAATATCATGTATTTATTTACCAGATAGTAAAACGTATTATTTATAAAAATAAAACTGTTTATCCTTGCCACTGGATTTCCTGGAAAATTCTAAGTAAATGAATATGTCGTATAATTATTTGATACAGCTGAATTTACGATCGCAGAATTAATTAAATATAAATATACGGTTTATTTGTGTCTTTTAGCTTTCCGCTGTAATAAACGCAAAGGACTACTGGCCGTAAATGAATCTGAATGAACAAAATAAAATATTATTTCACGGGCCTCACGCATCAATATTCAGCGAAGGTAGTTTGAAAGGTTCTCGGAATCTCACCAGATGTCCAACGCTAGGGCAACGAGTTTCTCGCGTAATAATGGATAATTCTTGATGAATAAACAGATTGCGCATCAGTGCTCTGGGAAGAGATCTGTGATGCGGACACTGAGGGAGACAGTGCGTATTCATATTCAACTGTTTCGAAGTGTACAAACGAGATTAATTTTGTTCCGGACAGCTTAGATGATGATCCCCGTCCTCGTATTTCTACTGAAAATTCCACGTGGAAATTTAACTATTCTTCCGATTCGAGAAAACAAAAGGAAAAACTAAATAAATTATTCGTTAATTTGTGTGATTTATGCTTAATCACTGTTTCTTGCAATCTTTCTTGAGGAATCAGAAGAATGGGATCCTTTTTTTCCAATTCATTGGCTGTTTCATTACACCGCACCAGACATTATCCTGACTTGATTGCTAGCATTGCCCTTATTCACGGAATCCATCGCCCCCCTCCCCTTAAAGCTTCCGCTCTGCTCTGGCTACTTAATGGAATTGCCCCACGTGCCAAATCCGTTACACTCCGTGGCCAAAGCGGTCGAGCCATCCGCCCGCCACTCCGCTTCCCCCTCCCCCAAACTCCGCAGGGGAGAGGAGTTCACGACCTCTTGGCCACAATACATGCCTTTGCCAAAAAACCCAGCCCCCCCCACCCACTTCCGTTTCCTCACTCTATGTCTCCAGCATTCCGCCTTCCCTCGTTCATTTATCCGCCCAGCACCTTCCAATCGCCCGACGCTGCGATTTCTCCACCTTGTGCCAAAAGACTGCCCGGAATCACAACCTTCCCCCCCCCCCGCTCGGCGCCGACGCATCTGCCGGATTTTCGAGTTTGGACTTCGAATCGTGCACCGTGCCAAGGAAAAGGATAAATAGCATATGTTGCATCTTTTTCCAATGGCGAGGCGAGTGAACAAAAGTCACTCGAAATGTTTCCATCGCATTGCCTTGAGCCCTTAAACCTGAGATTATTCTCAAACAAATTCTCGAGAACGCCCAGGTACGGATCCAAGGTTTAATTTCTGGCGTTTAAGTTTACTTTATGCGCTATTCATAACGTACAGCCGTATTTGTTTCCTATTCAGTCTTTCCTTACTCAGTAACTGAAAAGACCATGGTGAAACACTTAGTAACTTTCCACAATTGATTTATTTAAAGGCTTTGTCAGTTTCGAAGTTTTCACATACATACTAATAGCGCGGGGATACAATCCGGCGGCGTTTAACCCATACACCCAAGGGATGAAAGGTAGGGGTAAGATGGGGAAAATGGGGTGGAAGCGGGGGAAGGAGAAGACTCCCCCTTACACCCAGCTCCTCCCACTCTCTCATCTCACAAGTGTTCGCGGGACGTCTGGTGAAAATGCCACTGGGCTGCTGGACATCTGACTTTGCCAATAAGGGCCTAGGATATTACGAGAACATGCGAGGAGACAAAATCGCCTCTAGTAGCTGATCCACCAATGGTCACACAGATACTTCCCAATTAAATACTGCTGCAGTAGGTGAAGAGCGTTACCAAGGACAAGCCGTTACTTGTTCATTAGCTTCCTAAACGCCAAAATAAACCACTTAGGGGTGTTAATATTGTTTCATAGATAGAAAAAAAGGACTATATTTGGGCGAAATTGAGACCTAATGGTCCCTTCTTCCATTTAACCCATTGTCATATTGCAAAAGGTATAAAATTTATAAAATACTGTAAATAAAATACCAATATATACACATAAATACATACAGACAGACACAAATTTTCACATCGAAAGTAAAGGAAAAGAAAATATATGAATACACACACATCCATATATACATACATTTACATAAAAAGATTAGGGATACACCAACACAAAAAAACATACACAGAGAAAAAGACTGATTTGGGAGAAATATTGGGATAAGAAAAGTGTAAGCAAAGACTGAGGTTTGTGAGAAAAGCTAGGGTTTACTCAACTAGTAAAAAACCACGCGGGAAAACACCCACGAAGAGAAAGGGGGTGTGAAAAACCCGCGAAAACCCTATTGTTAGAGGAAAGATGTAAAATAAATTGTAACAATCATTTATACAGTGTACATGTTTTAAATTCCTGAAGTTGAAATGATGAAACTAATTATATTGACAAAAATTACGAGCAATGAGAAAACAGAGTATTATATAAAGATGATGATTAAGATTCTACTGCTTGAGATGACAAAAAAAGAGCAGAAACAGTGATATGTGTAGAGGCTGAGTGAAATGAGGGAGGGTATAGTGGTTAAGTTGTGTACCTGAGGAGAATGAACTTGTGAAGTGCTCTCTTAAATGATATTGTGGATGGAGAGTTTTTTAAGTCATCTGGGAGAGTTCCACAGACGACATGCTGTAACATGAAAAGATTTGTGATAGATTTCCGTGCGATTGTGTGGGACAAGTAGTTTATTTTTACCCCTAGCATTCCTGTTGTGTATTGAGCTGATGGGGAGGAAATTTTTGCATAAATATTTAGGTGTGTGATTTGAGAATATCCTGTAGAAAATTGAAAGAATATGTAAATGCCTGCGACCGTCTAGCTTTGACTAGGATATTCTTGTAAATGAGTCGGAGATATGATCGCATTTTCTAAGATCGCATATGAACCGCACACAGGAATTATGGGTCCTCTGAAGTTTGGCTTTCAGTTCTTGTGAAAGGTCTTGGTATACTACATCACAGTAATCAAAGCGGGGTATAAGAAAAGAGGATACCAGAAGCATATTTAAGGAGGGGGAAGCAATGTGCTTTAACCTTTTCAGTGAATGCAGGGATGAGTTTATTTTTCTCCAGATAGTAATTGCGTGATCAGTCCAGGATAACGTTTCATTAATGGTTACGTCTAAATGATTTACTGCCCTTAGGCATGGTATAATAGATCCCTGCAATGCTAGAGGTGGAAGTTTATCAATATTTGATTTAGTATGTAGTTTATGGTAACCGATCATGATGGACTGACTTTTGATTGGGTTTGTTTTCAGTATATTTTTATACCCCATAGCGACAAAGCAGCAAAATCTGAATTAATTTCGTTGATAATTCTAGGGAGGTCATGTAGGCGGCGATATATTTGTAAATCATCCGCGTAAAGATGATGTTTGCAATTTGATATACATTTACTAATATCATCTATATACAGAGAAAAAAGCAAGTGTCCAAGAGTGGATTATTGTGGAACACCCCTGTGTATTTGAAGCCAGTTGGAGGTTGAATTTGGTGTGATAACTCTTTGAAATCAGTTACTTAGGTCTGAGTGAATAAAGACGAGGAGGAAAGGCTTAGGATTCGAAGTTTTGCTAAGAGAATATATTTGTCAATAGAGTCGAAGGCTTTGGTAAAGTCTAGGAGAGCCATTATTGCTACCTCTTTGCGATCCATGGATAGTCGGATGTCAGGTGTTATCTTAAGGAGACCGGTAGCTGTACTGTGGGAAGGCCGAAAGCCTGATTGTAGAGGATCAATTAAGTTATTTTCAATGAGAAATTTGGAAATTTGTTCACGTATGAGTCTCTCGAATGTTTTGATAAGGGAGGTAATATGCTGATTGGTCTGTATTCGGAGACGTTAGTGGGTGTGGACTTTTTAGGAATGGGACGTACGAGGACGTGTTTCCAGAGGGAGGGATATGTTCCAGGTAGGATAGACCAATCGAAGATATGAGTTATAACTGTAAGCATATTGGGAAGTAGTTTGTGTAAAAGAATAGCTGAAATACCGTCAGCTCCATCTGAGGAGGACTTGATTTTTTTAAGGTCCTGCAGGAGTTGCATTTGTGTAAGGGGAGAAATTTTGAATGAGCCAGCAGCAGAAACTGCAGTTGGTCCAGCATTATACAAGTAGTATTAGTACACATTTTTTGCATCAAGGTCAATTTCCGTCGGCGGGGTGATGAATAAACAGTTTAGATCATCTGGAGAAATGTCAGTAGGTGGGGAGTGTTGATTTTTAGTTTTGCCGACACCAAGGTGCTTCAAGCTTTTCCAGATTTGTGACGCGGGCTCTTTAGATATTTAGGAGGCATATCTAACCTTGGAATTTCTGATTACTTGCTTAGTTTTGTTACGCAGTCTTTTGTAGATATCGAATAAATTATCGTTTTTATGTTTTTTAAATAGGCTATAGACTGCGTCACGCTTGCGCATCAAGGCTTTTATTTCATCTGCTATCCATGGGGAGCGTGGTTTTGACAGTCGGATTTTTCTTAAAGGTGCATGTTTGTCTCCTAGGTCATTTAAAAACTTATTAAATAGTTCTACTTTTTTATGTATGTCATCGATGAATTCAATAGAGTGCCGAGGAATGGTAGCAGCATCGGATACTAGGTCTTTGTCGTCTATGGACTTAAAATCGCTAGTATGAATAAACTTCTGCTTAAATTTAGGACATCTGAGTATGTTAAAAATAATACATCATGCATGGATATTCCCGGGGCAGTACGTTGCCCGTATGTTGTGATTTTGTCAGGGTGTTCTGTAATTATTGCATCAAGCCATGTGGCTGATGAAGATGTATGATGGATAGGTTATAGGGGAGGTATGCTAAGTCCAAGGGTTAACATGGAGTTAGTAAATGTTTTAGAGTCATAAGTTGAGGAAAGAAAGTTGGCATTAAAATTACTGGTAATAATAACATGGTCATAGTTCGGAATATGGGAAGATAAGGCTTCTTCCAAATCGGAAAAATTTTGGGCGGGCGGTAAACGATGCCTAAAAGAATTTTTTGTAGGTTATCTCTAAGAATGCAAACTCAGGTCTTTTGCAGTAAATGGAAGAACTTTTTGATATAATTTTGAATTAGAGATATTTTCTCACGTAGACGCCTACGCCTCCACCACCCTTACCGATACAATCATGTCGATAGAAGTTGTATCCAAGGACGTCGACAGACCTGGTAGACATGTGAGGCTTAAGCCAAGTCTCAGCGGTGGAAATTGCATTTGAACTCATTCTCCAAAGATTGAACGTCATTGTCAGGTAGAATTTGGCGCAGTTCGTCAATGTGTGCCGAGAGACTTTGGGCGTTGAGGTAAATTATTTGAAAAGAACGAGGTTGAGATTTAAAAATGTCGCATAAGGTTAATTGACGGTTGCGAAACTTGCTTGAAGGTGTGTATCGTGCCCGTAGGTCAATGGCTAAAGAGGAAAGACTTCGAGACGTGTTTTTACCTTTAAGTTGGAAAGAAATGAGACATATGGCAGGAACAATTGATATCAAATTACGTTCATGAAGGCTGCTGGACATTATTATATGCTCTTGCGTATTGGCAAAAAGGAAAGCCTTTTTTCCAAAATTAACCTCTTTAATCTACATTTAGATATTAATATCGGGTAGTAATCCTTCTGCTATCCTGAAGGTCTCGTCAACAATACGGAATGATTTCATATACAGTAAACTAGATACAGTCCAGTGAAAATCCGCCAGATTCGTTAAAAATATTTATGACAAGAATACAAGTGTAACAGGTCTCTTAGGGGATTAAGGCTGGGAGCCCCTTGAAATACGAAGGGAACAAGCGAGACTTAGACTTTTGGAAAGATTCAGAACCAGCGAGTTTAACGATGATACAAAAAGAATTATAATGGCCCAACAATACTAGGTAGATCAGGCCACAAAGATAAAAAACGGAGATAGGTTCGAAACCAGATAAATGAAAATACTCATTCTTTCCCAGAACAATCAGAAATCATTATAGTAAGAATCCGAAGTCCATTTAGAAATATGAAAAACATTTAAGTTACACGTCGTAACAAAATTAAAAATTCAATGATTGTGCATGTGTATGTTTGTTGGTAGTTTGTGGGTTTGCATGTGTGTGAAAGGGTTGGGGCGAAAGGGTTCGTGCATGAATGTTTACCATGTTTAGTTTGTGGGCTATAAATTTGTGGCTTCTGCATGCGGTTATTTTTCTAAATTACGGGTGGTACCCTAACACCCCCGCCACACGCCCTTGCGGCGGCTTGCGGGGTATTGAGTAGATGTAGATGTAGAGTACACTTCCCCACCACCCGTTTAATGAAGCCCAGTTTCTTTAGAGCGGATCCGCATATTGTCCTGATATGTGCCCCCCATGAAAGGCGTGGTGTAAGAACTACCCCCAAATATTTAACCTGTTTGCTCTTAGTTAGTACTCAACTCTCTATTTCGTAGTTTATGTCCTGTTCCAAACTTTCTTTGTTCCAAAATTTCAAAACTGCACAGTTTTCTTTATTAAGCATTAATCCCCAATCCTTGCACCAATCCGAGATTGTGGCTAAGCCACTAGAGATTTGCTCGCGACATAGTTGGCTCCTTATTTCCCTGTATAAAACAGTGTCGTCGCCAAATAATCTGATATTGCTAGTGACGTGTGTGTCTAAGCCATTGAAGTATATTGATAAGAGAAGAGGCCCAATTACACTTCCCTGGGGGACGCCCGAAGTTACATCTCCATCCGTTGAGCACAACCCATCGAAGACTACTATTTGTTTGCGATTTGACAATAAGTCTTTAATCCAATTAATAATATTCTCATTGATTTCATAGCATTTAAGTGAGTTATATTTCTTGGAACAAGGTTAATAAAAATGAATCGAAGCCATTCATACGACAGGTCTCCATCATTATATGACAGGTCATGCAGAATTGAAAAGTGAGAGGGTGAAATTAAACTATTACATGGGCATGTGACTAGTCATGGTGCCTGGGTCAGAAGTCACAGGTAGGGAATGTGACCCACCGCCGTAGGCAGGCAGCTGACGGCGTGCCCTTGCAGAGAGGGATGAGGGATGAGAGGGTGAGCTTGGAGACAACAAAGAACAAATCAGGGCAAGTAATAGTATAAGGAGCACTGCACTCATTAAATGGCATTCCAATGCGGTTATGAGGGAAAAGATTCGAAAACAAAACACAAGAGATTATTTATTAAAGTAGATTAGAAATAATAAATCTATATAATAAGGTGCCCTAACACCCCCCGCCACACGCCATTGCGGCGGATGGCGAGGTATTAAGTAGATGTAGATACAGAATTGCTTTAAAATTGCTTGCTCGTATATAGTATCTTGGTTGAATACGGCGTACACTTTGTTATTCCGCAATGAAATATAACAGCTTACGACAATGATTTCGACGATCTACGTCATCATCAGGTTAATCGTCGAAACCATGGTCGTAAGCTGTTATATTTCACTGTGGAATAACAAAGTGTACCTTATGCAACCACAGCGTCCAGCATATTTCATGTAATATCGCCCAAAACCACCAAATTTATTGGTCGTATAGGTATTTATAGAAAGCAATATCAACCGAAAACCACCTCCGCATGACGGAACTATGGATCGACTACTTATGAAAGTAAAACCAGACGGCTAAATGCCCTAAGGAATAAAAACATTTGACAGTGTGTCACGAAAAATATGAAATAGAAATTTTAATTTTTCCTCTCTCCCCATGAATGAAACGAATCAGGTATTTTGATTTCAACGAAGTACTTATTCATCTTTATTTACTATGAATATCGTAAATCCGTCAGGATGGCGTTACAATATTCTCACGAATAGATTATTTTATCCATTAGGTGGTCTTATTTACAAATAGTGATAGGTTTATCATTTCTGCCCATGTAATGTATTCTTTTTCAAAGGACATTGGGAAACTTCGTCAAAATGGGTTGTCTGGATTGTAATTAACTTCTACAAGGCACAATTCTACGAACGACACCATGGACTCGAAGGAAAATGTTAGAAAATTTAACCACCGTAAAATAGAATTTAAGTCTAAAATTGTGCATGCGTACATGTAATATTTCTATGTAATGGTTATGTGCCGCTAAGGAATAAAGGAATCTCTCTAATGAAGAATCAACGACTGTTATTTCTCATATTGATTACAACGTATATGCCGCGGTGTGAAACAGGAATTTGACAGCCGGAAAACATTAATAAATACCTGCAAGTGCATCCTTAGAAAGAGAAGAGAAGGCGGAGAATATGCATACTATGAAAGAGAAAGAAAATCATTTTGAAAAATAGTTAAATCGGAAGAGTTTTCATTTCAGTGGTGTGTTGGATACATCCATTTTATGATTTGGGTAAAAACGATGCATAATTGTTTAGCAATATACTTATCAGTAACTTTATTTGTAATGTCTTTTTAAAATTTCTTCCATTCCTTACTCTATCGCCCCTGTCCATTTTCTCTCCTAAATTCAAACGTGCAAGCTCCAAAGAGTTTGTTTTACCCTCCAAGCCACCTCTATGGAGTCGCAAACAACTTTTATCTCTCCAAAAACATTTCGTTTTCCCATGCCGTTAATAAAATGATATTTGAAAAAGACGCGAATGGAACTCATGATTCAATGTCCAGGGTAATTAAGATATCCTTGACCGGGAGCACGCATCGCTCTCTTTCACTGAGAACTTTGATTTTACAAGGTATGTTCAACAAATATAAAGCTTTTCCATTGAATACTTCATTTTATAAGTTACCCTTTAACCATGCATATCGTCTTCAAAATGCATCCCTAGGCTGCCAATATAACGCTCGCAACGGCTTTCCCAGATTTCGAATACCGCCTGGAACGACTCTTTCGGAATAGCCTATATAAAGTATGATGTACAATTTTGTTGTATGCCTTCAATGATTTCAAACCGATGTTCTTTCAAAGTGGATTTCAAGTTGGAAAATAGGAAAAAATAGTAAGGTCCGGAAAGTAGGTAGGGTGACTGGGGAATCACCGGTGTGCAGTTTTTGACCAAAAACTCAGTAACAATCACAATGACTTGTGCGCCGGTGCGCTGTCGTGATGAAAGCAACAATACCTGTTTTTCAACATTAGTGGTCTCTTCCGACGCATGGCTTGAATTAACCCTCTCATAACCTCTACATATTGCTGCCCATTCACTGTTTGTCCTTTTGGGGACATGTTCATAATGAATAATCCCTTCTCAATCGAAGAAAACGATCAACATCACTTTCACGGTCGATCACGACATCCGAGCATTTTTGGGTCATGGAGAAGAATGGCCCCTCCACCCCCTCCCCTTCCTCCAATACTGTGTCCCACTCATAGATTCATTGCCGAATGCCTCTTGAATAATTTTTATATAAGTTAAATAATATAATATATTAATTATAAAAATAATAATAATAATCGGAATAAGTTTCAGTTGCACTTATCCCGAGTCTTAAACAGAATTCAGTGCACAAACTCGATGCCTTCATTCTCACCGACACAAGAATTTTTACAGCAAGGGTGTGAAAGCTCAGGAAAGAATCGCTGTTTTGCGGAGACAATTCGACATAGGGCCGCTAAGCAAATCGGGGTTATACTTCTTGAAAATGCCGCTACAAGGTGACTTTTTACTGATTGTGATCCGTCAAGCAGTTCGCGCATAGAAGATCAGTCTCATATTTTTTCTACAGGCCTTGTACACTGAGTCTCACGCAGAAATTTGATTACAAATTCTCTTTTTACTGTCACCTTCACTCGCAAGGTATATTTTTTCTAGGGGAGGAGGTAATCCAATAAATTCCCGCTCTGGGCCGGTCGACCTCGCACTCGCTGACGGATACGGGCACCAAGTCGCGCGGGGCACACGCAAGATGGGGGGGAAGGGAAGGGCCGGACGGAGGCTGGAGTCCCGATTCGCGCGCACCATTGACTGCGGTTTGTATGCTTGTTTATTTGACGTGAATGAGCTCAAATGGGCAGAGGGATGGAGATGGAGGGAGGGGGATTTTGAGACCAAAGTGGTAATTTGGACCTTATGGATCTCTTGATTCACTCGGGGCTTGAAAAAGTTCAGACTCGTGTCTGCGTGATTGACTCTCAGTCGGTATTCCGTTTGGGACAGCTGACTCACGCACACGTCTACGTAAATGGTATATAAGAGACCCATTTAATTTATCCAATCCCTGTGTGGTTTCATTCGCCCCCCCTCGAGTAATTAACTCAAATTTGATTAATTTTCTTTGGCTAAAAGGCCGAATTTCACCAGAGAATGAAAAATCGTTGTATTATTATATGTAGTGAATAATATTTAATGTGCTTGACGTGGAAACGTGCATCCAAATATTATTTAAGCTCGAGAAGGTAAACTACCGGCATTTTATTATGCCCACTTGATTGAGACGATGAATAATGCAAAGAGCGCTTCGTTTTCTTTCGCCGATTCGTAAATGAATTAGGATGAATTGCCAAGGGCCTAATAAACTGGCTTCCGTAACGTTAGCAAAAGCAAAGAACCCGTTACCGTATTTCATTGAATTATTCTTTAACACGAATTATACATAATGCTTGTAACAATGATTTAATT
This sequence comes from Hetaerina titia, assembly GCA_037158775.1. Classification (NCBI taxonomy): domain Eukaryota; kingdom Metazoa; phylum Arthropoda; class Insecta; order Odonata; family Calopterygidae; genus Hetaerina; species Hetaerina titia. The sequence continues at coordinate 3,508,073 of CM073770.1, read as the reverse complement.
TACGAAAATAAATAAGCGGCATGGTGGGCAATTTGATTAGTTAAACACGAAAGTTAAACTAAGGATCGCCTGTCTATGCAATGGAAGTTTGTGCTCATTTCTGAATAATTATGATTCCGATTCAACGGAAAAAAATATCAGGTCAGCAGAATCAATCCAAAGCGCTTCTGAATTATGTCGTAGAGTCAATGTAAACACAATTTTGTGAATGCTCTCGGGTACAATTTAAGTGTGTAAAAATTGAAATGTATAAATTTAACAAAAATAAATTAACTTCAATAAATCTCATGGCAATAAAAAAAACCACGGCCTCATTATTGCCAAGGCGTATTTCATGCATTTACACGTCACGCGTACGTTAATTTAATGTCCGAAGCCAAGGTATGTATTTTGAGAGCACAATAACAATATTATGCCGGATATATTGTTCTTATTGTATTTAATTGTACATCATACAACGGAATGGCAAGATGAGGGGTTAAAATTTTTTCTAATTTAATAAAAACCTGTAATAATACTTTTTACAATTTATTTAACAAAACATTATTTAAAATTTAAAATTTCATTGTAAGTGATTGTACGACCTCTTCCAGGAGATTGGAAAGTTTAGAAAATTGGTGGGAATAACGATCAGAAATACCTTACTGATCATAATTCGTATTTTCTTTATTCTCTGGCTTTGACGATAATATTCATTTTTACACATTTGAACGCGTCCAGAAATAGGTTTGATAAAACATTTTCTCACGCAATTCTGAGGCCAGCCATCTTGCGCTGTCGAGGGAACAAAAGGCAAACGGAAAGAGCTGGGAAATAGGGAAGAGGACGTCGGCTGCGTATTTCCATCTTCCCTTCCTTTTCCATTTTCCGAAGTAGATTAATAGCAGCACGGAGTGGAGGCCGGAGGGAACCCTTCCCTTGCTTAAGAACTGAAAGGCAGAAACCATTCATTCTCTCCGAAAAAAAAACAATAAATTACGAGAATATTTCCTTATTGCCATCATCCCCACCCCAGTTTCTCTCCGTGGGCCTCTCCTACGTCCTTAATAGGTGTATCCAAACTCTTGTTTCCATGTACCTTTAGACGGCGTTGACCTAACGGAGAAGTGCTTAAAGACTTTCGACGGAACTAACGTAGGCTTAGAATGAATCATTTGTATAAACAACTTTATATTTCGTACCCCCCCCCCCCGACAGGAAATAGAGTAAATCTCTAAGATACGAGGCATATCCAAAAAAAGAAAGAACCGTTTTCTTACACTTAAATATTGGCGATTGAGAAAAAAAACCTGTATTCACCCAGGAACATCTATTGATTGTTTCTAAAGGCACTTGAGTAATTACTTTTATTCAATGGTCGCTCACTGGTTTTCATGAAATAGTATTCCCCGTTCGGGAATGCTAAGAACAATGTCCGCAAAAATTGTTGCCGGCGCAAAAGGGTCATAATTTGCCCAAATTCATTGGGAGTTGCCTATTGTTCGCATGTGATCCTACAGTATTAAGTGAAAATAGAGTCGTAATACGCGGGTAAGAAGAATGTGGATGGCTTTGGTCTGGATGCCTTCTATGAACTACCCCAACCAAATAAATTTTAGGGTCTTCCAGATCACCCTACAGCACAAAAAAGGTGGTATTCAAAATGAATGAGGGGCGCATGAGTATTTTAATAGCCAATTAATAAGTGAATTTCACGCAGATTAGAGATTGGAGATGGATAATAAAAAACACACGTAGCTGCCTGTCATAAAACAGAGGAGGTTTTACCTATTGATACCTTGATTATGTTTTATGTTGTTTTAAGTACATATCAAAAATATATAAAAACATGTTTTATATAGGTGTGTGTTTATATATATATATATATATATATATATATATATATATATATATATATATACATTCAAACACGAAATACCGCCATATGGCGAATAAATATTCATTCAAATTGAAATAGAGATAAGGAAAATGGTAAAGGAACACATATAAAGGACGAACACAACAGAGGTGGGGATGGCGGATGTGAGCAGATCACGAATGTAAAAATATCTTCCTCGACCGGGACTTGAACACCGGATCTCTCCACTTGCCGGGCGGATGCTCTAAACCACCTGAGCTATCGAGGAAGAGTACTTTTACATTGAAATCTGCGATCTTATAAAGCGCCAAAGTGCTCCGAATCATTACCCAGAAGATGGCGTTAGGGAGCTGTTACACCCACCAAAGGAGAAATTGACAAACACAAGAGGAGAATGGACAGTAGGTTAGCAAGCATACAACATCATAAGGGATAGGAACGGTGCGTTTCATGGCACGCATATATATATATATATATATATATATATATATATATATATATATATATATATATATATATATATATATATATATATTTATTTATTTATTTTATTGCATGGCGATCTACCCGTTAAGGTAGGTTTTGGATGTACACAACTACCAAATAAATATTTTGTTACTCCTAAACTTAATCCAGCAACCTACTTCATCTTTGTCTACTTCCTTCCTCCTTTCACCCCGTCCAACGTCCCTATCCTGCTCCTGCCCTTTCCTCGTTTGCCTAACTTTCTCCTCTCTATTACCATCTTCAACATCCCACTGCCGCTCAATACGTCTTCCATCCATGTTTCCTCCCTCCAGAGGATTTCTCCCAACAAATCCCTCTCCTCTCCCACCATCCCTAGTACTTTCTCATTTGTTTTCCACTCGGTCCATTTCACCTCGGTGACCATGTTTCTAAGCCGTACGTTTTTAAGAGTCTTTTTTTAGTCTCCCTACTCAACGTTCCCGTCATCAACTCCCTCCTCCTTGTGAAAGCCTCCTTTCCTAGCGTAAATCTTCTCCTTACGTCCCTACTACGTTGACCTTGTTGGTTCAAAACACTTCCGATATGCGTAAACTGTTCCACCTGCTCTATTTTTCCCCGGCTATTTCAATTTTTACCTTAGAACTTTTATTTCTGGAAAATGGCAGAAACTTTTTTTTATAAAATATTGATTCTCATCCTATATCTATTGCACTGAATTTCAAATTCACTCAGCAATGCTTGAAACCCCTTGGCTGACTGACAAATTAAAGCCTGGTCGTCAGCAAACCTAACTGATTTTACGAACTCCTCTCCGACTTTCACTCCCACCTTCAGCTCTTCCCAAGCCTCCTTAAACATTTCCTCCTCATGTACTTCATATGTTATGCATAAGATGTGAGAACTAGCGTAAAAAAAGAAAAAACAAAGAAATACACAAAAAAGAAAGGACACTCGCTCGCTTTCGAATTCTCGATGATACAAGCTACCTTTCTCAATGAAGAGAAGGAAGGGACTGAGGAAAGGTGCTGGAAACCCTAGATGGAAGGGGAAGGTGGGGAAAGGTTTGTGAGGGGAAGAATTGGGAGGGGGATTTTTAGAATTGTGGGAATAATATGGGAAGTGTCAGGAGCGGAGGGGGATAAAAATATGCAAAGATCGGGGTAATTACCGGCCAATATAAACGACTATAACCTCGGTAATTTCAGGAATATAGGGGCAATATAAATGCCTGCTTTGTTCTGTTCAATCTTATGAAGTTTGGAAGGAAAGGAACGAACCTACTAAGGTTGGAATTTCCCGATGCCTAATCTTACAAGGTTTATATAAAAAGTATCGGGAAAAGTTTCTTAAAAGTAGTGTTACATCAGATATTGCTAAAATACGCCGAAATTCTTCTTCAGCGTCGACGCACACTATTGCCCTTGCGGCTTTTCCACGACTCGGAGACTCCTCGATGGGTGGATTCCGGAGGGTCCTTAAGAGCACAGGTGCAAGCTTCTTTGACGGCACTGAGGTTCCAATGGTGGTGTCCTGTGAGGAAAGTTTCCACCTTTGGGGATATGAAATAGTCTGAAGGTGCCAAGTCGGGACTTCGAGTGGATTGGGGAATCGTCGTGATACCGTTGCAGATGGTCTTCGCAAGCAGACACTCCACTCTGATCTCTTGGTCATCCGTCCATGGACCTTTTGGAGGATTAGTTTAGCGCAGATCTGTCGCATCGCCTAATCGCACTGTCACTGTCTTATTAATGCCCATACGACCTATCACCACGTGCGCAATGAACCGACGGTCTGAAATCAGCACTTCACGCACACTTTGTCGTCAGTCCTTGACGTGAACCTAATGGGCACTTGGCGAACCATGCCCAACGTCTCCGTACCCGATTTCCCAGTGCACCAAAAATTTCATGGCGTACCGCTGTTCAATGGTTCGTCGTATTTTGCGCATGCGCCGAGTCATTTGACAAGGAGACAAGACATTCTGCTTAAAACACGACCCAGCCTCGACGAACGCTCGCAGGCGATAGGCGTTTGACGCGTGTTGAAAGTGAAAAAGAAAGAAAAGAAAGTAGACACCTCCCAACCTCGCCAAAGTGCTCGCCTCCCAACCACTACCTCTTCCAACGACAATCCCATTACTTTCCTCTCACTCCATGTCCCAGCGGTGCGACGTACGGAAACACTGCTCCCAAAAATTTTTATTGATACATCGGTTATCCTTCGAATCATCATCGCCTCTTACTTATGTTTGCATCGCTTGGTCGTGAGCACGCCAGATGGGCGCTAATTGAGGTCGCCGCTATCCACTTCCGAAAAACAGTTCAAGAGGAAGTAATGGAGGGAGAGTGGAGGCAGGAACGGGAGGTGGCGGGTTTGACTCTCGACCGCTGAAGAGGACGGCATGAGACGAGATGTTCTGGTGGGTTGAGAAGATGGAGTGTGAAGTAGGCCCAATGGGAAAGGGAAGGTTCATTCACCAAGATCAATGCGATCCCTCGCTGCCCCTTCAAGCTCGCCTCCCAACCACTACCCTCGCTCTTCCAACGACAATCCCATTACTTTTGCCTCACGAATAGTATGATCATAGCCAGGCACATATATTTGCAAAATTTTTTCAAAGAATCTCAATGAATTTTTATATGATTTTTTAATAAATATGCTTGTCATGCTAGTTCTGTAATTTTTAATAAAAAGACGTATTTCACAGAGGCAGCTATTTTTTAATCGTTATATTCAGTAAATAATATAGTGTACAATATATAATGAGAAAATAATATATATATGGAGGCAGGAAAAATGGACGAAAGGCGCATTGAGCGGTAGTGGAATGTTGAAGAAGGTAGTAGAGGGGAGAATGTTGGGCAAGCGAGGAAAGGGTAGGAACGGGATAGGGATGTTGGACGGGATGAAGGGAGGAAAGAAGTACACTGAAATGAAGAGGGACCTGATATAGATTAGGTTGCTGGATTGGGTTTTGTTTAGAGTTACAAAAATGTTTATTTGATAGTTGTGTCCATCCAAAAACCTACCTTAACCGGTAGATTACTAAAAAAATTTAATATATAATATAGTATTTAATATAACTAAAGTTTCAAAATGAAATCAAAACCAATAAGTATCTTTCCACGAGTTTTTATTCAAGGGTACAACTAGTTAGTTTCGACGCAACGGCGTCATCTTCAGGTACCTCAAGATACCACAGGTACCTGAAGATGACGCCGTTGCGTCGAAACTAACTAGTTGTACCCTTGAATAAAACTCGTGGAAAGATACCTAGTGGTTTTGATTTCATTTTGAAACTTTAGTTAAAAATGAATTTCCACATAGTTGAGCCTAAAACCATAAAACATAGTATATAATACATAATGAAATACCCTAGGATTTTAAAACTAATATTTTACATTTCATTGTAACGCATATTGGCTTTTATGTAAAAAAATGTTTCCCAGGTTATATTTTTAAAAATTTTAGTACCCTGAAATCTACCGCTAGGGCGTGTGGCAGGTAGTGAATACGCACCAGACTATTTTCGCCTCGAATATTTTTTATCCTTACTGCGGTCGTACAATGTTATTCTGATCCCTTACCGTCCGCGGGAAAAAATGATCCGTTCTTAACTTAATCTCTCTAACTTCATTTACATAGGCTCGCCTACCGCACCATGATGGGGGTAATATTACATTTTCAACATCCATGCTATTGAGGCATCCTTCCACTTTATGCAAGGGATTTATTTAATCTTTAGGTTAACCTTCGCTCCGTGACAGATTTCTAGAATAACTGCTCAAATACTTTGGACACGCTACCAAGTTCATCATAACAACGTTCTACAAATTCTAGCTCCTAGAACCTTCTAGTTCCCTTCAAGCTCCTCTATGCTGCAATTCGGCAATCAATCCAACTTCGTGAGGATCCCTTCATAGTACTTGCAGCATATTCTTTAAATGAGGCCTAAAGAGCGACAGTTATTTTTTACTGTTTGACCTTTTCATCACATCTACCAAGTACTCTTCTATTAAATCCTGATTTTTTGTTAGCTTGTCCACATATACCCCGTATAATCCGTCTTGTATTTTACTTTGTATACGTGTGTATATATAGGTGTATCCTTAATCTATATATGTATGTTTATATGTATGCATATATATATTTTCCTTTACTTTTCGATGTTAAAATTTGTATCTGTTTATTAAATTATATTATTATCAAATTTATGTGTATACATGCATGTATTTTATAAATCTTATACATTCTATAATATATATATGGCAATGGGTTAAATGGAAGAAGGGACCATCAGATCTCAATTTAAAAAGCCCCAAATAAAGTCCTTTATCTATCTATCTATCTATGTTTCACCCAGGAGAGGTCGTGAGTGAGGGTGATAACGCCTAGGTATTTAATTGAGTCTGCACATTCCATTTCGGTGTTCCCGATGCAGTGGGCATTCTGGAGGGAATCCCTCCTTTTCTAAAAAAATTATCACTACGAACTCATCTTTATTGATATTTGCGTTGTGCCCAAATGCATATTTTTTATCTCTTTCATCGTTTCGTTGGGAGGAGTATTGGTGGATCAATTCGAATACTAATTTACTCCTATGGGACTATCTATTACTACGCGGATAGCTAGTTGCCTTGGCAATTACACTTTGCGGTGATTTCAAGAACCTTTAAAAGTCTTCTCTTGTACATTTCTCAATTTGAGAAGCCTAAGAAGGCTTCTTGCCCCATAATTTCGCCATACAGACGAACCGAATGATCCCGAATCAACTTTCTAACACGTGTTTCCAAATTTTCAGTAGTTCTGCAGGGATACTATTTTTTCCCAACATTTTGATGGATTTTGCTTGATTTTGTTCTTTCCCAGTAACTACTATCTCCTATTCCTGTTTCAAAGACCTCCCCATCAACTTTATATTCACCCTCAACGTCTAAATTTACCCCAATGAATTTTCACCCCAATGAATTTATTCTGACTCAAGTAATGTTTATTTCCGTTAAAGCAATACAAGTGAAACGGTGATTTTCTTTCTTATAGTCTTACAATATCTTCATCTGCCAACAAAACCTCCATTTTCACCGTCACTTCTCTTAATTCAAGGTTTGTGATAAGATGACTCTAAGTTGGCCTGATTCGTAGTATCTATTTATTTATTTATTATCGACTTAATTGGGCGAGGTTGAGACTAAATAGTCCCTTCTTCCACTTAACCCTTACATTACATGCATTACATTGAAGACAATTACATAGAGCCAAGCCCTGGATGGAGAAAAATCCACCCAGACGGGAATCGAACCCGTAACCTCTCAGTTGGTAGACGAGGACGTTACCCCGCCGCCCCCGGGGCCGGCATCTATGAGGAAGGAATATGGACGGAAGATTTTGTAAGATCAGTGTTAGTTCCTATTCCGAAAAATGCAAAGGCTACATCATGATAGGACTAGAGAACAATAAGTTTGATATCCCACGCAGCTAAAGTTATTCTCAGGATCATCAACAAAAGGATAGGGAATAAGGAAAATGATTACTTAGGGGATGATCAGTTTGGGTTAAGGAAAGGAAGAGGTACGCGAGATGCCATTGCAGTAATGAGATCACTAATCGAGAGAAATATAGAATACAATCAGGACGTTTTTGCATGTTTCGTAGATTTCGAAAAAGCGTTTGATAGAGTAAATTGGGAAAAATTAATGCGTGCAAAGCACAAAATAGGAATGGATTGGAGGGACAGGAGACTGATCCGCAACCTGTTCATGTATCACATTGTTCAGGTGCGAGTGGGGAACGGAGAGGCCGGATGGGCAGCGTTAGGAAGAGGGGTAAGGCAGGGTTGCCCATTGTCACCGATGCTATTCAACGTATATGTGGAGGAAATGATTAAAGAAGCATGGGAAGAACTGGAAGTAGGAATGAAAGTCGGAGAGGAATTCGTAAAATCGGTTAGCTTTGCTGATGACCAAGCATTAGTTGCTCTGTTAGCCCAGGGGTTGCAAGCATTGTTGAGTGAATTGGAGGTTCAGTGCGATAAATATGGGTTGAGAATCAATATTAATAACACAAAGGCCATGCGATTCTCCAAAAAGAAAAAGGCTAAGCTAAACATTAAAATAGGAGGGGAAATAATGGAGCAGGTAGAACAGTTTACATATCTGGGAAGTATTTTGAACCAATACGGTCAAAGTAGTAGGGACGTAAGGAGAAGAATTGCACTAAGCAAGCAGACTTTCTCAAAGACTGAGTTGATGACGGGAACGTTGAGTAGGGAGACTAAAAAAATACTCTTAAAAACGTACGGCGTGGAAACGTGGTCTTCGAGGTAAAATAGACCGAGTGGAAAACAAATGAGGAAGTATTGGAGATGGTGGGTGAGGAGAGGGGTTGAGGAGGGAGGTTAAGACAACACTCGTAAAAACTCTGATATGGAGCGTAGCTATGTACGGCGCGGAAACGTGGTCGCTGAAGCAGGAGGATAGACGTAGATTGGAGGCTTTTGAAATGTGGGTGTGGAGAAGACTGGAGAAGGTGAAATGGACCGAAAGGAAAACAAATGAGGAAGTACTGGAGATGGTGGGCGAGGAGAGGGGTTTGTTGAGAGAAATTCTGTGGAGGCAGGAAAAATGGATGGAAGGGGTATTGAGCGGTAGTGGAATGTTGAAGAGGGTAATAAAGGGGAGAATGTTGGGCAAGCGAGGAAAGGGCAGGAATAGGAAAGGGATGTTCGACGGAATGAAGGGAGGAAGGAAGTACACAGAGATGAAGAGGGACCTGATGTAGATTAGGTTGCTAAATGGGTTTTTTTGGAGTTACAAAATGTTTATTTGATAGTTGTGTCCATCCAAAAACCTACTTTTACCGGTAGATTACCTAAAAAATATTTATGTATCTTGCACAGTACCATATGCTTCAATCATTTTGTATTAACTCCCTTTCTTTACGATACTCATATATTTTCCATATGAAAGATATTTTGTCCTATACAATTCTTTTTTTTACGCGTCTATGACTTTGAAAACTGTGACAAATTCATTTTCAAAAAAGGTGCAATGCCAACACACTCCTTTTTCTTCGTTATCCGATACTATATTTTAGCTCAACTTTTCTCGTTCTTAATACCTTATGAAGTGTTTTTGTACCGGCTATATTTCCATACCTATTTCATTGAAATTCTAATGATAATCTAACGTAATATTTATTACTCATTCTCATACTGAAAGACATTTGGCAAGCAAGATATACGTTTTATGAGCTAATTTAACAATAATATTTCAATTGTTATTTTTTAAGATCATCGAAGTTCATTGAGCCATAATTAAAATTTTCCGTGATTTTCAATTGCAGTTTAATTTTATAGTTTTGGCATTACAGATTATGGATAAAGTTATAAGATTATTTCGCATCAGGGAATTTTAAGGAGTTGTCTCGCGTTTACTTCATTACGGTTCATAAAATTTGAAAAATGGGTCTTATAATTTTTTTTTATCTGGAATGATCGCAATTAAAATATAATAGTAGTTTTTCAAGATATTCAAATAAAATCTTTTCATAGGATTGAACTTTGTTTCCACAAATTATTCCAAACTTGATTAATATTTATATAACTTAAGCATAATCATTATGCAAACAAACAAACGAGATTTACTTCATAAAATTATGCACAATTTTAGCAACCAAATTTTAGTAGTAAATTCATTCATCTGGTCAATATATGACACTAGTTATATAATAAAATTTCAATTGTTTGAATGAATTCAAGCTCTTTTATTTTACCTTAATTATTTCTCGATTTTTTTCAAACTTTGAAGATATCAATTCATTATTCTGAGTAGACTAAATTGTTTGCGCACGGATTGCTCGCATTTTGCTTGTTTTATTTGCCCTGCCCTCCCCCCACAACCCCTCAGCCCCCACTCTTCTTTCCCTTGTCGTGCCCCCTACCGTTAATTCTGGAACTACCGTTAACCTTCTCCCGAATACAAAAACAGAATCCCGTTCCCCTCTTGGTGGACCGTGAGATGAATTATTTAGCCAATGTTTAGGAGGGGAAAAACGTGGAGGATTATGGTTAACTGTATCAGAGTACGGTGGAATTAATTTAGGCATGAGAAGTGACTGGGTGGGTGTTTAAACTGAATTGATAATTTGACGTGTTTTTGTTGCTCTTGCAGTCAGATATGCACTGCCATCGAAATAATCCGTTCGGACCCGGAAATTATTGTGCCATTGTTTATTTTTTAGTCCGAACTCTCATGGAGGCCACGGAAAACGAAGAGAAATGGTGGAAGCATAAAAATGAGGGCAACTCAAATGTATTTATTTCCTCGGTTGCCTTGGATTCTTTCCCGACTGCTGCCTCTCGACGGAATGGCTCCGATGTTAATAAATTAGGAAATTGCATGAAATGAATTGATGTAATACCTCTGCCCCTAATAATTATATCTCGAAAAAATCAACTAATAACAATTTTTATCAAGTTACATGTAGTAAGGCATAAATTAACGGTAACTTAAATGTAGTTAACGCCAGCATTTTACACCCCCATCCCCGTTATATGTAGCTAACTGGAATTGTATATCAAAATATACTTTTATAAACCAATGTGATGCTAAATAATTCTTAAATGAGTTACATAATGAATTAATACCAAAATAACAAAAATCTTTAATTAAGTTGAAAATAATACTGCGTTAGATTAAGTAAAAGTAAAAAAATGTCCATTTGCTACAAAAGGGAAATATTTTGAAATAATCATAACGTAAATGGGGTAAATTCTAGAAATTTAATATCTCTCACATCACCGACTCTCCTTTTCATCCGGGAGAATTTGACAGTGGGAAATCGGGTGTCCAATTTCTGCTTTTTCAATATGATTGTAGTTAATAATTTGAAATTTGGAGTTTAATTAGGGCATTACAAAACATAGGCCTTGCTTAAGATTTCATTTGAGATCAGTTTTAACACAATGAGAGGCACATATTTCAAAGCATCGAGCGGCATAACGAATGAGTATGTGGTAAGTGGTCTCATGAATTTGAAGCTATGCTTTTCATTTTCTGGTTTTATCACAAATTGCAGCTACATAATTATTTAAAATATGCTTGAAATTTTAAATTTAAGACGTACCATATTCCACATTGCCACCCCAAGTATCTTATTAAATTGGAGATGCGTTTTGCATAAACTAAGACACTCAGATGATTTTCCTCAACTAAGATGGCTTCGGAGAATATGAAGGTGAGTTACCTTATTATTTCACATACTAGAACCATTTGTGCGTTTTATTCAAAGCTACCTAAACGCGTTTGAAGCTACACATAGGAAATGAAATATTAAAAATTACTCTCACTTTTCACATTATTTACATCACATTTTAAATTAGGGCTCCGCCCTTTATTTTGGCAGAAAGTATTCATATCCAAGAAGATGTGGCGGCCGAAAACATGCGCAATGTATATCAGTCGTTCTGTTTCAAATATCGAATTCACATTTATTTTTATTTGGATCGCGCCCACAAGCCAAAGATGAAGTGATATTTTGCGGAGAATTAAATAGCGTTGATAATAGCGAGATAAAACATTGTTTTTTATTTCGATTACATCTTGAAATCCATGTTAACCATTTATGAGTAGAGACATTGTTTCAATAATAATCCTAAAAGGTAAATAATATTATTTGATGAAGGCCCTCTTTATGGTACATTACGTGAGAAAAGATTGGAGGACAGCTTTGGTAATATATTGTTAGTAATTTCTTTAGAAAAAGTATGCTACTGGTAAAAATACAATTGAAATAAATCACGACAGTGAATAATTTAATAGAGGAGATTTTGTAACAGATTTTAGCAATACTAAAGGATAGTACAATTTCACATACAAATAGAAAAATGGCAATATTTTTTAATATTTAAAGTAATACACAAGGATTGCTAATGAATTTGGAAGTTCTATTAACAGAAAACTCTTGGTTTTACTGATTATATCTTAAAAATAATAGGCATAAAAATATTTTACCACTTCGTAGCCTAGTATGAGGAGATTATACTTTTCCTTCGTTACTCAGGATCGCAAAAATGTTTTAATAACACGAAATTAATTTAGCAAAGTAATACGTTATTAAGAGAACGCTCTAAATGACACAAGGCAAAATGGGCGCCTTTATTGAGAGGAACTTTTCTCAGCTCCCATAAAGCAGAGTAATTATCGCAGGATCTAATTCTCTGAGGAGAACGGGAATTGAAATTTCCACGCGAAATTTGATTACACTGATGGTATATAATGCCCATGTAATATATTTAATGAGCCAACCAAATTCACAAAATTCAGTGTTGGGTTATTAATCTAATGTTCACCACCAACCCGGGAAAGTGCTCATCAGTAGGAAAATAATGCCCATGCGAATACAAACACAGATATTCGAGAGGATACACATTTTAAACACCTGAATCCGCTTCTCACGTAATTTAAATGATATTCTGGGAAGTACTGTGTATACAGATCATGAGTAAGACATTAAAAATTGAAAGAGCAACCGGAATCGGCATAGAAAATTGAATGAAGTAAATTAACTGTTTTGGTTAAGTCTGAACATGTCTCCAAAAACGGTCAAAATACAAGGTTCACAATGAAAGTATGGGTAACAATTTTTTCCTGACGTGTGCGTGAAGTGCTCAATTCAGACCGTGTGCGAGTGCGAGCAAAATCGTAGGTCGTATTGGAATTGAAAAGATAACAGGGTAAACACCATTATCACTGAAAATTCACCGACGCAAAAGATCTAAGCTAAACTTGTCCCGAAGGTCTTTGGATGGACGAACAAGAACAGAATCGAGTGTATCCGCTTGCTTCTGCAACGTGATTGCAATGATTCTCCAACCCGCTTTCAGTGCCACCTTGGCACCAGCGGACTATTTCCTATTCCCAAAAGTGAAATTCAACATCCATCAAAGGATGCCAACCTGAGACTCTAAGTGCCGTCAAAAAAGCTTGCACCATTATCACTGAAAATTCTTTTACTACTTTTAAGGACCTTAAGCCCACCAGGGAGCCTTCGAGTCGTGGAAAAGTGGCAATGGCAAGAGTGTGTGTCGACACTCATGGGATGTTCCTAATGAAGCATTTTTAGAGGCTTTGTGGCATTACATAAAAGAAATCAGTTTTTCTGAAAGTTTTCCCGATGCTTGTCATTCAAACTAAATAAAAAAGCAAATTAAATATTTTACAGTAACAAACTCAGGATGAATTAAATGGCTAAACAAAATGATCTTAAAGTTATAGAAAACATTTGATTGTTTAACTAAAAATTATTAACCGCCGGCCCTAGTGTAGCCGGGGTAACGTCCTCGTCTGCCAACGGAAAGGTTACGGTTTCGATTCCCGCATAGCTGGGTTTGTTATTATGTCCTTTGTTTTTTCATTATTATCCGATGTGAAAGAAAATGAATTAATAAAAACTGCATTCGGAGCATTAGACTTGTTGAAATTTGGCTCTAAGGGCCACTGGTAACTCTCCGTTGGACATCGTCTTCTCTTCCTTTTAATGCAGTGAGATAAAATGCAGACGACGGTGCGTAAATCGATTTTGCACAATGTTTATCGTTGTTAGCAAAGTTGCAAATCATTTCTCTTAAGTCAAATTAGCGCTAAAAAGTACTTATTGAGTAATTTATATTCGGATTTGATAGGGGAATTGATTAAACTTGACACGCATACTACCTTGAACAAAAAGTTCCCGGAATAACCACCGTGTGGCGCTCCCATCGTTCCGATTTGAGTTCTGTTTTTTTGTTAAATTGGTGCATCTGTTGTTGATATTCCCTTTAAATCTTAGTGTCATAACTTGACATTTGCAAAAGTTACGTAGCCAAGAGTACATCTATCTCTGTGTGTGTTGGCGATTTTTTACAATTGAGGAAATGGATTTAAATTTGCAACAACGAACTTGTATTAAATTTTGCGTAAAAAACGGATTAAGTGGCGCTCGGACGTTGGAAATGTTGGAAAAGTGTTTCGGCAACGATTCTCTAAAAAAAGCGGTCGTTTACCAGTGGCACGAGCGGTTCAGAAGTGGTCGTGAGTCAATCGAAGGTGATGAACGCAGTGGCAGACCATTGACATCGAAAGTCGGTGAAAAAATTGATAAAGTAAAAGAAATGTTGGTCAATAACCGCAAATTAACCATCAGATAAATAGCGGAGGACTTGAACATTGCCTATGAATCCGCCCAAGACATTGTGGTTAATGATTTGGGTTTCCGTCGTGTAGCAGCAATGTTGGTGCCAAAAGACCTCAATTTCATGCAAAAAAGAGACCGTGTTGACGTCGCAAAAGACATGATTTGCGAGGCTGAATCCGATCCCACATTCATCAAAAGGATCATTACTGGAGACGAGACGTGGGTTTATGAGTACGACACGCAATCCAGACATCAGGCAAGTGAATGGCGTTCACCAAATGAGCCGAGACCAAAAAAACCACGTCGTTTTCAGTCAAAAAAGAAGGCAATGCTGACGGTTTTCATGGATTGCAACGGTGTAGTGCATCATGAATTTTTGCCAGAAGGCCAGACAGTAAACAAAGAGTATTATTTGGGCATTATGAGACGTTTGCGTGAAGCAATTCGCCGAAAGAGACCAGAAATCGTCGCACAGTGCGTCGAGACCGTCGCACAGTGCTATCATTATTCGTAATTTTTTGACGAAAAATGCAACAAATACCATCCAACAGCCACCGAATTCACCTGATTTGGCTCCCTGTGACTTCTTTCTGTTCAATCGAGTTAGAAAACCATTACGGGGAACGCGTTTTAGCAGCCGAGAGGAAGTAATGGAAAAATCGCAGGAAGCACTGATGGACATACCGAAAACCGAATATAAAAAATGTTTCGAGGATTGGATCAAGCGCTGGCATAAGCGTGTTGCAGTCGATGGGGATTACTTTGAAGGGGACAATATAGATTTAGATTAATAAACTAGTATTTTTAATTTTCTGAATAAATTCCGGGAACATTTTGATCAAGGTAGTATTTTGAATTACTATTCCAATTTAACAGGATATGCCTTAAAACACTTTGTAAACCTTAAAATG
Source organism: Hetaerina titia (assembly GCA_037158775.1). NCBI lineage: Eukaryota > Metazoa > Arthropoda > Insecta > Odonata > Calopterygidae > Hetaerina > Hetaerina titia. The sequence goes on along the minus strand of CM073770.1, from coordinate 3,492,665 downwards.
AGCAATTTCCTAGCTACCGATCCGAGGACCATTAACTGAATTTTATGTTTCAATCTTGGGAATCGTAGGTACATTTTTAAAAGTTGAACTTATCATGGATTTTGAGAGAGGAGTAATTATTTATTGTATGTTATATAGGGAGTAATATGATTCAAAGAAGCCTTCCCCTAAACCTTCCTTCTCCAATATGCACCGACTTGGCTCTTAACACAAATCCGTTAAGCGCGAGGCCTCAAAAAATGTTTCCGACATCATCTATAAACCCAAAGGGGAGAGAAATAAGCGCGGCCATTAAAATTAACTACCGCGCATGGCACTTATCCATTCTCAACGATGATGCGGGAAACGAAAAGACGTGGCTGTTTGCAGCAAACAGAAGAAATGAGTTATTACTACTTCCGAAGGTACAGAATTTTACGACACAAATTATCCAGCACCACAATAATTTGAGTGTGAAACTTTCGCGTCATGCTTGGCAGTTGTTTTGGGCCATTGGCCTGAATTAAGGCGCTACAAGCATACGCTCTTAAAGGCATCGATCCAACTTGGTTCCCAGAAAGGACTTCCTCTCCGCTCCATCAAGGAAGGGAGAGGCGCCGGAAGGAACGAGGGGCGTCTCTTCTTTTGTTCACGCCACTTCGAGATATAAAAGGAAAACGGAGTCGAGGCATCGAATTGCGTTACCTAGGGGAGAAAACAGCGAGGACCGATGACACATTTCACTGCGTCTTACAGAATAGAGACACCGGCCGCCAAGCGCAATCGTTACAAATCTCACATTTTATCGAGAATTTGTATATATATATATTTTTTTTTATGTATACACAGACACGTGTATATCCTCGTTTTCTATCTCTAGTTTTTGCTATACCTCTTCTGCCATATCATCCACACACAAGGTTCAAAGGATGGGTTATGAGAATATTCTTTTCTCCCAGTGCTGAAACTGACCCTCAGTCTGTCACACGCAACTGAGTTATTTGATATATGTATAGGTTACGGATAAGACGCTTAAGCTTTAAACGTACTGCTACCTTTTACAATTTTTTTCTTTTCATTAATTCTATCTAATGGACTCTTTTAAACGTTTTCTACAAAGTTACATTCAAATAAATATATCCTGATTGTATTCCTCTTTATTATTGACCTCATTAGTGATGTGGAATTAGGCGTATTTCTCCTCTTCCTAGACCCATACCGATCATTCTCCGAATAGTGATTAACCCTAATCTCTATCCTTTTATTGATAATCCAGAACACCACTTTCGGTGGGTTTGAAAACAAATTCATTTTTCTCAAGTCCTCACAATCATCTGTCTTTCCTTATTTCGGGATGGAAACTAACAGTGGTCAAAAGAAATCTTCCAGCACAAGCCCTTCCTCATAACTACTACGAAACTACTCTCGAAACCCTTCCTTCCACGCCTTCCTAGGCCCTTACATAGTTCATTGGGATTTTTTTCCTCACGGTCATTTTTCATTTTAGTTCCCTTAATGTTCTTTCCATCTGGTAATCAAGCATCCCTGGGGTTCTTTTTTCAGTTTCATTCCTGTGGCAAAGTTATACTTTATTTTACATCTTTTCGTGCATCAAACGGAAATTTTGAATATTGTGACACTCAGGTGGGAAATACAAAGAGATATTCAAATCTGCGTTAGTTGCATTTCTAGTAATAACATGGACGTGGAGTCACCCTGAAGAGTAGACATTCAGCAATGGGTGAAAGAGTTTTACATGGTGCGTTCCGTAAGTTCCGTTAAGTAATTCAATTATTTTTTTAAGTAATCTATTGGAAAGATTTTCACACACGCTTAAAATTCTTCAAAATACTGTCCTTGGCCTCTACACATTTTTTCCAGCGATTCTGTCTGGTACGCGCCCTGGAAGACTTCTTCGGGGACCTCTTGCAAGGTCTTCGTCACGCCTGATTGGATCTCTCCTATGGTCGAAAAACCGGTTCCTTTCAGAGCTGCCTTAATCCGAGGGATCAACAAGAAGTCTGCTGGGGCGACGCCAGGATTATATAGGGGGGTGGGGTGGGGCGGCGTTGGCACCTGGTGTTTGGCGAGGAACTCGCGGACTCATAGCGCGTTGTGGCAAACACCTTGGGCACGAGCTTGGCGTACTCTTATATTGTCGCTAAATCTTCAAAAACAATGCGAAACACAACGTTAGACGACAAGTTCAGTTCATTAGCAGCCATCTCGATACTCAATCGACGGTCATAGTTCAACAATTATGGAACCCAAGAAACTTTGTTGTCAGTTTGGCAGGTTGACGAACGCCCAGAGCGTTGTTCGTCGTGAACCTCTTCCCGGCCCTCCTTAAAGGCTTTTAACCACCGCGAATAACTTTGTTCGTCTTCTCAAAAGATTTTATCAGTTTAGCTAAACACATAGTGGTCGCGTAGCGTTGCTCGATCGACAATTCCAGTTTTTCGTGACACGTAATTTAACGACAGTGAACGCAAAATGAAATTTTATATTAATAACATAACCGAATCCTAAATAACATTCAGATCGTATCATGGACTTCTCCAGTAACTTATTTGTGCACACCAGTTCTGTAGAAATACTTTTCATTCGTCTTTTTGTCGTCCATTTTTCAGCCATTGTGATCAAATTATTATAGATTTTTTTCCAATTTCGCCTGAGATTTTAATACCATTTAAGGTAGGTTTTATGGATGGGCACAACTATCAAATAAACATTTTGTGACTCCCCACCTGGCAAACTAATCTATATCAGGTCCCTCTTCATCTCTGTGTACTTCTTTCCTCCCTTCATCCCGTCCAACATCCCTATCCTGTTCCTGCCCTTTCCTCGCTTGCCCAATATTCTCCCCTCTATTACCCTCTTCAACATTCCTCTACTGCTCAATACGCCTTTTATCCATTTTTCCTGCCTCCATAGGATTTCTCTCAACAAACCCCTCTCCTAACCCACCATCTCTAGTACTTCCTAATTTGTTTTCCTTTCGGTCCATTTCACCTTCTCCATTCTTCTCCACACCCACATTTCTAAAGCCTCCAATCTACGTCTATCCTCCTGCTTCAGTGACCACGTTTCCGCGCCGTACATAGCTACGCTCCATATCAGAGTTTTTACGAGTCTTGTCTTAACCTCCCTACTCAACGTACCCGTCATCAACTCCCTCCTCCTTGAGAAAGCCTCCTTGCCTAGCGCAATTCTTCTCCTTACGTCCCTACCACTTTGACCGTATTGGTCCAAAACACTTCCGAGATATGTAAACTGCTCTACCTGCTCTATTTTTCCCCACCTATTTTAATATTTAGCTAAGCCTTTTTCTTTCTATAAAATCGCATAACCTTTGTTTTATTAATATTGATTCTCATCCCATATTTATGGCACTGAACCTCCAATTCACTCAACAATGCTTGGAACCCCTTGACTGACTGAGCAACTAATGCTTGGTCATCAGCGAACCTAACCGATTTTACGAATTCCCCTTGACTTTCATTCCTACCTCCAGTTCTTCCCTCGCCTCTTTAATCATTTTCTCCACATATACGTTGAACAGCACCGGTGACAATGGGCAACCCTGCCTTACACCTCTTCCTAACACTGCCCATTCCGGACTCTCCGTTCCCCACTCGCACCTGAACAATGTGATACATGAACAGGTTGCGGATCAGTCTCCTGTCCCTCCAATCCATTCCTATTTTGTGCTTTGCACGCATTAATTTTTCCCAATTTACTCTATCAAACGCTTTTTCGAAATCTACGAAACATGCAAAAACGTCCTGATTGTTTTCTATATTCGTCTCGATTAGTGAGTGATCTCATTACTGCAATGGCATCACGCGTGCCTCTTTATTTCCTAAACCCAAACTGATCATCCCCTAAGTAATCATTTGCCTTACTCTCTATCCTATTGTTGATTATCCAGAGAATAACTTAGCTGCGTGGGACTTCAAACTTATTGGTCTGTAATCCTCACATGAAATAGCCTTTGCCTTTTTTGGAATAGGCACTAACACCGATCTCACAAAATCTTCCGGCCAGATTCCTTCCTCATAGATACTACGAATCAGCCCATATATGGCCTTCTTCCCACCTTTCCCTAACCATTTCAACATTTCTACAGGAATATTGTCCACCCCCACAGCCTTATTTGCTTTCATCTCCTTTAATGCCCTTTCTGTTTCATCGTCGAGATTGCCTGGACCTAAGCTATCTTCTTCTACGTCATGTTCCTTTTCTATGTCTAACCTTGTCGGCCTAAGTTCTTTACCATACAGTGTTTCTATATATTCCTTCCATCTCTCTTGGATTTTTCCTGGTTCAACTATTATCTTACCCCATTTATCTTTAACTGTTAGCACAGATCTTGCCTTCTTACTTCCCGATAATAACTTAACCTTGCTGTATAGAGCACCAATTTCACCCTTCTTCTGTAAACTTTCCATATCCTCGCATTGCGTTTTCCACCATTCTTCTTTTGCTTTATTTGTGGCCCTTCTCAATTTATTGTTTAACTCTTTGTACTTCATTTTGCCTAACCCTGTGTTTACATTTTTCCATTTTCTTCTCTCATCCATCTTTGCAATCATCTCTTCTGTTACCCATGGTTTCCTTATCCTTTTCCCGTTAACGGTTCCTATAGTGTCTTTAGCGGCTTCCAATATCCCTATCTTGATACATTCCCATTTTTCTTCGTTAGTACTCAGTTCTTTACCGTCATCCATTATTTTCTCTACAGCCTGCTGATACTCCGTCCTCGTTAATCCATTTAATGCTTCTATTTTCCATTTCCTAACCCCCCGCCCGTGCCTTATCTTTCTGAAACGGACGCTACATTTCATAAAAACTAAATTGTTGTCAGAGTCTGCATCCGCTCCTCGGAAACTGTGCGTATTTATCACGCTGTTCCTAAACCTGTGCCTAACCGTAATATAATCTAACTGATACCTTTCTGAGTCACCTGGCATTTTCCATGTATACCTACACCTTTTGTGATGTCTAAACCACGTGTTAGTGATGACTAACCCCTGTCTCCTGCAGAATTCAATCGCTTTCTCCCCGCGTTCATTCCTCGTGCTTAACCCATAGTCCCCCACCTCACCACCCTCTCTATCTTCGCCTACCGTCGCGTTCCAATCCCCCATCACTCTCATATGTTTCCCTGCTGGAACACACGCGATTATATCCTCTAACTCATCGTACATCCTATCGACTTCTTCCTCCTTGTGGTTGCTCGGTGGCGTACATACCTGAACAATGACCAAGTTCGTCGGCTCATCTTTAGTCCCTACTGCTAATATTCGAGCCGTTGTTTTATACTACCTTGAACTAAAAGTTCCCGGAATAACCACCGTTTGGCGCTCCCATCGTTCCGATATGAGTTCTGTTTTTTTTGTTAAATTGGTACATCTGTTGTTCATATTCCCTTTAAATCTTAGTGTCATAACTTGACATTTGCAAAAGTTACGTAGCCAAGAGTACATCTATCTCTGTGTGTGTTGGCGATTTTTTACAATTGCAGAAATGGATTTAAATTTGCAACAAGGAACTTGTATTAAATTTTGCGTAAAAAACGGATTTAGTGGCGCACGGACGTTGGAAATGTTCGAAAAGTCTTTCGGCAACGATTCTGTAAAAAAAACCGTCGTTTACCAGTGGCACGAGCGGTTCAGAAGTGGTCGTGAGTCAATCGAAGATGATGAACGCAGTGGCAGACCATCGACATCGAAAGTCGGTGAAAAAATTGATAAAGTAAAAGAAATGTTGGTCAATAACCGCAAATTAACCATCAGAGAAATAGCGGAAGACTTGAACATTGCCTATGGATCCGTCCAAGACATTGTGGTTAATGATTTGGGTTTCCGTCGTGTAGCAGCAATGTTGGTGCCAAAAGACCTCAATTTCATGCAAAAAAGAGACCGTGTTGACGTCGCAAAAGACATGATTTGCGAGGCTGAATCCGATCCCACATTCATCAAAAGGATCATTACTGGAGACGAGACGTGGGTTTATGAGTATGACACGCAATCCAGACATCAGGCAAGTGAATGGCGTTCACCAAATGAGCCGAGACCAAAAAAACCACGTCGTTTTCAGTCAAAAAAGAAGGCAATGCTGACGGTTTTCATGGATTACAACGGTGTAGTGCATCATGAATTTTTGCCAGAAGGCAAGACAGTAAACAAAGAGTATTATTTGGGTGTTATGAGACGTTTGCGTGAAGCAATTCGCCGAAAGAGACCAGAAATCGTCGCACAGTGCGTCGAGACCGTCGCACAGTGCTATAATTATTCGTAATTTTTTGACGAAAAATGCAACAAATACCATCCAACAGCCACCGAATTCACCTGATATGGCTCCCTGTGACTTCTTTCTGTTCAATCGAGTTAGAAAACCATTACGGGGAACGCGTTTTAGCAGCCGAGAGGAAGTAATGGAAAAATCGCAGTAAGCACTGATGGACATACCAAAAACCGAACATAAAAAATGTTTCGAGGATTGGATCAAGCGCTGGCATAAGTGTGTTGCAGTCGATGGGGATTACTTTGAAGGGGACAATATAGATTTAGATGAATAAACTAGTATTTTTAATTTTCTGAATAAATTCCGGGAACTTTTTGATCAAGGTAGTATATGTTGACTTCACTTCTTCGTACCCTTTTATCTAATATTACGGCAAACCCTCGTTGTCTCTCGTCCCCGCCGCTTTATATCCTTCTATAATTGTCACTCCAGTGATCCCCGCTATCCTTCCATCTCACCTCGCAGAGACCTAAAACATCTATATTACCTCTTTCCATCTCTCGCTTAATATTTTCTAATTTTCCTGTCCTCAACTTTGTACTGACGTTCCATGTTCCTATTCTAACTACTTTCGTCTTCTTCTGCGTCTTTTGTCCTGCTGCTGTTATTTCTTCCTTGCAAGGGTTTCGTGGGATGACGACCGCGGAAGCCTTGCCTGCCGGGCACGACACACGGCCCCTTGGGCCTAGTCCCGCAGTTTCCAGGACTCAATTTCTGTTTTGCGTCTATCATTGTTTTCTTGGGAATGATAACTGAGGTGGTTTCCCATTGCCTTCCTTAATAGTCATGTATATGGATTGTATAAAATTTAATGGGAAAGTTTTGGAAAAATAAATGTTATTTTGGATACTGACAAAATGCGTCGAAATTCTTCGAATTACTTCCCGTGAGCGTCGACACACTTTTTTCAGCGGCTTTTCTAAGCTAATTTGACGGCACTTACGATCCCATGGTGGAGTTCTTTGAGGGTGAATTTACTTTAAAGCATAGGAAATAGTCTGATGTTGCCAAGTCGGGACTGTTAAGGGGTTGGAAAGTCGTCAAGATGCTGTTTTTATCAGAATTTGGCTACCTTGGAGTAGGTCTTCGGGACGAGTTAAGCACAGGTATTTTGCTTCACCAACTTTTCCGTGATCCTGGGGTGCACTGCCACCGTCTTATCAATGCCAATATCATCTGTGATCATGCGCTCACTTAACCGACACGGTCTGAATTCAGCACTGCTGGCACACGTTGCACGTCGCCGTCGGTTCTTGACGCTGACGGCCGTCCAGCGCGGGGCTCGTCCTCCACGCACTCTCGGCCATCTTTGAAGAGCTTGTGCCTTTTCAAAACTGCAGTTTATAGCTTTCGTCCATCCCTGAGCACTTGAAAAACATGCCCAACGTCTCCGTATCCGATTTCTCCAGTCCAAGACAAAATTTGAGGCGCACCGATGTCCAATCGTTCGCTGCATTTTGCGCTTGTGCCGAGTCACTTGAACGAGGATCCGCTAAAAACACGATCTAGCCTAAACGAACACTCGCAGGGGATTGGCTGTGTGAAAGGTTAGCCCAGACATCTCTGTGTCTGCGTGGTGCGGGCGCGCTGCGAAATACAGTCACGTGATGTAAAATTATTCCAGATACTTTTTATACAAATCTGGTACTTTTTATTCCTTTCTCTTTCTCGTTTATGTCCTAATATTGAAAGTATTCACATTATTATTCGACCTTTTACCAATTTTTTGCGAGTATAGTATATTCAAGAATCCCGTTTATCTGACGTAATTATTGCTCGATTCACTCAATTTCCTTAATCGAACTCCCGAAGGGCTTTGCAAATCCTCTGTATGGCGCAAAGCACCCCCATCCAAATACGCAATCAAGCTCCCGTACCAGCGTGCGTCTTCATTTTGCTCACTGTTCTTTTTGCCTTCCAAGCGAGGCGCGGAGAAGATCCATATGCTAATGTCAACGCGGGCGAACATAAACATAGCTACTCATCCCCCGACCACTTAGCAAATATTCTCTGCTCGCTAAGCCACCCGAAGAACGTTAGACCGATGTGGAGTAGGGAGTTAATTAAACAAGCAGGCAGAGGATCCCCATTCTTATTTTATCGATTTATTTCTATTGTTTCGCGCGCACCTGGCGTAACCCAAATGTATATGTTTCGCATTCTTTTTGCTTCTTACGCCACGTGATTTTGATTGAAACTGGTCGCTGTGCTAAATTTTCATTTTTTTAATTAATAAAACAATGGAGTAAAGTTAGTTTACCCTTAACATATATACCATCGTAGTAATCACCAAAGAAAAGTAATTATGATGATCCGCTTCTTAACTACGTCTTTATTCAGAAACATTTCTAATTTAATCATTAATAATAATGCAAATACATAAATATACAGAAATATCAATATATATATATTCATTCAAACACAGAAATAAGTATATGGAAAGGGGATAGGAAAACACATAATAGGCGAACACAGGACATGTGGGGAAGGCGGTTTTTGAGCAGATAACGAAAGTAAAAATATTTCCTTCACCGGGATTTGAACACCGGACCTTCCACTTGCCGGGCGGACGTGCTACCAGTTACACCACCAAGGAAAATTAATTTACCCTGAGCTCTGCGATGTTTTAAGACGCCCAAGTGCTCCGAATCATTTGCCAAAGGAAGGCTTTAGGGAGCTCTTCCACCCACCAAAGGAGAAATAGACAATACACACAAGAAGAGGGGACAGTTGGTTAGAAAGCATATAGTATCATATATAGAATAGGAACAGTACGTTTCGTGGCACGCATAGCCAGAAGAAGAGATGAGCCACATTGGTCAGATACACATTCAAATACGAAATCCCGCCATTCTTTCCTATTATACAAATAACCCATTATTTAAACCTGTAGAAGTCCGGATATTGACCAATAATCCATTTGGATATAAACGGTTATTGTGGTTGAGATAAGTAAATACCTATTATTAATTTTTTCAATGCATTTTATACGCTACCGCGTTAATAAGAGATTTTAAAATAAACCTTGTATTTTTGCAAAGTGAACAGAAATCAGCTATGAATGGAATGGTGTCGAAAGACAGAGGTGTATCATCAAAAGTACAATTGATGTGCCATAAAACCCGCAGCATCCCCCAGTAGGATTCATTGCCGATATCTCGATGAATGACCCAAACGTCGGAGATAAATCTTCGTCGACGACACTGCTTCATTTGGAATTAATTCCACGGATGATGTCCCTGAATGAATGTGAAAGAGTAGGCAACGTTTCAATCGGCAGTGATCGTTCTCAATGTGGGCTGAAACGGACAAAACTCATTTCATTGTGGATATGGGTGGCAGTTTGCATGCTATGACACTGCAGACGTCATTTCGGTCATTTTACTCCATGTATGGTGATTTTTTTATTTCCATTGGCACCTTTTTCACCGTTTTAGTGACAGTTTGGCGACCTTAATGATTTAAATCTAATCTAACAAAATAAGTCACCTATAAATATGAAAAAATAGACTGCTGGATATGTTGCAGAAATTTGGATTACTCTAGATCGCAATTCCACCATACGGCGAACAAATACTCATTCACAAGGAAAAGGGGATATAGGAACATATATAAAGGACGAACACAGGAAAAGTGGCAAAGGCGGAATCGAGCAGATCACAAGCACAAAAATATTTCCTAAAGTGTCCCGATTCTTTAGCCAAGAGATGGCTTTAGGAAACTGTTTCACCGACCAAAGGAGAAATATACGACACCAGAGGAAAATACAGTAGGTTAGCAGACGTGCAACGTCGTAAAGAATAGAAAAAATGCGTTTCGTGGCACGCATAGCCAGAAGCAGCAGGAGACGAGCCATATTGGCCAAATACACATTCAAACAAGACAACTCAATAAATGGCGATAACACATCACATAAATCACACGACGCTGTACGATTGCACTCGCACGACGTCGTATACGAGGCTGGCCCCAGAAGTAAAGCCCCGATCCAACATAGAACGAAAACATAATTTTAGGAAAAATGTACTTATTTTTCAACATTATTTCCTTTCAACTCTATGCACTGTTCCTAGCAATTTTCAATAAGTTTGATACACTTTTTATGATAAGAACTCTTTCTCCTCAAAATAGCCACCAACTGCCAACATCACTTCTCCAAATTTGGAAAATCTTTTACCACCGAAACATTTCTTCAAGTTTCCGAACAGAAAATAATCCGAGGGGGCTAAATCTGGCGAATAGGGTGCATGATAGGTAGCAACTAAAACTTTAATTCATGAATTTTGGCCATTGCAATAACGGAATTGTGAGCTGGTGCATTGTCTTGATGAAACAGCAATTTCTTCTCAGCCAAATGCGCCCGCTTTTGCTTTGCGCCCGCCTTCTTCCCTCAAACGTTGTAATAAGTTGGCACGAAAATCGCCGTTGATAGTTTTTTCTTTTTAAAGATAATCGCTAAGTCGCTGAAGCAGGAGGTTGGACGTAGATTGGAGGCTTTTGAAATGTGGGTGTGGAGAAGAATGGAGAAGGTGAAATGGACAGAAAGGAAAACAAATGAGGAAATGCTAGGGATGGTGGGCGAGGAGAAGGATTTGTTGAGATAAATCCTATGGAGGCAGGAAAAATGGATGAAGGGCGTATTGAGCGGTAGTGGAATGTTGAAGAAGGTAATAGAGGGGAGAATGTTGGGCAAGCGAGGAAAGGGCAGGAACAGGATAGGGATGTTCGACGGAATGAAGGGAGGAAGGAAGTACACAGAGATGAAGAGGGACCTGATGTAGATTAGGTTGCTGGATTGGGTTTTGTTTGGAGTTACGAAATGTTTATTTGATAATTGTGTCCATCCAAAAACCTACCCTACCCGGTATATTACTTAAAAAATATAATATATAATATAGATATATACACATAAATATTTATATTTTTTTAATGTATTTATTTAAATGTATGTATATATATTAATTATACATGCAAACATCCTTTCTTAAGACAGAGTTGGACCTGAATATGGCCTCAGGGAAGAACGAAAACTTAAACATCCTAAAAAATGATTGTCTGTTTACGTGTTGTCTATTTATAATTATACGTTCTATATAAATACATTCAAACTCAAAAACCCGCCGTATGGCGAACAATTATACATTTATATGAAAATCTACTCTAGGAAAGGGATAGGAACACACATAAAAGACGAACACAGGAGAGGTGGGGAATGTGGAACCTAGCAGATCAAACGGGCAAAAATATTTCCTTGACCGGTACTTGAACACCGGATCTATCAACTTGCAGGGCCGATGCTCAAATCTCTGAATGAATATGTATGTAAAAATAAATATATCTATGATAAGACCATAAACACAGTAATCAAACTGAAGGTCGGTTTGGAAGGTGATGGTAGAGTCCACTCAGTATTAAGACCTGTGAGGAGTGTGAAATTCACACATAAGGGTAGAGGGGCCAGTTCCTTTCCCTATGCCGGTTATGGTTTCCCAGGAAGATCTGGTACCTCAAAAAGTGCAGCTTGGGTGGAGCTGAGGATGCTCAGATGGGAATGCCCCGAAACCGAACCTGGGCCCTCCGGTCAGTAGTCCAACGCTCTACCCCTGGGCTAATTTATGCACACATGTATTTGTAAATATGTATATATACACATTCAAACACGAAAAACCGTCATACGGCGAACAAATATTATTTCACACATGGAAATAGATATAAGGAAAGGGGATAGGAACACACATAATCATAATTTCGACGGAATGCAGGACGGAGGACGGTATGAAAAGTATCGATAACAATTTTTCCTGACATGTACATGAAGTGCTGACCATCGGCTGCGCCAGCAGACGATTTCCTTTTCCATTCGGACCATCTGGAATCCACCGCCTTCAAGGAAGCCTTCCAGTCGTGGAAAAGCGGCAAGGGCAAAAGTATGTGTCGAGGCTCTCAAGAGAAGTACTTTGAAGACTTTTGAGGCAGTGTCGCATTATCTAACGAAATATGTCTATTTTTTACGATACTTACCCGAAATATTTATGCAAACCATATATAAGTATGCACTTATTCCTGTTCACTTCTGTCTTTATTTGGTCTTCTTGATGGCAGTGAAGAAAGGAATTGACGAGTGATTTAACAGGAATATATACCTTTAGGATATTCATTAGCTCAATTACGTGGTTTGTGCAATAAACGCGCAAACTGGTGCAATGTGGCGGCCATGACGTATACTTTCGACTCGCCCACTTGCGGCGCTAGTTGCCTGAGATCCAATGAGCATTCTGTGCTTGGCGGATCGTCGAGCTGTGCGTATGGTACCAATTAGTTTCTGCTGTCCTTGTTTTGACTGTTTTTCAAAAATGAAAATTGAGAGCAAATTACGGAGCAACGAATCAACATCAAGTTTTTTGGTGAAGTGCGATAAAAGTTATCAAGAAATTACTGAAATGTTGGCAGCTGTTTACGGTGATAATTTTCTGAATAAAACATCCGTTTTAAGTGGATTAAGCGTTTTAAAGACGGCCGACAAGACGCCACGGATGATGCAAGGCCGAGACGACCTTCAACCGCCTACGTTGAAAACAACATTGATTGTGTGCGGTTCTTTGCCCTTACCGATCGTCGAAAAACTGTCCGACTGATAACTAATGAATTGAATTTGGGAAAATCAACAGTGCACACTATTTACCGAATATGATGATGGATCTTTCACCATGACAATGCACCTGCACATTCAGCATTGATTGTTCGCCAGTTTCTGGCAAAATATTCAATCACCATCCTTGAACATCCTCCTTATTCGCCAGATAAGGAGGACAATCAATCTCGACCCCTGCGACTTTTACCTATTCCCAAAATGCACAAATGTGATGAGAGGACATCGCTAGGAAGATGTGGATACAATAAAACAGAAACGACGAGAAAACTAAAAACCCTCGAGAGACTTTCTGGTGAAAAAATTGGTGAGGATATCCAAGGATGCTTTAAACAGTGTAAAAGAAGATGGACTAAGTGCATAGCAACGAATGGAGAGTACTTTGAAAGGGACGAAATTGATGTAGTTTAATTTTTGCAAAATGAAGTTTTAATGGCCTCAGTTTGCGTATTTATTGGGGAGACCTCATATGTATCAGACTATTTATGAAAGAAAGTTGTTTCAATCATTGTAATGGAACTTTTTATCAAAGATACGGTAGTAAAACTTATTTTTTAAGATGAAAGTATAATTATATCTCCCGTAGGAAATGAGCGCACGAATCCGTTTGAGATTTTAGTATTCAGCAGAAAAAATTAAACATTTGAAGGACGACGGGTATGACGGACGGGTCTCCGACCAGTTTTGCAGCGGCACCAACTGTTCGAAGAGCAACGTATTAAGAGGCCCACCGCCAGGTGCAGAGTGTTTTCGAAGTTCTCAGGGAGCCGACGTGTCGGAGTCGAGCGCAGCGCAGTCAGGGGAGCATGGTGCCGGATCCACGTGTGCCCTTCTGCTTCATGTTCGCCCTCTGACCTTCATTCAACCCACACCCACTCGCACGCTTCATAACCGCCTCGGGCGGGGAGAGATGCGTATCGAGTCGGACTGAAGCGCCCTCCCTCTGCCGGCGCAATAACCCTCATCCCTCCCTCAATCCACCTTCCACCCCTTTCCAGACTCCTCCACCCCAATTCACCCTTACCACCCCACCATCCGCACCTGTCGCTTTGATGAAGCCGTTTTTGGCTCATCTACATCCAACCCTGTGAAAGGGAATGAGATGGGAAGGATTTTAAGCTCACGAATCAGTGGAGTAATTAGGTATTGGTGATTAATTGTCCTCAGGGTGTTCGATATCATGTCACACGTTACGTTTCTTCATGCTGTTATTGTCACTGAGTGTGAGAAGGGAAATTGATTTCTTACATCAATCGGTTCAGCAGACGTGTGCTATTTGTGATTTCACAGTGATTCGGGGTTGAAATCATTTAATTTATTTTAATCTTATACTCGAATCATTTGTATTTATAAAAAAGTTTAAGTCGTGCATGGAAGCACCCTCCGTCCTCCATCTTGTCCTCGGTGACGGTGTGACTCTGGCCTCGCTGGGTAACTGAGAGGTAATGTGGAACCTATTCCACTTGGGTTTCCCTCCTTCACGAATTTTGTATTTTTCAATACCCTGAAACCTACCGTTAGGGTGTGTGGCATGGGTTGAATACACACCAGACTAGTTTTGACACGAATATGACCCCTACCGCGGCTGGACAATATTATTCTGATCCCTTATGGCTCGTGGAAAACATAATATCTTAAATCTATTTGCTCCTCACTTAATCTCTCTAATTTTATTGACATGTCTACGTATTCTACTGCTGTGAAATGGGGGTAACGTTACATTTTCAAAATCGCTTCAAAAGAGATAACCTTCCAATTTTTGCGATGGATTTAATCTGTAATCAGAGGAAGCATATCGGAAAAGTAAAGTCTTTGTTCTTTCACATCAATTTTATTATGCAAAACCTATGTTTCGACTTAGCATCAGGTACTAAAATCATAACAAAAGCGTCATAATATAAGCATCTTAATAATATATATGTGGAAGGACAAAGCATTTTCTTTTCCGATATGAATCGCTTCCATAAAGTGACGCCTCAAACAATTCTAGAGGAAGCACGGAGAGGAAGGGTTTTTGCAGCTCCGTCTTTTATAACAACGTTGGCGCGGTTGAATATAAGAGGGGGTCGATTAGCCTTTCATTCTCAGAAGAAATAAGGACATTATTGTAAGTATTATTCCGGTGACTCGTAACCCACATTATTTGGTGTTCTATTGGAATACTTATTGGCGAGTTCACAATTGTTCCGCACGAAATGTATATTTTCCTCGAAACCTGTTTTTTTCCAAAATAAAATCCTATTGCACCAAGTGCCAAACTTGAAGTTGAACACTTAATCACGGTGTGAGAAATCGCCAACAAGAAATGACATTTCCTTCGAACTTTTTCACTCGAACATTTCCTCAGCCCTCCACTGATGAACCCTCCCCTTTAATACAGCTCCGCGTCTCCGGCTCGCATTCCGAAGAAATAATTCACACCCGGTAGGAAGCGTGCTCAATAAGCATTTCCCTCCCCCACCCCCTCCTAATGACTGTTACAATTTATATGTATCTTTCCTGACAATAGGGTTTTCACGGTTTTTTCACACCCCCCTTCTCTTCGTTGGTGTTTTCCCGCGTGGGTTTTTACTAGGTGAGCAATGCCACTAGTTCACCCTAGCTTTTCCCAAAAACCTCATTCTTTGCTTACACTTTTCTTATCCTAGTGTTTCTCTCTAATTACTGTCTTTTACTCTGTGTATGTTTATATGTGTTGGTGTATCCCTAATCTATTTATGTATATGTATGTGTATAATTATAATTTTTTTTCTATATATGTATACATTTTTTCTTTTCCTTTACTTTTAGATGTTCAACTTTGTGCCGTTCTATATGTATTCATGTGTATATATGCATGTATTTTATAAATTTTATACCTTGTATAATATGTATACGACAATGTGTTAAATGAAAGAAGGGACCGCTAGGTCTCAATTTCGCCCAAATAAAGTACTTTATCTATATCTATCTATCTATTTCCCCCCCCAACCACCCTCCACCCTTCTCGGGGATGAATCGAATTCGGAAGAGAGTACGACGACCCGCTGCTTCTTTTTCTTTTTTTTTCATTCCTCTCCGCGTGGAATAGAGAATTATTTTCATTAAAAAGTTCTTCGCCTGAAGTTCAATGGAAATTTTTTTGAGGTCACTCGAAAAGGTTTATGCCTTTTCCCGAATTTCCCGACATTTTCCTGGGCGTATTTGAGAGATTGCAGAGTACAATTAGCACTACTTAGAAGGAAGAGTGACTGCTTGCAACGACCAAAGTTTAGCCTCTGACTTCGGATGGACTAAATTAAAAGGGCAACCCCTTTCTTCAGAGCTAAATGAATATTATGATGAATAATTTGATTTGATTGATTTAAAATATTTTAATAATGAAAAATATGATGTTTTGGCCAAAATTTCAGTACCAAGAAAATTATTTAAAAATTGCCTGGACAATTAAGCCATTATACACATTTCGGCCATTTGACTAATGATCGGTTCATGATTTCTCATGGATAACGGGGATCGGGATGGTGCGGTGGCTAACGTACGGGCTTCCCACCGAGAAGGCCCGGGTTCGAATCCCGGCGGCGACAGATATTTTTCAGTGGTATCCCGATCCCTACTTGAGGTGCTTTGTGGAGGGCACTTTGAGTGAGTACGCCGTCCGTCGGATGGGACGTTTAGCTGCGTATCCCTTGGGGCCTTTCGTTAAGAGTAGGCTAATGCCGACGCCGGGTTTCTCTCCACCCTTCATCCTTTCCCATCCATCCCTAATGGCGCAAATGACCTGAGCTGTCGGTCGCCTCCCCAAAGATACTACTATACTCATGGATAACTATGGTTGCAAAGAATGACTGTCATATAAAATTTTTTAACATAACAATCATTAAATGAAGAAAGCAAATCGTCCGTACTCCAACAAACCTTTCACACCTCGGAGAAAACAGGCATGCTTCCACAAGCATATATTGCAGACTACTTTCCCCTAGTGTTCCCAAACTTATATCCCCTTAATCTGTAGACGATCGACATGCTAAATAATGCTCCTACAACTTTGCCATAGAAGAAATAGTTCCAAAATTATTCTTGAAAATGCCACAAGTTCAAGTCAAATTGGAAATGAATATTGGTTTGTAAAAATTAGGGTTTAGTTGAGTTGTTTATAGTTTATCCTTAGAAATGAACATTTATCAATTATATTTAATAGAGATATATTAATATTGTGTACATAGAAGAAAAAAGTTTGAAATTTAAAATCAGATTATTTGATTTTTTAAACTAATCCACAACTTAATCCGAAATTGGATTTCATATTACAGTATAATCATAATTGCATCGGACTGGAAATCGTCATGTGGTTCGTTAATGCTTAATTGAACAATATAATTTGCAGGATAACTAGGTTAGTCCAAAGGAGGCCATTTGCTGGGGGGCAGCACATGGCGCGGCTGCTTAATCTCTCAGAACAGTGGCGGTGTGGGTCACCTTGAAACTCTCTCTCTCGGATTTGGGTTTTAGAGTTCCATGAAGACTGGGGTATCGTTATCTCAGCTGATACAAGTCGCTGCCCCGATAACATAAACCCTTTCGCGCTAATAGCTCCAGAAATCAAAATACTTAAACATCGAAAGCAACACTAAAATATCAATTATGAAACAAAATTTCCGAATATAATTAGTATTACTCTAACCCCCGACCCGAAAAATCTTCCCGTAACTTAGTAAATGACACAGTTTCTGGCGTAACACGGCGAAAGCCGTTCATTTTATAAGACCACACTTTGCTTTACCACTTAGATTTCTGACCTAGGTTTCACCTGTTATGCTGTTAAAAAACTAATCACGAGTAATTAATGCGAAGCTCTCAATCTGTAGTTATCCAATGTACATGTTATTCCCTGGCAAACTTGTCATTCATAATTAAAACTCGATGTTTTCAACTACCTTCTTTTCGTCATTTATCATAAGTTTGATATCTCACGCAGCGAAAGTTATTCTCAAGATCATCAACAAAAGGATAGAGAGTAAGGCAAATGATTACTTAGAGGATGACATGTTTCGGTTTAGAAACGGGAGAGGTACGCGCGATGCCATTACAGTAATGAGATCACTAATCGAGAGGAATATAGAATACAATCAGGACGTATTTTCCTGTTTCGTATATTTCGAAAAAGCTTTTGATAGAGTAAAATGGGAAAAATTAATGCGTTTCATGCAGAAAATAGGAATGGATTGGAGGGACAGGAGACTGATCCGCAACCTGTACATGTCTCAGACTGCTCAGGTGCGAGTGGGGAACGGAGAGTCCGGATGGGCAGTGTTAGGAAAAGGGGTAAGGCAGGATTGCCCATTGTCACCGGTGCTGTTCAACGTATATGTGGAGGAAATGAATAAAGAGGCATGGAAGAATTGGAAGTGGGAATGAAAGTCGGAAGGGAATTCGTAAAATCGGTTAGGTTCGCGGATAACCAAGCAATAGTTGCTCAGTCAGTCAAGGGGTTGCAAGCTTTGCTGCGTGAATTGGAGGTTCAATGAGATAGATATGTGATGAGAATCAATATAAATGAAGAAAGAAAGAAAAAGGCTAAGCCAAACATTAAAATAGAAGGGGAAAATAGAGCAGGTAGAATAGTTTACATATCTCGGAAGTGCTTTGGACCAATACGGTCAAAGTAGTAGGGACGTAAGGAGAAGAATTGCGCTAGGCAAGGAGGCTTTCTCAAGGAGGTGGGAGTTGATGACGGGGACGTTGAGTAGGGAGGTTAAGAAAAGACTCGTAAAAACTCTGATATGGAGCGTAGCTATCTACGGCGCGGAAACGTGGTCGCTGAAGAAGGAGGATAGTCGTACACTGAAGGCTTTTGAAATGTGGGTGTGGGGAAGAATGGGGAGGTTGAAATGGACCGAAAGGAAAACAAATGAGGAAGTACTGGAGATGGTGGGCAAGGAGAGGGGTTTTTTGGGAAAAATCCTATGGAGGCAGGAAAAATGGATGAAAGGCGTATTGAGCGGTAGTGGAATGTTGAAGAAGGTAATAGAGGGGAGAATGTTGGGCAAGCGAGGTAAGGGCAGGAGCAGGATAGGGATGTTGGACGGGATGAAGGGAGGTAAGAAGTACACCGAGATGAAGAGGGACCTGATATAGATTAGTTTGCTAGGTGGGGAGCCACAAAATGTTTATTTGATACTTGTGTCCATCCAAAAACCTACCTTGAACGGTAGATTACCTAATAATAATAATAATAATATATATAGGAACTGAAATAGAGTAGGTTGCTGGATTGGGTTTTTTTTTTGGAGTTACAAAATATTTATTTGATAGTTGTGTCCATCCAAAAACCAATTTAACAGATAGATTACCTTATAAATAAATATACATAACTATATATACATATATATAATTATATATATATATATATATATAAGGTAAATTCACTAAATAGTCATAGCAAACACAAAAACTAAAACATATAAAAGAGGGACTCACTGGTCCTCGAATTTTCGGTGGTGCAACCACCTTTCTCAAGAGGAATTGGGAACAGAACAAGAGTATATATATATATATATATATATATATATATATATATATATATATATATATATATACCATATATATATATATATATATATATATATATATATATATATATATATATATATATATATATATATATGGTTGGACCACCGAAAATTCGAGAACCAGTGAGTTTTTCCTCTTTTGTGTTTTGGTTTCTGTGTTTGTTATGACTATCAGTGAATACATTACACGTTTGTGGGTTTTCCAAAAAAGTGTATATATATATATATATATATATATATATACATACATACATACATATGTGTATCTTATAAAAGGCAATCTACCGGTTAAGGTAGGTTTAAAGCAACCTACTCTACATCAGGCCCCTCTTCATCTCTGTGTACTTCCTTAATCCCGTCCAACATCCTCATCCTGCTTATGTTTGAGTAACGAAAGCAAGGGTACACTCTGGGCACACCGTGGCTTCGATTCGCCGTAGCGTTCACACGTGCACAACCCTCGTCTAATGCAGGCGAGAAGGAGCAGCTGGTGGCAGCGCGGCACACCCTCCCCAGGTTACTGCGTGCCGGAGAGTGGCGGTGGAGGGGGGGAAGGGGAAGAGGGAAACAATGTGTTGCGCGAGATGTTAGTATCCCCTCCAACACTTTCGGTTCGCTCCACCGCTCTCCATCCTTCTTGCCCCACTCCGCTCTTCCGGGTGAAATGGAGAGCTTGGGAGAGGTTGTTGAAGCTGGAGGGAGGCGAGGTATGAGGAATAGCGAAGGAGAGAGGAGAAAGGGGAAGTCGCTACGACGGCCGTCCAGAATGTAACTTACGTTTCGGCCTAGCCCTGGTGATGGGTAGGACTAGAACCACCATCTTGGTGTATCTAAGCGTCCCAACACTCAGTACGCTTCCTGCTGTGGTAGTTATGTGCAGACTGATTCTTCCAATTTGCTCATTGCGAACTATTAGAATGTGCGCTGCAAAAGAATATCCCCCAGGTTGTTCGGTTTGCGATTGGGCTTTCACTGGCAAAAACTAGCACAAGCCAATTTAAATTCGTAGGCAACTATGTGAAGTGTGCACGGAGACGGGATAGTAATGGGCGAAGGCTGAGTGAGGCAGTGGTGCATTCTCAGTTTTAAAATGGCAAGGCCACCAAAGTTCACGATGATGACACCGCAGTGGTCGGCTTAGCCTTGTAACAGATCAACTAATGGTAATCAATCCACCATAAATTCAAGAAAATTGCCGATTTA
The DNA here is from genome assembly GCA_037158775.1 of Hetaerina titia. Classification (NCBI taxonomy): domain Eukaryota; kingdom Metazoa; phylum Arthropoda; class Insecta; order Odonata; family Calopterygidae; genus Hetaerina; species Hetaerina titia. The sequence goes on along the minus strand of CM073770.1, from coordinate 3,471,974 downwards.
CGGTTACGGATCTCTCGCTAGATGTGACTTGCAACGTAACAGAGCTTTGACAGTGACGTAGGATTGTATGATGGTGTAAACAAGTGGTTAAAAAGTTTAAGGTGGTAGATTTCTTCTGAGACGGAAATGAAAAGACTGTGTATCGTGATGATAAATATCTCAGTTTTAATGACGACACATGGAAAACTATTTAGGAATATGGCTTTCATCTGTGTATGTAATAACACTTCGTCTTTTCAATCGATTCATATTTTATTTCAACACGTATTTTACATTTTGGCCTGCCCTCGTATTCCGGTGGTGAGTATACATAAATAAGGACATGCGACAGATACTCTGATGTAACGAGGAAAAAAAATGAAGTTATCCGCAAGGAGTAGTTGAAGGAATTTTTGCATGGGTGTATACGCCAGTGTGGGTATAGTTTTGCATGTATGTGTTGAATTTCCATGTGGTTTTGTTCCTTCTTACGGGTGGTGACCTAACACCCCCCGCCACACGCCTTTGCGGCGGCTTGCGTGGTGTTATGTAGACATAGATGTATCCGTAAGCAAGGAAGAGACAGGAGAAGAATAAAAAATTAATGAAGGTGGACGCTATGCGCAGGCAAACGGCATTAACTTCATTTTTTGATCCGGCGGTCTAACCGTGCCAGGATACCTGTGGGAAGAAGTGTTACGTTAGCATTAATTAAAGTAACTCCTAAAAATATTTTTCGTAATATTATGTTTTACTCTTTTTGTTGAACTTTCTCTCGTTGTGTTGTACTTTACAACTCATTTCTCTCGAATTGTACTAGTGGATACTAATTTGTATTATAAATGCACCAGCGCGTGGGGCCTGGATCCATCAAAAACATACTCTAATCTGTAAACACTTAAAATATTAACGATCGTTTATTAATTACGGAATGTAGACCTTGAGAATTATCTAAAAGCCATGCTCTACAAGCCAACTCTTTGAATTATTGCCCGGTAGACATACTCTAACGGTTTCCTGGTCCTATACAGTACTTATACCGCTGGTGATATACAAGTTCACGAAATTAGCGCCATTCTAACAAAAAGTCCAATAAATTGATAAATGCCTCGGTATGTGATATTAAACGACTTTCAGCTCAAGACTCTTCCTATTTTCCCACCAAATAATGCTTCCATACTTGATTAGAGTGACGACTATTTGCGCCTTAACGATTTGCAATTACCCAACAACCAACTTAGAAAATAAATATTGCAAGTATCTTGGAAGCGTTGGCACAGATAACTAGGTACCGAGAACATGCTAAGATTCGTGGGTGCACGTAGTCATTTTTATTTACGCAAGGTAGCAATTTCTTTCAATAAGTATTTATGTGTAAACAAAAAATACTTAATACTTACGTAAACTTGATTGGCACTAAGTGATAAGAAAGAAAATGAAAGGGGAAAAAACACAACAAAATCAAAAATAAATAATGAAAATAAAAAAATAATAACAAATAAAACAAACTTACAACCACTTGATCACTAGGGTGAGTTACGAATTTAACTTTCACTCTCGTGAATCACATTCACACACACACTCAGGGTTTGCAAGGATCCCTCCTATGTCAGTAAACCTTCAATCACACAAATAAATGAAAATTATTAAAGGATGTAAAGAAACAAAACAACTTACGTGAATACACAGTCACTCAATCACTCAGGTATTCTCGAAAACATTGACTTTTGTGATTCACATATACTCACACGTTCAGGGTTTACCAGGATTCCTCCTATTCCAGGGACCCGCCAATCACACAGAAATAACAAAACGGAAAATAAGGGACTTTGATAAACACGCAATAACTAGGTATAGGTTTATGATAAACAAAATTGTGTTTATGTGTGTTTATGTTTATGATAAACACAATTTCAAACCCTCCTGAGGAAACATAATCTGCTACGAGTTTTAGAAATTGTGGAGAGAAACCGTCCGAAGATTTTAGAGATGAACTACTAAGAACATTATGTTAATTCAGATAATTATTAATTAAACTTGATGAAAAAAACGATAAGTCGTAATTAAAAATACACGCTTTTGTGAGCTTGAAACAATTTTACACTTCAGGTGATTCTCACACGAAGTATTCACAATGGAAATTCAGTTTATTCAACCAACATTTTTTTAATGAAGGATTGTATGTATCCGCCACCAAAATATTTAGGATCCCGTCTGTGTAATGGAATCCATGAGGCGATGCTTCCGTAAGTCCACTATCATTTACTTAAAACTACTTTACTCAGTGCGATGGAAGAATGGAGGGGGGGATGCAGGGTGATTGAATTGAGGAGAGAGGGGGTGGGAGATGAATCGACGGATAGCGGGGACAGAAGGAAAGAGGTTGAGAAAGAGGAGTGGTGGGGGAGGGAGACGATTGTGGGGAGAAAGGCGGAGGGGTGGGATGGAGAGAGGGGAGGGTGAGGCTGAGAATAAAGACGGACGACTCGTTTGGGAATTCGCGAAATGCGAGGCAGACGCACAAAAGCGCTTTGAGGAGGTGGAATCATCCCTTAAGTTTTTACGCTCCATTCGGAAACATTCCCCTGGGGGAATATATACATCTCTCAGTTCCGTTCCTAATCCTACCGAAGTGAACATCTGAATAGCATTAAACACGCACGATGATTTATTTATTTCCCAGCACCAATGCTGATGAACACAGGAATTACTCCTGATCAAGTCCTAATAAAGTTTCCTTGTGCTTCATTTCTTAGAAATATGCCTTGTTTTTTCGTATCATTCTAGGACCTTTGTTCATCTTGAGGAACTTCCCACACGTCCTCTGATCAATTTTTTTGTGGGTTCAGTAGTCAACGAGCAGATCGCTGTGCTACTGACGTGAGGACCTGGGCTCGAACCTGAAACTCCCTTTCCTCCACTCATAACGAGTGGTTTCTTTCATACCAGACATACATGTTTGTGGAAAATCACGGACGGATTATGAAAAGAATCCGATTTTTTTTGCTGATGCATAAATTTCACACTCCGAACGTGACTTAGTAATTGCTAAGCGCACGCGACACTTGCCAAGACAAACTTTGCTTCAATATTGCGGGATTAATAATTCTCTTGAAATGTTCTGCACCAAATTTTGGAGATCTATAAGAACGCCGAGCAGTTATTGCCCAAATATTGCACTAAAGTAATAGCGTGTCTACTCGTCTCGCAGAACTTGCGACTGCTCCCGTCATAAAATAGCCGAAATATGAGGAACAGAAGGCTTTGCGCAGACGCGCAAAACGCAGAAACGTTTTTCTAAGCTTTTTTCATGCAACCGCCTATAAATTTACTAAACAAACAGTATTTCTGTTACCCGATGAGGCTATGACCTATAATGAGTGTTTGTCATCATCAAAATATTTGTATTTTATATTATGTATTGTATCAAATTTCTTTTTGGCAAATAAAACTCCACAAAATGAAATTAAATTAAAATGAACAGGAGGCAGGTTTATGATATATTGAATGCAGGAGCTTAATGTAAGAGCTTATAAAAGGTCAATTACTTTGAGGTTAAGCAACTGCGTAAGAAAAATAAGAAGTTTAGTCATGTTGTCAGAAGGAAGGAAGCCGTTAAACCGGGGATTTAAAATGGACACCTGAACAAGGGTCAGAGAGAAACCGGAACGAAGCTGAATGTCACCATAGTAATATGAATATATGCGGTTACAGGGTAGAGGTTTTAAACGTCATTAAATCAATGGAGAAGGTTGTACTATTCACTAATAAACGGAAGAAGAGAGACAATGCGAAATATTTGTTAAAGGCAGCTAAAATTACAATATTTAATTTGTAGATAACGTTTGTCTTAATAAGCGTGAAGATGGGATTTTTCCTATTACAATAGCGCAAAAATGGCACAGATTCATATTTTCAATCGAAGTAATTAAGAGACCAAAGCAATGAGTTATATAAGCCAGTTCTAAGCTTCGACACACTTCTTCAATTCGTAAACTTCCACAGAACGGTAACGGCAAAGCGATTTACTCATTTTAACAGTGAAAAAATTGATGGATACGATGATAGAAAAGCAGTATTTCTTCTGTTAGAAATAAGCCAACTTCATTTCAGTCATTCCATTTGGAAGCGATAGTAAGTACGCTTGCAAGGCCATTGCGTTGAATGCTGAGCATTTAATTTCGGCGGAAAGTGATAAAAAAGATCGGAGCCCGGCTTTGCCTCCCGGCAAACCCCCCACCCTACCACCACGCCCCCCCTCATCGCTCAGAGCCACAGATGATCCCGACCTCCCCCGAAATCCCGCCGTGGACTTTCGCTTGCGCGCGGACGGTCGCTCCCCATGAATCGCATTTCCTCGGCGGGTAGATGTGGGGCAGTCTCGGCTGCAAGGCGGGAGGGGGCCGCGAGTGAGTGAGTGTGCCCCGAGGACCGACTGACTACTGCGGCGCAGGCGCGGGCCGTTTGAATGGGTTGGACGGTCAAGGCCGCGCACACCGCGTTATCGATGTGGTCGCGGAAATGCACGCGAGCGCTCGTCACGCAGGCCGAGGGATTTCAGGGAGAGTTCGGTGGGTGTAGTGGCAAGGGGGGGTAGCGAGAACTGCCATTTTCCCCCTTAATCCTTTCGCCAAACCCTGATAATGCCAATTCGAGAAAGGGACAGAAACTGCAGCAGTTGACCTGTCATCTCAGCCATGCGAAAGTAGTGAAATGAAGAAATAGCCTTCTTCGGACTCATTTAAGGGAGTGGCTCCTCCCGAGGGAAGGGGAGGGCACTCCAATCTAGTACGGAATGTCACCTGTCACGAAGAGCCCGGATTGCACCTCCTATTGCCATGGAAAAATTAGTAATTCATTGAGGATTTTGAAAGAAAAGAAGACCTAACAAATCAAAAAAAGAGAAAATATATCCTATAAAATTCAAACAAGTAAAACCAAAATTCAATCAGAACACGGAGCCTGAAAATCGCCCTTGGAAATTATACAAGGTTTGTGTAAAAAGAATGGGTGGCAATTTTTTCCTGACGTCGTTGTGCGAAGTACTGAACTCTGACCGTCGCGTCGGTTAAGTGTGCGCATGAGCGCATGTATCGTATTGGCATTGATAAGATGACACAGCACACCATTATCACTGAAAATCCCCTCCCCCCTGCAACGGCATCGGGGCGATCCCCCAAAACCCTAAAAATAAATTCAAATTAAAAATAAAAATGTTCAAATTAAAAATACATTCACGATTTAGCACCATCAGACTACTTTCTATTCCAAAAGGTACATTCCTCCCTCGAAGGACATCAACGTGAGGCCCTAAGTGTCATCAAAGACTCTTGCGCGCGTACCCTTATGAGTACACTTCTCCGGAATCCGTCTACCAGGGAGCCTTCGAGTGGTGGAAAATCCGCAAGGGCAAAAGTGTGTCGATGCTCAAGGGGCACACTGGATCAAAACTAATCCCCAGACTTAAAGAAAGTCTCACGGATGTGAGTAATAATGTAATCGGAGAATCAAGATAGCGCTAGAAAAAAAACTCAGAGAAACAGATGCAAATAGAGCTCACACGCTTTCCGAATTTTTGGTGTCCAAACCTCCTGCCCCTGGGGAAAGAAGCAACTCAACACCTTCACCGTCCAACAAAAGAAAATTTCTCTGATATTTCAAATAAAAACCACAGTCCCATAAATAAAGGTCGACCCCGACCCCAGAAACGAATTTGTTAAATATAAAAGAACCGGTAAATGAGAAAATTTGATCAAACGAATAAGTATGAAAATTAAACATATGCAGCTGATTAAAAATGGAATCTTGACTCAGTGTGTCGAAACAAAACCGATTAGGTAGCTTAGCAAACCAGTTCTTTATTCGATACTGTGCATACCAAATTAAAAGTTCACATTCGAATGCAGGGAACACCACACTCTAGAGTAAAGAAAACAGGCATGAGCATATCATCCTCGGAGAATAAATACTTATTGGACTCCTATAGATCATCTTAAACTGAAACCAAAACACAGTTACGCCTTACGAGACATAAAACGTGAAGTACTCTGCAAGTGTTCAGACACTGACCTTAAAGCGCTCCAGTCATATGTTAAAGAAGTAAAAGAGAGTAAGCAAATCGTGGCTTGCTTAAAGCAAAGTAAAATATCATCACACCGACAGTGAGTGAAAAGAAAACATTCTACGTCTTCCAAAGCATTTCTACGAACGATGTTGCCACCACGCATCTCCCAGGAAAAACGCATACTGAACCCGTGGCAAATGTTCTTACTTTATGGCGAAAAATGTGTTTCCTAAGTCGTTCACGAACGGCGAATCTAAAAATTCACTGATTGTTTCGGATAACTTGAATGAATGAGAGATGGTTTCAAGCACTTCAAGGAGGGCGAAGGACAAATAATACGTTCTGTGAAGGTCACCTCTGCTGGGATTTCACATTAATAAGAGTGAGCAGTGGCCACTTACCGCTGAAGCACCCGCATCTTCCCACAATGCCCAGCGAGTGACCGGAGGGTGGCGTGCAGTGGATGATGCTAAGGCATTAGCAGCGGAGTTTCAGCGATGAGACCTGCAAAGAGGAGATGTTGTGCTTTCAGTCCATCACCCTCACACTATGATCGCGTTGAGAGGGGAAATAAATCCTTGGAGCTACTTGTTCAGCAGTTTCAATCATCGTATATAGTGTATCCATGACATAATTCTGTCTGGCCGATCCATACGGGAATGCTCCCGCAATATTGCAAGCACATGAACTCCATGCCCTGAAAGAGTCCACGAAGGCGTGTTTAATTAGCTGTGAGGCCACCTCCCATACGAGTAGGCGGCGATTGGTGGTTAATGAAATTCGGTAAATTGAAATCGGCGAAGTGGATTTGTGCTACCGTTGTGGTCACAAACTACGAGGGAAAAAGGATTCATTAAATCGCCTGGTGATGGCAATCGAATTTCTTTTTCGCTGTGCTCTCGTCCACCAATGTAATTAGGGGCTATTCAAATTTATTCCTTCTCTGTCGTCATTCAACTCAAATGTTTTGCCTTTGTGTGGATTTTAAGGTCAAACATTTAATCCGAGGGCTTCCTCTGGGCCCCAACTAGGCTATCCAATGATCGTATGAAGATTTCTGATCGGTTCATTAGGCGTCCCTTCTCAACATGGACACTTTCCTTACCTCTATCCTGTTTAATTCCGAAATTAAGATGCCGTAATGTCCGTGCACACCAGAGGGGTATTTAAGGTTTGACCAAACCGACGTAAAGTAAATCCTCTTCAGAACTGTTCCTCTGATCATTCGAATAATTCCCACAACCTTTTTCACAAAATCCCTCACATCGTCTCATTCAAACGATTGTCAAGCAACAAATGAGTGCTCAAAATGTATGGAGTATGTTCTCTCCTGGATTTGAACCGAGACCCTCTCGGTGGGAAGCTCTGTACTTTAGTCACTGCACCATCACGATCCCCGCCTAAGTAATATTTGTACAATATACCAAATCTCAAACATCAATATCGTTTAGGATAAGGTAATAAGGAATTGAAACAAAGATTTATAAGCTGGAGAGGTCATTGAGAATAATTTCACCTTTTGAATGGTACACGAAAAAGACCATGAGGGGTGGATTAACGATGGATGATGCCTTAAAAGAAGAAAATATTAGCCATCAAGTGTAAATAAAGAACAGGAATTAGAAGTAACAAGTAGCGAATAATCCAGCTCAAGGATACTCCATAGGTAAAAATAAAAAAGTTATAAATGATAAAACGGAACAATGCTGTTTGGTGCATGGTAGAGTTTTGATTCGTGGAGAGATCTTTGAAAAGGCAGTTTAATAAACGCCACGCAAGGAGTTGCTCCGCCAATCGGAGTAAAATGGTGAAAAAGCCATTAGAAAGAAGTGAGATTGAACGAAGGAGTATCAGCAGAAACTTTACCGTGAGGAATTATGGAAATGGAATTTTTTAGAAAAGCGTAAATAAAAATGTAGAAGTGAAACCTTAAGTGAAGAAAAACCTGAAGCCACCTGGAACGATTAAGTAAGAGGAAAGAACCCTAGAATCGATCGTATCCTCTCAAGATCCACCGACAATTCTGGTCGCATTCAAGCCATCTGAGAACGACTGCGCTGACGGAAAATACTATATATCTGTGGACCTTCGGATGAGTTTGAAACCACAAAAAGGCGATGACATTGAATTCGGACATTTTTATGGTGAAATTGGAATTCCGATTGGTTGAGCCTATTCAGACATCGGAATTCGGGGCAATTTGGGAGAGCAAGAATTTTCAGGGAATTGAAAAAGAGCAGAGAGAAACCTGGCTTTGATGTTTGCCTATCCTTAATTATGACAGGCGCGAAAGAGCCCAAAATTTAGCGTTCCATCCGACGAGCCACTCTTGAAATACTCTCCACAAAGTGCCCCCAAGCTGTAGGGATACCACCAACAAGAACGTCGGCCATCGCAGTGGGAAACTAGAACACTGGCCAGCCCATCAATTCAAACCTCAAGCATATCATCATCATCGTATGTTGATCAAGGTACTGAGATCACATGCTGCTCCAAAGTAAGAAATTAATGAAATCTATCCACATTCTTCATCAAAGTGAACAATAAAGTAAGGGAGAATATATTTTCCAAAAACTTGACTATGGATAGGCATATATACATATATATATATATATATATATATATTTATATTTATATATGAGGTCTGTTCCTAATTCCTCTTGAGAAAGGTGGTTGCACCAACGAAAATTCGAGAACCAGTGAGTCCCTCTTTTATATATTTTAGTTTCTGTGTTTGTGTCGACTAGTTAGTGAATTTACATTATATATATATATATATATATATATATATATATATATATATATATATATATATATATATATATATATATATATATATAATGTTTCACCCCTCAATAACAGACCAGCAACTTTGAGATGCATGAATTGGATGTAATTACGAAATAATTAACTCTAAGGAAGTGTGTGGAAGCGAGTAACAGAGTATTAAGAAGAAGTCCTTTGTTGCTATGAGGTTCAATATTAATTTTGATACTGAATTAACGAAATGAAGAAACTAAGTCGAACATTTATTTAATCAGAAAATAGAAATGTACAAATGCACGTGTACAGGGGTAGGCTGTAAATTAATGCTCTCATGCTTGTAGACCAGAAGCAAAATGTCCTTCCTGTGAATATATGAAGGAGTCCTTGGCATGAATCTCTGTTTTTGGCGGATTTTCCTACGCAGTATTTGTCCCAGTCAATTGACGGTAGATTTGTGTCACCAGCGATTATAATAATACTGTTGCTATGCTTGTTACTAAGAGAGGATATTTGGTCGTCCAGCTTTTGTAGAATATCTGTACTAGAATCTGGGGGTCTATACAATGAGCACACGAATATGCTTCTGTCGTTGTAGTCCTTTATGTTACACCAAACGCCTTCTATGCTATTTTCGTCGCATTTGTATCTTTGGCTACTGAGGTGAGACTTTGCAGAAATGAATACTCTTCCACTCGATCTATTAGGTCTGTCCCTTCTGTAAATTGTGAAACTGCTCGGAAAAACTTCATTGTTTGCTATATCTCCCGTGAGCCAACTCTCCGTTCTAACTACTATGTCTGCATTTGTACTTACAAAGATATTTTCAATATCGGATGTTTTGTTTCTAATGCTACGGCAATTTAATGTTATGGTTCTAAGTTGGTGAATCACTTTTTGTTTAACTATTTCATGCATGCTCACAAAACTGTTTCGAGACGATTCATAGTTAACATAGGCCAAAAGTATTACATTCGCTCGATTTACTATCTTTTATGTATTTCGAGGCACCAATTTTGTTAACTTTACGTGGGTTACATGTTGTTTTAACGCAAGTGCTTTTTGTTCTATTATGTTAGGGATCTGCCAGCCGTAACTAGATCTGAAGAGACAAAAAGAGTTGGCTTCTATTTTATTTATTCCAATAGATGACCTGCGCTCTTGCCTAGCAAATATGATAAACCCTCGAAACGTGTTCGTGTAACCCACGCGCTACAATCTGTAATACCTCGGCAGTATAATGGATCCCGGAGAGATTAAGGGGTACCCGATACGATGAGAGGACAGGCCTCAGATCAACAAAGTCCGCTCCGATTTCCCGACAAAATCCCAACAGTCTTTGGTTTAAACCCTCTGTTCGGCTCCAAACGAGTCTTCCGCGGTCAGTACCTGGCACAATACTACAAATACTTAATTGGGACCTTCAACTCCGCCTCAAACCGTTTTACCTCCGAGTGCATCTCCTTAAAGGAGCGCAGGATCTCTTCAGATCAGCGTTCTGAGGTGTCGTTTGATCCCACATGAGCCACAATGCGTAGCTTGAGCAACTCGTATTACTGACAGCCACCTTCACCGCCTGCGTCGCCTGGAGTACCCCGCTACCTACCAGGACGACAAGAATCCAACACCTCCCTCCTTTTGGACTCTGCGGCGCAGCGGATACAGTATATGCCGGAAATTAGAACTGCGTTTAGGAAAAAATCCTAAGTTATTCTGGTCCTATGTTAGTGAAATACAGGGTAAACGACTTACTGTGCGTTCTAGGAAGACGGAAAACGGTGAAATTGCGTCAGACAGCGTGAAAAAAGCAAATATTTAAACAAGTATTTCCAGAGCGTCTACAATAAAGACACAAACCCACCAAAGGATCCTCCACACCCACCCGGGGAACGCATGAGCGACATAACACTGACCAAGAATGGAATAGAGCATCTACTACGTAGCATCAAACCAAACAAATCACCTGGTCCGGAAGAAATACCTGCTAGAATATTAAAGGAATTGGCCGAAGACATTGCCCAGTTTTTAGAAATTGTTTTACTAAAATCAACATAAGATGGCTCAGTACCTCGCGACTGGAAGCTAGCCCATATAACTCCCATCTATAAAGGTGGGGATAGGGATAAACCCACCGATTACCGACCCATTTATTTGATATTGATCTCTTGTAAAATATTATAACACATTATTTTCAGTAACATAATGAGGTTTACTGATAGTAGGAAGATACTTAGCCACAACCAGCACGGATTTAGGAAGAGCAGATCTTGCGAAACACAATTAGGTATTTCCATTCACGATATACTTAGATCGGGAGAAAACAACACACAAGTCGACGCATTATTCCTAGATTTCAAAAAAGCCTTCGATAAAGTCCCACACAAAAAATTGCCACACAAACTTATATGCTATGGAATCAATGAAAATTTATTATTGGATTAGAGGATTCTTGTCAAATCGCAAACAAAAAGTAGTCATCGATGGGTTGTGCTCTAAGGAAAGAGATGTAACTTCGGGTGTCCCCAAGGGAAGTGTAATAGGGCCTCTTCTATTCTTAATAAACATTAATTACTTAAGCGCACATGTTAGTAGTAATCTCAGGTTATTTGCTGATGACATGGTGCTGTACAGGGAAATAAGGAGCCAACTAGATCGCGAGCTACTATCTAGAGACTTAGACACAATTTCAGATTGGTGCAAGAAATGGGGATTAATGCTTAATATAGACAAATGGGCAGTTTTGAAATTTTGGAACAAAGAAAGTTTGGAACAGGATATAAACTACGAAATAGAGGGTTCAGTACTAACTACGGCCAAACAAGTAAAACATTTTGGGGTAGTTCTAACACCACGCCTTTCCTGTGGAGCACACATCAGGACAATTTGCGGATCCGCTCTAAAGAAACTGAGCTTCATTAAACGGGTGGTCGAGAAATGTAATCAGAAAGTTAAAAAGAGGTGTTATTTTGCTCTAGTAAGACCACATTTGGAATATGCCGAAAGTATTTGGGATCTTTGGCAGAAAATCTGGCAAAAAGAACTTGATAAAGTCCACCATACTCTACTTGACAATCCGCCATATTCGTGAAAAATATATATGACAAGAGCACAAGTGTAACAGGTCTCTTAGGGGATTTAGGCTGGGAGCTCTTTGAAATACGAAGGGAACAAGCGAGACTTAGAGTTTTAGAAAGATTCAGAACCAGCGAGTTTAACGATGACACAAAAGGAATTATAATGACCCCACACTACTTAGGTAGATCAGGCCACAAAGATAAAATAAGCGAGATGGATTCCAAACCAGATAGATAAAAATACTCATTCTTTCCCAGAACAATCATAAATCATTATAGTAAGAATCCGAAGTCCATTTAGAAATATGAAAAACATTTAAGTTACAAGTCGGAACAAAATTAAAAATTCAATGATTGTGCATGTGCATATTAGTTGGTAGTTTGTGGGTTTGCATGTGTTTGAAAGGGTTGGGGCGAAATGGTTCGTGCATGAATATTTACCATGTTTGGTTTGTGGGCTATAAATTTGTGGCTTCTGCATGTGTTTTTGGTCTGAATTACGGGTGGTGCCCTAACATCCCCCACCACACGCCCTTGCGGCGGGTTGCGGGGTATTGAGTAGATGTATAGATGACTCCCTCCCTTCCCGAGTGGCCTCGCAGTAGGGGCAGGAACTGCAGGTACGGTGGTACTGTCCTCCGTCAGCACCTGGTACCTGTTGGAGACGGGGATGGTGTGTGCCTCCGCAGAGTCTAATCCTCGCCGCAGCGTTACCTTCCCCTTGCCCCGAGACACGACCCTCTAATCGTCCGACCGACGGGCATGAGATAATCCTTCATTGAGAGACGGGACACGAGGCAGGTCTCTAATCGCCCAACCACGTGTAGCATTCGGACGAATCCGTGCATTCCTATGGGCGTGGCGGGTTTTCGTATTCCCACCCCAAGCACCATCTCTCTCGAGGGGAGCCCTCCCGCCGGCGATCTCGGATCGAAGCTCCCGCACCATCCTCTTCAACATGACGATACGAGCCCTTAGAGCTGCGCATTCGCCAGTGCCTTCGAGCATGGCAACAAGGGACCTATGTGAAGCCATCCTAGTTAACAACCGAGTGACCAACAAAAGCTAGCCTGTATACACTATGCTAAGATTTCTAAGAGGGGTTACCTAAAGGTAACTCAATTAATATGTTACACTTTGAAATGGAATATGAAGCCTAAGCGGAATAAACGATGCTTAAATAAGGTCTGGTTTTCAGAGGAAAAAAAGATAGTAGAAAAAGGAAAACACTCACCGATAACCAATCAGAGTGGAAGGACAAACACCGCCAATATTCACTTAGATTAACTACTACTACCACACACTAGCGATAACCAACCGCAAACAAAGCGAAAACTAATTACACGAAACAATGTATACGTTGACCCTACACTACACTTCACTAAACGCAAAAGTACCAAGCAGCATTAGGCTGACAGGTAGTTTGTTAGACTTTGGTGGGTCAAACCGGTTCTCAAAAGTGAATTGAATGTACGACCGCCCTGGTAGAGGGGCAGAGAGAGAATGAACATGCATGAAACACTGTTGAAAGCAGGTATGTAAACGTTGTAGTGGCCAAGGTAATTGTATAGTGATAAATGATTTATGTACTGGTTAAATTTCCTCGAATTTGATGATTTCAGAGTCATGTTTGTTGTAGTAATTCATACATCTACATAATGCCCCGCAAGTCGCTGCAAGGGTGTGTGGCGGGGGGTGTTAGGTCACCACCCAATAAAAGGAAAAAAGAAAGACCGCATTCAAAACTAACAAATGCATGCAAACCAAAACCCACAGCAGTGCACACATTCATAGAAACATCCCATCATTCTAAACGCATGCAAACACACATCCACCTCCCCTCACTCCACAAGCAAGCAAGTACACATGCTTAATTACAACAAAAATTCATAACTTTAGGTATAACTAAACGGCAATTACTATGCAAAGAAAAATTATCCTTTCTCACTTAGTTTGATTTGATATTTTCTCAATGATAGAACAGAAGCATAATGGAGACAAAGAAGGGATTTATCTCTATTCCAACAGTGGCGAATGGAACTCTTCTATTTACAAAATTTATTGTAGATACTCCACAGCATAGACAGAGCAAAAATATACTATGAGACATAATAGAAAAATTTTAGTGAACTCCTTCATTTTCTGAAGATTGTAAATTGTCTTTTGACAAGACAAATGTATTCAACTGAATGTTTACATAACGAATAAAGCGTGCTTTCTCTATTTTAATCAATGCATTGTAAAAACAAACAAATAGAAGTATTTCCGGTTTTGCATTGCGTACAACCTTCAACGTCGTACGACAGCCGTTTATGTATTTTTGATGAAGCATGTAAATTTCCTAAGCACATAAAAGCATATTTTCGGTATCTATTGTCTCTCGGCATCAATAATAATTACCTTCTTTCAATTCAACATTATTGGTCCGGCAACTGAATTCTTGGCTCATGAGCAGGTGCTTCATTAAAAACCAGAATTGGCTTTTCAGTCATTCATTCTGTGAAACTATGATTATTTTAATTAAAAATCAATTTATTTAACTCCTTTCTCGAATAGTTAAATAGTTTTGAGACAAGAACACTTAATTACCAACGAATTAAGCCTACTAATTACAATGTCATCAATACTTGGGATTTGAATGTATTTTAATAGCATTTAACAATATATAAAATATTTTGATTTTAAATTAGTTAAATTAATATTTTTAATGATGAAATTAATTCATAAAAGATTAATATTGATTGATAAAATAAACAAAGAGATAATGTAACTAAATTTTAATGGTATCCTGCACCGGAATTTAAAGTTTCTCAACTTCACGGGTCTTGGAACAAAACCTACCGGTTCAAGGGTAGAAAACGCCTTTTTGTAGTCCTACACCTACATATATATACGAGTTGTATATATTATATGTTAATTAGTTAACCAGTAGAGAAGATGTGCATTGAGAAGGCTTGACAAAATTTTCTCAAGGAACGCAAAACTACCAAAAATGTCCAGGTTGACGGTCAAACAGACATACATACTACCTATTTTCCCTGGATAAATAAACCAAATAAGGGTAAAGTCCCTTCCATTACCCATCTCCCTTCTAGTGAGAGCATACATATTTCCTGGCCATATATGAGATTTTATAACTGATGATGTTGCCAATGCATCGAAACCGGTATTAGTAGAATGAAAAATGTATTGGTTCCAAAAAAATTGCTAAATTTTTTTATTCAGTGTGCATGAATTTTAACAAAGTAGAGCCTCACAATCGTCAAATGCATATTTTTGCATTGCTCTGCGTCGTTTGCGCACTCTATCGATAATACTGAACCAATCTTCAAATACTCGGTCTAGTCCATGTTGTTCAAAATACGTTCACAAAGATTTGAAAACATATTTTACTATTAGGTAATCTACCGGTTAAGGTAGGTTTTTGGATGGACACAACTACCAAATAAATATTTTGTGACTCCAAACAAAACCCAACCCAGCAACCTACTCTATATCAGGTCTCTCTTCATCTCTGTGTACTTCTTTCCTCCCTTCATCCCGTCCAACATCCCTATCCTGTTCCTTCCCCTTTCCTCGCTTGCCCAACATTCTCCCCTCCATTACCCTCTTCAACATTCCACTACCGCTCAATACGCCTTTCATCCATTTTTCCTGCCTCCATAGGATTTCTCTCAACAAACCCCTCTCCTCACCCACCATTTCTAGTACTTCCTCTTTTGTTTTCCTTTCGGTCCATTTCACCTTCTCCATTCTTCTCCACACCCACATTTCAAAAACCTCCAATCTACGTCTATCCTCCTGCTTCAGTGACCACGTTTCCGCGCCGTACATAGCTACGCTCCATATCAGAGTTTTTACGAGTCTTGTCTTAATATCCCTACTCAACGTCCCCGTCATCCACTCCCTCCTCCTTGAGAAAGCCTCCTTGCCTAGCGCAATTCTTCTCCTTACGTCCCTACCACTTTGACCGTATTGGTCCAAAACACTTCCGAGATATGTAAACTGCTCTACCTGCTCTATTCTTTCCCCGCCTATTTTAATGTTTAGCTTAGCCTTTTTCTTTCTGGAAAATCGCATAACCTTTGTTTTATTAATATTGATCTTCATCCCATATTTATCGCACTGAACCTCCAATTCACTCAGCAATGCTTGCAACCCCTTGGCTGACTGAGCAACTAAGGCTTTGAAAAAATATAGCAAAATGCTTTGAAAACATATAATAGGTAAAAAAATATGGATAGAGAATGTGTTGGGAGACGAAAACATGGTTTGAAACCGCGTACATTTCTTTCTTTTCGGAAGCCTTTAGAGTAAATGAAATGAACCAAGTGAAGAAAAATAATCATAAAAACGACCTCGGGGACATTTTCTATGAGTTTGAGAAAGAAGCAAAAGGTGAAGAAAAGTGGAAGTGTTGAAAAGGGATGGGGGAAGGGATACAATTCGCGCCGTCGTGAAATGATGCCGGAACTTTTATGAGACACGATTCCGTGAATGGAGGAGATATAAACTTTTCCCTTGCTGGGAATTCCCTTGACTGATGATTGCGTCTTTTTGGGGGACGCGCGAGGAAACTAACCTTCTAGAGAATCTTTAGTATAACAATATATGATTATATTCATACCGACATATATAAGGAGTAAATTTTCAATGCATGGAAGAGAAGACATTAAATTAAACTATATACTTCCTCCTCGTTCCTTCAAATATAAAGCCTTGCTCATTTTTGCCCACGTGAGAGAAAATGCGAGCGCACACGCGCACTGGTGCACGAGAGAGATCGTGTATCGCCCGAGGGCGTTCTCTCTCTCGCACCTGGAGGAATTTCCACCACAAAAAGGTCGAGGCGTTCATATATTCTTTATATTGCATTTATTCGTCCTCCTCAATGAATGTTCTAATTGCACATGGAGCAACCCTCCATAGCGCACTGCTTCACTCGTGTTCCCTTTTCATTTCTCGCTGCCATGATCGTACTTTTGCTTCGGCTGTGGATAGGTAGGCATCCACCTCCTTTTGCCACTACTGAGTGGAATCTGGAATCACCAGAACTGTCCATCAACCGACTTACGTTTAAAAGTAAAATATGAACCTAGTGACAAGGCAAAATATTCATATGTACATTTGAAAGGCAAATTTAAAAAAATATTACGTAGATAGTCGCCGTTTTCAAATTTAGGTATTTATCATGATAATACATGAGCTTCACTATTCCGTTTCTGAAGAACCCTGACTCCTTAGAGCTTTTTGGCCACTTCTTTACACCAGCATTTTACTTTACGTCACTGTCAAAGTGCTTTGTTGCAAGCTACGTGTAGCGGGGGATCCGGAATCGTAATTCGGTGATTTTAACTAATTCTTTCATCGATTTTCACCTGTCAGTTTATCTGTCACCACAAGGCAGACCGACAACTGCAGTTTTTGTAGTGAAAAAATGTTCTGTGGCTATTTTTAAACTGAATAAACCTCTGCCTAACTCCGCCTTCACTCTTTATTCCGTCTCCCTCCACTTCAAAAAGTGCCCTATGAATTTCAATTTTCCATTGCAGTGCACATTTAAACAGTTCACGGATTGA
Source organism: Hetaerina titia (assembly GCA_037158775.1). Lineage (NCBI taxonomy): Eukaryota > Metazoa > Arthropoda > Insecta > Odonata > Calopterygidae > Hetaerina > Hetaerina titia. The sequence goes on along the minus strand of CM073770.1, from coordinate 3,454,515 downwards.
GCAAAGTAGAAGAACCACAGTCTTTGCACTCTACCACAGCAGGATGCGTGCACTGAGTATAGGGACGTTTAGACACCAAGATGGTTCCTCTAACTCCTACCCACTGCCACTCTAAACTGAAACATAAGTTACTTTCTTGACAGCCGTTGTATGTATGTATGATAATTTTCTACTTCTAATACTTCTCTCTATAAATGGCCTTTTTTCATTTCAAACACCCGTCAAATATGAACAGTTATATTTACATCGTCTGATACTTACCTGAAAATGTTTACACAAGTTTGACATTTCCAACCAAAGCTATTTAAGGTCCCAAAACCGTCCAGTAAATTCCGCGAATTTTGCAAAGTTTTATTATTTTCTTCCTCTCTGCTGAGGAATACCGAGTATAGTAAAGTATCTTGAATGCTATTTGTATGAATTTTCGTAAATGCTTTTGCACTATATCGGCCATGGCTTCAAGCTTCTCCTTCGTGAGCCCAAATCGAAATCCTTCCAAGTTTACATTTTTTTCTTTTTCTCCAGGCGGACTATTGCTCATCTCCAATATTATTTTTAAGTACGCGATTTCTAAGTCCAAAGGCTGACAACTCTCATATTAAAACTCTCACTTCCTTGTACGAATGAGAAATACGATTATTAAAGGCTGTTTCTTGGACAGCTACGTCCTTGCAAATTCTTATAACGAAGAGCAAAATAATCTCCAACAATTTTCTTTAGTCCTTCGAGTGATACTTGTTGGGATATCATTTTATCCTATTCACCTTTACAATTAACCGTATCACTTCCTCCCTACTTATTCATTATTTAAACCACTCATTAATCCATTGCTACAGGGCACTCTACCTCTGATCCGATCACCTAACTGCATCAGGAAGTGAATCAGGAAACTGCTCAGATACCTTATGATTATTAAACCCTTCACCGGAATCTAAAATCTTCAGATTGCTAAACGTCTGTCATCTGGACGACCTTGGTTCAAAAAAATGTTTGAAATACCTTTCCTCTAAACTTTTGTTTTTCCATCATATGTCAACTATTTCACCCAGTGTTTCTTATTTCCTTATTCGGCGTGTTCACATAATAACGTCGCTAAGATATTACCACACATGTTAGTATGGTGATATAGTATTGGAAATGAAAAAATAGTAAATTTGTGATTCCACTAAAAATTTATTACAATACGACCTTGGTTTTGACGGTCAACGTGAAGATGACCCGGGTCATCTTCACGTTAAAGATAACCCGAGTTCCAAGAACGTTCCCGACGTTCCAAGGCCTCGGGTCATATGGTAATAAAAATATTTATGTCAAATCATAAAGTTATCATTTTTTCATTTCCAATATGAATCGATTCCATAAAATTACGCCGGAAACCATCAAGTGATATCGCACGTTTACGGTTACCTTCAAAATTATTTTCTTTGCCATTCCTTACTTCAATAGAAAATAATTCAGTTGTCAAGGCAGGTGAGACGTATCTGCAAAAAAATACTTATTTATTGCTATGACGAAATATTTAATTTACACCAGAATCATTAATTAAGTTGATTTGCACAAACAGCTCGGACTGAATTCACGTTTAGAAACCCAAATAAAAGATGATATTTAATTATATTTTGACATTCACTCCATGTGTGCCACGATTCAATTAATGAAAAACCTTAGCCTTCCACAGACATCTGCATCGACACAACGCCACGCCAGCTGCCACAAAGGCGCGTGGTTGCGCGTGTTACAACACTATCATTTTATGTATGCAAAACTAAGCGATATATTCCACGGTTCGCAGCTGTTTCGACGCGATGAAGACGTGCTCTTCAAATTGAGGCACGAGCCTTTCGCCCCTGAAGAAATCTACCGCCTTACAGCCATTTAACCACTTTTTACACCAGCATGCCTTTCTGCGTCACTGTCAAATCGCTGTTGTGCTGCAAGCCACGTCTTCATCGCTGTAAACATACTGTTCCCTTTTTTATCATGAATTTACTGGTCGAGATTTGGGTGCCGCACGCTACCCTTGTATACCTCCCTTATCAGACCCTGACAGCGACTCCACCTCGTACTTAACGTATAATATCTGTCTCGTGTAATTTTTTAAATGTTAATAGCTGAACGTGACCCTTGACTTTTCGTTCTTTAGACTTTGTCTTTCTCAATCCTTTTATGAGGATCTTACGATAATTTTAAAGACCGAACATAATCTTAATGAAACTTATTTTACTCGGTTTTGTGCAAAAATAAATTAGTGTAATGCTTTTGGCAATTTTTCTAATTGTTAAGAACTTCTGGGCGGCATGAATACTGTTATATAACATTATACAAATGATTCTTCTTCTCTATGTACCAACCGCACTTCCATACTTGGCCCTTTCTCTCACAGCGTCCAAAATCCATATTTCCATCTTTCCCATTCCGCGCTTTCGCAGGAAATCTTTCTTCTGTCACGGCCTTCATATTTACACTGCTTGCTAATATCTCCTCCATCCATATTTTATGTCTTCCCTCCATCTCCCAACGTAGCCTACTCTCTTACACAGTCCCATCTGAAACATATTTCTTTATCTTCAACTCTATTGGATTATTTTTTCCATTCCTACAAAAGCACACTGGTCAAAACCCTTGACATTAGCTCATCCTCTTATTCCTTACCAATTGTTGAGGAGCACCAAACTCTACGCTGGTTGACCTTTTACTTTTACTCTGAGATCTTGCCATATATTTCGCTCGCTCGAAAACACGCCCTCGTACGCCCCATTCCAAAAATACCCACACCCACTAGCGCCACCGAATACAGCCCAATCAGCATTTTGCCTCCCTAATCAAAAGCATTCGGGAGACTCATACATGAACAAATCTCAAAATTTCTCAATGAAAATGACTTACTTGTGAACCGATCCGATAATTGTAACCGATCATGATGACAGTCCATCATGATCGGTTACCATAAACTACATGCTAAATCAAATATTGATAAACTTCCACCTCTAGCATTGCAGGGATCTATTATACCATGCCTAAGGGCAGTAAATCATTTAGACGTAACCATTAATGAAACGTTATCCTGGACTGATCACGCAATTACTATCTGGAGAAAAATAAACTCATCCCTGCATTCACTGAAAAGGTTGAAGCACAATGCTCCCCCCTCCTTAAATATGCTTCTGGTATCCTCTCTTCTTATATCCCACTTTGAATACTGTGATGTAGTATACCAAGACCTTTCACAAGAACTGAAAGCCAAACTTCATAGGACCCATAATTCCTGTGTGCGGCTCATATGCGATCTTAGAAAATGCGATTATTTCTCCGACTCATTTACAAGAATATCTTGGTTAAAGCTAGAAGGCCACAGGCATTTACATATTCTTTCAATTTTCTACAGGATATTATCAAATCACACACCTAAATATTTATACAAAAATTTCCTCCCCATCAGCTCAATCCACAACAGAAATACTAGGGGTAAAAATAAACTTCTTGTCCCACACAATCGCACGGAAATCTATCACAAATCTTTCGATGTTACAGCATGTCGTCTGTGGAACTCTCTCCCAGATGACATAAAAAACTCTCCATACACAATATCATTTAAGAGAGCACTTCACAAGTTCATTCTCCTCAGGTGCACAACTTAACCGGTATACCCTCCCTCACTTCACTCAGCCTCTACACAGATCACTGTTTCTGCTCTTTTTTTTGTTTTTTTGTCATCTCAAGCAGTAGAATCTTCGTCATCATTTTTATATAATACTCTGTTTTCTCATTGCTCGTAATGTTTGTCAATGTAATTAGTTTCATCATTTCAACTTCAGGAATTTAATGACATGTATACTTTATATATGTATATATATATACATATATATGTATAAATATGTATGTATATGCATACGTATGTATATGTATACGTGTGTACAGGATCGCTCCCAAAAGTGGTAGGACTGATTTTCTCTGGCGCGAACGGAGGGGAGTCTGCCTGGCAGGGTAAGGTGGAGGAGGCTCTTAGCAACAGACCGACACAAACCTTAGTCGCCTGTGGGCTGTCGTTGAGTGAGACCACCGTTTTTAGTGAAGCAAGTTTTTTGTCGGCGTCGAAAAAGAAAATGAATCTGAATTTAGAGCAACGTTGTTCCGTGAAGTTTTGTGCGAAACTCGGGAAGATGGCAACGGAGACCCTAGATATGATCAAGCAGACTTATGGGGACACTGCCTTAAACCGTTTATTTTTAAGTGCAGGTGCAGAAGCTGTGGGGGAGGGGAGGTGGGTGAGGCGAGGTTGAAGTTAGAGCAAAGGTAGTTGTTAGAAATAGAGGGAGGGACGGTCACTACCCAGAAAGCACTCATCCCTGTGAAAAACTGAAACTGGGATTCGATGTGACTTCCGTCTGGCGTTGATTAATGATCAAAATCTTTTGGAATGGTATAGCTTGTGTATCATTATGATAAATGCCTCAATTCGAATGATGAATATGCAGAAAAATGTAAATTTAAGAATGTACCTTTCAAATTCGTCTAATAAAAAATCTGTCTTGTTACAATATTAATATTTTAATTCAAAACGTGTCACTTTCTCAAGAACTCGGGTATTTTTGAGCACATGTGCTACTTAAAGTTATGTGGCAAGGCAGCACTCTCTCCTCTGGAAGGAAAACTTGGTCCCTCGCTAAATTAGGTGCATTGAAGCGATGACGTGGATGAGGGAAGATCACCCCTGGCACGACCGTCAGCAGAGTAGTACTTCGCATGCTTTCGCCGCTTCACAGCTTTTCTCTGATCCTTTTATAGAGCCGCAAATTCTCCTTTAGTCGTGGTCACCCTCGAAGCCCTCAAACAAAAATAGAAGCAAGGGTTTCTCATTTTAGAGTTCCGAGACCCTTCCGATGCCCACAATTGAACCCTCACCAGCGATTCAACGTCCGGTTGTACAAGCCTAATGCAAGGAGAAAGGGTGAACTCCACCTCTCGAGTGGTGAGACCTCCGCCTCTGTTGACGAGGACTCGGCCTTGGGCTGCTGGAAGAAAGCCGCTGGTCCTTGGCCCTTGTTCCAAATTTTTGCTCGGAGAAAAAATAATCTTTCCACAGCTCCAAAGGTTGTTGTTGATATAGAGCGATGCTGTTGTTGATAGAGAGATATGCGAGCGATTAATTTGGACGGACGACGAAGGGGGTTTCAAAATGTTGACATTTGATATGAGAAACGCACTTAATTTTATTTCCGCATTTATTTTCTTATTTATACATCGTATATACCGCCGTATATATTTTCGTAAGCAAAAAATCATGATTCTGGGGCAATCCTTTCCCCGAAAGTCAAAAATTGTGTCTCTTTTATTCGAAAAGCTATTAAGCCAAACAAAACAAAACGTTTGGTCGTTCATCAAGTCAGTTTGATATGTTTAAATTCCAAAAAGTAACCAAGAAAAAAAGAATGCGTCCATTCACATTTTGCAGTGTAAATGACTGCACTGATTTCACCCATCTTTTACCCTTGCCCCACCTCTCCAACATTATTCTCTCTAGCCGGCTCGTATGGTATTTCATTGTATTTAGTTGAGAAACTAAAGAAAGAAACATTTGTAATTTTCACTAATTTCCCTTTTCCCGGCATGCGTTTCGGTTGCTTGAGTCATCTTCCACTTGACTCAAGTAGTCGAACCCCGGGTGGTGAATATTAGTAGTAATAATTTCAAGTACATACTTGTTTCTTTTTCTTTCCATAAAGGAAATTTTTCACAAAGTTAAGCTAGCATTTTCACAGTTCATTATTTCGTAGCCATAAGAATTACCAAAGGATTCTGAAACTGGCCTGAATTTAACACTATATAATAACGTAGAAAAGTGTGACGTCTTTTTGAATGATGAAGTAATCATTCAGTCTCCAATATTTCCTTATATGTTTGCAGAAGAATTATTTATTTATTTATATGTACCCTGAAAGCCACCACTAGGGTGTTTGGCAGGGGGTGAATACACGCCAGAATAATTTTACGCGAACATGACCTTACCGCGGTCGAACAATATTATTATGATTCCCTATCGTTTGTGGAAAAAATAACCTCTTAAATATAGTATATCTGTTCTCCAGTTAATCTGTCTAATTAATAAGGAATATTTCCTCAGAGAGTGAAAAGTAAGTGAAAAAAATGATATGCAGGAATCCTCCTCGTCTCTCGGAGAGTGTAGTCAACAATGGGACAAGAGGAGGGTGCCTAGTGGTTGAATTAGCATTCATGTTATAAGGGACAATACTAAGGATAAGGATAAACCAATTACAAACTGAAAACAATTGGAAACATCATCTTGCATGGTTCCAATTTCATGTGGAATTACTCAACAATATGAGGCTATAGTATTGAGAAAAGGCGACAAAATCCTTATCCCGTAAAATATCGAAAGCAGGAAGGTCGACTTGAGGTGATCACTCAAATAAAATCGATCCTAACAAATTCTGACAGAACTCTGTCAAAAAATGGAGGCCTTATTTTGAATTTGAAGAAATATGAAAACACGTTCCTCACACTTTAATGATTAAGTAAGAATCGACATAAATATAAATAACACGTGATTCACCAAAAAGGTGGCTGGCATGGGATGCAGGCACCAGGTGGGAAGGGTATGTAATGAGGAAGGATATGGGATAGCAAAGGAGAAGGGAAACATATTGAATAAAAAGCTATCAAATAACGTGTAACTTTGTATGCATGCTGGAGGCAGGTTTAATTTAAAAAGGGGTTAATTCTCCCAATAAATTACATCTATATCTACTTAATACCCCGCAAGCCGCCACAAGGACGTGTGGTGGGGGGTGTTTGGTCACCATTCGTAATTAAGAAAGAAAAAAAACCACAGGCAAAGGCCAAAATATTATTACAAGCCATAGACAAAACATTGTATACAATCATGCAGAAGCCCTTGCAACCCACACACATGCAAACATAAAAACTACCAACTAACATGCACATGCACCAACATATTCACCTAATAACTTTGCAATACTTAATTTTGTTCCGACTTGTAAATTAAATGTTTTTTCTATTTCTAAAGTGACTTCAGTTTCTTACTATTATGATTCCTTATTGTTCTGGGAAAGAATGAATATTTGAATCTATCTGTGTTGGAATGTATCTCCCTTATTTTGTCTTTGTGGTCTGATCTATCTAAGTATTAAGGGGCTATTATAATTCCTTTAATATTGTCGTTCAACTCTTTGGTTTTGAATCTTTCTAAAAGTCTAAGTCTTGCTTGTTCCCTTCGTATCTCAAGTGGCTCCCAGCCTAATTCCCCTAAGAGACATGCCACACTTGTGTTCTTATTATAACAATTTGTAACGAATCTTGCGGATTTTCTCTGGATTTTATCTAATTCTTTCTTCCAGGTTTTTCTCCCAAGGATCCTAAATACTTGAGGCATTTTCCAAATGTAGTATAACTAGAGAAAAAGAACACATTCCATTACCTTTTTCATTACACGGCTCATTACATTATCATTGCTGATGACACGGTGGTATACAAGGTAATAAGGAGCCAACTAGATCGTGAGCCACTCTCTAGAGACTTAGACACAATTTCGGATTGGTGCAAGAAATGGGGATTAATGCTTAATATAGAAAAATGCACAGTTTTGAAATTTTGGAACAAAGAAAGTTTGGAACAGGATATAAACTACGAAATAGAGGGTTCAGTTCTAACTACGGCCAAACAAGTAAAACATTTGGGGTAGTTTTAATACCACGACTTTCAATGGGAGCACATATCAGGACAATATGCGGACCCGCTCTAAAGAAACTGAGCTTCATTAAATGGGTGGTGGAGAAATGTAATCAGAAAGTTAAAAAGAGGTGTTATTTTGCTCTAGGTAGACCACATTTGGAATATGCCGCAAGTATTTGGGATCTTTGGCAGAAAATATGGCAAAAAGAACTTGATAAATTCCCGAAAAAATCCGCCATATCCGTGAAATATATATATGACAAGAGCACAAGTGTAACAGGCCTCTTAGGGGATTGAGGCCGGGAGCCCCATGAAATACGAAGAGAACACGCGAGACTTAGACTTTTAGAAATATTCAGAACCAGCGAGTGTAACGATGACACAAAAAGAATTATAATGGCCCAACAATACTTAGGTAGATCAGGCCACAAAGATAAAAAACGGAGATAGGTTCGAAACCAGATAGATGAAAATACTCATTCTTTCCCAGAACAATCAGAAATCATTATAGTAAGAATCCGAAGTCCATTTAGAAATATGAAAAACATTTAAGTTACACGTCGTAACAAAATTAAAAATTCAATGATTGTGCATGTGTATGTTTGTTGGTAGTTTGCGGGTTTGCATGTGTGTGAAAGGGTTGGGGCGAAAGGGTTCGTGCATGAATGTTTACCATGTTTGGTTTGTGGGCTATAAATTTGTGGCTTCTGCATGCGGTTATTTTTCTAAATTACGGGCGGTACCCTAACACCCCCGCCACACGCCCTTGCGGCGGCTTGCGGGGTATTGAGTAGATGTAGATGTAGAGTACACTTCCCCACCACCCGTTTAATGAAGCCCAGTTTCTTTAGAGCGGATCCGCATATTGTCCTGATATGTGCCCCCCATGAAAGGCGTGGTGTAAGAACTACCCCCAAATATTTAACCTGTTTGCTCTTAGTTAGTACTCAACTCTCTATTTCGTAGTTTATGTCCTGTTCCAAACTTTCTTTGTTCCAAAATTTCAAAACTGCACAGTTTTCTTTATTAAGCATTAATCCCCAATCCTTGCACCAATCCGAGATTGTGGCTAAGCCACTAGAGATTTGCTCGCGACATAGTTGGCTCCTTATTTCCCTGTATAAAACAGTGTCGTCGCCAAATAATCTGATATTGCTAGTGACGTGTGTGTCTAAGCCATTGAAGTATATTGATAAGAGAAGAGGCCCAATTACACTTCCCTGGGGGACGCCCGAAGTTACATCTCCATCCGTTGAGCACAACCCATCGAAGACTACTATTTGTTTGTAATTTGACAATAAGTCTTTAATCCAATTAATAATATTCTCATTGATTTCATAGCATTTAAGTGAGTTATATTTTTTGGAACAAGGTTAATAAAAATGAATCGAAGCCATTCATACGACAGGTCTCCATCATTATATGACAGGTCATGCAGAATTGAAAAGTGAGAGGGTGAAATTAAACTATTACATGGGCATGTAACTGGTCATGGTGCCTGGGTCAGAAGTCACAGGTAGGGAATGTGACCCACCGCCGTAGGCAGGCAGCTGACGGCGTGCCCTTGCAGAGAGGGATGAGGGATGAGAGGGTGAGCTTGGAGACAACAAAGAACAAATCAGGGCAAGTAATAGTATAAGGAGCACTGCACTCATTAAATGGCATTCCAATGCGGTTATGAGGGAAAAGATTCGAAAACAAAACACAAGAGATTATTTATTAAAGTGAATTACAAATTATTATTAGGTAATCTACCGTTTAAGGTAGGTTTTTGGATGGATACAACTATCAAATAAACATTTTGTGACTCCCCACCTAGCAAACTAATCTATATTAGGTCCCTATTCATCTCGGTGTACTTCTTTCCTCCCTTCATCCTCTCTTCGTCCAACATCCCTATCCTGTTCCAGCCCTTTCCTCACTTGCCCAGCATTCTCCCCTCTATTACCCTCTTCAACATTCCACTACCGCTCAATACGCCTTTCATCCATTTTTCCTGCCTCCATAGGATTTCTCTCAACAAACCCCTCTCCTCCCCCACCATTTCTAGTACTTCCTCATTTGTTTTCCTTTCGGTCCATTTCACCTTCTCCATTCTTCTCCACACCCACATTTCAAAAGCCTCCAATCTACGTCTATCCTCCTGCTTCAGTGACCACGTTTCCGCGCCGTACATAGCTACGCTCCATATCAGAGTTTTTACGAGTCTTTTCTTAACATCCCTACTTAACGTCCCCGTCATCAAGTCCCTCCTCCTTGAGAAGGTCTCTTTACCTAGCGCAATTCTTCTCCTTACGTCCCTACCACTTTGACCGTATTGGTCCAAAACACTTCCGAGATATGTAAACTGTTCTACCTGCTCTATTTTTTCCCCGCCTCCCGGCTCTATTTTTTGCTCTATTTTAATATTTAGCTTAGCCTTTTTCTTTCTGGAAAATCGCATAACCTTTGTTTTATTAATATTGATTCTCATCCCATATTTATTGCACTGAACCTCCAATTCACTCAGCAATGCTTGCAACCCCTTGGCTGACTGAGCAACTAATGCTTGGTCATCAGCAAACCTAACCGATTTTACGAATTCCCCTCCGACTTTCATTCCTACCTCCAGTTCTTCCCATGCCTCTTTAATCATTTCCTCCACATATACGTTGAACAGCACCGGTGACAATGGGCAACCCTGCCTTACCCCTCTTCCTAAACCTGCCCATCCGGACTCTCCGTTCCCCACTCGCACCTGATAGCAGTCTGATAGACAAGTACGGATTACAAATAAAAAATCTCTTTCAAAAGTTGCCGAATTCCAGCGCCTCATTCTTTACATCTTCTTCTTGGGGAAATAAAATTACAATTGTTTATGTTTCAAAACCACAAGCGAATATTTCCATTAATTTCCTATACGCCTAAGAAAATATTTACTCTCAGCGGCCGTGATGCGAGCGCCTCGGGAGGCGGAGATTGGTCGGAGGCGGAGAGGGGAGATGGCGATAAGTACGGACGACGGTCGACTCAGCTCGAAAGAACAGCCGATGACTCAGCATGCACGAGGATCTTGCAGTCGAAAAACAACCCTTTGGTGCAAAAGTGGGCAGTAGTGCTGTGGAGGGAAGCGTCCTTGAGGAGAGGGTGGAGCGTGTGGGGAGGGCGCGGAGAGTGCAGCGGAGATCACGTGCGTACGAGAGGGGGGGGGAGAACGGGAAGTGAAAACATCATCCCTAAAGAATTCCACTCCTCTCTTTCTAGGGTGGTGCTTAATTAATTGCACATATATGATCCCAATTCCAAAACATTGATAAGTGCATTCCGAAAAACGTCGAAATTAAAACGATATTGCCATTACGGATCAAATTTTTTATAAGTTTGGCTGAAAGAATATGATCCAATCAATGAGAAATTCGCCAGACTCTTCAAAATTTTTTACCATCTTTCAGAACAAACGAGTTTATAGCAATGACACTAAATGAATTATTATTATAGCCCCACACTACAAGGGGTCTCACGGTATAGTGTTGCATAATTATTATCCATTTTGAAGCGAATGAAAAATAAAAACCATACATTTATTTAATTAAATTTCTTAACCATGTGTAAATATATGCGCTTTTAATTTGCAAATATCATTTAATACGAACTTCACATTCGTGGAAAGGCCGCAAGGGCAAAAGTGTGTCGATGCTCAAGGGATGAACTTTGAAGAATTTTTATGAGGCACTGCGGCAATATACTTTTAAAGGTGTAATATCCCGATACATTTTATGCAAAGCTTGTTTTAAAAGGGCACAAATAAGTGGAGCCGGTCGATTTTTCTGGGCCATCTTCAGTTTACCTGAAAGAGGCAGTGGATCAGAAAGTTCACGCAGCTCGTGTGAAGCCGAAAATGCCCAGAGGCGCCATTTGGTATCGAAGCTGGGCCCTCCGTCTCATCGCTCATCCCACTGGACCACCACGCCCTTGCATCTTCGACAGAGCTCCTTTAATCCTCGTCGAAAAATTCAAACCACATAACCATCGCACCACCTGCTCAGCAACCAAAAATAAACGCGACACCCGGGAGGCCCTCCCCCCCTTCACCTCCCACCCCACCCCCCTCCTCCCCCGCCCCTCTCCGAGGTATCCCCCTTTTGCTCCTCTTAATGCTCGAATAAATCTCTACGCTCCACTTTTCGTCCCCTTCTGCCCGAGGCACGAGCGAAATAAAAAAACTTCATAGCTTGGATAATATCGAACGCCACGAGCAGAGTCGGAAGTGTGTTTACCCTTCGAAGAAAACCGCGAAGCTATGCGTGGGAATGGTGGCCCAAGGCGGGCGTGTCGTGGGAAATAGAAGGTGACTGGCGCGGATAAAGGGATCTCGAATGGGGGTTTTCCGGGGGCGCGTCGCGAAGGGCCTCCCCGCCCTCTCGTCGTCGTTGTATCTGTCGCGCAGGAATCACTCATCCACTTCGATTGCGTTGCCCCTTCCTTCTTTACGGATCGCCATCCGAGATCCGTTATGCGAATGCAGGGTTGGGTTGGATCCCCACATTATTCTACATCCTCCCCAAGACCCCGTTCCGGAATATCCCCCATCACTTACGCTCTTTTCGCCTCCCTTCTCGATCCTTGGAGGCTTTCGATATTGTTCGTTTCTCATTCCTAAACCCTTTCCATCGATTTCAACATGCTCACTCCGGAACGCGAACGGTGACACCAACGAGTCCAAAGAAATATTATCTGGGCTCAAGTTTACAATATCGACTTTGCGGCAAGTCAGCAAGAAGGAAAATGTGCTCATGATTCAAAAATTTCTCTTGGTTTTTTTGCCACCAGCCTAAGCATAAAAACTAGCATAAACAAGTTTGTGTTATTCAATGAAACGGCGAAAGATGCCGCGGCAGTAAAATTTCAAGGGAGTCATTCGCTAAAAACGTGCATAGGAGCAAGATCTTGTGACAAAATACTGTATGTACAATGTCAGAGGCATTCGTAGTCTTACGCCATGCACCACAGTCCACGAGGTTAAAGCCAAATTTAAGCAATATTTTCCAAAAATGTCTTACTCAGGTTTCTAAAATGATAAAATTGGTGTTTCATTTTTTAGTCCAGTCTGCCGTCGTAGTGGTAGTAGTTATTAAGGAGAGGCAACCGACCTGAGGTCATTGGCCTAATGACGGATGTTTTCGGAAATGGAGAAAGAGTGAAGAGGGAAACGCGGCATCCGCATTAGCCTCTCTTAACGAAATGCGTCAAAGAGTCCGCAGTCTAACGTCCCATCCGAAGGACGGCGCACTCACCCTAAGTACTCTCCACAGAGCACCTCAAGTAGGGATCGGGATACCACTGAAATAGATCTGCCGTGTCCAGGATTAAGACCCGAGCCCTTACGATAAAAAGCCATCGCAGTATGCTAGCTACCGCACCATCACGATCCCCTTGTACCGTCGTTTATCCACAAAACAAAATTAGGAAAACTTAATTACTATATCCGGGATTATAAGTAACTGTAAACAAATTAATAACCGGCTCATAACTTCCTAACATAACTTTTATGCGTGGAGTGGTTCCTTAAAGTGCAGGAATGTGTTTGTTTTGGCTAGATGATTGTAATTCGCCGGAGACATTTAAAAAGTGTATGTTGAGAAGGATATGGAAAGAGAGAAAGTCAACATTATCACCATCATTATTGGACGTGCAATCAATCCTAAGGTTGGTTGACTGCAGCCCTCCATCCTACACTAACTGACGCTAATTGGCTTACTTCCCGTTAAGGGAAGTAAACCAATTAGCATCAGATTTTAGATTAGTATCGGATGATCAGATTATACGGAAGGGAATCCAAAACAAAGGAGTACTTGGGGTATTGAGGAGGAGAACGGGTTCCTGGAGGAAATTCACAAGAGAGATGCTTGGCTAATGCAGGAAGTGTTGACTTGAAAGTGTTTGGAAAGAAAGGTAATGAGAGAAAAATTATTTATACTTTAACAGACTGAATGTAGGTAGAATATATGTTGAAATTTGAATAAACACATAAAAATTGAACGTAGTTCACCTGCTCTATCTTTTTTGTCAAACGTTGTAGTATATAACGTATATTACGGTGCATTAATCACAACTTTGTCTTCTAACAGTTGAATCACCGAGAAAAATTTTGCAGAATTGAAAATAAAAATTAGAATTCATAAAAAAATTCTTGTGAATTGTAAAAAAAAGGTGAAAAAAGTTTTTTTATTTCACCTTAGTTAGACGGTACCACCTTGAGTGTGCAGCAAGTGTTTCTTTTGAGGTAAAGATTCTCATGAGGTAGGTACAATTTTGGAACGAGATCGAGTTCGTCGCAGAGCAGTTAGGTTTTAAAAGTTTTTATGGATAAGGTAGCAGTGCCTACTAGAAGAACTAGGAACACTATTGAAAGAATTAGGATGGTAATAAAGGTTAAATTCACTGTGTAAATTTGAAGTGGGTCACTAAATCTGAGGATGTTAACGATATATTACAGACCCGAACTTGCTATGGTGGATCATATTACGTACGTAAAATCAGGGAGATATATTGTGAAACGAATGGATTTAAAATGTTGTTTTTCCCTCGCCTTATTACAATTTTTCTTTTAATTTTTATTTTAGTTCCCTGTAAGCCACCTTACCGCTAGGGTGCGTGGAAGAGGGTGAATACTCACCAGGATAATTTTGACCCAAACATGATTCTACCGCGGTCAGATAAATGTCATTCTGATCCCTTATCGTTCACTACAAATTACATCCTAAATATATCTTAAATCCCAGCCTAACTGCTCTAGCATTTTGGATACGCTACTAAGTTTATCATTGCAACTTTTTACAAATCCAAGCTCCTCTACGCTGCCCGCGATACAATTCGGTAATCAATTCAACTTTGCAAAAACCCAATACGAGTATAGTACTAAAAGGATATTCTAAATGGGGCCTAACAAGGTAAAGATAACATTTCTCTTTGATCTTTTCAGCACATTTACCTAGTATCCTCCTAATAAATCCTAATTTTTTGTTAGCTTGTCCACGTATTCCCCGTATGTGTTTCACCAAGCAGAGATCGTGAGTGACGGTAACGCCTAGGCATAAATTGTGTGTACGGATTCCATTTCGGTGTTCCCGATTCAGATGCGTTCGAGAGGGAATCAAAAATTTATTGCTACACACTTTTAAAGTTAATTCTGATTTCCAAGTGTCGCACTAGCATTGTATAGCGTTAAGATCATCTGATAAATCTGCTGTGTCCTCAGGATACCACGGTAAACCACTGCATCGTCGGCAAATAAATGAACCTTACCAATGACTACGGAGTCAATTTCATAAACGAAAGTAGAAATAAATGAGGTCCGAGGACAATTCCCTGGGAAACGTAACGTCTACTGAATTTGAGCTAAATCCATTTGTGACTACTGATTAGTTTGTAGAATTTGGTTAATAGATGACAATGAGGACATTTAATAGTTGATAGTTCTGCATCATGATTTGAATGTGCATGTCCTATAATTCAATGTTGTGGTATGCAGGTATTTTCTTTCGTGTGATTAAAGTTTTTTCAGTACATGATCACACTAACATGTGTGTAGAGGTAACATGATTGCAAATGTGCATGTACGGCTGGTGACCTAAGTCACACCGCCACACGCCCACATGCTCCGCAAGGGCGTGTGGTGGGGAGCGTTAGGTCACTACCTGTAAATTAGAATGAAACCACATGCAAAACCAAATCATACTACGTCTACATAAGTAGTATTATTTTGTTCATGCACTCAACAAACCAGGGGATGTTACTCAAGGGTTTTATATTTTAATAGAGTGACTTCCCGTGACCCGATTTGTTATCATTTTTTTTTGCATTTTTGCAATATTTCGATTATAGTTTCATAATATTTAGAGAGCTTAATTAAATCATATAATTTCAAATTAATATAACTTTAATGTTTTAATATTCTTATGCTTTAAATGTATCGTTCGGATTATTGAATGTAAGCATTAAGATAATGACATTGCGACAAAGCGATACATTCAACCGCTTGGAATGAACCCCTCTTTCCAAAGTCACATTGAATAAAAAAAAATTCTAAAATATTAGAAATTTAAGAAAAAATTATGTTCACGGTTTACATAGTTCCTACAAATTAGTAATAAGTGTACTTTACTCACCATTACCACTGAAAGTTTTACGTTACGAAAGATTTCCGCTAAACTCGTCCCAAAGGTCTTTAGCGCTTGAGGCTACAGGTTGACCAATAACCTAAAAAAACGGCACTACGACGATTCCCAAATCCTCCAGCCAAACCAGCAAACTATTTCCTATTCTCAAAACTGAAATTGTCCCTCAAAGGACACCACCATGGGCACCAAAGGAAGCTTGCACGTGTACTCTTAAGGACCTTCCGCCTTCCAGGGAGCATGCGAGTGGTGGAAAAGCCGCAAGGGTAAAAGCGTGTCGCCGCTCAAAGGATGTATACTTTGAAGAATCTTGCGGCATTATTTTAGTAACCGTTACTGAAAAAATTTGGTTTTCCAAAACCTTTTCCGATACATTCTATGCAAATCTTCTAGGAATCCCAAACATGGTCATAAATTTCAAGAAACTGTAACAGTAACTTTAACGGAGTCACCCGCTATGTGTGCATTATAATGCAACCATTTCAGAGAATAAAAATCATTCGCCTTGACCGAGATTCGAACCCGGATCCCTCGATATCCGGTCGAGTGCTTTAACCACTTAAGCTACCGAGACGTCCGTGGTTACCGAGGTGACTCCGTTAAAGTTACTGTTACAGTTTCTTGAAATTTGTCTAAGGTATGAACAGCCTAAGTGTTTGAAATTGGCTTTATTAACATCGTGGACTGTGGCGCGTCGCCCACGACTACGAATGCCTGTGACATTGTATGTACGGTATTTCGTCATAACATCTTGTTCCTTTAAAGTCCCCAAAATTTCAGAGTGTAAGAGGACGTCTCGGTGGCTTAAGTGGTTAAAGCACTTGGCCGGATATCGATGGATCCGGGTTCGAATCCCGGTGAAGGCGAATGATTTTTATTCTCTGAAATGGTTGCATTATTATGGTCGTAAATGCTTCTCATTCAATTATTGCACTTTATAGACACAATTTCCCTGTAAATTAACCAATTCACGTTCAACAGTCTAAAAATTATTAATATCGGTCTGGTAAATGGGTTTCGAGCCCTATGTGATGAACCACTCATGGCATGGGAAAGTATTTTGTGCCTAGTGCCACGTCCAATTTTTTTATGTTCCGGTACGCTACTTATTTCACGAATTAGGTTTCAAACCGGTAATTTGGAATTCTTCGCTCTAACAACCATGCAACAATCCTGAGATTTGCTACCGTCTACTCAGTTAATTCAACTGACAGAACATCTAATTAATATATTAGCACAAAAAATGCGTATTCATTTTTTCCAATATTCTGCAAGCCAATTATTTTATCTTCCTGTTCTTAGAGTATTATCCTTGTCCCTACCATTCGTTGACTAATCAAACTTCAAGTTTTATGCCCCATGTTTAACATGCTGCAAACGAGCGATTGTCTTGAAGTAGCGATGAACGTGTAACTGAAAGGATGACGCGTATCTGACGTTTGCCTAAGGATCAAAAGTCACTCACTGCGTCGAATCATCCTTCCTTCTTTTTAGATTCTTTTGTACCTTCGATTTTTCATTTTTTCTTGATTTCCGCACTCCACCGTTATAATCGTGAATCTTCCAATAACATCCATCCACTTTCTTTTCTCATTCCATTCCTACTTATATCTCTTCCGATGACGTGTACAAGTTCCACGTTATTTTTTTATTTTCCTCGAGAAGCCCTATTCCTAAATCAATGAAATTCAGGCTCACCATTCACTCTCAATCCTCCGATTTCCCACTACATTCTTCAGGGGTTTTTGCCAAACCCTTTCTTCGGTAAAGCCACATTCATAATTTACATTGTATTGCAGCATAAAGAAACAACAGTTTTCGAAAGACACAGCTGAAAAATATAGTGATAAAAAGTCAACACAACATATTGCATTTTTATGACTCGAAAGTTATGCTAGACATCAGAAATACCTTGAGCGATTTATGGAAGTTTACTTGAAAGCCCATTCAAGAATTGAACGAAAAATATGTTACAAAATGATCGGCTTCTATGAAATGGTGGTAGAAGAAAGGAAAGATTTAATTGATTGAATTTAATTGATACTTTCTTAATTTTGACTTGGTTTATAAAAATAAAACTACTTTGCTTTTCCAAATAAACTTTATGAGGTAAAGCAAAGTGGTTTTGTTTTTATAAAAAACGTAAATTGAATATTTTCCACCAAGTTACGCCAGAAACCGTTTTACTTTCTTAACTGTTATCTACATAAAAAGGCTACCGATCAGACTGAGGCATATTGAGAGTAAAGGAATTTTAGAGAAGATTAGGCTTGCACAAAGGTTAATTGCGGCATTTATTTTAAAGTTGCTTTTCATTAAAAAAATATAAGAAATTCACTGAAATAAATTTCTGAGAAAATGAATGACTCGCATCTATATATTTAAGCGGTTATCCAGGATAAAATATGGGAAAAGCAAATAAAGAGTGGGATCATAAATTCGCCGGGCATTTCACCGGAGAAGAGCACCTTAAGCACTTACACAGAGTTGCCTTATGGAAACTAAGGATCGTCAAGCGGTTGGCGGAGAAATATTGTCATGAGTAATTAAGAAGAGGATTTACTATACGTCGGTTAGGTCAAACCTTAAATACCCCTCTGGTGTGCTCGGACATTACGGCATCTTAATTTCGGAATTAAACAGGATAGAGGTAAGGAAAGTGTCCATGTTGAGAAGGGACGCCTAATGAACCGATCAGAAATCTTCATACGATCATTGGATAGCCTAGTTGGGGCCCAGAGGAAGCCCTCGGATTAAATGTTTGACCTTAAAATCCACACAAAGGCAAAACATTTGAGTTGAATGACGACAGAGAAGGAATAAATTTGAATAGCCCCTAATTACATTGGTGGACGAGAGCACAGCGAAAAAGAAATTCGATTGCCATCACCAGGCGATTTAATGAATCCTTTTTCCCTCGTAGTTTGTGACCACAACGGTAGCACAAATCCACTTCGCCGATTTCAATTTACCGAATTTCATTAACCACCAATCGCCGCCTACTCGTATGGGAGGTGGCCTCACAGCTAATTAAACACGCCTTCGTGGACTCTTTCAGGGCATGGAGTTCATGTGCTTGCAATATTGCGGGAGCATTCCCGTATGGATCGGCCAGACAGAATTATGTCATGGATACACTATATACGATGATTGAAACTGCTGAACAAGTAGCTCCAAGGATTTATTTCCCCTCTCAACGCGATCATAGTGTGAGGGTGATGGACTGAAAGCACAACATCTCCTCTTTGCAGGTCTCATCGCTGAAACTCCGCTGCTAATGCCTTAGCATCATCCACTGCACGCCACCCTCCGGTCACTCGCTGGGCATTGTGGGAAGATGCGGGTGCTTCAGCGGTAAGTGGCCACTGCTCACTCTTATTAATGTGAAATCCCAGCAGAGGTGACCTTCACAGAACGTATTATTTGTCCTTCGCCCTCCTTGAAGTGCTTGAAACCATCTCTCATTCATTCAAGTTATCCGAAACAATCAGTGAATTTTTAGATTCGCCGTTCGTGAACGACTTAGGAAACACATTTTTCGCCATAAAGTAAGAACATTTGCCACGGGTTCAGTATGCGTTTTTCCTGGGAGATGCGTGGTGGCAACATCGTTCGTAGAAATGCTTTGGAAGACGTAGAATGTTTTCTTTTCACTCACTGTCGGTGTGATGATATTTTACTTTGCTTTAAGCAAGCCACGATTTGCTTACTCTCTTTTACTTCTTTAACATATGACTGGAGCGCTTTAAGGTCAGTGTCTGAACACTTGCAGAGTACTTCACGTTTAATGTCTCGTAAGGCGTAACTATGTTTTGGTTTCAGTTTAAAATGATCTATAGGGGTCCAATAAGTATTTATTCACCGAGGGTGTTATGCTCACGCACTCAATAAACACACAATAAACTTTTGCCTCGATGGAAAATGGGATTTATTCCGCCCGCTTTCCAATTTTAATGATACAAGCGGCAGTGAGAAACACCTCCGCCACCAACCCTCCACCCTTGAGGTTGGCTCTGACAGCAGAGGGCGGGACTCGCTTCTTCGCAGTAAATCCTGTGGCGTTGAACTCCCGGATTTACTGCGTGGCGCACGAGCACCACCTCTCTTCTTGCGCACTTCTCAACACCATTTGGTTCTAATTGTTCTTCTGGGAATTACATTTGTTTAGCATTTAAGTATATTATCATGGGTGTATAAGCTCTGGTGCTCAGGTTCAATAGTTAAGATATGTATTTTGGAACTTGACGTCAATACTGGAACCATTCATGAGCAAAAGGACGCCATTAGATGCCAAACACCGGGAATGCAGCAGTCCCTCAACCGGTTCCCAATCTTTAAGGGAGATGCGAATGTTTTCATAGAATTTTATCGGCCCATGAAAAGGAATTATTTGATTTTATAGGGGTAGGTATTATTTATATAATTAGGGGTAGGAAAATTCTACAGTTAAACTATTTTCTTTTATGCATGACTTTTGCCATTCCCTACTTCATATTTATCATGACCTCCTTTACAATATTTTACTATGAATCTTTATGATCGTGAGCGGCCACCTTGTAAATAAAAGGATAAGCAATGTCAAACAAAATGTTGTATCCATTTTCCAACTAATTAATTAGTTTTCACTTTTCAGATCAAACTGACGTTGATATTTGATGAGAAAACTCATATATCCTCCTTCAAATTCTATTATATTCAAATCTATTTCATACTAAAAGGTCTAAAAAAAGTGCTGTAGTCAAGGTATGAAATATTTGGGATTTTTCTGGTTGAATGGTTTCTTTTTTCACAATCTAAATAATGATATCCTCATAAATTAAAATCAGGTTAAATCCTGTTTGTTGTCTCAGGCGTAATTTTATGGAATTTGAATAACTTATTGAAGTGAAATAGTTAACTTTTTAATTCCACACACTTTGGGGGGAAAGTGTGTGGAATTACAAAGTTAACTATTTCATTTTAACAGGTTAAATCTTAACATCATTCAGTCAAAAGTGATTCTAAATAAACAGAATTATAAAATGCTTATAATAGGGTGTTCTATTTCATTTACATCCCATTTTATCAACACATCATCGTAACTATGTGTAACTCAGAAGTGCTTTAAAAACTCCAGGTCATCAGAATTTATAGAATGCAAAGCTTAGAAACATATATTTTCATAAAACATTCTTAGAATTTCTCCAAAAATATTCCAACAAAGAAGAAGGTCTTTAGGGAGAAATGGTTTCCGAGTTGCCAGCTCTCAAGGACGAAAATACCTTGGCCTTTTATGCAAAGACTTCAATAGGCGCGTTCGAGAGGCGACGGGACCGCTTGCTCGTACCGGATGAGCTTACCGAAGACGGGGAAGAGGAAGGAAATGAGAGGTGATAAAAAAGAGATGACAGGGCTTTCGGGGTGAAAGGGTCCGCCTATAGCAAACACAAATAGCGTTGTCGGCAAAGGATTGAGGGACCTTAAGGGTGGCCGTCGGTGGCAATCCCCCCGACGTGTTAAAGCCGCGTGCGTCGTCTTCCCCTACCTCTCGTCCTGAAGGACGTGGGGCAAGGGCGGCGATTAGCGGCCTTATCCTGAGACTCGAGGGAGTTTGAATTATTTAGTCACTCCGGACCAACAGA
This sequence comes from Hetaerina titia, assembly GCA_037158775.1. Lineage (NCBI taxonomy): Eukaryota > Metazoa > Arthropoda > Insecta > Odonata > Calopterygidae > Hetaerina > Hetaerina titia. The sequence continues at coordinate 3,433,028 of CM073770.1, read as the reverse complement.
CAGGAGAAAGGGAAAGTTGGCAAGTGTCCTCTCCCTTCTTGTTTTGACGCCAAATCGTTGGATCAGTCTTTAGTCCATTAACATTTAAAGTTCCTTGATGGCGGTGAATTTAAGACCTTAATAGAGGATACGTGCCATATGATTGTTTTGGACGGCAAGAAATATTAGATATTCACTATATAAAGGCTTGAGCCCCAGAATATACTCGCGATATTCTATAGTTACAGACATATACAAAATCAAGGCAAGTGCCTATTGTTGCCTATACTTGATCATTTGTTATTTTTCCAAATTTATCTTTGGAGAAAAAATAGCAACCGCATGTGAGAGGATTAATTCAATCTTTGAGTTATTTTCAGCTCAATCGATCGTTCATAATTTAGAGAAATAACATAATTGCTTGCTAGAAGGATTGAAAATGCATTATACTATCCTTACTTATATGCACATCTACCCAATACCCCACAACCCACCGCAACGGAGTGTGGCGGGGGGTGTTAGGTCACCAGCCATGAACGCACAATCTCAAAATTATGTCAACTCTACCCAGAAATTAGTTTGAGCATGCCCTCGAAAAATGTTAATCACATGAAAGAAAGTACCTCTCATGCAAAAATATCCATTTGCAGAATACTTGTATTAAAATCGTGCTGTAGAGCTGTTAAATGTATGAGTCTATTAAAGAAAAAATAACATGCAGGATATCGAAAAACAGACGAACTTCTAATTCTAATTATCTGTTATGCGATTGATATAATATCTATTTTGATCTAAAATGGTACGAGGGAAAAACGATATTTCAGATATATCCATTACACTAAAATTATTATGTAATCTATACTTCATACTTTTATACTTAATTATAACCTATAATTTAGAGGACCAATTTTTTTATTAATTCTATTGAAATAAACATGAATATGATTTCCCTGGGAAGTAAAACGCAAACATACGCGTCCAATAAACATGCGAACTGAGGCCATCAAACATTTATTTTGAAAAATTTAGTCTACATCGATTTCGTTTCCCTTTCACAGTACTCTCAATTCGTAGGTTATGCACTTATTCCATCTTCTTTTCGATTATTTGTAGCACCCTTGGAAATCCTTGGCAGTTGGGTTTTTTAGTTTGCTCGTTTGTTTCTTGCTTTATTGTGTCCACATCTTCCCAGTGATATCCACTCATCACATTTTTTAATGTTGGGAATAGGTCGAAGGGAGCGACATCTGGCGAATAAGGAGGATGATCAAGGATGGTGACTGAATTTATGCCGGATACTGGCGCACAATCAACGTTGCATATGCAGGAGCATCGTCATGGTGAAGCATCCATCCATCGCCTTAAGCCAAATTTGGTCGCAACGACACACGCGATCTCTCAAACGCTTGAGAACTCGAAGGTAGAACTCAGCATTTATTGTTTGTCCTTCAGGAAGAAATTCTTGATTAGCAGCACCTACATGAAAGAAAACCAGGAGCCTGTCTTTGATTTTCGATCGGCATTTTCTTGATTTTTTGGTTTGACTTAATCCACTTGAAAACGGATTTTTTTAGAGTATTATCACCGTAAACAGCTGTCAACATTTCAGTAATTTCTCGATAACTTTTACCGCCCTTCACCAAAAACTTGATGTTGATTCTTTGTTCCGTGATTTCGTTAATTTCCATTTCCGACAAACAATAAAAACAAGGATAACAGAAAATAACATAACTGGCACCACACGCACAGTTCGACGATCCGCCAAGCACAGAAGGCTGATTGGGTCGCAGCCAACAGGCGTCGCCAGTGAGAGGGGCTATAGTCTGCGTCATGGCCGCCAGATTGCACCAGTCTGCGTATTTATTGGATAGAACTCATATTCTCACAGGAATGAAGTGGAAGTATTCCTAAAATACTTATAATACTCATTCCGGCATTAGCAGCTGAAAATAACTCAAGTTCCGGCATTGTGTTAATTTATGAAGGTCAGTCAAATTAAAACCGAACACCTGGTACAACTACCATTCCGTGCACCAACGAGGACATAACCCAACAGCAGCGTGCACCAGTGATTTGTCACTATGCACTTTTCCTACCACAGTGATAGCAGTATCGATTAGTAAAAAAGCTAGCTTCTAGCGGACTGTGTGTGCTCAATGGAGGGTGCTCGGTTTTCATTTTGACTGCCCCTAGTACTTCAATTGATGCAAAACACTTTGCTCCTTGCATTTAGAGGAATTCATGCCATTATATTTTGAGATATTTATCGGTCACCTTGAGAAATTTTTGTTTTGCTTGAAATAAATATTCACGCCCACTTCCGATAGAAATCGTCCCCGGAATCACACACCTCGAAACCACCTTTCCCCCACCCTGCTTCCCGGGAGAAATTTCTGTCCCTGCGCCCCCTTGTTTGCGAAATGCGTTTGCTCTGCGGCGACGAAGGTGTGGGCCATAACTCTTCCCGATTCCCAGGACTCCTTCCCTTCCCCTCCCGGCGACCCCCTCGCCGATGGCGGACCGCCGGCGACAACATCCCCCGCGCGCGATAAGGTCAAATGCTCCCTCCCTCCCCCGGCTCAATAATTCATGAGGGGCCCCTCCCTTCGGAGAGGGAAAAATGTAGGATTGGATGAAAGGGGGCGGGTGGGAAGAGGAAAGCGTCCAGCCCTTTTCAAAAACTCACGCCCGACAGAATTCGTCTTCCGCAAGACTCCATTCCATAACCGTCTAGCAACCGTTTCCCCTCACAAAAGAGCCAAAACCCCGTTCTACGCTATTTATCACGCATCTACTTTTTTTTTATTTGACCACCCATCATCCGTTTCTTGAGCCTCCGGCAATTTATCTGGTCACTTCACCCTAATAATACCTCCTCCGTCTTCCTTCCTCCCCGAATCTACACTTGAGAGAGTCATACATTCCATCCCTCTCCTTGCTGAAAGGCTTCGAGAGAGTCGATAAACAGAATCAAATCCTGAACGCTGCGATTTCTATTGCTTGGTGTAGTACACACGGGTGAATATATTCCTATAAGTACCCCGTTAAATAATATTAAGAATAGTACTTGCACCAGCGGGATAAAATTGGCAATTTCTGGATACTAGTGCCCCAAAAACATCGCTAAAGTATAGTAGTACCCAGATATTTAGTATATTAATATTAAAGCTACTACTAAATACTCGTACTTATAAGCCGTTTCCCGCAAGGTGATCTGTGGCAAGGAATTTTAGAACATTTTTTTCGATTTTTCACGATTTTCTCCGGACTCCATCTAATTATTTTAGCCACACTTGTTTTCCCAAATACTTGCGATATTTCAAATGAGGTCTAATTAGTTTGGGAGTAGGAGTAGCAACAAACACAACAGTTTGACCAACAAACGCCCTTCACTTTGAACCCCGTACTTTGAAAGTATTACTTTTGGGATTGCCCTCTTAGATTAGAAGGAGCAGTGGGCAGTGGTAGTATTAAGGGGAAGTGACCGAAAGCTAAGGTCATTTGCACCATCAAGGATGGGCAGGAAAGAACGAAGGGTGAAAAGAATCCCGGCGTCGGCATTGGCCCACTCTTAATAACGAAAGGCGCCAAGGGGTCACACCGCTTGACGGCCCATCGGACGGACGACGTACTCATTCAAAGTACCCTCCACAAAGTATCTCAAGTAGTAAAGAGGATTCCACTGAAAAATACCTGCCGCCTGGATTTGAACCTTGGCCCTCACGGTGGGAACTCAGAAAGTTAGCCACCGCACCCTCCCGATCCTAGGGGCAGTGGGGCTAGAGCTCTTCCCTGTAAAACGCCGGATGTCACAGCACCTCTTTCGAGGTCATGTATCAACTACTAACTTTTGTTTACAATGCGCTATTAATTAATTCTCTAATCTAGCAAACTACCTTCTAGTCCATACCTTAACATATAAGTTTTCCTAAAAGTTAGCCGTGCCAAACCTGGTCGAAGGCTCTCTTAAAGTTCATGAATACTATATCATATGCATTTGTGTTTTATTTTAGGACATGGTAAATCAAGATGCTCTACGGTTATGCACATGATCAACTCTGCTTAAACCCCTACTGTTTTGGAAAAGCATGCTCCTTTATCGAGAAAGACAATCATATTACTAACTAATATACGCTCGAATATTTTGCAGCATACCAATTTAGTGATATTGAGACTACCTGGCGGTTCCCGCCTTATTGGATTGAGATAATTAGAGCGATCTTCCAGTCTTAGGGTATTTTCCATCGCGGAATTTGAAAATATGCTGTGTTTGTAAGGTGCACTTTTATTGGCAAGGTCCTTCATCCCGTGGGTGTTTCTTCCGGACCCGGGGTTTTAATTATCTTTAGCCTTTGAAGCTGCTTGCTAATACCTTTCTGGGACAATAAAACGCCCAACATATGGTCGCTAGGAGCTACAGACGGTGCTACTGATTCGATGGCGAAGAGGCTTTGAACATACTGAATTAATATACTGGCTTAATTTGCGATGCATGATGCCGTCTCGTTCGACACTTCCATTGGCGTATGCTCGCTCGGTCGTGAATTTCCTGAATTGCTCTAGAGTACGACCGAAATGACTTTTGCTCTCTCCCCCAGTATTAGCCTCACGATTACCTCTTAAAATTACGCTGGGATCTACGCATACTCCCATTTGCTTGTAAGCAATTCTCTTCGAATTTCTCCTTAGAATATTTTTGCCGGCCAATCTCTCTGCCATTCGGACTATTTCTTAATTTCGAGTGCAATGGAAATGTTATCCCGGTCACGGTTATACCACTGGGGCCGGCGGGGTACCGCAAATTGACTTGAGAACAGAATTCGTTACTTCTACGAAAAAAACGACCTGTGCCAATTTTGGAGTATAGCTTTCGGTGACAATAACACATGTAGCTAGCGGAATTTACAATATTTTACATCAAATTCTAGCCGAATATCCTCATCCAAATTGTGAACATAAAAGTGCTGTCTCTTTTTTAGGCTAGCTCTCTAAGACCTTCAAGTGAGCTTCTTTTATCTCAGCAGAAAGATGTTACGACTGTGAAAATTAGTGTAATTACCTAGGTGGAGCTGTACCATAAAAATCATTCTAGAAGGCAAATTTCTCTTTCTAAGAAATGAATGGCAATATGCATGGTTACTATAAACGGTATCAATAACATTTTTTTCCTGGAGTGTGTCTGGTGAACCGTGGGAGCCTCGATAGTTAGACTTAGAAGCACGTAGATCATAAAACACCAAAGAGCAAGGTACTAAAAAAATAAGGAGTTCACACAAAGACAAGTCTAACAATAAACAATATGAAATAATATATAAATAGCAAAATCGCTAACAAGAAAAGCATATCGCCAGGCGTTAATAGATTAAAAAAATAAAAGGTTGGGTGAATATTTGGAAGATAATCTAAGAATTTTGGTCATATGTACGGGAAGTTCAATGAAACAAGTCAACAGTGCCATTCCTAAATAACGACGGGCAAATAATTACCACCAGTTTAAAATAACTTAAACATTGCATAACTATTTTCAAAGAGTTTTTAATAATTTATCACCGGAGAAATTCGAGTCACTACCCGATCGCTACCATGAGCCCACGCTGATATTGCAATATCTTTCCTTGGAATCGAACGCCAACGTAAAGACATCAGTCCAATCAAATCGCCAGGCCCTGATCAGATCCCTGTATTCAAACGATGGCCTCAGAAATAGCTCCTTTTCTGAAAATAATATTTGATATACCCTCAAAGGATCGCCCAGTACCCAAAGCCTGGAAAACAGACAATGTCAATCTCATTTTTAAAAAAGGCAACAGAGAAGATCCGAGTGATTCCAACCAATCTCTCTCACGTCCACCCCATACAAAAATTTAGAGCACATAATTGTAAGTTCATTCATGAAATATCCCCATTCTCAGAATTTACTTTTAAAAACCAATCACGGTTTCCAAAAGGGCAGATCTTGCAAGACCTAACGGGCACTTTTCGTTCATGATATTTTGATCTCGAGAGAAAATGACTCAAATGGCTCAAATCGATCCTTTATTTCTAGATTTTAAAAAGGCATTGAACAAAGTCCTTCATGAAAAGTTGCTCCATAAGTTGGAAAGCTACGGGATAAATAAATGTGTAATATATTGGATGAGTAACCATTTAATATGTCGCGATCTAAGGTCGTACTAGACGGGGTATCATCGGGCATAGTAAACCTAACATCGGGTGTCCCGCAGGAAATGTTGTCGGTCCGCTATTGTTTGTTTTATACATTGACAACATCCAATCATGAAGATAGAGTACCATTAGCTAACGACCTAAATGCAATAAAAAAATAATGCGAGACATGGGAGATAGAATTTAATTTCAACAAATGTATTTCGATAAATTTTAGGACGAAAAGTATTTCTACCCGAATCACCCGAAAACAAACTCTAGAGGGAACCAGCATAATACACGTTAAATCGGTAAAATACTTGGTCTTGCGATAACTAAGGATATGTGTTGGGGGAAACACATTCGTCAAATTTGCGGAATAGCTAATGAGAAGTTAGAATTGATAAAAAGTTGGTACCTGGGAATTGTAATGAAAGTGTAAAGGAGCATTGTTATTTCACGCTAGTTAAGCCCCACCTTGAGTGTGCTGTAAGTGTACGGGGTCCTAATGAAGTAGGTTTAATTGTGGAACTAGATTGAGTACAACGAGGAGCAGATATGTGTGTAAAAAGTTCTTTATTGAACAAGGTAGCAGTGCCACAACACTATTAGAGAATTAAGGATGGGAGCCACTAGTTTACTGTAGGTTTAATAACAGGTTAAGGTTGATTCGTAAATTTGAATCAGATTAGAGATATAATGGAGGCTTCCCACTGATATGGCCCGGGTACCAATCCTGGAGAAAACCGATATTTTTCAGTGGTATAATTTGTGGAGGGCCCTTTGAGTGAGTGCGCGGTCCGTCGGATGGGACGTTAAACTGCGGACCCCTTGGCGCCTCTCGACAAGAGTAGGCTAATGCCGACGCCGGGTTTCTCTCCACCCGTCCTTTCCCATCAAGCGCCTAATAGCATATCAACACCCTAATTGCGCAAACGACCTTAGCTGTCGGTCGCCTCCCCTTAATAGCCTCTTCGGGCAGGTTAGTTATCTGACGATATTAAAGACATACTACAAGCGCCGACTTAATATGGTAGATCAGATTACTAACGTAAAATCAAGGAGATAGATAGTAGAACGGATAAATTTGAAGTGTCGTTTTTTCGTCGCACTATTAGAGATGAAAATAGATATGACAGCATTGGCGTAGGAGATAATTAGAATTGGTAATCTATTATATTTTGTCAATATCATGCATGTTTCTTCCTGCATTTTATTCTTTGTATTTAATTGTCCAACCTTTTTAACAGTTCTAGCGCATGATTTGAACATATGTATCAAGTTATCGAATATTGTTGCATGTGGGTACTACTGCGCATCTACACCTACACATTACCCCGGAATCCGCCGCCGTGTGGCTGGGGTTGTTAGACCACCACCAATGCATGCAAGTTTGCAATCATGTTACCTCCAAACCATATTTAGTTTGATCATGCACTCGAAAAATTTTATCCACCGGAAAGAAAGTAGAACAGAGTCAAATGTATGCTTGCGAAGAACTTCTGCAACGGCATCGTGACGATTCCCCAACCACCTCTCAGTCCCGACTTGGCACCAGCAGACCATTTCCCATTCCAAAAAGTGAAATCCTCCTTCAAGGGATAGCACCATGGGAACCTAAGTGCAGTTAAAGGAACTTGCATGCCTACCCTTAAGAGTACCCTTCTCCGTGATTTGCCTACCAGGGAGCTTACGAGTAGTACAAAAGTCGCAAAAATGGCAAGTGGCAAAAATGTGTCGACGCTCGAGGGATGACGAGGAGTCTCCGTTCTTTGAAGAAATGTGAGGCATTGTAGCAATATCTGATAAATAAATATATTTTTCCGAAAACTGTCCCGATACTTTTCACACAAACTATGTAATGAACAAATTGTTGATTAAGTAAATAAAATCATCCAAGTATTGAATTTTTTGTTGAATTACTAATTTTTCTAATAATTTTAGTCTTGTTTAAAGGGCATTACATTTTTTAGACATTTTGAATCTCATTGTGGAAAATGAAAGCTAAGTGATTCCTAAACATTCTTTAAACGACCAGCAATTTATCACCCAAACCATACCCACCCCATTTCTTCCATTTCAAATCTTCCTCTCCCTTCTATTATTTTTCCTACACTTAATATCGGCCCATTTTCTCGTTCTCCTTCCCGGTGCATCTCTACTCCGTTCCTCATTTTCCCTAAAACCCTGTATCGCTACGAGTTCCCTTTATAACGTTACCTTCATTTATTTCATGGTTTTATCTCATCCCCTCAAGTTTTGCAGCGCCTTTATTGTTAATCGAGGAGAGGTACGGGGGCTGAAAAAACTTAGGCTGTTGGATGACGCAATAAGTTTTTGTTGCCATTTTTGTAGAGGGGAGGCTTTTCTCTCGACACAAGTAACTGCAGAGCACGGTTGAAATCACAGCGCTTTCATTTTGACGTATTCCTAAGTTTTTGCGAAAGTTTTGTTAACGGATGAAACGGTTTATGTAACGCTTTCCATCATGCTATATTGCAGCAAAAAAGTTCCACGCCCACGGACAGAAGTCACATGTGGGCGGATTGATCAGAGTGGAATGATTCAGTATTTTGAAAAAAAATCATGCCGATAAGTTGATTAAAATTTTATCTTAAATGTAAAATAGATTATATAATGCTATTGAACTAGACTCAAATGTAAGTTCTAGCCTTTTCATCTCTTTTGTTGACAGATATTGAGATTCGAAAATTGACACGGAGTAATTTAAACTCTAAACATTGCTTAAATTGACAACTTACACCTCTAGGATGCTAAATGAAAATACAAGGCGTTCGTCACGCTCATTTATGTAACATAAACCGCAATTAAAACGGGTATTCCAGCAATTAAAAAGTGCATTAGTGCATGAATCAGGAGCGCACAGACATAATCCAGGAAATGAGATTTTGGAAATATTCCGGCATCTAATTCAACATTTATTTCAGGTAACCGATGTGACCTATAAATTTGTTTCAATTAAACTATTACATATTTCCATTCCATTACAAAATTTTACAACATTCCATTTTTTACAAATGCTCTTCATTAAACGAAACAGAAACTACGGCTGAAAAAAAACCTTTAATAAATTGGAATGATAAGCAAATACCGAAAGTGTAGTGCAAGATTCAACGAGTTTACAAGCCAAAATAAGGAACGCGAAATATTAAATTCCGGTAACAGGCGGGGAATCAATATCAATTATAAAAGATCCAAGCAAGTACTGGCGCAAGCGCATGGAGAGGATATAACTTTGCGGGACGAACAAAAGAAAGCTCTCTAACACTTGGGATAAAGGAACTTATGGAACGACCCAAAAGATGGTTCCAAATCTTTGGCCTCCTTCAGTTGTGAATGGTCAGGGCAACGGAGCCTAAATTTAACAGCAACATAAGAGTTAAGATGAAGGAGAATTGAAGTGAGTACGCAAAAAACGATCTGTGAATGGATAGTTTTTTGTAGTTAGCAAAGAGTATATACCAATTATTATCTTTGTGGGTCCTCAAAGTAGTCGCATTGATCCTTCTTTTCGATTGGTCTACGACTCAGGGGCTATGTTGAAAAGGAAATTAGGCAATATTTTTAAATGACGGCTCTGTCACATACAGGGAAGCTCATGATCTAACCATGGGCATATTGTTTTTAGCTATACTAATCTGGAAATACTTGGTTATGCGTGCTAATGTTTTACATTAGCTATTTAACAATTGAGTAAAATTATTGTAATTTTTCTTTGATCAAATTTAAACTGCGTTTTGATAGCACAGGAAAATTGTGAGTGCATTTATATAATATAATTTTCAATAAACCACCAGATTGCTCAACCCCAAGTTAGTTCGACGAGTAAACGTTTCAGTCTGTACAGGACGGAGTCTATACAGCCTCTACGGAGCCCTCTTGCGGCACGTGAGGTACTCATACAAGCACATCAGCAGGCAAGGACCCTTGTGAGAGACAGAGACAGCTCCTCCATTATCATTAAGATTTCCAAGAAAAATCTTGTCCTCGAAAATTCTCTCGGATTGAATGATGATGGTGGTGCTCCTAGGAAACGGGAAACAATCTCAAGGCATCCGGTGATTCGCCCATCACTGGCATACTTGGTCCGCTCCGTTAAAATAAATTAAAACTAAATGTATTCTTCGACTTGACTTGTGAGATGTGCGTATTTACGTATACAGCAGGATACACTCTGCCTTAAAGAGTTCCTCTTTTCAATCAAGGACCATTTTATGGGAGTTTTATTCAAAAAATAAGTCCTTCATTTAAGCAATATACTTTTTTTAACTGAATTAAGTTCAAAGTTAAAGTTTGCTAAAAATAGGGTCAATTAAGAAAATACAGAATTGAATTTTAAGTCAAGTTACAAGTTAATTTTGAAAATGTTTTGACCATTATACAAACACATTAAAAATAATGGGAAATTTCACAAAGGAAAAATGAAGGGGTTAAATGGCTAAGTTTCATAAAAATTGGAATAAGGGTATTGAAATCTTTTCTATCCTTCTTTTATTCCCATTAAAGGACCCTTATCTTCAGGAAAATTAAGTGTTATGATCTCATGCTTTGCGTTACTTTTTTTCTAAAAAAATCTAAGGGCCAAAGAAACATGCATCCCGCCACAAAAGACAGGCAGGGATGGGGTAATAAGTCCAAAAATTATGTATAAAGGTTTGATTAGCTAAATGAATAAAAGTTAGCAGATATATATATATATATATATATATATATATATATATATATATATATATATATATATATATATATATATATACTCAAAGAGGAGGGAGTTGATGACGGGGACGTTGAGTAGGGATGTTAAGACAAGACTCGTAAAAACTCTGATATGGAGCGGCGCGGTACGGCGCGGAAACGTGGTCGCTGAAGCAGGAGGATAGACACAGATTGGAGGCTTTTGAAATGTGGGTGTGGAGAACAATGGAGAAGGTGAAATGGACCGAAAGGAAAACAAATGAGGAAGTACTAGAAATGGTGGGGGAGGAGAGGGGTTTGTTGAGAGAAATCCTATGGAGGCAGGAAAAATGGATGAAAGGCGTATTGAGCGGTAGTGGAATGTTGAAGAGGGTAATAGAGGGGAGAATGCTGGGCAAGCGAGGTAAGGGTAGGAACAGGATAGGGATGTTGGACGGGATGAAGGGAGGAAAGAAGTACACCGAGTTGAAGAGGGACCTGATATAGATTAGTTTGCTAGGTGGGGAGTCACAAAATGTTTATTTGATAGTTGTGTCCATCGATAAACCTACCTTAACCGGTAGATTACCTAAAAAAAAATATATATATATATACATACATACATATATATATACACAATGTAAATGGACTAACTAGTCGACACTAACACAGAAACTGAAACATATAAAATAGGGACTCACTGGTTCTCGAATTTTCGGTGGTGCAGCCACCTTTCTCAAGAGGAATTAGAAACAGAACTCAAGCAGAGGAGGGCCCGAAAGCAGTGGATGGAAGAATAAGGGGGGGAAATGGGGGAAAAGAGGGGAAAAAGGGGGGAGAGATATTCGAGGTGAGGAGTTTGGAGGGGTTGCGTATGGCGCGGGAATTTTAAAAAAGGTGGGGATGATATGGAAGTTGTTGTGGGCGGAGGGGGATGAAGTTATGTTTATATAGGGGGCAATAAATGTCTAATATTAATACCTGGGCGATTCCAGGAATCCAAGAGCCAGATGAAAGCTACCTCCAATGTTTTGAGTTTCAGTGGAGGGTCTGAGTGTGGGAGGGATGCTAAGACGGACTCTTTAAAACATTGGTCAAAGGGATTGTTGTGTTCGGAGGCATGTTTGGGGATTGGGAGCATACCAAACAGGGAGGAATTGTTACATGAGGCTCTATGATTATTGATTCTAATTTTGATGGAAGACTCTTCCCTCAAAACCTCTCAGTCTGACCTGAAGAAGGCCTCGGAGTAGGCCGAAAGCTCAAATCATCTACAGTGTGAGTGTCCTTTTACGTGTTATCTGTTTTATTCTGTGTTATATTGTGCTGTCCAAAAGTTATATCTTTATGTATATATATATATATATATATATATATATATATATATATATATAGAAAATGAATTATATGTAATATATATATAATATATATAAAAAATAAATATGTATATAATATATATTTAAAAAATATATATATATATATATACTTATATCTAAAGATATGAATATATATTTTTCTATATGAATATATATAAGGAAAAAAAATAAAAATATTATGTATATATATTTCTCTTTATATTTATATTATCAGGCACACCAAAATACCACTGGCGAACAAAAACACAGAATCACACGAAAAAGAGAACTCACACATATTCCGAATTTTTAGGTGACGCTGTTAGCTCTCTGAAGGGAGAAGGGGAAGTGTTTTTGTATTGCTTTATTGATTGAGGTGCTGCCAAAACATGGTTTTTTAATGCATCAACGGGTTCTTCGTGCGCCAAAAAACGTTGGCCACGCAATTTTTTCTTGATAAACGGGAATAAAAAGAAGTCATTTCGAGCTATATCAGGGCTGTACGGACATCAATTCGTCGTATTGACCAGTCAAATACAAGGTAGGTAGGGGCAAGGCTTTTCGGTAGTTGTTTCAGCCGATCTGTGAGAGCTTGCAGTGTCATGATGAAGAATGATCCTTTTTCCGTATTTCACCAAGGACCTCTGGCAAAGAAATGCTCGTTTACCATTCATAATTCACGGTTCTACGTTACTCTAATTGTACGGCCGGCACATGTTTAGTTATTCCGAAGAAACAGGCTAGAAAGGCACATTGGCCAGATTTGGCTCACTATCCACTGACAATAACAATAAGGGCATGCAGAAATATGTTAGGAATTCAGAGCAATAGATAACTTGATCGAGCACATAGCAGAAGTATTTCGAAGGAGCACCACAACAAATACGGATGAGAAAGATAAGAGATGAGAAGGAATCATTAGACAAGGAAATAAATGATATTTTCAAGGATTATAAAGGCTGAGATAAACACTAAAGTTTGGGGACATAAACTAGAACAGAGGGTGCAGTTCAGCTCTTCAAGAAGTAGTTTAAATGAGTGTGGAGAGAATAGTAAAGGAATTAAAATATTGATGATTATAAAAAGATGGTTAGGAAGCTTTCAAGAAGTAGTGGAAGTTGATTGCAGGCATCTAAAGTGAAAATTAATAGAACACTAGTGAAAGCTATAATAAGGAGATGTAATAATATAATGGAGTGTCGTCGTGTATGGCTATATACGGTGTTATTATACATTTTTAATAGTCGTATATACGATATATACAAGTGTAATATGAGACTTGCAACAAGTTGGTGTGGAGAAGAATGGAAACAAAAGGAATGGAAAAATGAATAGCATATGCTGTACTACATCAGAGTAGGGGTGGAGATAGATTTATTGGAAGAAATCCAGAAGGGGTGGGAGTTGCGGATGGCTTTTGAATGGCGATTTAAGACTATTATGGGGGAAAATTTGACCTTGAAAAAACCTGACATGGTGGGGCATTATCCATAAAATACAGTACACACTTCGAACCGTCCGCGTCCCAATGTTTATTCTTACACTTCATTATAATATGGACGGTAAAAAACCAAATGCATCCTCCATATTATTACTCTACTTTTTAAACTGTGTGAAAAAATATTATTGTTAAATATTTTATGTTCAAATTTTGCTCAATCATGATAACTACAATCGTTTTCATAGAAACGTTGTGGATTCATTTTAAGATGAAATTATAAATTCAAATAATTTTTAAAATTTACTCCGCTCCGTTTCATTTCGCTCGCTCTTTCACCCCAGGGCAAACTTTTGCATTTGAATTCCACTCAATCCTTTGTATTCCACCTGTCTTCACAGAAACATTTTTAATTTCATTACCCTGAATGTTTGAAATCAATTTAAACCGAAAACTCGTATGCGTAAATTTAGTTACCTGTGATTACGTCATGTCCAGAGACGTCCTTTTCATTATGCTTTTTTGGTGTTGAAATACGTTGTTCCTCAATCGTTACGTACTCATCAAATCTTTCCATGGTACATTCACGGGAACAAATAATAGTTCGGTCAAGAAAATAACTTACGTTTCGGTCGAGCGTAGCGCTGATTAAGGCTGGAGCCACCATCTTGATGTCTAAACGTCCCTGCACTCAGTGATCTACATCCTGATGTGGTAGTGGGCAGACTGGTTCTTCTACTTCGCTCACTGCGAGCTGTTGAAATGTGCACTGTAATAGAAAATCCCGCGAGTTCTGAAGTGGGATCTGTGATTATGTTTTTTCTGGCAAACTCTAACCCAAGCCAATGGAAATTCATAGGCAACTTTATGAAGTGTACTAGGGGATGGAATAATGGGTGAAGGCGGAGTGAGGCAGTGGTGCATGCAGTTTAAAAATGGCCACAGGACCAATGTTCACGACGAGGACTCTAGTGATCGGCCTAGCCTTGTGACAGATGAAAGGATATTACATTTTGCGAGATTTTCTGCTGTACTGATCATTTTGACTCGCCACTCTAAACCAATGACAAGCGGTGCGTACTTCCATACCATTACAGCTCGAGGCGTACTGCCCTGCTGGGTGTGTATTAATACAATAAAAATTCGACCCCCACGACTACTTCGCTCGCTACACGCACACCTATCTTACTTTTTCCCTCATATAAACCATTCTATTACATATCTCTTCTTTTCCTTCCTCGCCGGTTTGCTTCCCTTCCTCTCCATCTCCTTAACTTCACGTTCCCCTTTGACGTCAGATTACATACGTACAATTCCTTACCCTACATACCAATTTCCTTACCTTACATTCCTTTCTATCTTACCGTCCTCCTTGTCTTCGGGGCGGAAGCTCTCCGCTCGCCTTCCGAGCTTTTTCCCGGCAAAGCCCTTCACGCCCTTCGAATCTACACTCCATTATAATTTCAGTTTGACTTACATTCTCGTCTAAACAATCTATAGCCTATTTAAGTATGAAAAATTCAGCAGTTTCCAATAAGTGGGCGAAAGCACCTTTCAAGTGATTTAAGAGATACCTTTCTGTAATAAGGTATTATCTAACCAAGTTTCAACAAAGGTCTGTACAAAAACAGATGAGACTGGTCTTTCTGCGAGTAAACTTCTTGAAGGAACAAATTTAATGAGGTTTCACCTAATAGCAGTGTTTGTGGGAAGTAAAGCACCGCCTTGGTCGTGACCGTATATTGAATTTTTTCAGCGCAACAGTGATTCTTGTCTGAACTTGCTTTATAAATTCTTGTGTCAGTGAGGATGAAGTTGATGCGTTTGCGTACTGAATTTTGTTTTATCCTGCGGAAAATTGCTACTGAAATTTATGCAATGGTTCAAGAGTAGTTTGATTATGAGTCTATGATTCGGGGCCAGTGTTCTCGTTGGTACAACCGCTTCCAGTCTAGACAATGCTCAACCGATGGAGAACCGAGAAGTGGACGACCATCGACATTAATGAGCGAGGCCCACGTCAACAGTGTGAATGATTTAGTACGTGCAAATCGTAGTTCAACTGTCAGGAAGATTTCCGATAAAGTTGACAATTATTATCGGATTGCGTTTCACCATTTTGACTAAATATTTGGGCGGAAGAGACCGCAAACGTGGAAAAACAAGACATGGTGCTTTCATCACAACGCAAAAAAAGCACACCGGTCGAAAACAGCAAACCGGTAATCCTCCAGCCGACCTATTTCTTCGGATCTTGCTCCAGCGGACCCCTTTCCTATTTCTAACTTGAAAGGACGCCGATTTGAAACTATTGATGATATCTGACTAAATTGTACCACAGACTATCCCCAGAGGTTGTGCCATTCCAGGCGGCATTTGAAAGCAGTGGAAAACGTTGGTGGTGTTTTATTGGTAGCCAAGGGATGTTTTTCGCAGGCTATATGCATGATTAAAGCGTAACCTATAAAAATGAAGTATTTATTCTAACACTCATATGTTATTAGCAGACCTTGTTTTGTGATGAAATTCTTAAAACTAAAAGGGTTTTTCAGGGCTTTGAGGAAACTCTTTAAAGATAGGCCTAAAGTGAAAAATTATTCACATTCTACTGTGTAAATGCCGGAATTTCAGAGTATAGTAATATTCATTCGCCTTAACCGGAGCTGTATCGTCTCGCTATCCGAGGCGAGTACTTTCAACTACTAAGCCACCGAGGTGTCCTCTTGCGTGCATCGTGTATTTATAGGTATGCAGTTACGTGTAGCACGCGTTGTTGAATGTAATGACGACACGAATTTCGCCAAACGAAATGAACGGAGAGCGAGTGCAGGGGTCATGTCGAATTGAATGGTCCGATGGGAGGAATACATGCCCAATCAACCGCCATCCCTCCCTGAAGAGGAGAGGTAGACAGACTGCTGAGGCTGAACCCAGCGCCTACCATTATACCTCAAGCAATTTTTTCGACTGAAGAAGGCGATGCGATAGGAAATTAATGCTCCCTCGTGTGACCTTTTCAATTACTAAATATAGAACGGTTTAACGTTCGAAACAGTTTCAAATTACGCTGAATCTTCTTGTGTAACCGGCGGCGGCATAGAATATAGTGCACTATTTCCGCTATCACCATAGTGGTCACAACCAGTTGTTTTTTCACTTAATATTAATCAAAAAAAATATTTTCTAAATATTAACATACATATTAGCGTCCTAATAGCATTTCTTTCATTATGAATAGGTTACCTAGAGGCCGAATCATTTTGAAGAATTAGTTGCCATTCATTTGGAATTAATTCGCTGGACTCTATAAAGGTCGAATAAAATCACGGCCATAGGGTTAGTAAAAATATTTCTTTCAGACAGAGCAACAGGTTGGTATGATGAAAATAACATTTCCCAAAAGATTAAAATACATTTCCGAATTGATTTAATGTGCCTTTACTCATATGGCCGGGTTTTAACACTACGTGAAATCTGAAACCCTTGTTCTATGAATAAAAATAATACAGCAGATCTCACAGTTATCGGATTTGCTTTTTTTATTTAAAGAAATTGAGTAAATATCGATCGATATTACATTTATCATATTAAATAAAATCATTTCTGATGAAATGAGAAATGTGTGAAAAATTATATAAAATTCATTTTCCTGAAGCATGTGAATTATTAAAGAAGATTATATGCATGAATAGACTTCGAGTTCAGCGCCAATATTCGTAATCATGTTTCGTTGAATGCATCGTGGACAAATACGTATAAGAAAAGGAACCGAAGCAGAATCAAGTTACTGGATGGACTGCAAAGATAATCGCACCCTCTTGCATAAATTGGAAGGAATAACTCTTTAGCAATGAGGTATAAAAATGTATTATTATCCCCATCATACTATGGTAGGCGACATTATGTCAATAGAATTAGAGAGATGGAGCGCATAACAGATAGATTTAAGATGTTATTATTTCCACAAAGACAAGGGATCAGAACGACATGGTACGACCGCGGTAAGGGTAAAAATATCCGAGTCCAAATTAGTCTGGTGTATTTTCACCCCCTGCCACGCACTCTAGCACTGGCTTAGAGGTACTAAAAAAAGTTTCAAACAGTTCGTGGACTTGCTTATATGACACACGATCTCTGGTATTGATTTCAAAGATTCTGTAACCGCATATTTTTAAAAGTGAGACTAAATCACACCTTGGCTTATGTTTCAATCAAATGACCACTGATAAGTAGCTTGGTTTTGAGTATTTAGAGAGCATAGTAACTTCAATTCATATGCATTTAGGGCATTTATTTAAAGAAAAGCCTTTTGAATGAATTTCTACTGAATCAACAATGAAGTCATTCCCGTTGCGCTTTCCAAAATAAACACTCACTCAGAATACTGCTGGAGTTACAGTATTTGATCGTCAGAGAGTTTCACTCAACCCTTAAAATTTAAAAAGGCTGTACAGAAACTTGCTTACGTTAAGAAATAAAATATGAACCTAGTACAAGATTTTATTATATACATTTGAAATGGACTTTCTTAAACTATTCTTCGGCATAATTATCATTCAAATACAGGCCTTTGTCTTAACAATATATAAAATTTTCAATTTCATCTAAGAATAAATCTTTCGACTTATATTTTTAAGCATTTCTTTACACCAGGATGCAATTCTGCGTCACCATCAAAGCGTTCTGTTGCAGGGAACGTCTTCATCACTGGAAATCGCTGGAAGAAGTCAATCGGCGATTTTCACAAACTTTTTGTTGACTTTCACCGTTAGATCATCTGTCACAAGGATAGGCCGACCACTGCGGTCCTCGTCGTGAACATTGGTTCTGTGGCCATTATTTTTAAACTGAGAATGCACCACTGCCTCACTCCGCCTTCACTTATTACTCTTTCGCCTCCGTACACACTTTACTAAGTTGCCCTTGAATTTCAATTGACTTGTGGTTTTTGCCAGTAAAAACCTAATCACAGCGCACACTTTACAATTGGCGGGATTTTCAATTTCAGCGCACATTTAACAGTTGTGCGCAGTGAGCAAAGTAGAAACATCAGTCTGGTCACACTACCACAGAATGCATGCACTGACTGTAGAGACGTTTAAACACCAAGATGGTGGATCTAGCCCTATCGACGCTAGGCCGAAACGTAAGTTACTTTCTTGACAGCCTTCGTAGAACACGCATGAAATATATAAACCGATAAAAAGAGAGAAATCTGATGAAAGTGTGAGTTTCACTCGCTCTCGATTACCTGAGGGGATGGGGATCGATGGGGATGATTTTTCACGTGTTCCAGGTGTCGCTGGTGCGGAAAACAGTCCCTCTCGAAGTGATGTCTCCGCTGCGGTCAACTCTCCCATTCGATTAGAAAAAACTTCGCTCCCGAGCCAGGTCGCCCGTCCACCCCGATGCGGCCCACCCATCGCCACGAATGTCCATCTCACCCCCAATCTCTCCGCACGCCTAGGAGTCACTCAATCATTGGCATTGTCATGGAAATATCACGTTGAGAACGAAGGAAACCACGGTTTATCAAACGCACAACCGGGAAAATATTCGAAAGAAAAAATTGACGAAATATAGGAAAGGTTTCTTGGAAAGTCTCTCTTGTCTGGAATGTAGATTCGGAAAATTGTCTTTACGTTTTGTTTAGGTCTCACCTTGAATACCGGTCGAGGGTTTGGGCTGACAAGGAATCAATTTAAGATTTCACAAGCTACGTGTAAAGGAAATTCTAAGAACTGCGGGAGATATCACGGCAAAGTTTTAACGCAGTCGTAACAGCTAACGTGAATTAAAACGCAAGAATTTCAGAGCGGGGAATTCATTTATAATGATTTGAAAGGTGAACATTTGAGTTACGGACAAGTGCTTTGATAAATCATGCTTTTGAGACTTTCTCTTGCGGTGCTAATCTCTTCGATCTTTAAAAATAATTCCATCTTGAACACACGTTCGCCCCTAGAAATTCAGTTATTAAGGACAAACATTGATTTGTTAGAATATTCGGTTGGAAACCGATGAACCCTGGTTTAACTCAATGTCGAAGCTAATGATTTCTATGTACCCTGTTCAGTCCTATTTAAAGAGAAGCAGCCCATTTCGTGCTGTCACCATGAAAATAGGGTCGAAAACGATTACTTGTGTTGAGAACCATTAACCACTTAGTAAACGCGTGACTCGAAGGGTTAAATAAAGAAGCATCATTGGAGTGAAAGGTGGACACACGAGGAACACATTTACATCAGCAGCGGTAGAGTGAGGAAAATTAATTGATCAACATTTATAGAGTACGATCACAATCTTTCTGAATGCCATGAATACTAGTTATTCTTTAGGCTGGTGTCTTAGCACCACACACTGGGACACTATCAGGGTGGAATGCAGATGTGCAAGGGCTGTCCAGAAAGGAACGTACTTGTGCATGTAGTGAGCGAAGTAGTGTGGGAAATGTTTGCTGCATTGGCACAAACACACAATAATCACAATGCTGAGAGAGACTGAAGTCGGTAGAAATTGAAATAAAATCGAACGGAACAAAATAAATACGTACCATACCGTGGAAGGCATCTCAAGGGAGGGTGGTAAGCCATTGCCCCCTCCTCCAGGATCCATCACGGTGTTACAACAAACTTTTTATCGAGAAATGTCCATAAAGTAACTTATGTTCGCGTGTAGGGGGAGCCAAATTAACGTGTATTGAAACACACACACACAATAGGGTAATACGCCACGAGCTGCAGCGTTTGGAAGGCCGTTTGTTGTTTGTCGTTTGTTTACAGTTGCGAGTCAAAATGAACAAAGCAATTGGAAATACCGCCAAATATAATATCCGTTCAGTGATAATGTTTTTACTGGCAATAAACTTCAATGCTGCTGACATTCATCGGAAAATATTCTTATTTTATAAAATATAAATACCGTCTGTTTAGAGTAGCAGGTAAAAATTAACAAAACAATTGGAATTCTCACCAAATTTGAAGTCCGATCATTGATATTAAAGTTTTTACTGATTAAAAAAATTCATAGTGACTTCACTGACATTCATCTTTGGGAAATTTGTGCTTTGCACGGACCTAATGTGATGAGTGGCAGTGTTGTGCCTCCGTGATGCTGTTAGTTCAAGAGTGAACGGACAACTGTCCATGATGTCCAAGAACTGGCCATCCGTCAGTTTATCTATCACCAAAAGGCTAGGCCGACGACCACCGCGGCCCTCTTCGTGAACTTTGGTGTTGTGGCCATTTTTAAACTGAGAACCACTTCCTTACTCCGCCTTACTCATTATTCCGTTTCCGTGCACACTTCAGAAAGTTGCTTATGCATTTCAATTGGCTAGTGTTTTTTTTACCAGTAAATATCTGGTTACAGATTGCACTTCATAACTCGCGGGATTTTCATTGGCAGCACACATTATTACAGTTCGCAATGTGAGCCAAGTAGAGGAACCACAGTCTGCACACTACCACAGCAGGATGGGTACTCTGAGTATTGGAACGTTCAGGCACCAATACAAGGCTCGTATAATGGCTTTAGCTCCCATATCCATCGCCACGCCAGGCCGAAATGTAAGTTGTTTTCTGGACAGTCTTCGCACATAGTTTTCCTCCATTCTATCCGGATACCCCGAAGCGGCGCCATGTGATCCCATGATATAGCACCACACAGCATCTCGAATGCGCAAAAATAATAAAACGAATCGTCACTTCAGCCCTTCCAAAACTGTGAGTAAATAATCGCTACCTTTATCGCCTGCAATCGTGGCGCTCTTGCAAAATTGAAGCCTGCCCGCGCCACCCAAGTCGATGACGTCACTAGAGGTGGAATGCTCGCGAGTGGGGGGTTGCTAAGCTCGAGTTTGGTTCTCCTTTGGCGCCAACCTGGACGATAACGTCGTTTAGGAGGGAGCGAATCTAGAGCGGGAATTTACATCCGCGTCTCGCCCTTGAAGCCACCACAGCGGCGAAGTTGGGAGAGTTCACTTCTTTAAGTGAACCTCGTCGAAGACGTCGTACGTGCGGGGAAATAGTGGCGGGGAGAGTTCAAGTTTGAGTATCAGCGCATCCGCATAAGAAACCACTAAGGGGTAAGTGGGAGGGGTTGTTTCACACCAAGCATCCAACAATAAGACTACTGATTAATCAGAAATATTTTTACATGATAATTGTAGTAAAAGCTACATGCAAGAAGGTTTGAAAAACTGTGGACTTATTTTTCCTTTTATTTTAAGAAAAATTCTCCGTGGATTCAAGACGACATGCTAATGAAAAAAAGGATAAAATAAGTTTTCAGAAATACCGATCGAACATTAAGCTACTTAGTATGTTTTCCTTGTACCAAACTTTATACTATATTTACCACAATCCATATCGTTAGAGAAACTATTATATTTAAAATCTGTGTGATGAATACCTCCTGTTATATTTTCAAGATATCTACTAAGGAAAAAGGGATGATGCTAACAATAATTTTCCGAACAAAAGGTTTTATAAAAAGTATCGGAAACAATTTTCGCCTGACATGTTTGGGTGAAGTGCTTAATTCAGACCGTCGTATAAATGTGTGCATGATCGCAGATCGTATTGGCATTGATAAGACAGTGACTGGGCACATCATTATACCTGAAAATTCGGCGATACGAAATATCTGAGCTGAACTCGTCCCGAAGATATTCAGCGAAACCTGCTCCAAGGTAACGGCCTACCAGACGAAAAACGGCATCGCGACGATTCCCCAAACCCTTACGGTCCCAACTTGGCACCGGTAGGCTATAATGCCTATTCCCTATAAAAGTGGAATCACCCATCATAGGATACCTATCATAAGACCTTAATTGCCGTGGAAGGAGCTTGCACGCGAACCCTTAAGGACCTTCCGGAATCCTCCTACCCGGGAGCCTTATCGCCATAGAAAATCTGCAGGCAAAAGTATTTCGACACTCAGGGAAAGAAATACTTTGAAGAATTTTGAGAAACATTTTAACAATATCTGATAAATAAATCTATATTTTCCGGATTTTTTCCCGATTCTTCTTAGAAAAAACATGTATTGACAGAAAGACCCGTTTCCAATTAGTGCAAAACTAATTAATTTATAAATTTGCATTCATCTCTACTAATATAAATCATTATAAATGTTAATATGTAGCTTAACCTTCGCATTCATTCCAATCGCCCATTCCGTTCAGGACATGGTCGATTCGACTCGAGCCCATAACGCACTGCGCGAGCCGCGGGAAAAGTGTAATTCCGTCAGGGGTGAACCCCTGTCCGTGAGCCCCAAGTAACGTATGCCCATGGCCGACCATGTAATTGACCCTTTCCTCTGGGCCACAGATCGTGTGCTTAGGGGACGAAGTTGAATTCAATGCATACGTATCATGAATGATGCCATTATACTAGGTATGGTTAGCGCCGCAGAGATACCTGGGTTTGAAGATTCTTAAAAAAGAAAGGTCGATTAGCCTTTAACTAAAGAATTTTAGAGCAATATTCATGGTTGGTATTAAAAGTATCGGTAGGGTTTTGGAAAAACAATTTATCAGATATTTTTCTTACAATGCCTCGGAAAAATTCTTCCAAGTACATCCTTTCTTGAGCGTCGGCGAACACTTTTGCCCGAGTGCCTTTTTCACGACTGGAAGGCCCCCTGGCTGGCGAATTCCGAAAGGTCCTTAAGGGTAATTGTGCAAACTTCTTTGACCGCACTTTAGGGACCAATGGTGATGTCCTTTGAGGGAGGATTTAACTTTTGGGAAGAATAGTCTGCTGGTACCAAGTCGGGACAGTAAGGGGGTTGGGAAATCGTCGTGATGTCGTTGTAGGTCTTCGCAAGCAGACACTCTCAACTCTGCTCTTGGTCGTCCGTCCAAAGACCTTCGGGATGGGCTTATCGCAGATATTTAGAATCTCTAAATTTTCATTGAATCCATTGTCATCTGTTGTATGGCAATATGATCTGCGATAATGCGCACACTTAATCAATACGGTCTGATTCGGTCACTTCACGCACTCATCAGGAAAATACTATTACCGATACTTACTACAAACCAATCTTGTGTTTGTTGAATCCCCAAAATTATTCAGCCGAATATATTTTAAAACGGAATTGATATTCCCAAACTGTTTTCAGTTACAATCTAATATATTCATTTGTACATTAACAATCGAATATATGGGATGAGAATCAATATTAATAAAACAAAGGTTATGCGATTTTCCAGAAAGAAAAAGGCTTAGCTAAATATTAAAATAGGCGGGGAAAAAATAGAGCAGGTAGAACAGTTTACATATCTCGGAAGTGTTTTGGACCAACACGGTCAAAGTGGTAGGGACGTAAGGAGAAGAATTGCGCTAGGCAAGGAGGCTTTCTCAAGGAGGAGGGAGTTGATGACGAGGACGTTGAGTAGGGATGTTAAGACAAGACTCGTAAAAACTCTGATATGGAGCGTAGCTATGTACGGCGCGGAAACGTGGTCGCTGAAGCAGGAGGATAGACGTAGATTGGAGGCTTTTGAAATGTGGGTGTGGAGAAGAATGGAGAAAGTGAAATGGACCGAAAGGAAAACAAATGAGGAAGTAGTAGAAATGGTGGGGGAGGAGAGGGGTTTGTTGAGAGAAATCCTATGGAGGCAGGAAAAATGGATGAAGGGCGTATTGAGCGGTAGTGGAATGTTGAAGAGGGTAATGGAGGGGAGAATGTTGGGCAAGCGAGGTAAGGGTAGGAACAGGATAGGGATGTTGGACGGGATGAAGGGAGGAAAGAAGTACACCGAGATGAAGAGGGACCTGATATAGATTAGTTTGCTAGGTGGGGAGTCACAAAATGTTTATTTGATAGTTGTGTCCATCCAAAAACCTACCTTAACCGGTAGATTACCTAATACTAATCGAATATATTTAATGCTTATGGAGTACCCAGGTTTTCTAAGCAATTCTTGCCCAATCTTATAATATCCTGGCTCCGTAATATCATGTAAAATGTGATAAACGGAATTTAAAAATCATTGTGAGCTCTTCGAGCATAGTTTGAATGCATCCTCAAACATAAGGATTGGGATTCACTCCACCGGTTTTTTTTACATATATTGGTGTGAATGAATGCAAAAACTAAACTTTAGAATAAAAATCGAGTAGAAACGAATTGTATACTCTTCGATCGAAGAATTAGTCATTTTTTTCACAAATTAGGTTTTGATTGGAAATGCAAATA
Source organism: Hetaerina titia (assembly GCA_037158775.1). NCBI lineage: Eukaryota > Metazoa > Arthropoda > Insecta > Odonata > Calopterygidae > Hetaerina > Hetaerina titia. Next base: position 3,408,206 of record CM073770.1, on the reverse strand, counting down.
ACTCAATCAATAAAACACTCAACCTGAGGCGAGGATGAATGACGCTTTTGGGTGGAGACATGTTCTCACTCTTTCAAACCTTTCTGTCAATTGGCCAGGGGATGCTCCGTTTCTCTTTCGTCGGCAAATAGGAATTGCTTACTCTTGTTTTAAGAACCTCCCTGGGAAGAGAGTGCTACCCTCTATTGTACATGAAACGAAAATATCAAAAATTTGTTGATAAGCAATAGCATTTGTTTTGGACCAAAATGGACAGTAATAGACGTAAACAGAATAATTGCGCTAGGCAAAGCGGCATTCATAAGGAGGAGGACGGAGACGTTGAGTAGGGAGGTTAAGAAAATACTCGTAAAGACTGATATGGAGCGCAGCTATGTACGGCGCGGAAACGTGGTCAATGAAGTAAGAGGATAAACTTAGGTTGGAGGCTTTTGAAATGTGGGAGTGGAGAAGAATGGAGACGGTTATATGGACCGAAAGGAAACAAATGAGGAAGTGCTAGCTAGGTATGTTGAAAGGTGAGGTGAGGGGTTTGTTGTGAGAAATCCTATAGAGGCAGGAAAAATGGCATATTAAACGGAAGTGGGATGTTGAAGACTGTGAGATAGGTGGTAGAATGTTAGGCAAACAAGGAAAGGGCAGGAACAGCGTACGGATGTTGGAAGGGAAGAAGGGAGGAAGAAAGAACACAGCGAAGAAGAGGGACTTTGTGGTAGAATAGGACGTTGTTTGTGCTTTTTTGGGAGAGACGGGATGTTTATTCGATAGTTGTGTCCATCCGAAACCTACTTAAACCGGTAGAAAACCCAAATAAATAAATAGCATTTGATGCTATTTATCGCAAATGCTTTTCCATTATGAATGCGAGAATTGTAATTGAATTTTAGAACCCCTTCGCACACATAACTTTATAGAAAACAGGTAATATATTTTAAAGTTCTTTAGTCGAAATGTGTACACACCAGTTTCAACTCACTTTACTCAACTCCGCCTTAAGATGTGTTTTCAAAGCAACGTTGGGCGTTCATCCCTTTAAGAATCAATAATATAGTAATTGAATCTTGTAAATTCAAGACCATCTTTTTTACTATGGCATGATCGTTTCCTTTCTCTCGTTTTATTATTCTGTGAACTGCACCCGATGGTGCCGTACCGAGTGAGAACCATCGGGCTACAACAATAAATATTCTGTGGGACTTAAACTAGGTGAATTTTTTATCATTATACAGCGTTACCACCAAGTGACGCCTGACGACCTCTTTCTTGCCCACGGATACCTTGCCTCGCCACCTGGGAAAATGATCTTAGGCGTGGAGTTTAAGCTCTAGGAACGGGAAATGCACGACACTTGCGTTTATTGGATTTCGATCCGTGCGCAACGAGGGAGTCGTTACGGCACCGTTCTCACTTACCGTTGTTTGCAACACACGCCGATGTTGGTGAGAGGACAAGGGATTGTATGGAGCAAGTCGGTAGGATCGAAGATAGCCACCACGGATCGAAGATGAAACAATTAGAGGGGAAGAATGCTTCCTCTCTCTCAAGAAAATCGTTAAAAGGATTTGAACTCCTTGAATATAAGCAAGCGCTGGTTCCTCTGTACGTAGACAAGTAATACTCGAGAGATTGAAATTAGTTCGATTAGTTAATAAGACCTATTTCACTTCTCAATTTGTATCCAATACGGGCAAATTTAAAATCTTATAAGATTATATACTTATGTATTATTACTAGAAGGGTAAATTGTCAGCCCAAATCACCTATAGCACTAATGCAAAGGCTATCCAGAAAGTGACAACCGTTATTCTATAAAAATGCACTGTAATAGGAAAAATGTATTATTTTCTTCTCAAAACTACATATCTCTAAAAATTTTATTCATATTCGTTGAATAGATTCAAACATTTGCAATATCTCTGGACTATTTTTCAAATTCCTTCAGCATTAAAGTCAATCGCCTGAGATCGCAGCCGACCGATGACACGGCATCTTGAAGTTCCTCGCGTACAAAACATGAGTAGCAGCCTAACTAATCAGTCGTGTTTTTATTTGCGAAACTTAATCGAATAAATTTGTGGAAAACTTTCAGATATCGTAAAACTTCGGTTTTTTAGAACTTTTGGTCAATTTATAGATGCAGTCTATTGTTCGACACAAACGGGAACGGCCACTTCCGTCAACATCATGGACATTTGTCCGCTCACTCTTAAATGAACGACAACACTGACACACAACCTTTGCCACCATTACATTTGGTCCATACAGAGCACAAATTGCCAAAAGATGAATGTCAGCAGCTTTGAAGTTTTTTTTTATCAATTGAACCTTATTATTGAACAAACTTCACATTTGGCGGGAATTTCAATTGTATTGTTCATTTTGACTCGCTATTGAAAACAAACGTCAACCTGCGCGACCTTCCAACCAGTGCAGATCGACGCGTACTGCCCTAACGTGTGTGCGTCAATACAGCAACCTCCACTACTTCTGACACTAATTGAAAATGGAGGTTACTTTCTGGACAGCCCTCGCAAATTAATATTAATTGGATAAAAGAATAAACAAGTGGATTGATCGGTTTTGACTTATCTTCATTAGATTAAGAGCTTTGGGGAAAAATTACAAAAAATGCATTTCAATATTCCTACTTGGAGGCACTGCAGGACCAAGAAGAAAGGGCAAATTCTCTAATGGATAACTACTAGATTAGTAATGTTAACTTTTGCAATTACCTCAGCAATGTACTCATCTCTATTTTTTTAGAAAAAATGTCACTTACAATTCCATGAGTGAACTTTATTACCACCCCTTCAATTAATCTCCCGATAGTCGACATCTAGATCGCTAAATCACGTTATCAGCCCAGCTTCAACCATATCACCGGAAACCATAGACCTCTTTTCCAAATAAAATTTAATAGACAAGTCCCAATGCCTTTAAGTTGTTAGAAATTCTAATAAATTTCAGCTCTTCTTATTGAGTTATGTTGGACATGGGCGGCGCACTTAATTATAAGTGCTTTTTTGTTTGCTTCGTAGCGCGTTCCCTAAATTACCTAATCCTACTGCTTATGTCAGCAGGCAGTACATTCTTTCTTCTTTCTTCATAGCCTCTTTGGTCCTCGTTTCATTTTAGCCCCCCCCCCCCTGCTGGTAGCAATACACGTACGTAGGATAAAACAGCCCACGGAATTTGAGTAATATCCTGGGAACTTTCCTGGGGCCTGCAATTCCACAATTTAATAAAGACACGTTTTATGCGTGCACATAAATTATGGCGCATGACCCGAAGCATCTCGGTAACGTTTCCAGTTACCCCGTGAGGTACCGAGTTTAAAGCTCCCGGACGTCGTTCAGCTCTGAATTCTCTGGTGACGTAATGCGTTGTGCAAGACGTAATAAAAACAGTTTGTTTGGGCAGCTGAGGAGCAGACAGCGTGTAACTGGGAGACTATGGGACAACTTTTTATGCACTTTTATGTAGCCATTTATTTTCGCATGCTTTCAGTCCAATTATCTTACCTCTGGAGACAGTATTATCGTTATTATTTAAATAATTATGGACAGGTTGAGTGTATGGTGGTACACACGTCGTTATTATGATCTCAATCAAAACTTGTGTATTGTTATGCACCCCAAATTCCTGACGGTCCAACACAAAATGCAGTCATTGTGGAGTTTATCACCATTGTTCAATCGCTGCCGAACACCTATTCTTCAAATTCGTAACATTCGATGAAAAGGGCTCAAACAGCCTTCCCAGTAGCTGGTTCTATTTAACTTTACATTTATTTGAACCGGAATATTTTTTTATATTTAGTGTTATCCTTATTACTTTAAAACTGCGGTCGTATTTTCTCTTTGAAATTTTATTTTGTAATTTCTTTTTCTGAAATCGTCCCACGTTTAGTCCTTAACATCTATTCCACACATCGAAGCAAACCCACTGCTTTTTCTACAATTCTAAAACGTGCCCAAAATCAGAATACCAAGCTTGTCCATTAGAATATTTGTTTTTTTCTTTTGTGGCTACTTTCAATTTCTTACTCCTGATGATGATGATAGCTAGCGGTTGACCGACCGACCGACGATATTCTCGGTCTCTTGACCGTCTGCATTACTGCGTCCAGCTGAAAGCTGTTTACAGAAAACATCTATTTGGGTGCGTTTCCATTACTCATTACCTCATGTTAAAATTTTTTAAAAATATTATCCGTTATTTTTATACTAACGTTTTTTTTTATCTATTTATTTTTATTAAAAATATAAGCATTTTTCCCCGTTTTTTTTCTTCCTTGGTTATTCATTGGGCACAGGGACATGTGCCGTTGTTCCCACTTTCGGTCTTTTGTGAATTGTCAGATCTCCAGGAGAGTAACTCCATAGGTCTATTAAGAGAGGATTTTCGGTGCTTCGTAATGACGCATCCATGTCCATTGCCATCTTCTTAGCGATGGTCAGGATAGGCGTTAAGGTGAGGTCCTTTCTCAGCTCTCTGTTTCTTATGAACCATGGGGCTCCGACGAATCTCCTTACGATTTTATTCTTCGCCGATTGTATCTTGTTAAGGTGACTTTTGGCAGCTTGCAGCCATACTGGAGCTGCACAAGTTAGGAGCGGACGGATCATGGCCGTATAAATAATTTTCTTTGTTTTTAGATCTAAGAGTGATCTTGGTTGCAGTATGGGACTTAACGCTGCCGCCGCTGCTGTTGCGTTTCCAATAGCCTGTTTGATGTGCTGGCTCCATCTGAGGCCTTTATCAATAATGACTCCTAGGTATTTAACCTTATCTTTCCTAGGGATACAGTCGTTACCCAGGAAGAGGGGAGGCCCCACTCCTGCTTTTGGCCTCCTGGTAAACGTCATATGCACGCTTTTCTTGCTGTTGGCTTTTAGTTTCCAGTCAATCAGCCACTCGTCTAAGTTGTCTAGCTGGGACTGTAGCCTATCAGCAGCCCAAGACGGGTTTCTGGCTTGAGCTGTAATCGTGGTGTCGTCGGCGAATAGATATAGTTCGGTGCCAGGGTTACGTGGTACGTCGTTAATGTATACTGAAAATAGTAATGGCGACAGAACGGAGCCCTGTGGGACACCGGCATTGATGCTCCTTCTCTCTGAGATGCAGCCGGCATTGTCGACATGGAAGGTTCTTCTTTCCAGAAAGGACTTAAAAATGTCTAGTAGATACGTTGGAGTTGGTGAGTTTGTGAGCTTGAGGAGTAAACCCTCTGACCAAACACAGTCAAACGCAGCTTCCAGATCCAAGAAAGCCGCCTGAGTGATCATTTTCTTGTTAAAGCCATTTGTGATGTACTCAGTTAGCCTTAGTATCTGGTGAGTTGTTGAGGTCTTGGGCCGGAACCCTGCCTGCTCGGGGATGATTACTTCCTCCAGGAACGGGCTTAGTCGATTTTTGACGGCTGATTCAGAGTTTACCAGTGGTGTTCAGTAGGCTGATCGGCCGGTATGACGCCGGGTCACTGAGTGGTTTTTGTGGTTTCGGTAACATTTTGATCTTTTCCCACTTCCTTTAAGGCAAATGAAAGGATGTACACCGTGAAAGAGAATTTCTCATTGTGTGGTGTGACGCTTAGTTACATGAAATTGAAATTGAAAAATAAACACCTAGCTTTTCCGCATAGACAATTTTTATTCACTTCCTAGGTTTCGTTATGATATAACATCTTCAGATCTGAAGATGTTATACCATAACGAATATTTTATACCACACCTGAAGATGTTATACCATTAAAAAAACCTAGTTAGTGAACACAAAATTTTCTATGTGGAAAAGCCAAGTTCTTTATTTTTCAATTTCAATGGGAACATTTTTCACCAAGTCACGCCAAAAACTGTTAGATGTATGACATTGTATTTAGTGCCGCCGTACAGGAAACTCAAATATGCAGCAATCAACTTAAAAATGTATTCTATTCATTTTTGGTATCATTTATTCGGAAAGAGTGGATAGAAAGATTACTTCATTACGTTTATGGATTTAAGAGATGAATTGCACAGAGAAGTTAACCATTTTAGGAGACAATTTTTTCAATGCCCTTAGCCCTTAATTCATAATTAAATGTTTTTAAGTAATACACGATATCTTTTGGGATTATGGAAAATAATGGCGAACGAACTGCACTGCCAGCAGCATAAAAATAATGTTATCGATCTAAATAAGAGGCATGTAAAAGAAACATGACCGATTTCTTTTCCCTCCCTAGCCCTTCCCTCACTCCCTCTTCACTCACTCCGCCACGAGGGGGCGAGGGACAGATGCGGGAAAACGTTTCCAACTGCACGTCAATTAATCCTCGAGGATTTCTCTCCTCCTGGAAGAGCCAAGCCCACTCGGGGACGAGAGGAGAAGAGTCGGCGGTCAGATGGAGGGCCCACTCGCGTGATCGGGCCCTTCGTGCAGGGCGAAGGAGTTCCTCCCTTCCGACCGCTCTCATAATCGCTTTATGCCGGAATAAAGGAAGCATCCGTCGCTACGAAGGAGGGTGCTCTGCTTTTTCGTGTTCACGAAATGAACTTTAAGGACAGATTTGAATTAAGTCAAATTACACAGCTGGTGACTTTGAATGTACTCCGGATAAGAGAATATTTAATTCAGGTATTCGAGTAATTTTTTGCGTGAGATTTGCTCATTGGCTCAAGAGTTCTGTAAAATTCATACTCATAGGAATAGTCACAAATATCTGACCAAAGTTCGTGGGGTTCTCATTCATTTAATGAGATTTGTACGACATTTTTTAGTTCTGCAGTTGAGTTTTCTATTTTGAATCCTATTAATTCGCAATAACACTTGATTCAATATCATCTCCTAAAGGCGGAGCCTTGTTGATGCACGCATTGATCCCTCCCTCTCCATTGATCACTCTTTTCAGTTCATTGTGTGTTTTTACTCCGATAGAATTTTTTATATCAGCTATACATTTATTTCTTGGCCTTCCTATTTCTTTTTTTCCATAATTTGTCCCTCCATTATATTTCCCAGGAAGTTGTTATGCCTGAGAACCTGTCCAAAAATCTAGCTATTTTTCCGTCTCATTCATTAAATTTCTTTCGTCTTTAATTTCTCTCAATGCCTCTATGCTGCTTTACTTATCCGTCCTTCTTCTTCTTTTTATCCTCCTCATAATCCGCATTTCCATTGCTTCCAAATGAGCCTTTTCCTTCTTTCCCAATGTCCAAGTTTCCCATCCATATAATAATTCACTCCAACTAGACGTTTTTGCAAAGAATTTTCTAAACTCTAATTTAATGCGTTTGTTTCCTGAAGGATTCCTTTTACTTTCATGTGCCTTCTTCGCCAAGGCTATCCATCTTTTGCTTTCAGAGGTCTATCTCTTGTCTCTTGTAGTTACACTTGGGAGTTCTACTCCCAAGGTAGTAGAACTCTGCCAGTTGGCTTATCACTGATTCCACTATCAATCAATTCACGTGGAGTTACTATATGCCCTGTTTATAGAAACTACCATAGCTTCGGTTTTCTTCACATTTATTTTCAATTTCCATTTTTTTACAGCTGTGGACAGGGTATTGAGAATTCTATTCACATCTTCAGCTGATTCTGCCAGGGTGTGATATATCACACACACACACACACACACACACACATACACACACACACACACACACATATATATATATATATATATATATTATTAGGTAATCTACCGGTTAAGGTAGGTTTTTGGATGGACACAACTATCAAGTAAACATTTTGTGACTCCCCACCTAGCAAACTAATCTATATCAGGTCCCTCTTCATCTCGGTGTACTTCCTTCCTCCCTTCATCCCGTCCAACATCCCTATCCTGTTCCTGCCCTTACCTCGCTTGCCCAACATTCTCCCCTCTATTACTCTCTTCAACATTCCACTACCGCTCAATACGCCTTTCATCCATTTTTCCTGCCTCCATAGGATTTCCCTCAACAAACCCCTCTCCTCCCCCACCATTTCTAGTACTTCCTCATTTGTTTTCCTTTCTGTCCATTTCACCTTCTCCATTCTTCTCCACACCCACATTTCAAAAGCCTCCAATCTACGTCTATCCTCCTGCTTCAGCGACCACGTTTCCGCGCCGTACATAGCTACGCTCCATATCAGAGTTTTTACGAGTCTTGTCTTAACATCCCTACTCAACGTCCCCGTCATCAACTCCCTCCTCCTTGAGAAAGCCTCCTTGCCTAGCGCAATTCTTCTCCTTACGTCCCTACCACTTTGACCGTGTTGGTCCAAAACACTTCCGAGATATGTAAACTGTTCTACCTGCTCTATTTTTTCCCCGCCTATTTTAATATTTAGCTTAGCCTTTTTCTTTCTGGAAAATCGCATAACCTTTGTTTTATTAATATTGATTCTCATCCCATATTTATCGCACTGAACCTCCAAATCACTCAACAATGCTTGCAACCCCTTGGCTGACTGAGCAATTAATGCTTGGTCATCAGCAAACCTAACCGATTTTACGAATTCCCCTCCGACTTTCATTCCTACCTCCAGTTCTTCCCATGCCTCTTTAATCATTTCCTCTACATATACGTTGAACAGTACCGGTGACAATGGGCAACCCTGCCTTACACCTCTTCCTAACACTGCCCATCCGGACTCTCCGTTCCCCACTCGCACCTAAGCAGTCTGAGACATGTACAAGTTGCGGATCAGTCTCCTGTCCCTCCAATCAATTCCTATTTTCTGCAATACACGCATTAATTTTTCTCAATTCACTCTATCAAACGCTTTTTCGAAATCTACAAAACAGGCAAAAACGTCCTGATTGTATTCTATATTCCTCTCGACTAGTGATCTCATTACTGCATTGGCATCACGCGTACCTCTTCCTTTCCTGAACCCAAACTGATCATCCCCTAAGTAATCATTTGCCTTACTCTCTATCCTTTTGTTGATGATCCTGAGAATAACTTTAGCTGCGTGGGATATCAAACTTATCGTTCTGTAATCCTCACATGATATAGACTTTGCCTTTTTTGGAATAGGCACTAACACCGATCTCACAAAATCTTCCGGCCAGATTCCTTCCTCATGGATACTACAAATCAGCCCATATATGGCCTTCTTCCCACCTTTCCCTAACCATTTCAACATTTCTACAGGAATATTGTCCACCCCCACAGCCTTATTTGCTTTCATCTCCTTTAATGCCCTTTCTGTTTCATCGTCGAGATTGCCTGGACCTAAGCTATCTTCTTCTACGTCATGTTCCTTTTCTATGTCTAACCTTGTCGGCCTAAGTTCTTTACCATACAGTGTTTCTATATATTCCTTCCATCTCTCTTGGATTTTTCCTGGTTCAACTATTATCTTACCCCATTTATCTTTAACTGTTAGCACAGATCTTGCCTTCTTACTACCCGATAATAACTTAACCTTGCTGTATAGAGCACCAATTTCACCCTTCTTCTGTAAACTTTCCATATCCTCGCATTGCGTTTTCCACCATTCTTCTTTTGCTTTATTTGTGGCCCTTCTCAGTTTATTGTTTAACTCTTTGTACTTCATTTTGCCTAACTCTGTGTTTACATTTTTCCATCTTCTTCTCTCATCCATCTTTGCAATCATCTCATCCGTTACCCATGGTTTCCTTATCCTTTTCCCGTTAACGGTTCCTATAGTGTCTTTAGCGGCTTCCAATATCCCTTCCTTGATACATTCCCATTTTTCTTCGATAGCACTCAGTTCTTTACCGTCATACATCATTTTCTCTACAGCCTCCTGATACTCCTTCCTCGTTAATTCATTTACTGCTTCTAAAATCCATTTTTTAACCCGCCGCCCTGGCCTTATCTTCTTGAAACGAACATTACATTTCATAACAACTAAATTGTGGTCAGAGTCCGCATCCGCTCCTGGGAAACTGTGCGAATTTATCACACTGTTCCTAAACCTGTGCCTAACCATAATATAATCTAACTGATACCTTTCTGAGTCAACTGGCATTTTCCATGTATACCTACGCCGTTTTTGGTGTCTAAACCATGTGTTAGTGATGACTAACCCCTGTCTCCTGCAGAATTCAATTGCTTTCTCCCCGCGTTCATTCCTCGTGCCTAACCCATAGTCCCCCACCTCACCACCATCTCTTCCTTCGACTACCGTCGCATTCCAATCCCCCATCACTATCAAATGTTTCCCTGCAGGAACACTCGCGATGATATCCTCTAACTCATCGTACATCCTATCGACTTCTTCTTCCTTGTGGTTGCTCGGTGGCGTGTATACCTGAATAATGACCAAGTTCGTCGGCTCTATATATATATATAAATATATATATATATATATATATATATATATATATATAAGTGTATATATATATTCTATATACATGTCACAAATATACATATCACATATTTTTACATATATATCACATATACGATTTGTGACAAGTGTGATACCTTCTGAAAATCTAATGCAGTCTTCCATTTATCCTTATTCTATTTTTTTGCTCCTCCATTGTCTTCAGAGACTCTTCCATATATAAGTTAAATAGCTAAGGCGAAAGGGGATTCCTTTCCTATTATTTGAATTGCTTCTTTCTCACATTCATTTACATCTATAAAAGTGCTTTTGTTCTGGTTGAGCAGAAACATAAGTTTCTTACCTTTGTAGTCTATTCCTTTCTCCTCATGGCCAAATCAATCTTCTCCAACAATTTACTCCGTTTTCTTTTTTATACTGTTTACCTTGGAGGAATGTGACAGAATAACAATTCCGTATTTCATGTTTTCGAAAGCTTTTCCTATTTTTCGTATCATAATAGTTTTGCTTTCGTTAATTTTTGTTTTATAGTGTTTGGAAAACAAGTGATTCTTAGATTTCTATTCTTAATCTGTATTCTGCAATTACTTCAGTTTTGATCTATTGTGCCACTCAAGAGACTCTTTGTGTGCAATAGATTTTTGATGAAATAGGTTTATTAACAATTTATTGGTCGTTTTTCGTCCGTCAAGATGTAATCCCATGCTCAATCTTCTTGCCTATATTACATTAAATGTATCCGTAAACAGGGAGAGTTGCCAATGAAATTATAATGGCTTGCAAAACAAGTATCAAGAAAAACTATCGTTCATTAATGTTATCCTCGAAAAAATAAACATAAAACATTAAAAAGATCTATGGCGATTTTATGATAGAAATTTACACCTTGGAGTTTGGCAGATTACGTTTATATGTACGCAAAAACATTATAAATTATCAATTGTGACATTTAGAACCTACAGACTCCATGTAGATTACACGAATAAACATTACTTACACTAATTTCTAAAGACTTATAAAACAAAGAAAACCCTGTCACACGCTCCCGTGGTCGATTTCAGATGAGACTTCAGCCCTTCCTCCCTGTTGCTCCGTCACTCGTCTTCATTTGGACCAAGACCCGTTTCTTCCATGCCAGCCTTCTTTCTTTCCCGCCCGTTATGCCCCGTCTGCCAAATCCATATCATCCCAAGGAATTTCAATCGCTCCGATTCTTCCTTACTTTAAGAGTATTACACGTGGGCGGCCTTTTGCCCTCTTCTTTTCGCTCTGTCCCCACCTTCTAAATTTATTGGTCCATCTGCCATACATCCCATAAAAGGTGTAATTAAGGAAATCATTGCAGTGTTTTGTTACTTATGCAGACATTTCTACACTACAAATCACGATAACTTACATCGAAATGTTTGGTGATGGGGCGGAGGGGGGATGAAAATATGTCAGAAAGGGGTAATTAAATGTCTATTGTTAATACCTGGACAATTCCAGGAATCCAGGAGCCAGATTAATGCTTGCTCTATTGTTTTGAGTTTCAGGAAACCCACCTTCTTTCAATTTGCACCACATATTTCCATGGTCTGTAATCTTTGCGATTAACCTTAAAAGACCTATATCCTATACTAATAAACCATAATTCCATCGTCAGCCTTTTCCCCAAATGTCCCTCTGTTACTTTCAAACGCAATGCTAACTTATCAGGTCTTCTCAAATCAACCAATCCACTCCTTAAATCCTCGCCCCGTCACAAAACCACTCCCATGCCCTACAATAAACCTAGATGCAAAACATGTTCTATTTTCCAAACCAGAATCCCATCCCTCTCCCACCCGATTTCTCCCACCAATTCCGTACTCCTCATTTACTTCCAGCAGGGTAGTTTACCTTCTGAAGTGCCAACTTTGCCCTGCCTTTTATATTAAACAGTGTACCACACCCCTGAATATGAGAATCAATTACCACCAAGGCTTATGCAAGAATTCTTCCCTGATTGGTATGTTCCCAAGTGCCCAAACACGACTCCGAACACAAGACTCCCTTTGACAAATACTATAGTATCCGTCTTAGCAACCCTCTGACCCTTCACTGAAACTCAAAAAAAAAGATCAAGCGTTCTTCTGACTCCTGGATTCTTGGAATTAGTCAGTTAATAATATTAGACATTAATTACCCCTTTCTAAATATAATTTCATCCCTCCTCCTCCCTCATACATATTATCCCCATCCCCCCTCCGTCCCTTCAATATTATCCCCACCCTTCCAAAAATCCCCCACCTAACACTTCCCCTCCAAACTCATCATTTCGCAAGCATTCTCCTGCGTTCCCCTTACATTCAGCATTTCCAGGCCCTCCTTTTCCTCAGTTCTGTCCTTCTTTACCTTGAGAAAGGTGGCTGGGACCACCGAAAATTCGATACCGAGTGAGTTTCTCTTTTATGCTTATGTCTTTTTGCCTTTGTTCACTAGTACTAACTTCATATACATTACTATTCACGTTAGCGAGACTTTCGCAAAGTGAAAGCAATTGAATTCTGCAGGAGAAACGGGTTAGTATCACCAACACATGGTTTAGACACCACAAAAAGCTCAGCTATATATGGAAAATGCCAGGTGACAAAGAAAGGTATCAGTAACATTATATTAAGGTTAGGCACAGGTTTAGGAACAGTGTGATACATTCGCACAGTTTCCCAGGTGCAGATGCGGACTCTGACTACAATTTAGTTGTTATGAAGTGTAACGTCCGTTTCAAGAAGAAAAGGCAAGGGCGACGGGTAAGGAAATGGAACATATAAGCATTAAATGGATAAACGAGGAAGGAGTATCAACAGGCCGTAGAGAAAATGATGGATGACGGTAAAGAACCGAGTACAATCGAAGAAAAATGGGAATGTATCAAGAAAGGGATATTGGAAGCCGCTAAAGACACTATAGGAACCGTTAACGGGAAAAGGATAAGGAAACCATGGGTAACGGATGAGATGATTGCAAAGATGGATGAGAGAAGAAGATGGAAAAATGTAAACACAGAGTTAGGCAAAATGAAGTACAAAGAGTTAAACAATAAATTGAGAAGGGCCACAAATAAAGCAAAAGAAGAATGGTGGAAAACGCAATGCGAGGATATGGAATGTTTACAGAAGAAGGGTGAAATTGGTGCTCTATACAGCAAGGTTAAGTTATTATCGGGTAGTAAGAAGGCAAGAACTGTACTAACAGTTAATGATAAGTGGAATAAGATAATAGTTGAACCAGGAAAAATCCAAGAGAGATGAAAGGAATCTATAGAAACACTGTATGGTAGTGAACTTACCGACAAGGCCGAAGTGAAGGCCGACAAGGTTAGACATAGAGAAGGAACATGACGTAGAAGAAGATAGTTTAGGTGCTGGCATACTCGACGATGAAATAGAAAGGGCATTAAAGGAGATGAAAGCAAATAAGGACGTCAGAGTAGACAACATTCCTAACTCATTCTTAGTATCTATGAGGAAGGAATCTGGCCGGAAGATTTTGTGAGGTCAGTGGTAATTCCTATTCCGAAAAAGGCAAAGGCTATATCATGTGAGGATTACAGAACAATAAGTTTGATATCCCACGCAGCTAAAGTTATTCTCAGGATCATCAACAAAAGGATAGAGAGTAAGGCGAATGATTACTTAGGGGATGATCAGTTTGGGTTTAGAAAGGGAAGAGGTACGCGTGATGTCATTGCAGTAACGAGATCAGGAAGTATTTTCCTGCTTCGTAAATTTCGAAAAAGCGTTTGATAGAGTGAATTGGGAAACACTAATGCGTGTATTGCAGAAAATAGGAATGGATTGGAGGGTCAGGAGAATGATCCTCATCCTGCAGATTTTTGGTTTTGAATGCGGTTTTTCTTTTTCCCTTTTCTGTGCGGTGACCTAACACCCCCGCCACACACCCTTGCCGCAGCTAGCGCGGTATTATATTGATGTAGATGTACACATCTCCGACATCTCAGGTGCGAATGGGGAACGAAGAGATGGGCATTGTTAAGAAGAGGTGTAAGGCAGGGTTGCTCATTATCACCTGTGCTCTTCAACATATTTGTGGAGGAAATGATTGAAGAGGCCTGGGAAGAACTGGAAATAGGAATGAAAGTCGTAAGGGAATTCGTAAAATCGGTAAGGTTTGCTGATGACCAAGTATTAGTTGCTCAGTCAGCCAAGAGGTTGCAAGTATTGTTGAGTGAATTGGAGGTTGAATACGATAAATATGGGATGAGAATCAATATTAATAAAACAAAGGTTTTGTGATTTTCCTTTTGAAATGTGGGTGTAGGGAAGAATGGGGAAGTTGAAATGGACCGAAAGGAAAACAAATGAGGACGTACTGGAGATGGTGGGCAAGGAGAGGGGTTTGTTGGGAGAAATCCTATGGAAGAAGGAAAAATGGATGAAAGCCGTATCGAGCGGCAATGGGACGTTGAAGAAGGTAATAGAGGGGAGAATATTAGGCAAACGTGGAAAGGGTAGGAATAGTATAGGGGTATTGGAAGGGATGAAGGGAGGGAAGAAGTACACAGAGATGAAGATGGACCTGATGTAGTTTAGGTTGCTGGATTAGGTTTTGTTTGGAGTTAGAAAATATTTATTTGATAGTTGTGTCCATTCAAAAACCTATTTTAACCGGTAGATTACCTAATAATATATATATCTCGTCTCTCGCCTTCTTTGCTCTCAGCGTGTTACGGTACTGTATCATCACCTGTGGCTCAAAAAAAAAGAAAATATCTTTTTTGTGCGAGCATGGGAGATTAATTTTCTATCAATTATACATTGGGCTCCAATTTCTGGAACCAATTACTAACACCTTTTTAATCTTTCTGTCAATTTTCTGATGAATTCGTCACCGGCTGGACTTACTTTTTTGGATTATATAAAATGCATTAAGCACGCGCATAAGGAATTACTGCTTTAGAGGTATTAGAATCATCAAGTAAGTTTTTTTTTCAATACTGACATCACTAAAAATTTTAAATGATGATTGATGTTGATAATGAAATGAAAATTATGATGGTTGATGAGCAAGAGAATATTTCGTTGGTATATTAAAGGAACAACTGGTATGATTGCTCCATCGAGTTTCTTTCCTACGTTGATCATCGAGGCCACAGCTTCACGGGGTCACGGTATTAGATGCGTCTATATCCCGGCGATCAATTCTCCCGTGGCGATAGAAACAATTTTTTTCCCTATGAACATAAACATATGAAACAAAATTGTCCGACCGTTAAACCTACTTGTTGACTGAATCACGCGTAGGATTTCCAATTTGAGCTCCCTCTCTCCGTCAAGTTTGAGTTGCCTGATGGGGAGTCCAAGGTTCGAAAATATCTATCCAAATCTTTGACCGAGGTCTTTCGACTTTTCAAAACGTGAGTTAACTGTATTCTGACAGGCCGCTTTTCTGCGGCCGACAGGCAGTTTATCTCCGGAATTATTTTATGGAGAAGGGTTCAACGTGCTTTTCCAGAATATATTTTGCCCAAGCCTTTTCCATTTTTAATGCGATGCCGAGTGTACGTATTTCAGTGCATGCATATCGATTTAGGATCATCTAGACCATCTGTAATTTCGAACAATATTGGGGAATTAAAATGACAATAAAACCGCAGTTACATCAAACAGGTTGGAAATGAAAAATTACCTACTATGTGATTCCACGGAAAATATATTTCGGTACGACCCGGGTTTCGACGCTCAACGTCATCTTCAGACGAGCGTGGAAACCCAGGTCGTATCGAATTAATTTCTTCTTGGAATCACAAAGCTACCATTTTTCCAAAATAGTGTTTTCTACAAATAGTGTGGTAAAAAACATGATAGACTTACATGAAAAAAAGAATTAAATGCTGAGCGTATATAAACATGCTTCACGTGTAACATTCAAATGATGAATGACAAAATTTGTTTAAATTGTTAAAGAAGATGAAATAAAATCACATTTTTTTACATGTAGGTACCATATTAATCCAAAAACAGGATGTTTAGAATATCGGATTGAAATAAACTTAATTAAGCCAGGAATAAATATTTATTCTTAATTTTCATTACATATCGTTGCGTAATACGTCTATTGTCTATATCAGAAAAGTAAAAAAAAAATTAAAACCATGAAATATTCAACATATTAACTATAAATAATGCAGAATGGAGACAATTAGAGATTTCAATGATTTTGGAAACCCAGTTGGTATTCTTGAAATAAATCGTAAATATTCACGCGAATTTAGGTAAAATGTAGGAATAATATAATTTATTTCATGTTATTCAAAATTCCCAATATCGCCAAATTTCCACTTGAGAGGTCATATATAGCGACTCTTTCCACACAAAGGAAATTCTTTCACTAGCAATGCACTGTTGCCATGGTGGCAGAGATCAAGCAAGGGGAAAGAGCCAAAACTACATGAGTGAAGGTATCTTAAAATTTCTCTTTGCCCTAAATTTAATCGGACATGTTGACGAGTCCATTTTTTGAGCGGCAGATGGGAAGATTTCCAACAATTCTTGGAAAAGAAATATTACCACAGCGAATGGTAGACTGTGCGTTGAAACTTTGCTGTCATTAATTTCAGATACATATTAAAATAATTATTGCGAAATATTTTCCAGTTCACAATATTTTTAAATGAATATCGCAAAGTATTCTTCATTAATATAAGAACGATTAAAACCTATTACTATCAAACATCATAAATAGCAAATAATAATACATTAAATAATTTTTAAACATAAAGTAGGATGTGTAAATTCTGAGAATTAACTTTTTTTTTAAGAATTTAATAAGATGTGCATAATCTCTCACAATTAGACGGCTTAGGAACTTATAAAAAAAGCAAAATAGAATGAGAAGTTTTATTTTAAAGCCAAGGGATAAATTTGTGAGCCACAGTCACCAATATTTTGAAATGAATAATCTTTAGAAAGTAAATGAAGTGGATCCCTAAAGGTAGATCCCTAAGACAATAGAATTTGATTTCTCCTGCCATGTGATCTTATTATCAACGGCTAAAATAATATCTTGGGTCCACATTTTTCTCCAACATTCGATGGAAAAAATTCAGCTAATATTTTTACAAAAGTGGTGAATTTCTTAATAGTTTTAATTTGACCAGTAAATTAAATCTTATTTTACTGAAAATAAATGGAATAATGGACACAATGCTACTTTAATAGAAGACGCAGAAAGGAACTTTCAACCCAAAATAAGGTTTGAGATAAGAAAAGGGAAATGTATGTTCATCTGATGAAAGCCTGATTTTAAAAAGCTTTTATCGAGGTGAAAACCATTCGATATTCACAGGAGCAAAATTGCAGCCTTCAGGACTAGATGTGCACAATAAATTGAATGTGGTATTTATTGCAAAATAAACTACTACTAGAATAATAGAATAAAAATAGTACTGCTGTACTATAATACTCGTACGTTCTTCTTCAAGGGATGACAGTCACATAGATCGAAAATCCAAACTAAATTTTTTTAGAATGTCAATTTTTAGTTAACGTGTCCTAAAAAGCACTTCAATTTAAAATGCATGCTAATATATTTCTATGGTACGGTCAGGTCGTTCACTTTAACCTAGGACTCCGTCCTAACAGTAGAAGTGAATTTTCAATCGGTTTTATCATTCGAGTTACTTTTAGCTTATTATTTGAGTGAATTTTTATTCTAATAAGCAAGCTGTGAATCTGAGGTAAACTCTTTTTAGTAATTTAAATATTGTTCAAATTACGTATAACCTATGTTTTGTATTTCTTTTCTCTCAATACTGCCGCACATTAAATTATAAAATTGTGGTTTACAAAATTATGTATTTTTAACGTTTAATGTAGCAACTGCACCCGAGATCAAATATTCATCAAAACCATTTTATTGACTGACATGCGAACAATAGCTCACGAGGAAATATAAAAATTGATATTTGATGTCCATGCTACTGCATATTAGTATTTATTAACAATTCTTATTGATCAAAAATAAAATAAGGTTAAAATATTGAAATTTTATCCCAACTTGTTATTTTTCATTTTATCAATTTCGCAGGAAAACGTAATGATACCAAACTATTTCCTCATTTAATAAGTTATACAATATTTATATATTTCCTTCACATCCTATTATATGTGATATTATTTTCGGTTTGATTTGACTACATAAAGTTTGCGTTACTTACTTCATATAATTACCTCTATTCTATTCAAATCCACTGAATTGTCTCAGAAAGCCTCAGAATCCGCCTAAGTTCATTTTTAACATGAGGCTTATACAATGTATATTTTTGCATGATGTACGCATTAATTCTATCCAGATGCTTGATATGCAGCCCTGTCTGTCTGATGTATGTGATAAGCGCAGCCAGTAACTCTATTTAGACTTATAGTACTATATGTCGAAGTTCCTTTCCTTCCCGAGCTGTCTTTCATAGTATATTATCCAAAACACATCTCGGGATCAAACAATTCTCCCGTTCTATGGGAAGATATTGTAGAATGGAGAAATACAACTGGGATGCTTAAGCGAGATCCACTCGATTAGTGGACAAATTAGTCAACGGTACTGGTATAAATAAAAATACTTATCTTCATGTTGTGTTGTTTCAAAAGCAGGTGAAATAATTTTTTTGGTAATTAATGTACGCCGTAAATTGGTTAGCGTGATTGATAATTGCTTTGAAGTGGAATTGTCCCTCGAGGTGGTTTATGAATGACGTCACACGAGAGAAGTGTTTTGGCATGGAGGAGAGATGGGAGAATATATGTGACGTCACATGGAAATTTTCGATATTTTGCATGGGAAGCATGAGAGGAGGAAGCCAACAACGGGAGTTAAGAGTTTCCTCCTATAGCACTGAGAAGGACGGATAATCTCAGTTTGATTTGGAAAGATAGGATTTTATTTTTTTGCCTCGGCTGTAATGAGAAATACCATATATGGAAAAATTGTGTCAAGCATTTTGGAATATTCCCTTGTACAGAGTTCAAAACGTCTCCTCATACCAAAAGGAATTCATAAATTTTTGGTTTTGGAACATCATCTCTATGTCATAAAATATGCATTGAAAGACATTATGCAGGAAAATATAGGCTAAAATCCATTCGTCTCTCCATAAAGGATTGTAAAAAGCATTAATTGTATTTTATCTTATTTTAATGAAAAGCAAACGCAAATCGGAGGATTTTTACAGGTTTCCGAACACGGATAAAATTTAAAATTCAGGAGTCTCAGCTTTAAGAGACAACTGAATAAAAAGAACCCAAATCAGAAGGAAAACGATTTGCATTTGAGGTGGTACTTTGCAAGTTAAAATTGAATAGTTATCATTACAATAATTTCACTGTGTCAAAATCACTCGCCTTGACCGGGATTCAAACAGGGATCCCTCGATACCCGGCCGAGTGATTTAGCCAGTTAAGCGATGGCTCAATTAATTTTTATTCGGTCCAGTACATAAGTTACACAGCAAGTGTTTACATGATACATAATATCAGCTTGTAGATTTTGGTTACAGATATATTTTTTCCCATATAGATGTATGCATAGATATATTCATACACATTTCTACACATAAACACAAATAAGTGCATATACACACATTCATATGTATGCATATACAATTGTGATCATCTGCAAAACTGTTGAAAGAAATAATGAGGAAAAGTTCACAAGATACACATTATATATGGTGAGGGTTATCGATTAGTTCGAATCACATTCTGTGAAGCAACTCTTCAACCACTGGCAAAGTGTGTCCGACACCGGGGGCGGCCACATCCGTTCCACCAATGCTTGCATACCTTCCGCTGATTTTTTTCGCTGTTCAAAACTGCATGAACTCCACGATTCAAGTGGTCATTATTAGAGTTTTGAAGCTCGGAAAGAGCCGAAAGTTCAGGGTGATCATATTTATGCCTGTAATGGCACCACCGCCGAACACTTCCCAGGTTTTATACATCTTTTTCAGGGATTCCCATTCTCTGAGCTTTTCGTCGCAGCCAAGAATCAAATGCGCGACGTTGTCTATTCGACCGCACGACGGACAAAGGGGCGAATCAGCTAGCCGTAGGTGGTGCCTCGCTTCCCTCGTCATGACCGTGTTCGCGATTAGGTTGAACGTTTGACTACGTGCCTCATCGATCCCTCTGCTGGTCACCCATTTTTCCAAGATAACGTCCTTCTGGATGTCTTTTTTCCCTGCTCGGCGAGCGCTCTGAGATACAGGGTCTTGACCCTAATTGTTTCTCCATCGCGCATGAGTGGGGCGACATTTTTATGTCATTTTGTGTAATTAGGCAAAATAAAGTACAAAGAGTTAAACAATAAATTTAGAAGGGCCACAAATAAAGCAAAAGAAGAATGGTGGAAAACGCAATGCGAGGAAATGGAAAGTTTACAGAAGAAGGATGAAATTGGTGCTCTATACAGCAAGGTTAAGTTATTATCGGGAAGTAAGAAGGCAAGATCTGTGCTAACAGTTAAAGATAAGTGGGGTTAGATAATATTTGAACCAGGAAAAATCCAAGAGAGATGAAAGGAATATATAGAAACACTGTATGATAAAGAACTTAGGCCGACAAGGTTAGACATAAAAAGGAACATGACGTAGAAGAAGATAGCTTAGGTCCAGGCATACTCGACGATGAAATAGAAAGGGCATTAAAGGAGATGAAAGCAAATAAGGCTGTGGGGGTGGACAATATTCCTGTAGAAATGTTGAAATGGTTAGGGAAAGGTGGGAAGAAGGCCATATATGGACTGATTCGTAGTATCTATGAGGAAGGAATCTGGCCGGAAGATTTTGTGAGATCGGTGTTAGTTCCTATTCCAAAAAAGGCAAAGGCTTCGTCATGTGAGGATTACAGAACAATAAGTTTGATATCCCACGCAGCTAAAGTTATACTCAGGATCATCAACAAAAGGATAGAGAGTAAGGCAAATGATTACTCAGGGGATGATCAGTTTGGGTTCAGGAAAGGAAGAGGTACGCGTGATGCCATTGCAGTAATGTGATCACTAGTCGAGAGGAATATAGAATACAATCAGGACGTTTTTGCCTGTTTTGTAGATTTCGAAAAAGCGTTTGATAAAGTGAATTGGGAAAAATTAATGCGTGTATTGCAGAAAATAGGAATGGATTGGAGGGACAGGAGACTGATCCGCAACCTGTACATGTCTCAGACTGCTCAGGTGCGAGTGGGGAACGGAGAGTCCGGATGGGCAGTGTTAGGAAAAGGGGTATGGCAGGGTTGCCCATTGTCACCGGTGCTGTTCAACGTATATGTGGAGGAAATGATTAAAGAGGCATGGGAATAACTGGAGGTAGGAAAGAAAGTCGGAGGGGAATTCGTAAAATCGGTTAGGTTTGCTGATGACCAAGCATTAGTTGCTCAGTCAGCCAAGGGGTTGCAAGCATTGCGGAGTGAACTGGAGTTTCAGTGCGATAAATATGGGATGAGAATCAATATTAATAAAACAAAGGTTATGCGATTTTCCAGAAAGAAAAAGGCTAAGCTGAATATTAAAATAGGAGGGGAAAAAATAGAACAGGTAGAGCAGTTTACGTATCTCGGAAGTGTTTTGCACCAATACGGTCAAAGTGGTAGGGATGTAAGGAGAAGAATTGTGCTAGGCAAGGAGGCTCTCTCAAGGAGGAGGGAGTTGATGACGGGGACGTTGAGTAGGGATGTTGAGACAAGACTCGTAAAAACTCTGATATGGAGTGTAACTATGTACGGTGCGGAAACGCGGTCACTGAAGCATGAGGATAGACGTAGATTGGAGGCTTTTGTAATAAGGGTGTGGAGAAGAATGAAGAAGGTGAAATGGACCGAAAGGAAAACAAATGAGGAAATCGTAGTGATGGTGGGTGAGGAGAGGGGTTTGTTGAGAGAAATCCTATGGAGGCAGGAAAAATGGATGAAAGGCGTATTGAGCGGTAGTGGGATGTTGAAGGGTAATAGAGGGGAGAGTGTTGGGCAAGCGAGGAAAGGGCAGGAACAGGATAGGGATGTTGGACGGGATGAAGGGAGGAAAGAAATACACCGAGGTGAAGAGGGATCTGATATAAATTAACTTAATAGGTGGGGATTCACAAAATGTTTATTTAATAATTGTGTCCATCCAAAAACCTACCTCAAACGGTAGATTACCAAATAATAAATAATATATATATATACATAGAGGTGTGTGCATATGTCCATATGAATTAATATTTTGGTCATTTGGCGGGTTTTCGTGTTGAATATATGTAAGAAAAATAATTTTTTGGGAATATATATATATATATATGTATATATTTATACATACATACATTTATACCATCAAACATCATGACAGACAGATACGGGTTTAAGGTCGATACGAGTTTCGTCTGTTTAGCGGGGGTACTTGTAGCGGGCGGAGTTTGGTGAAGGTTATGGAAGTGCCGTAGGAGCAATTATAGGATGCTCTCCGCGAATACATGTTTGTGACTCTTCGCAGTGCCAAACCGGAATTGGCAGGAGGGAAAGGGGGCAAACAAATCTGGGCCAGGCTGAGACCTTGTAGCACTCTGTCCGTTTTAAGTCCCGCGCAATCACAAGAGAGAGTTCGAGTGCATTTCACGTCGCGCCCCATCCCGAGGCCTTCGGAGGTGCGTACTTTAAGAGATTCACTGCTCCGCTGGCGCTGTTATTCGGCTCAAAATATCCGCATTGGCCTCCCGAGCGCGTGTGGCGTCCGCCTCCGTGAGATCCTCACCCGCAGCCGCGGTGTGTGATGAGGGAGGAATAGGGCGAGGAGAGATTTGAAAATGCGCCGCCATTACGACGCAAATAAATAAATTGTCTCTCTTCAAAATTAATTCATTGACGCACAAAAGCAAAAATAGAGTTTTTACGATAGAAATTAATTAGTTTCTTTTGTCAAATCCAGACCTAACAGCTGCTTCACCTCATCGTCCGATCCCGAATGATTACCCTCGAGGTGTCTCTTGAGTTGAGGAACAATATAAAAATCGCAAGGCGCAAGATCGGGGAATAGGATGAGTGTCACTCGCAGTTACTCGGAGTTGCTCGCAGCATTCCAAACCACGCTGTTTGTCCTCCTCTGTGAGACGGCGTGGTACCCATCGTACACAGATTTTATGGTCTTCCAATTGTTCCATAATGAAACCTTGGATATTTAAATATGGTTTGCGATACGCTTTTGAGGGTTTCGCCGGTCATTTTGAATCAAATCCAGTGATCGGACGTCCGCTGCGAATTTCACCAACAATCATGGCTTTTCCAGATTTACTACTACGAAAGTTTGCTACCCATCGATTTACAATAGGCCTATCAACAGCATCGTCACCATAAACAGCTTTTAAACGACGATGGATCTCAGTATGAATATCTTTTTGAGCGGTTAAAAAATTCGATGACAGTACGCTGTTTAACTCATGTTGACATAGCACTAGAACACGTCTCCATACTTCCGCTTCTCAAAATACACTGAGTGAATCTATTGACCTCAAACCTGCGCATGCGTGTTAAGGGAGAATTTACTTTCACATACCACCTGGAGTGCTTCTAAAGGTAATTTTGTTTGTGGTCTACAAGCATGTGCCCATTAGTTTTCAGCTTGTATCTTTGAAATTAACACAATAAGTCCTTTTTAAAACAATACCACTTTGATTACATGTGAAGTACGAACGATTTGTAAACAAATGTATCAATAATTATTTCGGCTTTTAAGACCATTAACGTAAAATTTTAGTAAAGAATACTCTAAACGAAAATAATCGATCGAAATGATCTCAAAACAGTATACATTACCTCATTTTTATGTCGACCTTATTTCTATCGAAGATTAATAAATAAGAATTCTTTAGCAAAGGGGAGAAGTAAACACGTACGTTTTCACTTATTCCTTTTACTGAAGAACTCCATTTCCTTGCTAATTTTTGAATAACGCACTTTGGTCCACAGATTCAACGCATAAGGTTGTAGATAATCAGCATCAGTATCTTCAATTCAAGTTTCCACTCGTGGATTTTTGTGAAGTTAAATACATAAATTAATCTCCTATTATTTGAAACTACACGGCCAATTTCACTACATCTTTCAATTAGCCCACTAAGGACAACCTTTAAATAATTCATAGACATTTTGTATGAAAAGAATCGGGAAAGGTTTCGACAAAACTAGATTTATTTCATTCGCTGAATTGTCTCAAAATTCTTCAAAGGGTATCCATTTAACGTTGACACACTTTCGCCAGTGGCTTTTTCACGACTCAAAGCCTCTCTAGTAGGCATATTCCGGGTAAGGGTTCGTGTGCAAGCTTCCTCGACGGCACTTAGGGTTCCATGATTGTGTTTTTTGATAAATAGTGGATTTCACTACAGGGAAAGTTTTTCAGCTACCTCGCCTTCGGGACGAGTTGAGCGCAAATCTTTCGCTTCGCCAAATTTTCAGTGTTAATACTGTGCACCATCACTGCATTATTAATGCCAATTCAATCTGCGATCGTGATTAAGCGACGGTATCAATTCATCACTCCACGAACACGTGGCACGTCGTCGGTTCTTGCGTCGACGACCGTCCAGCTCGGAGCTCGTCCTCCGCACTCTCTCGGTCATCTTTGAAGAGCGAGTGCCACACACAACTGCATTTTGTGACATACTCTCACACATAAACACTTTGCAAATAACGCCCAACGTCTTCGTAATCTATTTCCCCAGTCCAACTCATAATTTGAAGCCGCACCATTGTCCAATCGTTCACTGGATTTTGCGTTTGCACCAAGTCTTTCCACGGGGGTCGACTAAAAACACGATCTTGCCCGAAAGAACGCTCACAGACGAATGACATTTGACGGGTGTTGAAGGTCAGGTCCCCCCACCACCGAGCCTGCGTGGTGCAACGTAAAGTCACTCCAGGGAAGACTTCTTCACAATACTTTTGAATAAATCTTGGAGTTCTCCCCTGCCTCTCTCTCTACCACACATCAATGGAGGTAATCATAAAATTTTATTTAGTGAGTCTGGAAAATGGTGTATCAAATGTTATCTAAATTTTCTAAAACTTCTAGTTCCACGCAGATGTATTTCATTTATAGCGTCAAAAATTTGGAATTGAATATATTTTATAGAAAACATCTTTCATAAGTTTAATTAAACGATTTGCGTGAACATTTGAAGTGTGTGAGGCATGGAGATGATACGGCCCAATCATCTCCTTGGGCAAACTCATTATTTCGCATTCTTTGCATCAAATCCTATTCCTATAATCCCTGACACCAACTGCGGTTTTGGCTCCGTGGGCATTTCATCGAGACGTTAAAATGCATTTTGAACGTGTTTTGGATATAGTATTCGAAAAATGCTGTTTTAAAATATATTACAAGTTATTGCTATTTTATTGAATACATATGACACTACGGTTATCTTATTGATTATTAAAGAGTTGCTTGTAAAATTATGATTCGCCTCATGCCGTTATAAAATCGTTTCATTAGAAATTTAGTTTGAAAAAATAACTGAAAATATTCCATCGAAAAATAAATTATTCAAAAAATTCTTATTTTAAACATGTTTCAAGGGCTATCTCCACAGATCCCAAAAAAAGCCAAATAAATTATTTAAAATAATTCAGGAGAACTAACAGTTGGTATAAATATATAGCTATAACAAATAATGGTCATTGCAGATATTTCTATTGAAAATATTTATGATACATACATGATTACCTTAAAAGGAAGTTTTCATATCAATTTTACATTTTAAATTTCACTTTTTGTACATTTTCCACTTTCAAGGAAGAGGGAGAGAAAGAATATAATATAGAACTTAAATTTATGAATGAAAAGTCAATATTGCTACATAGTTGTAAGGAAAATATTTAATTTCACCCCCTTACACGGAAGTCGTTTTCCCTTGAGTCTCTTGTCCGGAATTTTCTCGCATTGTATGCTACTTGCATCAAATCAATCAACTGATATAATTGGCCCACGGAAGTAGAAATGTGCCTTTTTACGTTTGATTGAGGCATATAACGAGTACTCGTATATTGCTGCCTCAAATTAATGTGAAAACGTGTACACAAGAGCGACTCTAGGCAGCACGATCATGCTGAAACACTATGGGATATTTACTCTCTTTCACCTCGGCGCCATCTCCTTCTTTCTGGGACATCGAATGCCACGCAGAGGGAGATCTCCTCTCTGATTCCAAAGAGACCTTCCTTAGGTTAGACGTGGTGCAGGAGAGGGGAGGTGGTCGCTAGGAAATGGACAGAGACGAAAGAGGAGATTCGAAAGAAGATAAAGGGGAGGCCGGATGGAGGAAGGAGAGTGGAAAGGGACTGTTGGGTTCATAAGATATTTGAATGCAAATTGGAGATGAAGATTTGGCACGAGGAACTCCCTGGAGGTGATGGAAGGAGGGGGAGGAGCCAGGAGCCAGGGAGGGGGAGCCATTAAACCAGGAGCACACTTCATTAGAGCAATGTGCAGCCGAATAAATGCCTGTCTGCAGTGATTTAACAGAACAAACACTTCCATTACGCTATCCCTCTGGAGACTGCTATTAATCACAGGGCTCGCGTCAAAGGATCCGCACACAAGTAGCGAAATGTCCAAACCATATTAATCAGATGTGAGACATAATATTTGTATTCAGAAGCGAGACATACTTTGATAATTTGAACAGATAAAGGTTAAATTCTTTAAATTTTGTAACTTTCGTATCTTTACAGTCATTATGTTTAGGAAGATTCAATCAACAGTATAAAATTTGCCTTCTTCCCAAAACCAATTCTATGCACATCCAAAATCCCTACGGGGTCTGATCTCCGCAAATGTCTCTCCTATATAGGGCACACATGAGCCAATATATCCTGTCGTTGAGGTTTCGCGTGAAAGTAGGTGCCTCGTTCTAATCATGGAAGACATTGAATGGGAAGACATGTACGGATCTGGTAGAATACAGCACAGTCATGAAACACAGAGGAAGAAGAGTTTATGAGTGGTCAATATCTGATAGTGTCGGTTATAAATTCGAAGACTTGGAGAAGTGAGGGGCATGGGTTAGAATAGAACAAGAATATAATTGCTGCGAATGCAGCCTGTATTTGGAAAACACATTTCATTGGTGCCTTCATTGAATGGTTGGTTCAATTCTTAGCCTTTAATACGTAAACTGTGGGTTAAAAAATTATACAAATAATGATTGCATAGAAAAACTTACGTTCAATGTATTTTGAAAGGAAATAATTGAAATGAAGAATGGGCCTTTATTTTTGGAGGTTCATTGTGGCAATTAGCTTAAAAAATGAAATGTTTAATATCCTTTTCATGGTATCCCTGGTTATTAGTTATAATTCCCATGACATGCAAACGACGCACTCTAGTTCTGTACATTGAATACTAATTGTTCTTTTCCAGCAGAAATTTTTTAGACAGGAAGGGAGATCAAGAAAATTACATTGGGCATGCTAGACTGACTGCCAAAGCTGTATAGTTAATGAAATAACTATTTTATTGAGTTTATTTCTATTTTAGTTCCGACTGCAATCGACCAAGATTTGGAAGAGATACGTCGTGATGGCAGAATGAAAGGAAAATATAAATGTATACCTTTTGAAGAGGAAATGTAAATATAGGAGCAAATATCTGCTCCTGCTCCTAAGCGTATTGATAAAATTATTTCCTTGTGCAATCCTTCATAAAATATGTGGTGAAAGAGATGCAATTTCACCTGTTGGTTAAAAAGGACACCGCTCTCTGGTATTCGGAGGCGTCATCGGAATTGACTGACTCGCTATGACCCCTGAGCTTTCCATTGGTGGTTTCATGAATTTCATGAGGCCGTTAGGGCTCTCCCTCCCCTACTAGCGCTTCACGCCTGACACCATTGCTGCTCTCTGGGGCGACGGGCTTCTATTCCATTTACTTCTCTCGCCTCGAATTCGCGGCGAAACCCCCTCGCTTCATCCCCTCCCTCACTTTCAACGGTCGTCCGGTCTGTAACTTTATCTATTACCCCCTCCCGGTCGCGGGCCCTTCCCTTCGAACTCTCCCTCCGCCCCTGCGTACCATCCGCTATTTCCTTCCTTCCTGCCTTTCCCCAAATCCCCAGATCTCCTGTCCTCTCGCTCCCTCAAGCGATCCCTCATCCAACGCCCAGTCTCCACTCGGATCCTGCGTTCGCCCACACGCTCGCGCATTCGCTTGAAACACTCCCTCATTTGCCAGACTCTTCTCCTCTGTAAGGGACTCTTGACTTTCTCAAATCGGCTTCCCTATCGCTTTTCTGCGTGCTTTTATCTCACATGGTTTGAATAAAATATAATGGGAACAATTTTTTCCTAACGTGACTGTGCGTTGCAGCGCGCTGGCACGGCGTAGATTCGGCGGTGGGGAGTTTTGCTTTTAACACGCCCAAACCCCAATCGTATGCGAGCGTTCGTTTAAGCTAGATCGTGTTTTTAGAGGGGCCTCTGCCGAGTGATTCGGGGCAAGCGCAAAATGTAGCGAACGATTGAACAGCGGTATGTCATCAAATTTTGTGCTAGACTGGGGAAATCAAGTACGGAGGCATTTAGCACGATTTGCCAAGTGTTAAAGTATGAAATTATGTCACAAACAGCAGTTCTTAAGCGGCAGAAGCTCTTCAAAGATGGCCCAGAGAGTGGACGACGGGCCGGACGGCTGTCGACGTCAAGAACCGACCACAACGTGCGTGTGCGTGAATTGCTGAATTCAGGCCGTGTCGGTTAAGTGTGCGCATGATCCTAAATTTTATTGGCATTGCCATAAGATAACAGTGCACACCATTATTACTGAAATTTTGGCGATCCGAAAGATCTGCGCTAAACTCGTCCCTAAAGGCTTGACGGACGACAAAGAGCCGAGTTGAGTGTCTGCTTGTGAAGACTTTATGCAAGTCGTTGAAGCTAGACCCCGACTTTTTGGACAGTCCCAACTGGCACTAGCAGACTATTTTTTATTCCCAAAAGTGAAATCCACCATCCCTCAAGGACACCTCAATGGTGCCCTAAGTCCCTTCAAAGAAGCTTGCACGCGTACCCTTAGGGACCTTCCAAAATCCGCCTACCGGGGAGCCTTCGAGTCACGGAAATACCACTCATAAGTGTGTCGTCTCTCAAGGGATGTACTTTGAAGAATTTATAAGTATTGCAGAAATATGTAAAGTAAATGTACGTTTTCGAAATTTTTTCCGATAGGTTTTTATACAAACCATGTATGCAGATAAGTAAAAGGACGGTCGATCGTGGAATATGTGGTCCTTTTGATATACAGGTACTGTAAATGCGAGAAATAAATGGCCGCAACGTATATTTAATGGGGTTTATATATCTGAGTCCAGAGTAAGAAGCGTTTTCAATTGTTAAGTATGACTTCGTTTAGTATATAAGAAAATCGTTTGGCCATCCGCTCTCTTCATTTGCTTAATTTAATACTCTTAATAATCCATCTTCAAGTGAAGTTTTCGCTCTTGGCGTCAAGATAGTAAAAAATCCGCACTCGTGAGTTTGATAGTTCAATGAAAGTCTAAGGTCGAGCTGGAGTCGAACCAAAAAGCGGCCACCGTCCAACAGGATTGAAAATATAATTTTGAGAGCGGAGAAAGTTGGTATGAAAGACCACCCATTAGATGTGAGCGATCTAGTTCACAAACTGTGCATTTCCAAAAGATCTGTGTAGATTATCCTTATAAAGAGACACACTTTTACAATCCATAACCCTGAGGACACAGCAGCTTTATCATATGATCTTAATGCTATACAAAGCTGGTGCGACATTTGGCAGTTAGTCTTAAACTTAAATAAGTGCACACTGATGAGTTTTTTTGGAAAAAGAGCAATTCCCTCCCGAACGCCTACTGCATCGGGAACACCGAAATGGAATGTGTATACTCGATTAAATAAATACTTAGGCGTTACCCTCACCCACGACCTCTCCTGGGTGAAACACATTCGGGGAATATGTGGAGGAGCCAACAAATAATTAGGATTTATTAGAAGAGTACTTGGCATATGCGGTGAAAGGTTTTATACAAACGATAAACCCGATCTAAAACGATAAATCCTCTGATCAGCCAATCCCATGAAATTAGATTGATTGTTGAATTGGATCGTGTGCAGCGTAGAGGAGCTAGATTTGCAGAACGTTTTTATAATTAATCAGTAGCGTATCCAAAATACTAGAGCAGCTAAACTGGGATATAAGATACTTAAATTTCTACTTATAAAATATAAAATGTTTCTTGCAATGCAACAGTTTCGGAGTTCAAAACTTATCACAAGGATATAACACCATCCACTCTAACGGGAACTTTTCCAAGGCATCCACTCAGACATTCGGCGCGTAAGTTAATTTTCTGAAGGAAAGAAGACGTACTCAAAAGACGCGTCAGATAAATGACGTGAGTGACTGAAAGTGTTTCTCGGGGTGGGCAACGGATGGGCAGGCGACCGAAGAGAGTACGTGTGTGTTTGGATGAGAAGGGTTTGAGCGCGGGGTAGCAAATAGTCATCAGTCTCTCATGATCTAGTTTGAAGGCTGCAGAAGGGATTGAGTGCGGGAGAGGGACGGAAGGGTGAGAAGGGACGAAAAGAGGGATAAGAGGAGGAAGGGAATGACGTACGGAAGGAGGGATCGGCGAGGCAAGTTGGTGGGAGGGGAAGTGAGGGAAGGTGGGAGGGGGGGGTCGTAGAGGGTGGAAGGTAACAGATATGGACACTGTGCGTGAGGAAGTGTGTGTTAGTACGTAAGTAATCGTGTGCATGTGGACGGAAGGTGTGAGCAAAGCTCTTTGGTCCTGCTGGCGCCTTCGAGGGTTCCGCCTCGGACACCCCTGCCGATCGCTTCCTCCCCCCGCCCTCTAGAGGTGACCCCTCCCCGCCCTTGGGCCGCTCCCCTCCCGCTCCACTGTGGTGCCTGGCCAACAACCCAGCGGTCGAAGGTGGGGCCAGGATGGGTAGGTGAGGGCATCTTCACCCGCACCGCCTCCTGCTCACTGACATCTTGCGAGGGGCGCCGCTACCTCGGCAGGAATTCCCTTTTTTATTAGAGGCTCACGGGGGTCTCCTCGATATGAAGTGACTCGGAAAAACCAGTGAACACTCCGACTTCTAGGTGTTGCATTGCTATTTTGTGATCAGTCAGCCAATCCAACGCCCGAGACTGTCTTTTAAGCTCCATTAGAGTGGAATACAAGGTTTGCATAAAAAGAATCCCTAAGAATGTTTTCCTGACGTGAGCGTGAGGTGCTGAATTCAGACTGTCGCGACGCGTTGGTTAAGTGTGCGCATGATCGTAGATCATAATGGAATTGATGAGATGATAGTGCCCACCATTTTCATCGACAATTTGACGATGCGAATGTGCTATACTCGTCCTCCCGAAAGTCTTAGGACGGACGACGAAAAGAGCAGAGTCGAGGGTCTGCTTGCGAAGACTTTCTGCAACGCCATCGCGATGATTCCGCAATCCCCTTACAGTCCCTACTTGGCATTAGCAGATTATTTCCTATACTCTGTAAAATTTAAATCCTCTCTCTAAGGATGTCTCTCGTTTGAGCCCAATTGCTGTCAGGGGGCATAAAAGTTCTCTTGTGTAACCTCTAATCCTGTGCATTCTGACAGCATTCGGGAGATATGTTCAGAATGAACTCAGATATGTTCATAATACTACATTGAAATTAAAGAGACAGAATAGTACTGATTTCCCTCTTAATTAAAGCAACTCAGCCAGAGTAAGAGTTGGATAGGTAGTAACGCATATAAAATCTTCGTCCACAATGCTACGTCGTCTAACGTGTGTAGAGCATTGAACCCTGAATAATCGCCTTTTGCACCACCAAAAGGCATTGATGATTCGTTTCCAAACAGTGAAATCACTTGCGTTTGTGCATGTAGCATTGTTCTTGTATACAAATCAATAATATTTGGAGTTATCTACACAAACATGTAGTCACTACAGATATTTCATTTTTAATATGCATGCATGCACCCATGGATTTCTAATGTCTATGTTTCTGTTGGTAATCCGGGGATAAGATGCTTCCGATAGATTTTCAACAGTGTTGAAGCGGGAGTGTGTATACACAAATTGCAAATGTCATCTTTGGCACTACATGCAAGTGCTTTGTGCATTATTAGTTCTGCTTTTGTTTCCGGGATGTGTTACTGGCATTGAAATTTTTCGTTTGACCGATTATGGGTCTCTTAAATTAAGTAGTCCCATGAAATACGGTTTTAATAGAGAGAGAATTTGAATCACACAATTATCATGAATCAATTATCGCCGCAATTCCTAGAGAACCGATTCCAATATCTTTTTACATACAGGAAGTGAAAAGTGCAAAGCAAATGTCTATCTTGCTGTTTGGAATTGGATGACATTTTAGGAAAACGTTTGAGAAATGACGTTGTACGCATAATAAAATATCTAATTTTATTCACACTGGCGAATTGAACTTATTACCAACTAAGTGGACTTGTGCCGTCTTTAAGTTGCGAGTACGGACTCTTTGGTTTCCTTCGGGCCTTAGAACAGCCCCTTGGCCACAACTGAACTGAATGCTCCATCAATTAAACCTCTCATTCGCCGAATTACGCAATAAATGAAGGGAATTGCTGAAAACTACCGCATCTTTTCAGATATTCCTGGAATTTTTGTACTCACTTGAACGGCCACGTGGTAACTGCCGAAATTAACAGACAGTTACCATTTTCTCAATGGAAAAAAATACTCCAAATATCTAAACATTTGGCGGAAAATATAAGTCCATGTGCTTTTGGTATCATTGCGAGAACTCTTGAGAGTGCTCAGTGATTGGTCGGATAACTGGGAGAAGTCTCGGCCGACGCGATACCATTTTTACTCTCGTTCGGGCAGTGGTGGGGAGAGATAGGTAGGAAATAGTCGGAGCTCAAGATGTAAAATAAATCGTGTCCTCCGAGCGGTCGTCCGTGGTTCGTGGTATGTCGCGCAGATACACTTCAGTACGATGGGACAAGCTTCGGAGGGTGGGTTAGGCTGGGGGAGGGTCTCGAAACAGGGGTGGGTCGGGTGCAACGAAGACACACCCTTCATCACCATCCTCCCCCACTCCACAGGGCACACTCTCTCTCGAAATGAGGGCCTGCCTATTCTCAACAGATGCGGTGAACCCAGCCGAGATGCCGCCCTTCGATGATCCACGTCAAACCCTCGCCGAGGGTTGGCGGTGGGTGGCGGTGCGGCGGATGAGCGCCAACTCCCTGGGGTGGGCACGCGCTATGCCTCGAGAGGAGCAGCTCGCACCACGGCCAAAGCACACACGTGGACACGCGACGGTAAGCACGACGCGGACGTGCGCTCCGAAGGAGGCGGATGCGGCTGGTGCGGGCGTGAGAAGAGGATCGAGGTTTCACCCTTGAGTGAACTGGGGCAACAAGCGGAGATGGAGGCTTGCTGCGGAGGGCATGATTCTTTCCGGACGATGCCGATGTTAAACACTGACAATATGACTGATTTCATAATGAAGAAAATATTTTGATTCGGTGATCCTTTGTGATGCTCTTAGCGACATTGACGCCGGTGAATGCTGCTGTCGGCATTGATTGTGCCAGAAAGTTAACTGGACCTTTACATTACTTGTTTTAATGATGAATATCAAATATCAACTTGAAAAAAATGTCCATTTGCTTAAAAAAAAGCCTGCTGCTTTGACATGGGAAAATAAGGTTAAAGATACGTCAATTCACAGGCTAAGGCTCCCAGGTTAAGATGAATTGAAACTCCAATAGATATCAGAGAAATAACTCAGTTTCAGGCGTAACATGGTGGAAATACTTCCTACCTGAGAAATACCTAAAGATTTTACCATAGTCGTAATGAAAATATTCTATGTGGGAAAGCAAAGTGTCTTCTTACATCAGATATCTAAGAATTCAAAATTGCATATATGGTCGGAAATGCTTGTTTGATGACTATTACTGACTGAATGATTATTTTTTAATTTTAGTGTCATTTTATCAACACATATTGCGAAATCTGTCCCAATTATCTTTAAATTACTTTTCATTATTCTTTATTATTCCATGTCGATAAATTCCGATAATGTGCTTTATATCGACCCACCCCATTGATAGTTTTCAGGGGACGTTACTAAAATTAGGTTTTATATTACTTGGTTAATTATTTTCTTCCTCTGCAATGAATCTGAAGACTACGTTTTACTCGCTCTATGTTTTGTTCGTCGTAGTTTGACCATATCTTCCTGGTTGACAGGCTACGTTTTCGGTCAGATCTGTCCGCTGCCCAGCACATCGGCTCCTCAGCCTTATAGTGTGTCTTTTATTTAAAATTGTTGAGGTCAAATATGCATATTTTGCATTTTGTAGTTGTGTAAGGAATGTTTATCTAATTTCGATTCCCAATATGCAAGGTTCTATACGATTATTATGATCAAGTCCACTTAATGGAAAAAACCTGTCCTGATTTGAATACTGCAACAACCATTACAGATTTATACAAAACTATAATATATGGCAATAAAAGAATCCAATTTAGTCGTCTCGAATCACCATTAATATAGATGAAAGAATCTGTATCTAACTATTAGCGGAACTACCGGGTTTGAATAGGGGTTTTTGGTAAACACAGGTACGACAAATAAGTTTATTCCTAAACTACTACTTAATATGATACAAATTATACCCTCTATATTAAAGCCCTTAATTATTAGAGTATGTTATAGGCGGGTAGTATCAAAAGATGAGGACTGCTCCCCACATATTACAAGAATTTGCCGAAGAAATTGTTTATGTACAAAAATAATCCCATAAATAAAATCACTTATGAAAAAATCGCAAGGAGCAGGTTAAGTACACAAATATACAAAAAATATACAGAAATTATAGGAAAATATCGCAAAACGGGAATATAAAATTATTTACCAGAAAAATTAATTAAGTATAAATACAAACAACAAGGTCTTAATTAAAACATGAATAAGAAGATGATGAAAAGTCAACTTATAATAACCTTTAGAAAGGACTCTTATTAATGTACGTCGGCTTCATGCAGAAAATAAAAAAAAAGTTTTTCAAACTAAACTCGTAATTCGCCCAAATGCGGACGAAAAAAATAATACTCCTCCGTAAATAATAAAAAGAAAAGTTTCACTCTCAAAATTAAGGAATTGTATGGAATCGTCAAATGAAAGCCAGCGGTAACGAAGGTTAAGGAAAATAAAATAATTTTAAAAATAAATGTTGAAACTGAAGCAGGGACTATCATATTTGCAGAAAAAGGAAGGGACCTGAACTTAATCGACCAAAAAACCAACAAAGTGGAAAAATAAACATATGGCATAACATTAAAAGATTTACAGAACTCAAAATAGAAATAAACTGAAAGCCTTAGAAAAGGAATGACGCATTAATTAGTTCAGTAGTGTTCAATTGAAGGAACCAATTCTTCCGAGATATGCATGCGATCTTCACTGCTGAAATATATGACTTGACAAATGCATATACGGTGCATCGTCATCGAGCAAAAATTGCGAGTAGACGAGCATTAAGTACATAGATGTAATGGTTGAACGTATGGCAGAATTTTCCCGTTCACATTCGTAAATAGTTTCTTAGTTGTGCAAGCCACCTTGAATTCGTCCACTTTGGTAACGAGAAAAAAATCTATAATTTCCATTCGTTTAAATATCAATGTGACTAGAATGTCGAACGCTTCCAAAATAATAACTCTATCTAAATACTTTCCAGCCTTTGCATTATTACAACATTCATTTTCGACTTTTTTCATTCACCTTGCGAAAAAGATGACAAAAGTGGAAATTGAAAAAAAAGATGAATTTAAATTGGAAAAATGAATTTAATTTTGTATTTATGAAAGCATAAACACGTCAAATACGTAGCATAAATGAGAATGCAAATAAATATACGTACATGGGTGGTTCCTTAAATATTGGAAAAATAGAATAATTATATAATGAAAACAAATTTATTTTTTCCGAAAACACAGCTGAAATTAATTAATATAATGAACCATATGACCGAATGAAGTAATAATGAAAATAAGTAATTTAATCGATTTTAAATTTACGGTCATACTCGTAGGTGAAACGAGTCTTTTTGTCAAAACTTTCCTTAAAGGTATTCGCTCATTATGGAAGGCGAAAAATATTGTCCCTGGTATGCCTTCCCTTTTCAGGTAAATGAAATAAACAGGAGATTGCAGTGAATAAGAGTGCATCATCACTGAAGATTACAATAAATATCACAATGATTCTCATCAATTGGAGAAGATGATTCCTCCCGACGGACGAAAATGAATCAACGTATATAGTGAGATGATAACAGTTTGGTTCATCGGAAAAACGTACAAATAATGTTGTCTTCTGTTTATTTATAATATCTGCAACTAGAGTTGTCAATTGAAAACTCGCAGTCCTCGCTCATATTTTTTGGCAGTTGCAGCAATTATTTTGCAGCAATTATTTATAATTTTAAGCTCAACGCTTATTTTGTGCAAGGACAATCCCGATACTGCTATGTTCATTTCCACATACACTCTGTATATTATAAATCTTTCAGCCAACTTCTGGTTCCTGGAATAGTTTTGACGGCAAGGGCTCCATAAAAAAAGTAAATTTATATTAGTCAATTATCTTCCACACGTTCTGTGAAAGCCTGGGATGCTCAATGACAATGACATGTATATCGCTTCTTCGCGAAGAAACCCCATGCATGAAATTGCATGTCTTTGAGTGCTGTTTTCATTATTTAAACACTTTACTTTTCGAATATTTAAGATATTTTAGAATGAGATATGAACCAATAATGTGATTTCGCAATACATATGGTCTTGTTTCTCTTTGTTTCACAAACTCCGGGCCTACCGCCGGATCTAACCAAAATAACCTCAATGATTGATCCACGTCATGAGTTTAATAGAGGCTTAATGATGTCGTCATTTCCTCCATTGGATGTATGTATATATTTCTAATAACCAAGACAGTGTTTCAGAAGCGGACGAGGCGAGCGGATTCAGATACATTCCTTTAAAGGGCGATTACTTCATCTTTTGCTCACCTTTAAAAGCTAAATAATGATATTTCAAGAATATCTTCTCATGTATTTTCACATTTAAAATGAAACATGATGGAGAGCTGACCGGCGATTTACTGGCCATACTCCGCTGTACTGGTGGGTAATTACCCATTAAACTTGGTTAATATTTTATCTGGATATATTCCGCAGAACGTGTGATATTTTATTCGCAAGTTCGATCTTTTTAAGAAAAAAAAAGTAAACGAAAGGTGCTTTCATAGAAATGGACCACATTAGCATGACTGAACGGATTGCGAAGGAAACAGTTCTTATTAATGCATTTACATTAATTGTAGGGGTTGTATGGTTAAATACGAATGATTAAATTTATCGAAAGCTAGAACTCATCTTGGAGAAACTAAATAAAGGGTGTTTCAAAAGGAATATCGGAATTTTAAGACATTGTTGTGTATATTACATTTAACTTACAATTGTGAATTATACATCAATTGAAAGAGCCACTCAAACAGTTTTCAATGTGGAAAAGTGTTCAGTATGGGCACTATTTGTCGCACAATGAGTCGATAGGCGAGATCTTCCCAAACATTGATCGATGAGTAATCAGGAGTAATTGTTGCAAAAACTGCTTCAATGCTGAGTCTTAAGTCAGGGGATAGGTCAGCTGGTAACGGAGGCACAGATACACCTATGATCCTTTATGAACCCCCAAAGGTAATCGTTCACATGGCGAGAGAGATCAGGTGAACGAGGACTTGGGAAACAAGATCTGTCATCAGGCTCTTTGGGCGGCTAATCCACAACGTCGTCTACAAGCCATTTAACCAATCGCGTACTGAGTTATGCCAGTGAGGTGGCGCACCATCTTACTGCCAAATTAAGTTCTCTGGTTCAGCTTTCTTCCAATTGAGGGAAAAGCCATAGTTCTAGACCATCTAGATAAGCAAAACCAGTCACTGCTGCTTCCCCGAAAAAGTTTTAAACATTTACGTATATTCAATTTGAAACACCCTGTATAAACAAACGCATGAGCTCACTTGAAGCAACAAAAAAATAATTATTCACATATCCACTCAGCTGAAATCATACGCGTGAAAGAGATATTTTCTCTTCGGCAGCATAGTATGAAGGTTTGATGCGGATAATGACGAAAAAATTCCCCGTGTGCTAATTCAGAAAAACTAGAATCCACAGCAATATTAAGCGTATACAAAATTTATTTACTTTTGTAAACATTAGGCCTCAATGCACACACAGATATATAAATTATATATATAGATATATGTATATGTTTGCTTAACATTCTCCCCTCTATTACCATCTTCAACATCCATCCTACTGCCGCTCAATACGCCCTTCATCCAATTTTCCTGCTTCCATAGGATTTCTCCCAACAAACCCCTCTCCTCGCCCGCCATCCCTAGTACTTCCTCATTTGTTTTCCTTTCGGTCCATTTCACCTTCTCCATTCTTCTTCACACTCGCATTACCTCAAAATACCTCCAGTCTACGTCTAAGCCTCCACCACTCTAAATCATCTCAATTCTTTGATTCATCTAACATTTGTGTCGCCAACTAACTCGTATTAAGCAGCACTTGTTTTGATGTTTTGATGGCTGGTGTGCCGTCAACCGTCACCAAACATCCTAACGGTTCCTTTTAGGGGATAATGTATGTGTGGAGGTACCTGGATACCTATAGTACAACCTTAAATATTTCTTTAGACCTGGGTTATGGTACCCTCACCTGCTTTAAATTTCTTGACAATCAGTCGATGCTGAAAGACTGAATTGTGCCCAGCGAATGAAGGTGCGCGATTCGGAGAAAACGGTGTACGTCCGCCCTTCCTCGCACCACCTCCCCCCTCGCCCCCTCCGCCTTCCCTCGCCGAGAAAGAGTGCCCCAGGGGACCCATCCCGGCCTCCCCGGCCGCCGCAAGCCCTCATCTCCCCGCTTTCAGGGGACGCCGCATCGAAAAGGGTCAAGTGCGTTCCCTTTCCGCTCTCCCTCCTGGGTTCTTCCTCCCCCCCTCTCCCCCACCCCGCCTCCACGGAGCGAGGGGTCTGAAATGCTCGCTTTTAACGGACTCCACTTGTGGTCGACGGCGGCTTCGGTTGAGAAGAAGGCAGGGGTGTTTGTCTGCTGTCGTGAGTAGAGGAGAGGAGCCGACACCTGGGTGCTCTATCTCCAAATCTCTCCAGTTTCCTTGCCTTGACACGCAAAACAAACTCACGTCGAATTGGTGAGTTGGATACTCAAAGAACTAAGCAGCGTTCTATAATTATTGAATGCCTAATTACGTTGAACATTCCATATTTTGATGCAAAAAATAATAATCACCGCTTCTTCAAAACAAAAATAATTGAAGGAATCGCAGTGGATAAGATTATATTCACCACGTGAAATCTGAAAAAAACTAAATACGAAAAATGTATCAATGGACCGTATCATATTCCGTTATTTTTCCATCGATAGTTATGAGTAATGGCGATAAGGTTGAGGAATTTTATTTATTCTTGGCGCTCCGCGGGAAACTGCGGCAATTAACGCGCAGCATACAAGGGCTGTCAAGAAAGTAATTTACGTTTCGGTCTAACGTGGCGGTGGTTAGGCCTAGAGCCACCACCATCTTGGTGTTTAAACGTTCTTACACTCATTACGCATCCTGCTGCGGTAGTGTGCCGACTGTGGAACTTCTGCTTGGCTCTACTAACTAACACAAGCTAATTGAAATTCATGTGCAACTTTGTGAATTGTGCGGAGACGGAATAGTTATGAATGAAGGCGGAGTGAGGCAGTGGTGCATTCTCAGTTTAAAAGCGGCCACACCAATGTTCACGACGCAGCCTCGGCCCTGGTGCCGGCGGGTAGTAACGTGGTCCTTCAGGTGGCATAACATATGCTTAAATTGGTTTTATTGTAAAAGGCCGGTTTCACCTTCTCCTTTGGGAGGATTCTTTGTACTTTTAACGACAGGTGGCCAAGAAAAGGGAATCTCCGCCACTGTGGCTGGTTTTCTGTATATGTGGTTGAAGTGTACATGGATCCACGATGCGTGGATCCATGGATACGTTGTCCTTGCACCCTCGATCCATGGATACGTTGAACCCCTTCACAAAAGTGGAGTATACAAACTCCGCTGCAAAGACTGCAACCGGATATACATAGGCCAGACGGGGAGGAGATCTAAAACTAGAATAAAGGAGCACCGAGCTTGCTTGAAAAATAACATTTCCGCATCGCTCTTCGCTAAACACCTGAGAGATTTTAGCCACAGCAGCGATTTCACCCCCAAATTTCTGCACTTTGAGAAGAAAGACCACCCCGTCGATGCGCTGGAGCAATTAGAAATCCTTCGACACACGAATTACGGGGAAGATGTTTTGACCAACGATTTTCTTTACACTTCTCAGGCCCGCTACTGAGTCACCTAACTAATTGCTAAGTGCCGTTCTCCCAGCACATAATAATCATTTCCCTAATCGTATGTCAACTAATCCGACGTCAGGTGGGATTTTTGCAAAATTGTATCGACCCTCTCCTTCCAGCCTGCTAATTATCTAATTGGTTTTTATCTAATCTAATTATCTAATTCTTGCTAATTTGTCAATATAACCAATCCTCCTCCTCCGCCTCCAACCATAGAATCTTAGCCCCCCTCTTCCTAGCTCAACCAATCCTTTCTTTCCTACCTCCTCTTCCCCAATCTCCCAGAGATATGTATATATACTGTTCTTGACTTATTGATGATGTTACACTATAACGAAACCTGGGTCGTAAAAATAAAAAGTTTATGTGGAAAAGCAAAGTGGTTTGGTTTTTAAAAAGCGTTTAGGAGAGTGCTTTTCAAATGTATATAGTAAAACTTTGTCGTGTCACTAGGTTCATATTTTCTTTCAAAACGAAAGTTACTTCCTGGACAGCCCTCGCATATCAGGTTACCTTAATTTTCAGTTATATGTATTATATGGTCGGGAGAATACTCAAATATTAGTACATTTTCACGAATAATATAATTCAGTTAAATAACATGAAAGAGTTTCATGTTTTTATTCCATAAAAAATGAGACAATCATTTTTCCAATGGGAAGTTCAGCAATGGACGAAGCAAACGGAAAATGAGAGATTTCATTACTAAAACTTTTATCACTCTCACTCCGAAACCAATGACTGCAAATAGATATTTTCATTTCAAAGGACAATAGCATCCCTCTTGACGTCATCTCATCGTGGTAATAGAGAAACGAGGCATTTATATTTACTTAAATTATGGCAATGTTATCCGGAAACTATAAAGGAGTTGTTATAAAAAATAAGGCACCAGAGTTACGAAATGCGAAAGTTTTATTTTTCAAGTAATTACAATCCTGTTTTTTGTGTCCTATTAAATAAAAGGGTAGGAAGAAGCGTAGTCAACATAGAACAAGCAACTGATAGAATTTTACTCGTAGAGGTTAAAGCAGAGCCGACGAACTTGGTCATTGTTCAGGTATATCTGCCACCAAGCAACCACAAGGAGGAAGAAGTCGATAGGATGTACGATGAGTTAGAGGATATAATCGCGTATGTTCCTACAGGGAAACATTTGATAGTGATGGGGGATTGGAATACGACGGTAGGCGAAGGAAGAGATGGTGGTGAGGTGGAGGACTACGGGTTAGGCACGAGGAATGAACGCGGGGAGAAAGCAAATGAATTCTGCAGGAGACAGGGATTAGTCATCACTAACACATGGTTTAGACATCACAAAAGGCGTAGGTAGACATGGAAAATGCCAGGTGACTCAGAAAGGTATCAGTTAGATTATATTATGGTTAGGCACAGGTTTAGGAACAGTGTGATAAATTCGCACAGTTTCCTAGGAGCGAATGCGGACTATGACCACAATTTAGTTGTTATGAAATGTAACGTCCGTTTCAGAAAGATAAGGCACGGGCGGGGGGTTAGGAATGGAACGTAGAAGCATTAAATGGATTAACCAGGAAGGAGTATCAGCAGGCGGTAGAGAAAATAATCGATGACGGTAAAGAAATGAGTACAATCGAAGAAAAATGGGAATGTATCAAGAAAGGGATATTGGAAGACACAAAAGACACTATAGGAACCATTAAGGGGAAAAGAATAAGGAAACCATGGGTCACGGATGAGATGATTGCAAAGATGGATGAGAGAAGAAGATGGAACAATGTAAACACAGAGTTAGGCAAAAATAAGTACAAATAGTTACACAATAAATTGAGAAATTTCGTAGATTTCGAAAAAGCGTTCGATAGAGTGAATTGGGAAAAATTAATCCGTGTATTGCAGAAAATAGGAATGGATTGGAGGGACAGGAGACTGATCCGCAACCTGTACATGTCTCAGACTGCTCAGGTGCGAGTGGGGAACGGAGAGTCTGGATGGGCAGTGTTAGGAAGAGGTGTAAGGCAGGGTTGCCCATCGTCACCGGTACTGTTAAACGTATATGTAGAGGAAATGATTAAAGAGGCATGGGAAGAACTGGAGGTAGGAATGAAAGTCGGAGGGGAATTCGTAAAATCGGTTAGGTTTGCTGATGACCAAGCATTAGTTGCTCAGTCAGCCAAGGGGTTGCAAGCATTGTTGAGTGAATTGGAGGTTCAGTGCGATAAATATGGGATGAGAATCAATATTAATAAAACAAAGGTTATGCGATTTTCCAGAAAGAAAAAGGCTAAGCTAAATATTAAAATAGGCGGGGAAAGAATAGAGCAGGTAGAGCAGTTTACATATCTCGGAAGTGTTTTGGACCAATACGGTCAAAGTTGTAGGGACGTAAGGAGAAGAATTTGCGCTCGGCATGGAGGCTCTTTCAAGGAGGAGGGAGTTGATGACGGGGACGTTGAGTAGGGATGTTAAGACAAGACTCGTAAAAACTCTGATATGGAGCGTAGCTATGTACGGCGCGGAAGCGTGGTCACTGAAGCAGGAGGATAGACGTAGATTGGAGGCTTTTGAAATGTGGGTGTGGAGAAGAATGGAGAAGGTGAAGTGGACCGAAAGGAAAACAAATGAGGAAGTACTGGAGATGGTGGGTGAGGCTGAGACAAGACTCGTAAAAACTCTGATAGGGAGCGTAGCTATGTACGGCGCGGAAACGTGGTCACTGAAGTAGGAGGATAGACGAAGATTGGAGGCTTTTGA
Source organism: Hetaerina titia (assembly GCA_037158775.1). Taxonomy (NCBI): domain Eukaryota; kingdom Metazoa; phylum Arthropoda; class Insecta; order Odonata; family Calopterygidae; genus Hetaerina; species Hetaerina titia. Next base: position 3,364,671 of record CM073770.1, on the reverse strand, counting down.
AATGTGGGTGTGAAGAAGAATGGAGAAGGCGAAATGGACCGAAAAGAAAAGTAGTACTAGAGATGGTGGGTGAGGAGAGGGTTTGTTGAGAGAAATCCTATAGAGGCAGGAAAAATGGATGAAAGGCGTATTGAGCGGCATTGGGATGTTGAAGAATATAATAGAGGGGAGAATGTTGGGCAAGCGAGGTAAGGGCAGGAACAGGATAGGGATGTTGGACGGGATGAAGGGAGGAAAGAAGTACACAGAGATGAAGAGGGACCTGATATAGATTAGTTTGCTAGGTGGGGAATCACAAAATGTTTACTTAATAGTTGTGTCCATCCAAAAACCTACCTTAACCGGTAGTTTACCTAATAATATATATATATATATATATATATATATATATATATATATATATATATATATATATAATTTATTTATACACAAACATACGGATACAAAATATTCAAAACACAGAAAGATAAAGGAAGGACACTCACAGTATATATTGACGTCGTCATCAGACGACCCGGCCGCCGAAACGTCAATACATATTGTGAGTGTCCTTCCTTTATATTTCTGTGTTTTGAATATTTTATATCCGTGTGTTTGTGCGTCACCGGAGAACGTCAATTTCAAAGATCCACCCTACACCCGCCACTTATACCCCCGCGCGTCCTCCCTTCGATCGGTACGGAATCTTCCGGGACGGACCCGGAAAATCCTTCCCCCGGTATCCACCCCAATGGGATACCTTCCCTCAACCCCTAAATCTTTGGACCAACCTCTGCCTTCTCCACAATCCCCGCCAATTCGCCCTTCGCGCAATAATCGGGAAAATTTTGCACGCATGGCCTGGCAACGTAATGGCGATCGTGAAAAATGGGGTTCTTCCCCTGGGAAGGGCGAGGATAATCACGAAAACTTTTCATGGGTGAGGTGAAGGTGGGAGGGAAAGGAGGTGGCGGATGGAAGGATGGCGACCCTGATTGTCGTCTGTCTGGCAGGAATGAGCGACGAGAGGGAGGAGGGGGATGCAGGCGAGCCGAAATCGTTTCCGAGAACCAAAGGGGAGGCACGGGGGCAGGGCGGTTTTCGCTTTGCTTTAAATCTTGGCGACGAGCGAGTTGAACGACGGAGCGACAATCTCCCTCGCGTGACGTTGCAGATGACGTGGAAGAAAGGAGAAAGGAACGAAATAAATTTTCATGTACATAGTTCCCCGCGAGCCGCCGCAAAGGGCGTGTGGTGGGGGATGTCATGTTATCACCCGGAAAAAAGAATAAAACCACATGCAAAACCAACACATTCATGCACAATCAGTGGCGTATTTACTCAAGCAATAACCGGTTTATCTAATACTGGTTTATTTATAGGGTTATCGGATATCCGATTTTGTTTGCGGATTTGTTTCATGCGAGATATTGGGACATTTTATTCATCCGCATATATATTTTGTCATTCTTGGCCTGGGTTTTGACTTATAGAACCCTCATGATGACTTTGTGAGATGACACCTGGGTCGTAGATGTTATAGTATCTGTGGATAAATAATTAGTTTTCTGTATCGCCTGGTACTATTTCCACATCTTCCCACTCATCCCGATCCCATCTCCGCTCCCCTCTGGCCCCTTTTTCCCTCTCTACAACCCCTTCTTCCACCCATCCCCGGTCCGGTCAACACTGTTCAAGTCCAGGTCGAGGAAAATATTTTTACATTAGTGGTCTGCTTGATTCTGCCTTCCCCACCTATCCCGCGTTTGTCCTTTATGTGTGTTCCTTTCCCCTTTCCTTATATCTATTTCTATGTGAATGAATATTTGTTCGCCGCATGGCGGGATTTCGTGTTTGAATGTGTGTATGTAAAAAAAAATATATATATATATATATATATACATATATATATATATATAAACACAGTAATCAACCCGAAGGTCGGTTTAGTAGGTGATGGTAGAGCACACCCATGTACCAAGCCCGACGGCGTGTGAACATTCACACATCAGGGTAGGGGGGCCAGTTCCTTTCCCTGTGCCGGTTATGGTTTCCCAGGAAGATCTGGTACCCGAAAAATCAACTAGCTTGGGTGGAGCTGCTGGTGCCCAAAGTGCCTTGCCCGGGAATCGAACCGAGGACCCTCCGGTCAGTAGTCCAATATTCTACCCACTAGACCACCGCGACCCATATAGTAGATCCCAGTGGTAGTATTGTTGGGGAGGCGACCGACAGCTCTGGTCATTTGCGCCATTAGGGAAGGATGGGAAAGGATGAAGGGTGGAGAGAAACCCGGCGTCGGCATTAGCCTGCTTAACGAAAGGCGCCAAGGGGTCCGCAGCTTAACGTACTCACTCAAAGTGCCCTCCACAAAGCACCTCAAGTAGGGACAACACTGAAAAATATCTGTCGCCGCCGGGATTCGAACCCGGGCCCTCTCGGTGGGAAGCCCGTACGTTAGCCACCGCACCATCCCGATCCCCTCCAGGTTCACTTGATGTCCGGCCGAGTGCTTTCAGCTATGGACTGGGGTGCTTCGCGGCGTTCCCGTAGTCGTGGAATCGAGGGATCTGGGATCGAATCTCGGTCAAGGCGAATGATTTTTACTCTCTGAAATTGTTGCATTGTTATGTCAAAGAGGCCATGACGAGGTGCCTGAACGAGGGTTCTGTTGATGACTAAGAGCATACCACAACCGGCGGAGGCACTGGCATTGGGGTGTCGATACATAAGGGTACCTTTATGAAGAGTTTTAGCAATACGTAATTTGATCTGCAATAATATGTTTCCAGATTTAACCTGCTTATTTTTTGGGGCACACTTTGCATTCTTGTGACCGGAGACCTTGACAGAATGGCAAAATTAGAGAGTAATGCCTAGGATGAGGCACGATTAGCGGCTAATGGAAGAGTTACAGGTATGTGCAAGCAGTTGTGAGGGAATGAAGCGGTTAGCCAGAGAAGTGTTTGGGGATCCCTCACCAACAAATATTCGGATCCGTGTCGATATATTTACAACTGACGGTCTCATGGGACCAATGACGTCAGCAAGACTACATTACTGTATACTAAGCGGCCTAAATGCCCTTTCTGGAGAGATAATATATTTTTTCTTCGACCCCAATTAATAATAACTACTAAGGCCCTTTTTCTGATTTGCAAGTTTCCCATTTTTTAATGAATATATTAAATGGGAAAAAATTCAAACAATTTGTTTTTCATTCAACCTCACTTCCGATACCTCAAATAATATCTAAAGCCGTCACATTTAAATATTATTGCCGATGAAAAAGATTTATATCCAGCGCTTTCGGATATTTGGAGTGCATTCTTTATGTTTCTACTTGTTGCATTTCCATTCATGTTTGCTTGGAGAGGCTTTCTTCTTTATTTAGATGACGCGGGCATGATTTTCTGAAAATAATTCTTAACTGAAAAATGCTCCTCAGGCTCGAATGTTTGTGTAAGCGCGTCGTCACCACACATGCGTAATTATGCAATGTGGAATTGGGAAGGGGCCAGCGAGAATACCTGAGTGACACGCCCACTTTCCGCTCAATTTTACTCAAGCGAAGTGGCCGAAAACTAATGGAGATGGCCTTTTGGTTTAAATTTTGCAATTATGTATTGTCTGCAATGATTTAGAGTTGGCATGTGTAAATAATTAACTTGTTTAACAAGATAAAAGAAAGACGTTCCATTTACAAATTGCTACATTTCACAATTGTAAAAACTGAAATAACTCCCTCAAAAGTACATTTTAATCTACTACCTTGATCAAAAAGTTCCCGGAATTTATTCAGAAAATTAAAAATACAAGTTTATTCATCTAAATCTATATTGCCCCCTTCAAATTAATCCCCATCGACTGCAACATACTTATGCCAGCGCTTGATCCAATCCTCGAAACATTTTTTATATTCGGTTTTCGGTATGTCCATCAGTGCTTCCTGCGATTTTTCCATTACTTCCTCTCGGCTGCTAAAATGCGTTCCCCGTAATGGTTTTTTACCTCGATTGAACAGAAAGAAGTCACAGGGAGCCAAATCAGGTGAATTCGGTGGCTGTTGGATGGTATTTGTTGCATTTTTCGTCAAAAAATTACGAATAATGATAGCACTGTGCGACGGTCTCGACGCACTGTGCGACGATTTCTGGTCTCTTTCGGTGAATTGCTTCACGCAAACGTCTCATAACGCCCAAATAATACTCTTTGTTTACTGTCTGGCCTTCTGGCAAAAATTCATGATGCACTACACCGTTGTAATCCATGAAAACCGTCAGCATTGCCTTCTTTTTTGACTGAAAACGACGTGGTTTTTTTGGTCTCGGCTCATTTGGTGAACGCCATTCACTTGCCTGATGTCTGGATTGCGTGTCGTACTCATAAACCCACGTCTCGTCTCCAGTAATGATCCTTTTGATGAATGTGGGATCGGATTCAGCCTCGCAAATCATGTCTTTTGCGACGTCAACACGGTCTCTTTTTTGCATGAAATTGAGGTCTTTTGGCACCAACTTTGCTGCTACACGACGGAAACCCAAATCATTAACCACAATGTCTTGGGCGGATCCATAGGCAATGTTCAAGTCCTCCGCTATTTATCTGATGGTTAATTTGCGGTTATTGACCAACATTTCTTTTACTTTATCAATTTTTTCACCGACTTTCGATGTCGATGGTCTGCCACTGCGTTCATCATCTTCGATTGACTCACGACCACTTCTGAACCGCTCGTGCCACTGGTAAACGACCGCTTTTTTTAGAGAATCGTTGCCGAAACACTTTTCCAACATTTCCAACGTCCGAGCGCCACTTAATCCGTTTTTTACGCAAAATTTAATACAAGTTCGTTGTTGCAAATTTAAATCCATTTCTGCAATTGTAAAAAATCGCCAACACACACAGAGATAGATGTACTCTTGGCTACGTAACTTTTGCAAATGTCAAGTTATGACACTAAGATTTAAGGGGAATATCAACAACAGATGTACCAATTTAACAAAAAAAAAACAGAACTCAAATCAAAACGATGGGAGCGCCACACGGTGGTTATTCCGGGAACTTTTGATCAAGGTAGTATTCCTTATTTCTCCCGAAACACAAATTTCCGTATTTCTAAAAATCGGAGAAAAAAATTGGATGCTTAATACTTCCTCAGGTCACCCAGTAAATAGAATGCTGGGTACCAACTGCAGGGCCCGGGTTCGATTCCGGGAAATTCTTCCTTCAACTCCATCTACATTTAGATATTCCATCAATTGTTATTGCTTCGCATGTATTATATCTACATGGACCGATATAAAGAATCGCTATGGTTTGTGGCAGGGGTAATTCCAAACCTAGTATGGAAAATCAAATGTTGGTATATGTGAAGAAGAAAAAAACGCTTTTTAATAAATAAATATGTAAAATAAAAATGCCTTAGTAGGACCAGTTCGCTCCAAATATAAAATGGAGTAAAACTGCCAAAACTTCCAGTTCCCTAAGTTTTATCGTGATATATCTGTTTAAATTGGAGGAGAGAATTTATGACAGGGACGTTGAGTAAGTATTTTAAGGAAAGGCTTGTCAAAACTTTGATATGGTTTGTAGTTATGTACGATATATGGCATGGAAACATAGTCACTGAAGCAGGGGGATAGAAGTAGATTCGAAATGTGGATGTGGAGAAGAAAGAAAAAAGTTAAATTGACCGAAAGGAAAACAAATAAGGAAGTGCTAGGCATGGTTGGCGAAGAGAGGTTGAGGTGTTGGGAGAAATCCTAAGGAGGCAGGAAAAATGGATGAATGGCGTGTTGATCGGCAGTGAAATGTTGAAGAAGGTAAGAGAGGGGAGAATGTTAGGCAAACGAGGAAAGAGCAGGAACAGGATAGGGATGTTGTCCGGGATGAAGAGAGAAAGGAGGTACACGGAGATGGGGATGCACCTCTACTAGTATGTAAAATAGGTTGCTGTAATTTGTTTAATGAGTTGCAAAATATTTATTTGGTAGCTGTGTCCATTCAAACCTATCCTAACTGGTTAATTACCTAGGGTCAGAATAAGATATTAAAATAAAATTTTAATGCCAAATGTTTATTGTGTTTTCAACCAAATAATGATAATCATGTATTTTTTATGTTCATATTTGTATAGGATTTATATTTTGGATAATGTTAATCCTACTTGCTTTGATTTAGTATTACGCTTTTTAGAAATAATGTTGTAGTAGTCACGAGTGCTTATATTTTTTCTTTAGCAGATATTGTTCATAACTGAGTAACTCTAGTTTTTTCAGGTCCCCATTTCTTAATTACGTAATACGTTTCAGGAACGTGAACCTTGAAGCATAAGGGATAATCCGATCCGTGACGATCCCGCAGTCAAGTTAAACGCGACTGACGAACGGATGCGAGTGTCTCCATTCTCATTCAGCGAAACAAGCGAAGTGTTCACCGGAGGGAGGCGAAGCGAAATCATTCTCAAAATCCTGTTATGATCATTTTTTTGGCCATGGAAAAAAATTAATCAAGGGCGGAATAAATGATTTCGACGTGAAGGAAGGATGGTGAACCCAAGTGCTCATGTGTTCTGCAAACGGTTTTAAATGTTGTTTTCCTGCGCCAGCCTAACCGGCCCTGCCCCCTCTTCCCTCCTCATGCGAAATCTCCTCATTTCACTGAAAGCTTTTTTTCCATCTTGATTCGGGGCCATTCATTGCGATCGGTTTTTCCCCTCCCACCTCCAATTCAATTCAATCCCTTGCGCTCTATGAAGCAAGGAAAACCAGTGACGACCCACTCTCCTGTATTGATATGAAAACATTTCGAAATGCAGTTACATATTGAATAGTCAAGAGAGTAATGGGTGATTTGGCAAATTAATATCCTCAATCATACGACTCCTACAAATTGATATTTTATTCTCGTTCTTATTTTGTCGCAATAGCTATTTTTCAATTATTAATCCGTTATCAAAGCGAAAGTGCCAAAAGTTATGCATTGAAGCATTTGTGGCACTCAGACAGAAAACAAAAATTGGAGAAGTTAGAAAAATGTATTTTGAAATACATTTGATTATGAATGGTGATCATGTCATTGATCTTTGAATTGACTTCGGGGTGTGTTACAAAGGTGTGGATTTCTTAAAAAATAAGATATTTCTTAAAAACCGCATAATCTCTTTTTAGGTATTCTTGGAGGACCTACATTTCTTTACATAGGCTAAAATATATTTAAATTATTTCCTGTGTTTCTATTAAAACCTACGTTCAGAGTTTTTGGTCAATTCATATGTGTGAAAGCAACAATTGACGTGAATGACTTGAGTAATGGTATAGGATAAAATGGTACGGTCAAAGCAATCCAACGATAACAGTTTATTTTTTCGATAACAACTAGTATACTGTCGATGAGGAAAAATGCAGAAATAAATGCGCACAAAATTTATCAAAAGAAAATTTGCTTCGCCCGCGAGTCCGTAGTAAATTTAATATTGCTGCTAAACCGGAAGCCAATAAAATGCAGTTCACCTTTCATACATTAATAGAGAAATTTATACGACTGTAGTTATCGTTGCGTAAAAAACACTCCATTCTAGGCCGTTTTCAAAAAAAGAAAGAAGTTTACTGCACAAGATTTATAAAGCGCACACGTCACGTTAATTAACAAATCCGATTCGACTCGAAATTTTCATTTTCGCGTCGCGAACACCTCGCGTCATAACCAATCCATTATTTTTTTCGCAATTTCTTCCGCATCAGCTGAAGTGTGTCCATCGGCTGAAAACAGGCGAGAGGATATATGAAAGGGTTCGCGGCCGAAGTGGTGACGGGAGGCAGATGCGAAATTTCATTCTCTGCGATTTTTCGCTGATGGCGGACCTCCCGGAGTCGTTGAAAGGCCCTGCTGGAAAGTGAAACTAGGCAAAAAAACGGAAAAAGAGGTGGAGGGGTTAGGCAAGGTCGGAAGTGCCGAAAAAACGGTCGTAAGAAATGTGAGGTCTAAACCCTGGAGAAGAGGCTTCTGGAAATAATAATAGTCAAACGATATTTGAAGGTTGATTGACAGGGAAGGAACTGGGATTGGCTTCACTTAACCTTTCGGTTTACTCTCCTCAAGGTCAAACACACAAAATCAATCCCTCGGAAATGGGGAGGGAGTGGGGTGGAAAAGGGTAAGTCCAAACAATTCAGACGTCCGGAGAAGAATCTCAAACCATGGGCTCCATTCCAAGCGGCTTCTTGGACGATCGCAAATATTCGTTTTGAAGAACACATCAATAAAGTCCATTTATACCTTCCGGTAAATTTTCATTCGAATGAATTCCTGATTTTGTGAAATTCTTCGCCAAATAATATACGTTTATGCATGCCATTTCTATCTTTAGGAGCTGATTTATTGCATCATATGTTCCACGATAAAACGTCTTATAATAAAGTAGAGAACAAAAATTTAGTGTTCCTATATCAACGGTAATCTATATTCGTACGCAGGTATCCGGAACTTCCATAGAAGAGGATTTATTGGAGATAATTTTAAACATGTAATGATAATCTTTTACATCAAGCAAATAACTCACTAGTCTCATAAGCAAATTTTTTTCAATAATCGCAAGATCAATTTCCCCGATTAACTTCTGGAATCAATTCTATGTGATACAATGACTCCTTAAAGAGAACAATATCCAAAATGATGTAATCCCCTAAAGCGGAGGTTTATCATTTATTTCAAAGATCACCGTCTTCAGGTCCTTGCTTCCTTGATTTAGCCTACACAATTTTATCTCTTAAACGCGAATCAAACATTCTTTAGTAACTTATAAAAATTCATACAGGGTTCGTCCGGAAAATAAGTGTACTGATTTAAGTGTCTTTTTTGACAAAAGGGGAGTCGTCCACTACGAATTTGTACCTGAACGACAAACTGTAAATTATGCATTTATCGTCCAAGTGCTCGACAGGCTTCGAAAACGAGTCGCCCGCATCCGGCCAGCGATCAAAAACATCTGGCGGCTGCATCACGGCAATGCGCCGTCTCACACAGCGCTTGTCGTGTCGGACTTCTTGGCCAAGCACGGCGTGGCAACGCTGCCACACCCGCCCTACAGCCCGGACTTCGCACCACCGGACTTCTTTCTGTTCCCGAAGATAAAGAGGAGTTTGAAAGGAACGCGATACGGGACTTTGGACGCCGTCAAAGAGGCCGTGACGACTTGTCTTCGAGAGGTTCCCGATGATGCCTTCGCGGGAGCGTTCCAGGAATGGGAACGCCGCTGGAACAAGTGTATCGACTCACAAGGGTCCTATTTTGAGGAATATTAGCTTAAGATATGTAAAAGTGTAATAATTTTTTTCCTGAGCTCAGTACACTTATTTTCCGGACGAACAGTGTATCACCATATATTTGAAAACTAATAAGATATGAAAACTTTATACCATTTCTAAAAGTTTGTGCGAGTATCTAAATTTAAAAGAAAGGTATTTATTGTGAATTTTTTTATTTTTATTACCAGTCAACCCAAAGTATTAATTTTTAGTAACTAAATAAAATAACCGTCATTTTATATGAACTCTGCTTTAATCAGTGCAGAATTATCTGGTGTGAACGTTACCGTTACGCAGGAAACAATGTGGCACTATTAATGCTCTAATAAGACGCCATCAATCAATATCCTTAGAATTCTTATGGTATATAGTTCCTTTAAATGCCGTTTGACATCTTACTTTGGAAACTGGAGTATTTTTGATCTATGAAATGACATTAGGATTGATATATTAAAATAGGCGGGGAAAAAATAGAGCAGGCAGAACAGTTTACATATCTCGGAAGTGTTTTGGATCAATACGGTCAAAGTGGTAGGGACGTAAGGAGAAGAATTGCGCTAGGCAAGGAGGCTTTCTCAAGAAGGATGGAGTTGATGACGGGGACGTTGAATAAGGATGTTAAGACAAGACTCGTAAAAACTCTGATATGGAGTGTAGCCATGTACGGCGCGGAAACGTGGTCACTGAAGCAGGAGGATAGACGTAGATTGGAGGCTTTTGTAATGTGGGTTTGGAGAAGAATGGAGAAGGTGAAATGGACCGAAAGGAAAACAAATGAGGAAGTTCTGGAGATGGTGGGTGAGGCGAGGGGTTTGTTGAGAGAAATCCTATGGAGGCAGGAAAAATGGATGAAAGGCGTATTGAGCGGTAGTGGAATGTTGAAGAAGGTAATAGAGGGGAGAATGTTGGGCAAGCGAAGAAAGGGTAGGAACAGGATAGAGATGTTGGATGGGATGAAGGGAGGAAAGAAGTACACAGAGATGAAGAGGGACCTGATGTAGTTTAGGTTGCTGGATTTGGTTTTGTTTGGATTCGCAAAATATTTATTTGGCAGTTGTGTCCATCCAAAAACCTACCTTAACCGGTAGATTACCTAATAATAATTTAAAAACTTAGTAAAAGTTTATAAAAAACGATTTAATCATAGACAATGAGGTATCCATGTCTAACATTCAATTGTATCAATCGTTTCAGAGGTTATTATTTTATCCAACACGGATTGATGTGAAGAAGTAAAATCATAGAGAAACTTTTTGTAGTCGCTTGTTGTGATGATTAAAGTCAATTATTTACTCCCGATCGCCAATTGAATTGCTAGCTGGAAAAACACAAATTAGGTCATTAATCTCTGTTATAAATGAAACCATACGCTTTTCAATTACTGTTGGCAATACTGGTTTTATGTATGCAGTAGGAACAGAAGAAAATTCGAGAATTACAAATAAACAACGCTAATATCCGACATTTCATCGATCATGCCTGTTCCAGGAAGTTTGTTTTAATTCACCTCTCGACTTGGCTCAGCGCATCTCACTCCAGAGCCAAAGGTGACAGTTTAGTCATTATATCGTATCGATCTCATATTTAGTATTTCATTTGACCAAGTTCAAGTAACGATCGAATATGCATCATAGTTTCCTTACCAGAGAATAATGTTAATTAAATCTTAAGCGAAAAACACTTCTTTGAAGTACCTGAAGAAGGTCAAATAACTAAGCTAAGCTTCAAAAGGCAATTATTTAATTCCTTCCTGGGGATTTACAGTAGGCATTCCCAAGGCCCAAATAATAATAACATGTTAACACCAGCTAAACATTTAATAATCATTTTTATTTAAAACAGAGCTTCCGTATGCACGCTATTATACAAAGCGTAATATATTCAATGCTGCTTGGTACTGTCAACGTTTTTATTCCGTTCGTTCAGGACAACCAAAAGACTTGGTCGGGTGTGATATAATATGCAAATGAAATGTGGACAGTATTTATATGGTCAGGCTTTTTTTCCTCGTCCTGACGACCATAGGAATGACGCATTCAAGGACCGCAAAAAAGGAACTATACACACACCCGATCATGAAAGGTGATAATACTTAGTCAAAAATAGGCTATAAATAAAATAGAGTGAATAGGTTTGTGGTTAGCGGAGAAATACCTCTAAGAGGGAATGAAATAGTTTTGGATAGGGAGATGAAAAACACTGTTCCAAGATTGTATATCAAAGACTACATTCATTAAACTAATTAACTGGTTCGTCCTTATTCTGCCGATTACACTCTATTTAAAGTTTAATTGTTATTTATACATTCTTAAATAAGCGATATTCTATTTCTTTTTTATCAATGTTGAGAGGTTTACCGGTGAAATTGGTTTAATAACTCCAGGTAGTTTAGGGTAAAACAATTGCTTACCTGAACTGCAGGTATTAAAGATGATATTCCGGTCTCTAGATTCCGCATCCTGGAAGATTACGATATCAACTCCACAAACTCCTCCATATTTTTTTTATTTTAAAGAATATTTTGTTTTATGGACAGCAAATGTAGATATTGCTGCTGCAAATAGGAAAAAATCGTGGAAATGTCGGTTATGCACGCATTCGTTATTGATTGCTATTACAAACAATAAGATAGTTATATTCCATAAATTAAAAATTAAATTAAAATGTAAGCTGTCTGCTACATGAATAAAATTTCACGTTTTTGTTGTTTTCATTAAGTCATAGTATTTATACAGAGTAAAATATACATCACTAAAGCAAATTGAACATGACATAAGCTATGGCAGCCGTAACCTGCAGTGCAATGGTTATTATGGCTTAAAGTGGATAATGTTACATAAAGTGGACGTGAAAACGCAATGGAAAAACATATTAACTAAATCAATCGGCCGAAGAAATTCAAGACGCACTACTTTTGCGAAGTGATGCACTGTCACTATTCCTGAAGCCTTGACCGGGATTCGAACACCGGATCCCTCGATTTCGGGCCTCAGCCAGTTAAGACGTCGAGGCGTCCTCTTTGGAATTTGGGGATCTTTAAAGGAACCACATGTTGTGACGAACATTTACACGGCCGGATATCGAAGGATCCTGGTTCGAATCTCGGTCAAGGTGAATCATTTTTACATTCTGAAATTGTTACAATGAAATGCATGTTAGCGGATGACTCCGTGAAAAGTTATTGTTGCGGCATCTCCCGCAGTTTCTAGGAATTCCTGAAGCCACTGTAGCGACAATATGAATAGAGCTTAATGCGATGATATCGGATTTGGCGAGAAACCGCTCCGCAACTCTAGACAAGACTCAAGATTTACATTCTCGATGTGGCAGTACCTTTGAGTGACACCCTTTTTGGTTTCTTGCACAGGGAAACCACTTTTATTGCTGAACTGCGCCCATCGGAAGTTGCGAACTTATGGTCCCCACCTTTGACGCCGCACCACCACCACCTTGCCACCCTACTGTTGGCGTTTTACATATTCTATTGACCAAGGGAAGGTTAACCTTTGATCTCTTGTCGCAGTTATGTTTTATGTGATGATCGAATCGCTCGCTCCTTATATCTCGTTAAATATTTTCCACGCATCTGGCCTGCACAAAAAAAATCTCAGAAAGCGTATTTTATGTGGCAATCGTAGGAATTTTCAACTTTGAACATTTTGGCTTTTCTTTAAGAAAATCTATACTTTCTTTGGTGGTGGGGGAAATTACGTTGCGTGTTTCAGTTACAGCCTTTCTTCGCTGTTCATCGGCTTAGAAACCACCTTCGTCATAGGACAACCGCTTCCGCAGTGAAAGGGTGGCTTGTCGTTCCTTCATCCACCCTGGGGCGGGAGGAAGGGGGGGAGGGGCAAATCTCATGGCGCCCCCCTCCCGCGACTATTGTCGTCACCGAAGGCGAGTCGCACTCGTGGATTCACTCCTCCTCACGCCACCCTTCCACTGCATTCACCTAAAACGAACAATATAATAAATCTCTTCCATTTACCCACTTTCTGTCTGTCTCCATTGGTAAGCCATTCTTCTCCGTTCCACCCTCCTGTCTACATTTACTTTCCACTCGCATTCCACGAGTGAAACCTTGAGGATTCCCCGAGAACACCTTCGACCGATTGCATTTTCCGCACTACGGGAAAATTGGAGGCGTACAAACCACCGAAGAAGATAGATATATGCATCTGCTTTAAAGGATTGAATCCATTTACACAGCATCAAAACGGTGATTGAATAACACGTGGCGTTCCAGAAAGTAATTTACTTTTTCAAATATAATGTGAGCCTGGAGACGAGATAAAAGTTTATTATACACATTTGAAAGGAAATTCTTTAACGAGTTTTCCGCATATTTGTCATTCGAACTGAGGCATTTATCACAACGATACACAAGCTTTACCATTTTGTCTCTGAAGAAACCTGCCGCCTCACATTATTAGTCATTTGATTACACCAGTATGCAACTCTGCGTCACTGTTAAAGCGCTGTATGGCAGGATACTACGTCTAGCGAGAGATCCGATAACGTAAATTGGAGATTTACACGAATTTCGACGAATTTTTCATAGCTAGGCTGACGATCACTGCGGTGTCCTCCACGTGAACGATGGTGCTGTGGCCATTTTTAAACTGAGAATGCACCACTGCCTCACTCCCCCTTCACTCATTACCATACCGCCTCCGTACACTTCATCAAGTTGCCTATCAATATTCCAATTGACTTGTGAAAGTTTTTCGCCAGTAAAACCTAATCACACATCTGACTTCACAACTTGCGGGGTTATCTATTGCAGCGCACATTTTAACAGTTTGCAGTGAGCAAAGTAGAAGAACCACAGCCTGCACACTCTGCCACAGCAGGATGCCTGCTGAGCGTAGGGATGTTTAGATACTAAGGTGGTGGCTCTAGACCCCTAACTACCGCTACGCTGGGCCGAAACGCAAGTTATTTCCTGGTCAGCTCTCGTGTGAACCTGTCGACATTCAGGACAATACGGGGTAAAGAAGTGAGTGCAAATAGACAGTAACATAACTTTTCTTTAAATTAAAATCACCAGGTTTAGTTTACATTTTCATTGTAAGCACAATGTTTTTATAATAAAATCAGGAAAACTTTTTTTCTGCAAAATAATCACTCAATTTTTTACATAAAATATATTTGACTGAATAGTCATAAATGATGTTTTCCTTTTCCATTGTAATGATTGTAAGCACACTTTGATCAAAATATTCTTATACCATTTACTGAACAATGAATGAACAACAATAGCATAATATTATTACAGCTTGTTTTTACAAATATCTTCAAATTGTTTTCATTCAGAGTTCTCAATCAAAATAATTTAATCCAGCAATATTAATATCTTCGTGGATTGTACCGCTGCACTTTTCGATTCGTTTAGTTAAAATAAGCGCCAATAAATAAATGTGACACTTGGTAATTTTTGGATATTTGTATAGCAGAGAAATAATGCCTGTAATGCCTCGTATATTTAATATATCAAAATTTAGTGGCACCAGCATGTTCACTGCTTTTTAAAGTCGCACATTCTGGAATTCACAATCTCATTCATTGTCAATAGGTATCTTTCTGAAACTGATAGCTAAAAATATAAAAAATACGTATTGAATTCTGGAATTTTGTTTTTAAAAATTCTCCGAATATGTATCCGAAGAATTTATTTACAAAAATGAGAGAAATAACCATATCCCTTGCAATTAAGTTCAGCATTTCAAATTATAACTTGACACTTTAAATAGCATCTCATTAGTAGACTTTAGTCTGGTTTCAAACCCTCTTTAATGAAATGATTCCGCAGTTAAATTATCGTAGTTATTTCAAACTAAAACTATTTAAAAATCGATCAAAATTTCTCATTAACATCCAAAGAGCCTAAGACAAAATATTCATGCTAAACATAATTAACCGTAGGAAAACTGAATTTATGGGCATTTAATGAAAACATTTCGCAAAAACAAATTTATATGAAAGAATTTTTAAAGAGATAAATGAAAATAATCCTTAATAGCCTCTTTTGATTGAGTAACTAAATAAGCATAAACATTCTCAAGGTAGAAAGAAGATCACCAAAGAGGTTATGGCCTTTTCAACATTCTCCGTGAGTTTTCACACCTGGGGTGAAATCAAACGTTAATTTTTTTTTCTAAACACCGAGGATGTCCTTCATCACAGACGCGAAGGACCAGAAGGAATTTTCAAAAATCTGCTCATGTTACGTCCCTTGTTCCTTGTTAGTCCTTTGATCTCTTTCATATCTAATTAAGAGAGAGGCTGTCATTTTCGTCATAAAAATAATGAGATTGAAAATAAAGACCAACTGAAAAATAACAAAATTTAAAGAGTGTTCTTTTCAGTAACATTTTTCTTCTTGTATTTAAATTCACTGCATGCTCAGAGGGTAAAAATTTCTTCTGTACAGAATAAAATTTACTTTTACGTCTCGTGTTTCCAGGCACTTACGTGCAGGTGATAATGTGATTCGTTCTGTACCAATCACGTCAGTAGTTGGAGGTGCTGAGATGATTATTCCCAATAAAACATTTCAGCAGACTCAGAAAAGTTAAAAATTGTTCTTTGCATCTGTTTGTTAACTCATGTTGCCATTTTGCGTTTCAATTAATTTTGTCATTTCATTTTGTTTGCCATTTCATTTTATAAGTATATTGGATCATGCATAGCATAGTCCATCACTTATTTCATATTTATAAATTTTTCTTTCCCATATTGTTTGAAAGAGCTTCTTCTCCAACATCAAGGTTCTTTTATAAATACCAAACATTTATTACTGTTTTTGGGAAGTGTTTCCAAATCCATAAATCTCTGTCGATTCTCTAATTTTTAAATTACTCAATATCTGAATTGTAACGGACCTCGTTTATACTTGGGCTCTACTGAAATACGTACTCATGTATTAGATATTAGGTATTTCTTATATTTGACATTTTAGCACCCTGCTAGCCACCGCTAGCGTGTGTGGACGGGATTCATTCAATACACGCCAGGCGAAATTTTGACCCGAGTATTCTTACCCTTGCAGCAGTTGGGCAATGTTATTCTGATCTCTTATCGTTTGTGGAATATTTTACATATTAAATCTGTCTGTTTTACACTTAATATCTCTAATATCACTGACGTTAAATTCCAAGTTTCAATTTTCCAATATTTGTCCTAATTTGGGATATTTTCAGGACAAATTTGAGTATCATAGAAAAACGAAAGAGCTTTCAATAATTTTCATGAAATAGTGTTTGAATTCGACGAGTAATAGTATTTGAATAAAAGACGGGTTGGACATTAAATTGGATTTTCAAATTTAAAAACTCAAACTTCTCTTCGGGGAATGAAACCGCATTTCCTTCCTTCCCTTTCCCATATTTCCGTGTTCACTGAAATATGGGCTCGGTTCCGAAAGTTTTTAAACGAGGTTTTCCTCGAGCACACGTGGTGAAAGACAAACGATTTGCGCGTGGGTGCTCTCGAGGATGGGACGAGGGAAAGACCGAAACTCCACATCCGACCGAGGAGTACATGACTTGTATAAAAGGTACCAAGAAAAATAGGTTTTTTTCAGATATTGCTGCAATGCCTCATAGTTCATCAAAGTATATCCCTTAAGCGTCGATGCACCATTGCCCTTACGGCTTTTTCAAGACTAAAATACTCCCTAGAAAGCTGATTTCGGAAGGTCTTTAAGGGTAGGCATGCAAAGCTTCTTCTTAGGAACCCATAATGGTGGCCTTTGATAGACACTGCATTTCACTTTTGAGAATAGGAAAAAGCAGTCTTATGATGCCGAGTCTAGTGCTAAGTGCTAATTAATAATAAAGGGTCAGGGGAATCGTCGCGATTTTTGTCGCAGAAGGTCTTCGCTAGCCGAAGACACTCGACCCTGCTCTTTGTCGTCCGTCCAAAGACCTTCGGGACGAGTTTAGCGCAGATCTTTCAAATCGCCAGATTTTCAGTGATATAATGGTGCGCAATGACATCTTATCAATGTCGATACAATCAGCGATCATGCGCACACTTAACCGACAGTGCTGAACTCAGCACTTTACGTACAATTCTGGTTAAAAATAGTTACAGAGATTTTTATATAAACCTTGTAAGCAAGTAAACGCCAAATTTTACTCCTACATGACTGTTTTTTCTTCTCGGCGAGCCTATAAAATGAGGAGGAAGGAAGGAAGAGGAAAAAGGGGAGCACGGCCGTCCTGTCGTTCGCCTTGGAAAGGAGAGGGATGAGGGGGAGGGGGGAAGGAAGGAGGGTGGGGTCAAGGAGGGGGTGGAGGTGGAAAGGTCTCGAGAGGAGGCCCCGGGGATGCGAAGGGAGACGTTGGAAAGAAGATGGAGGCCAGAAGTCTTGAAGCGTGGCTGGTAATAAATAGTGGTCTTCTTCTCCTGGCGAGATCCCTGGTGTGGGTGGGCGGGGGTCTTTGGGGAAGGGGACGTGTAGATGAAAATTATGAGTGGATGAGGGCTTTGGAGAGAGGAGTGCGGGCAAAGGCGTTGCTTTTGTGGATATTTCCAAAGGAGGAAAGCGAACGGAGAAGATTATTGCTCAAAGAGGTGGATGATTCACTTTAAGCGAGGAGGCGCGGAGGCTGCCCAAATCCCTTCAAATCGGGAGGAAAGTCGCAAAAAATGACTTCATACCCTTTCCTTTCCGGCTCGTTTAGGAATGCACGATGTGCGCCCAGACAATAAACGATATTTGGCTACTTAAAATAAGAGGCCAGTAGAAAACGCATTTTTTTATGTCATTAAATCTAACACATTCTCCCCTATTTTTCAGCACAGTTTCTAATAAATTGAGACCTGTATGTGCCCGTGTATGTATATAATATGTGTATAATATACATATATAGAAATATATTATATATATATATATATATATATATATATATATATATATTATATCTCTATACATATATATCGATAATGTGGAAGTACTCACGAGAGCAATGTAACACTTGGACGGCACAATAGAACACAGAATGAAACAGATGACACGTAAAAGAACACTCACATTGTAGATTTGTGGAAAGGTTATTTCTTGGCTTTAGAGATTGTGTGAAGGATTTATTAGAGACTTTTGGAGAAGGAGACGTATGAATATTTCCACGGGATGATTACTGGGAAGGGGTTTTGGTTCATGAGTTGAGGCCGGGTGGAATTTGTTTAGTGCGGGATTGGTTTTAAACTGGCTAGGCTAATTTGCTTTGTGCTTTCCAAAATGCGCGCCATCGAAGGTTTCGGCAGAAATTGAAATTGAAAACTACAGGCCAATCCCAACATAGTTGTCACCACCACCGATAAAGGCTCCTCATTCGTAATTTTAAACACCCAAGACTATATTTCCTATGGTGTAAACTGTGGTGTAGAATAACAACCCCACATATGACGCAGAACTCAACCTTTGCACAACCTATTTCCCCGGATCCTAGAGGCTGGAAATCCTTCTCAAAGAACTTTATCCTATTTTACACGACAACGACGCGACCTCATCCTTACTGTCACAATGTCCGTATGTCGCTTACAGACGATCAGCTAATCTCAGAAATCTTCTGAGATCCACCAACGCTTTGGTACCCCGCACTGACAAATTTCCCCGACTTGTAATCGCCCCCGATGTAAAACTTGTCTGCTGATCAGATCTGCTCCCCTCTCCCCAGATCCCCTCACTGGAGTTGTCTGTGGGTAATTCTAACACCACGCCTTTAATGAGGAGTACATTTCAGATGGGGATTAATGCTTAATATAGACAACTGTTCAGTTTTGAAATTTTGGAATAAAGGAACTGACCAACAGGCGTTAAACTACAAAACAGAGGGTTCACGGCTTAACACGGTCAAACAAGTGAAATATTTGGGGGTAGTTCATGCCTTTCATGGGGAGCACATATCAGGACTATATCTGATTTAAAGAAACTCAGATTGATTAAACGGGTGTTCGGGAAATGCAATGACGAAGAAAAAGGGAGATGTTATCTTGCTCTAGTTAGCTTAGATTTTTACAAAGGTTCAGATCATGCGAGTTTAGCGATGATGCCGAAGAAATTATTATGGCCCCACACTGCTTGAAGGGTTCCGACTTTCAAAATAATATAGATAAGAGAGATAGATCTCAGTACAGATAGATACCAATACTCAATATTTCCCCGGATAATCAGAAACCATAACGGTAAGAAACCAAAGTTATTATAGTAATTTTAAGACACTCGGTTTACGAGTCAAGACAAGATTAAACCTGTGTAGGCTTAATGCATTCTCCCAGCATTTGTATGTTATTTCACAGCATTTGCGTGCGTGTAAGTTATGAAGGCATTTGCATTTGTGGGTGCAGACTGGCATGGATTTGTGGGTTTGGCATTCGATTTTTTCTCCTTTACGAGTGATGACCTAACATCCCTCGCCAAACAGTTTTGCGGCGGCTTCAAAAGAGGTTCAATCCGCCACCACACCGAGGGTGAACCAATGCAGCACGAGAACCCTGAAGACCAAAAGATTTCTGATTTTAGCATGATTAGTTGAAAATAGGTACTCTATCATGTAACGTTCAAAGAATTATGGTCACATTTAAAAATGAGTAATTAAGACGTCACACACGCATTGACGTCTTAAGGAAATTAGAAGTCCAGTAATCAGATAAATGCTCGAATAGAAAATTAAGCAGACAAATCTTCCGCTGAGTAATCTCCTTGATTAACAATGAGTGGGATTCCAAAATAAGAACTAACATGTCACGGCATTTATTGCTATTGTGAAGAAGGTATTAAATCAAATTTTCTCAAAGGTGGGAATTTAAAAATAGAAATTTTAGCAAACAAATGGATGTGTAAAATGAATGTCAACAGTATTACTCCTAAGGCCCAGGGATATTTACGCATTATGTTTCGAGTTGTCAAATCAAAAATGTGAATGGAGATTTCTTCGTGGCTTCGAGTATTGCTTAGCAACTTTGAAGAAGAGAACTACTATATTTAAGGGGTTGAAATATTGCGTCTGATAATACTCGCACGAGAAACTATTTCAGAGATAGCCGAAAAAGGAAAGATCGAGCCAGAATGACATGAAACCAGTATTTACCAACGCACCCACGAAGCGAGAGAATAAGCAAATAATTAAAATCAATTAATTTACTTGTAAGAGACAATACGCGTAGGAACACCTTTCCGGAAAGAAAAGGACACTAAGGAATTGAAAAGCCTACCCTCCTGAAGAGAAGAAAGACTCCACTCGTATTCGTAGGGCTAATGTGGACTTTATACATTCACTGTGGGTGGTATGGACGAATTTGTTGTTCTTAATATTAGTTATTATTACTTTTTAGAAAATTGTTTTTGAAAGAGTGTTAATTTCCTTGCAACATTTTTCCAGTAAGGATTGGGAATCCTTCCTGGAACTTCAGGAATACGATCCCAATTAATTCAATGTCATTTGGTACACCTAATTTAAATAAAAATCGAATATCCGGTCCGGACCGCCGACTACAGCACGGCGTTTAGTAACCAAACATGAATCTATCTATTGGAAGAGTCTAATGATAGATAAAATTTCGGTTAAGGAATAGTTAACAGAACAGGAAGAACAGTTTTGATGATTACTTTTTCCGTTAGACATTTCAAGTATAAGCTCCGCATTTGTATCTCATCATTCCAAGATATATAAAGTGACTGCGCAAATATAGGCATTAATCTTCTGCTAATATCATGCTTTTTGCCAGCACTTTCACAAATTTTCAAATGGTTCCATGAGTGGGAGATGGTAGATCGAATTAAACTTCATGTTAATCTGTTTACATTGTTCCATCAATATGCCCATAAGCATGAATTTTAATTTAATAGGACTTTGAATTTTGATTTACTATTTTGGAACGATAGGAAAATTTTTCGAGAGAGAGCGTTATGTGTTTGTCTTTACTATGTGAGATGGATGCATAATTTTCTTCTATTCCTTTTCCCATTACTTGAATCTGTGCGAATGTTTTAGGCTTTTAGAGGATTTTCTCGCATCAATGTGTGGCCCACCAGTATGGATCACTATTTCTTTTGGCTAAATGTGCGCCTAATCTTTATGAAATACCATGACTGTTTTCTTGTTATTCATTCCCCTTTTTTATTCGGCCATTTCACTGACAGTGGCTGAAAAAAATCCCGAGTGCCATCTATTGGTCAAAGTTTCTCTGAGCATTTAGTTGAGTGAATCTTCCGTAGATTTCAGTGGCAATTACATTTAATCCAAAGCCTAATTGGTGGAGCACACTATTTTTCAAAGGACCGTGATTCGAGTCCTGGTTAAGAAAATATTTTTTCTGCTTGCGATCAGTATCCATCCTAGCCTTGCCTAGACTAGCCTTGAGTTTGCATTCATGGGTATTCTGGAGTTTTGCTTATAGGTATGCATATACATATGTATATGAACATTCGGATTTTCGCCTCTTATGTAACGGTAACCTTAAGTCAATTGTATCTGGAAAATAGATTTAAAGTATAGGTTTTTAAAAATTAATATTACCTTTATTAGATATACTTTGGCAAACTAATAATATTTTTGTTTTGTTGCATGTTTGACATGGGCAATTGTGTTAAAATATGATTCTCAGTTCTTGTCAAGTTACAGACAATACTTGGACTTGATATCGCCTTTAAATATGTACCAATCGAATTGAAATTTTAGATTTAAAATTTTATTTTAAGATCCAATAAGAATATGCTTCTAGTACCCCATGGATCCTCACGAAGTTGGATTGATTGCCTAATTGGAGCAAGTTCTCCGTAGAGGAGCTAAATTTGCAAAACGTTGCTATGATAAACTTAGAAGCTCATCACAAATGTTATAGGAGCTAGGCTTGGAACGACTCAAGGAGCGAAGGTTAAACTAAAGATTAAATCTCTTGCATGAATTGGAAGGTACGCAGGTGCAGGTGAATGAAAGTTGATAGCATATATATTTGCATGCGTGGAGGTGAAATGTTTTTAGCACGAATATATGCCACTTTATGGGTGTAGATTGGCATGAACTTGTGCATTTTGCATATGATTTTATTTTCTTTTACGGTTAGTGATTTAACATACCATGCCACACGCTCCTGCGCCGGTTTTATGGGCAATATGTAGATGTAGATGGCATTTGTTTCATTAGCAGTGATGTTGTAAATATAGCCTTATGCCCCATCGTACTACGGTAGGCAACATCATGTCAATAAAATTCGAGAGATAAAGTGTACAACAGATAGGTTTAAGATGTAATTCTTTCCACGAACGATAAGGGATAAGAATACCCTTTTTCCGACCGCGGTGGGGGTCCAAAATATTCGGGTTAAAATTAGTCTCGTGTGTATTCACACCCTAGTAGTGTCTTGCTGGGTATTAAATAAAAAAATACATATATATATATATTATTTTTAGGTAATCTACCGGTTAAGGTAGGTTTTTGGATGGACACAACTATTAAATAAACATTTTGCAACTCCAAAAAAAACCCAATCCAGCAACCTAATCTACATCAGGTCCCCCTTCATCTCTGTGTACTTCTTTCCTACCTCCATCCCGTTCAACATCCCTATCATTTTCCTACCCTTTCCTCGCTTGCCCAACATTTTCCCCTCTTTTACCTTCTTCAACATTCCACTAACGCTCAATACGCCTTTCATCCATTTGTCCTGCCTCCATAGGATTTCTCTCAACAAACCCCTATCCTCACCCACCATCTCTAGTACTTCCTCATTTGTTTTCCTTTCGGTCCATTTCACCTTCTCCATTCTTTTCCAACACCCACATTTCAAAAGCCTCCAATCTACGTCTATCCTCCTGCTTCAGTGACCACGTTTCCGCGCCGTACATAACTACACTCCATATTAGAGTTTTTACGAGTCTTGCTATAACCTTCCTACTCAACGTCCCCGTCATCAACTCCCTCCTCCTTGAGAAAACATCCTTACCTAGCGCTATTCTTCTCCTTACGTCCCTACTACTTTGTGTTGGTCCAAAAAAATTCCGAGATATGTAAAATGTTCTACCTGCTCTCTTTTTTCCCCGCCTGTTTTAATATTTAGCTTAGCTTTACTTCCTGGAAATCGCACAACCTTTGTTTTATTAATAAATATTTTTAAGAATATATATAATTAACAGTTATATAAATAAAAACTTTTAATCATATTTTTAAATTGAAATTTTCCTACCTATCACACTTAAAAAATTATATTTTTTCAGAAAATGTTTTATATTCATTTTTATAGAAAATAAATATCTGCTAAAATCATAGCCTCTACCTTAATTAAATCCTTAAAGTACAGGTATTACATATTATTCTTCATGATGTTTCCAATGTAAAGAAATATATTAAATAAAAGAAAGCATAACTCATCATACATAAAATTGTTCACCTGGATATTGTTTTCCGGGAGGCACGAACTTCGACCGTCGCCCCTAAGGACCGTGCCACGTGAAAGGGAGGCCCGAGTGCCGCCCCTCGCGCGACTGAACCCGTCTCAGCAGGAGGGTCGAATGCGGGGGGAAATACTCTTGCTTTCCTCGAGTGGGATTCGCAGAAGACGAGTGCCAGCTGCCGCGGGAAGCAACCGGCGGTGTATTCGCTCGAAGAGGCGCCGTCTATCAGTCAGAGGGCACTCTACTCTGGACCTACCGGGGAAATTTTCCAATTAATAAACTTCTTCGTTTCTTAGGGGGAAAGGGACAAAACGGAGCCCTCTCTAGGGCAATCTCCCCCCCTCTTCCATTAGTCCCCACCACGGTCAAAATAAGCCATTGAAGATCACATTGCCAACATTGATTAACTAGATAAAGGCCTATGAAGACTGTGGATTCGGCGCGTGACTATTGGTGTTCTAATATTGCGAGTTATTTTTCATTTTCCATATCCCTGGTTAAAGTATCAAAGAACTATGTACGTTCTACGGACAAATATTCATACATCTAAGTGTGTTTCTATATGTGTGTATATAAATATATATATTTATTTATTTATATATACATATATATGTATACTAGGATGTACGATGAGTTAGAGGATATCATCGCGTGTGTTCCGGCAAGGAAACATTTGATAGCTATTGAGGATTGGAATGCGACGGTAGGCGAAAAAAGAGAGGGTAGTCAGGTGGGGGATTATGAGTTAAGCACGAGGAATGAACGAGGGGAGAAAGCAAATGAGTTCTGCAGCAGACAGGGGTTAGTCAACATTAACACATGATTTAGATACCACAAAAGGCATAGGTATACATGGAAAATGCCAGGTGACTCAGAAAGGTATCAGTTAGATTATATTATGGTTAGCCACAGGCTTAGGAACAGTGTGATAAATTCGCACAGTTTCCCAGGAGCGGATGCGGACTCTGACTACAATTTAGTGGTTATGAAATGTAGCGTCCTTTTCAGAAAGATAAGGCAAGGGCGGCAGGTTAGGAAATGGAATGTAGAATCATTAAATTGATTAAAGAGGAAGAATAATAAGCAGGCTGTAGAGAAAATAATCGATGACGGTAAAGAACTGAGTACAATCGAAGAAAAATGGCAATGTATCAAGCAAGGGATATCGGAAGCAGCAAAAGACACTATAGGAATTATTAACGGGAAAAGAATAAGGAAACCATGGGTCACGGATGAGATGATTGCAAAGATGGATGAGAGAAGAAGATGGCAGAATGTAAACAGAGATTTAGGCAAAATGAAGTACAAAGAGTTAAAAAATAAATTGAGAAGGACCACAAATAAAGCAAAAGAAGAATGGTGGAAAACGCAATGCGAGGATTTGGAATATATTCTAGAAGTTATCAACTCTCTTGATTCTTCCATATTATGCTTGCATGTATTTCTCCCTATTGTGTCTGAGTTCTATATATTCTGTCCTCATATAGGAGATCTTCAGTCCTGATTTTTTCCGACATTTCGTGTAATGTTTCCAGGGTGACTCTTGTGTCTGTAATGTTTTTCTTATCAAGGCTATGTCGTCGGCAAAGGCTAGGCATCTCACTTCAAATGTTCCTTTCCCTTGCCCCATGTTAATCCCTTTCACTAGTCTCTCTTTTAGAGTGTTTTCCCATTTTTTAATTATCTTGTCAAGTACTAAATTAAATAGTATTGGTGAGAATCCATCACCCTGTCGAACCCCTGTCCTGACTTCAAATGGTTCAGAAAGTTCTCCTAGGATTTTTATTCTGGATGTGGTACCCACAAGTGTTTGTTCTATTAGTCTCCTGGTGTTGAGGTCTACGCCTAATTCATTTAAAAGTAGAAATGGCTTTTGTCGGTCTAGGGAGTCGTACGCTTCCTTGAAGTCCACAAAGGTGACAACTGTATTCTTATTCTGCAGAGTTCTAATCCTTAATATGGTCTTTAGGTTCAAAATTTGTTCTCTCATATGATCTTCCCTTTCTAAAACCCTGCTTGGTATTCTCCTATGTCGTGTCCTGCTTGCTCCTCTACTCTATTTAATAACGCCTTAGATAGTATCTTATATGTTACTGGGAGTGGGGAAATACCTCCATAATATGTTTTCGTCAGTTTCATCCCCTTTTTCGTGGAGTGGATGGATTAGTGCTTGTTTCCAATCGTCTGGTATATTTCCTCTTAGCTAAATGTTTTGAATGATTCCGTGTCCTTTCTTCCTTGCCAGTTTTCCCCTAATTTCAACATCTCTGCTACTGTTCCATCTTCTCCCGGTGACTTATTGTTTGTTCTTTTGAGTATTTATGATCGTGTCTATTTCTTCTTGAGTTGTTGGTTCTGTTGGTGCGTTTATCTATTGTGATTCTTGGAACTCTAATCTTTCTGTGCGTTCTTCACAGTTAAGTAATTCCTCAAAATAGTCTGCTAGTAATTGACAGTTTTCTTTGTTGTTCATTATCAGGTTTCCATTTTTGTCTTTAAAATTCAACCTTGGTGGTTGGTATCCCACTTTTCTTCTTTTAAGGTCTTGTAAAAATCCCTGGTGTTTTTTTTTAATCTGTGTATATTTCTTATAATCTGTTGTTATCATATTTCCTTTTCTCAGTTTAATTATTTTGGATGTTCTCTTTCTTTCTTCTGTGAATTTCTCCCAGCCTCCTCTTTTCTTACTAGTGTTCCATCTTTTCCATGCTATTAGTCTCTTGGCTGTCGCTTCGTCACAGATCTCGTTCCACCACCTGTGTTTCCGCCTTCTTGGCGGTTGTCCCAGCTCTCTTTCTGCCTCCATCATTGTGTTTCTTATTTCCTTCCAAGTTTCCATTTTCTGACCGTTAATTTTATTGGTGAACTCTTTATGACTTTATGTTAGGGGTTTTGTGTCAATTCCCATATCTCTCCTCAATCTCAGTTTTGGTTTGTTCGGTTGAAATTTGTCTTTACTTCCGTGAGACAGTGGTCCGAGTCTATGTTGAGTCCCCTCCTCACTCTAACATCCATAATTTCTTTATAACTTCCTTTAGTTATTGCTACGTGGCCCATTTGGTATTCACCTTGTCTAGTATTTGGAGAACTCCATGTTTTCTTTTTCCTAGGCAGATTTGTAATTAAAGTCGACATTAGCCTTTCTCCATTCTTGTTAGTTCTTGTATGTGCTGGGTAGTCCCCTACTATTGCTTTGCATTTTTTTTCCTTTCCAACTTGTGTATCAAAATCCCCTACTAGAATTTTAACATGGTCTTGTGGTATTTTTAACGTTTCATTCTCAAATATTCTCAGAAATCTTCTACTTTATCTAGGTAAGTTCTGTTGTCTTGGTTTATCGGTGCATGAACGTTAATGATGGTGTACCCTTTATTACCTGATCTGAAGGAGAGGAATAAGATCCGTTCTGATGGTGATTTGAAATCTATAAGAGAGTCTGTAGGATTTTGTTTCACCATAAACGTGCACCTAACATTGTGGCATTTTTGAGTTCCTGACTGCCGGTGTGCCTTTATAAATTCTGTACCCTCCTGATTCTATTGCATTCTCATCTGAGTATCTTGTTTCTTGGAGTACTAGGATGAGGATATCGCGACTTTTCAGTGTGTCAGTTAGGCGTTTTAGTTTGCCAGTTTTGCGGAGTGTGTTAATGTTCAGTATTTCTAATTTGTGTTTCTTCTTTGGCTTTATCTTGGACGTTCCAGGAAGCTTCGAATCTTCCTTGCATGATGTTGTGGGCTCTCCAGAATCTGATGGCACACTCGCGCTGTTGTTTCCAACGATGGGGGATTGGTTATCCCCTGGAGTAGTTTTCCATCAAGCGTTTACCATCATGCCTTGGATTGAAGCTATAATGGAAAAGAGTTACTAGACACCATTCATGGTGTTTAACTCAAGCATTTAGCTTAGAGCTGTGTTTCAGGCCGCCACATACATGTGGAACAAATACCTTTTGTAGCCGACCGCTATGGTAACGGACGCTACTGATTTTGCTATTTTGGTCTGCCCTGGGTATTTTATTTCCCTGCGGATTGACTGTTTGTTTTTTATGCCACTTGGGAATTATTTCCGCATCTACTTCCCTCTCATTCTTATCCCATCTCTGCTCCTCTCTGGCCTCCCTTCACCCTTTTCCCCTCCAGAACACCTTCTTTCAACCCTCCCCCCCAACCCGTTCTCCCCTTCCCCCGTCCCCTTCTCTCTCTGTCCCAAATACCTCTGGCTAGTCGGTCCTAGCTAATCTTCCGAAGAAGACGGAGTTCGAGTCTGACGAAATTATCAAGACATAACGTGTGAATGTTCATATATGTGTCCTCATGTTGTGTGTTGATGTCTAAGTTTCTATTTAATACTTCCGTGTTACTTCGAAGAAATAATCTATGTATAAAAAATATATATATACATATAAATATATATATAAATATATGTGTGTATATATATACCCATATATATATATATATATATATATATATATATATATATATATATATATATATATATATATATATTTTATACATAGATTATTTCTTCGAAGTAACACGGATGACGACGGCCGTGCCGTCGAAACGTAAATATCTACTGTAAGTGTCCTTCTTTTATGTTTCTGTGTGTGTAATATCTGTTATCTTAGTGTTTATATATATATATATATATATATATATATATATATATATCCACTTTTTTGGAAAACCCACAAACGTGTAATGTAAATTCACTGATAGTCATAACAAACACAGAAACCAAAACATACAAAGAGGGAAAACTCACTGGTTCTCGAATTTTCGGTGGTCCAACCACCTTTCTCAAGAGGAATTAGGAACAGAACTCTGTTCCTAATTCCTCTTAAGAAAGGTGGTTGGACCACCGAAAATTCGAGAACCAGTGAGTTTTCCCTCTTTGTGTGTTTTGGTTTCTGTGTTTGTTATGACTATCAGTGAATTTATATATATATATATATATATATATATATATATATATATATATATATATATATATATATATATATATATATATATATATACATTCATTCAAACAGAAATAGGTATAGGATATAAACAGAAATAGGTATAGGATCCCGGATAGGGAAATATTTTTACTTTCGTGATCTGCTCAAAAACCGCCTTCCCCACATGTCCTGTCTTCGCCTATTATGTGTTTTCCTATCCCCTTTCCTTATACCTATTTCTGTTTGAATGAATGAATATTTGTGCGCCGTATGGCGGGATTTTCAAGTTTGAATATGTATATATATATATATATATATATATATATATATATATATATATATATATATATATATATATATATACAGGGTTCGTCCAGAAAATAAGTGTACTGATTTTTTCCCGCCGCTCCAGGCGCGCCCAGCACCGCTCTGACGGGCTGCGATTGGAGGGGGGTATGTTGGCAAGCGACGCTGAAAAAGGCAGTCGACTCTGAGTTGTGGTGTAGTGAGGAGCTCTGTTAACGCGAACCTCCACGCTCGACCCACGTCACGGAACGCGATGCCGAAGTTTTTGGAGCAGCGTTATTCCATCAAATTTGCGGTAAAGCTTGGGAAATCGTCTACCGAAACTGTCGGTATGATTAACCAGGCTTACGGGGAGTCAGACATGTCCAGAAACATGATCTATCGGTGGCACAAGATGTTCGTGGAGGGCAGAGAAGAGGTCGACGACGAACCACGGCCTGGACGCCCATCAACGACACTCACCGACGAAAATGTGCGAAAAGTTCGCAATGTACTGAACTCTGATCGTCGTCTTAGTGTTTGGATGATAGCAGAGCAGTGTAATGTGCCAAAAACAATAGTGCACGAGATTATTAGGGACCAAAAACATCTGGCGGCTGCATCACGGCAGTGCGCCGTCTCACACAGCGCTTGTCGTGTCGGACTTCTTGGCCAAGCACGGCGTGGCAACGCTGCCGCACCCACCCCACAGCCCGGACTTGGCACCACCGCACTTCTTTCTGTTCCCGAAGATAAAGAGGAGTTTGAAAGGAACGCGATACGCGACTTTGGACACCGTCAAAGAGGCCGTGACGACGTGTCTTCGAGAGGTTCCCGATGAAGCCTTCGCGGGAGCGTTCCAGGAATGGGAACGCCGCTGGAACAAGTGTATCGACTCACAAGGGTCCTAATTCGAGGAATATTAGCTTAAGATATGTAAAAGTGTAATAATTTTTTTCCTGAGCTCAGTACACTTATTTTCCGGACGAACCCTGTGTATACATTTAGAATTATTCTGATGACGACGGCCGGGCCGTCGAAACGTCAATGCATACTGTGAGTGTCCTTCCTTTATGTTTCTGTGTTTTGAATATTTTGTAGGGTATATGCTGCGAAAATAAAATTGTGCTTTTTTGCTTTTTTGTTCGTGCATCATTTGATATTTTGGAATTCAGAGAAAATATTGTTCACATGTCAGAATTAGACTTAGACTTAAATAAGTGTATTTTAAGACATTTTGAATATGGATTGTCGTGGTTTGCACAAAAAATACCAAGCTCAATAGCTTAACCCTGGTTAAATATTCAAGTGCTGCCTTTACCCACCACTTCTCCTGATGGCAAAGACGGAGAATATGAGAACACGCTAGAAGAAATTTGGGATTCGTTTAAAAATCTTTGGAAAAAAATGCGACAAGAAGGCTAATTGTTATCTTATCTTTGGCTTTTCAATTTTATTTGGATTTAGTGAGTATTAGATGCTGAGTAATGCAGATTATCGAAATTTTCAGATGCACGTTGTTATGAACTAGTATCGAAACCAGTTACATTAGTTATAAACTAATATCGAAACTAGATAACTAGAGGAACTTGATCAGGAATTTCTCACGAAGGGAAGGTTAAATTACATATTATATCTCTTGCATTGATTAGATACATACATCACTAGCGATTACCCTGAGCGTAAATGTAGAGCCATCGCACTACCGTAAGAAGGATAATTTAAAGTGAATTATAGAGATTAAAATGAATAGACTTTTTTAAAGAGAATGAACAGAGATAGATATAGATTTTTGATCTCACATTTTTTGCTGACGATAAGTGATACGAATAACTGGAACGGACTGGAATACGGGCAAAAAGTATTTTCCCTTTTTCATTTTAAGTAGTCCAGAATTTTGTCATCATCTCATGTTCTCATTTAAGATATTATTATTATGGATTGCAAGGTTATGTAATACAAGGCGTGTTCATAAAGTAAGGCCCGTTTGGTCACAGGAAAAAATATACTCTTATGAAACACATTTTATTGGCACTTTTAGTTAGCTACAAACCTACTTCACTTATCTACATAATCGCCGGTCACTTCTAAGCATTTTTCGTACCGCTGCACCAGCTTCTTTAACCCCTCTGCATAGAAACTCGCCGCCTGAGGGTTGAACCAATCGACAACGCCATTCTTGAGTTCCTCTTCGGTTTCGAAACGTTGTCCGCCGAACCACTGTTTCAAGTGCAAGAAGAGGAAATAGTCGCTGGGTGTAAGGTCAGGACTGTACGGTGGGTGGTTTAAAGAGTTCCCAACGGCCCAAAAACTCTCGTCCACTGGACATTCTTTGCTCTTTGTGGTGGTCGGTGAGCATTTTTGGTACCCACCTTGCACGCAATGTGTGGTATCCGAGGTATTCCGTAACAATATTGTAGACAGTAGTGCGTCCAAGTTGAGGAAATTGCTCAGCCAGGCCATTAATTGTCAATCGACGATCACATCGCAGTTTTTGTTCCACTTGCGAAACAATTTCATCGGTCAGAATACTGGGCCTACCACTTCGCTCTTCGTCATGGACATGTGTTCGTCCATTTTTAAAATCACAGCACCATTGTCTAACCTTTCCTTCACTCATAACTGTAGGTTTATAAACTAGGCATAATTCCCGATGAATTTCAGCAGCCGACAAATCCTTTTGCATACAAGAATCGTATGACAGAACGCACTTCACAGCTGGCGGGATCAACGATTGTCGCGGACATTGTTGTTTGCATGCACGGACAAGCAAACGCCTTCTGAAACAAAACAAATGCTGCTATAGCTGCTCAATGAATCAGTAGATGGCGCTTCAGGAGCAAAATTGTGTTCTAATGCGCCAATATTTAAATATAAGCAAACGGTACTTACTTTAAGAATACGCCTCGTGTGTGTGTGTATATATATATATATATATACATACATATATATATATACACATATATATATATATATATATATATATATATATATATATATGTCGATGAAATGGACCGAAAGGAAAACAAATGAGGAAGTACTGGAGATGGTGGGTGAGGCGAGGGGTTTCTTAAGAGAAATCCTATGGAGGCAGGAAAAATGGATGAAAGGCGTATTGAGCGGTAGTGGAATGTTGAAGAAGGTAATAGAGAGGAGAATGTTGGGCAAGCGAGGAAAGGGCAGGAACAGGATAGGGATGTTGGTTGCAGCGATAAATTCCCAAATAAAATTAATTATTGTGTTTCTTGCTACCAACGATCTGTCTCGTATGCGAAACTAGCATATAGCACTTAGTCCATGTACCTGTGTAGTTATCATAATCTACATTTTCGACTTCTTATTTTGTCGGAAAAATAAGTTACAATGCATATATATGAATTGTAACTAAACTACATATGGTGTACACTGCTTTGGAGCATTATGTCGATGCAGATGAGTGCATTGCTTAAGGAGTAATGTGCTCTGTAATGATGCCTAAGTAATGGAAAAAAATATTCAACTTAAAACGTTTAGCCATGAATTTTACGAAAAGAAATAGTTCTCTCCAAACTTTTAATATCTTTCATGAGGCCAGTATCAGGAGTGTAAAATCTATAAATACCTATCCGTATCTCTCTTGGAGTATGAATATAGAGCGCAAGCGTATCTGGTGGAGATAACCAAAATTTAGATATTATCAGGGGAGTATTTACAAAGTTAAATTATGAGAAAGTGACAGGGTGTTATTACTGTTTTCTTTTAAGGAGTCAATTGGGCATTGCTGCATGAAGTCGGAATCTTCTGAAATTTCACAGAAAAAAGACTGTACCGTGCGCTGTTTAAGGTTGAAATTAGGAGAGACAGTTTGATTAAAATGCTGAAGATTTCAAGAAGGGAACCACTACAAAATCTAAGATTATGGGCCGAATTAGGTTAAGAGCCAGACGAAAGGTAGTCCACGCAGCGTCTGTTCCTCGGTGAGGCGGCTGCAATGCCGTCTGACCCCCAGTGTCAGTGGGGCGGCCATTAAGTGATGGTGTCACGTTAAAAACACTATTGGGGAAGGCAACGGGAAACCACCTCAATTATGATTCCCAAGAATATAATGATGGGCACTATAGATAATATGAGTCCTGCCAAATACAAGACTCGGCCCAAGAGGCCGTGTGTCGCCCCGGAAACGGGAGAGGCAAGGCTTCCGCGGTCGTCATCCCACGAAACCCTTGCAGGGAAGAAATAACGGCAGCAGGACAGAAGGCTCAGAAGGAGGGGAAAGTAGTTGGAAAACAAACCTGGAACGTCAGGACAATGTTGAGGAGAGGCAAATTAGAAAATATTAAGCGAGAGATGGAATGAGGTAATAATGATGTTTTAGGTCTCTGCGAGGTGAGATGGAAGGATAGCTGGGATAACTGTAGTGATAATGCGATAATAATATACAGCGGCGGAGACGAGAGCCAACGAGAGGTCGCTGTATATTAAATAAAGGTGTAGGAAAAATCTTAGTCAACATAGACCAAGCAACGGAAAGAATATTACTAGTAGAGATTAAAGGTGAACCAACGAACTTGGTCATTGCTCACGTATACATGCTGCCGAGCACCCACAAGGAGGAAAAAGTCGATTGGATGTACGATGAGTTAGAGGATATCATCGCGTGAGTTCCTGCAGGGAAACATTTGATAGTGATGGCGGATTGGAATGCGACGGTAGGCGAATAAAGAGTGGTGGTGAGGTGGGGGACTATGGATTAGGCACGAGAAATGAACGCGGGGAGAAAGCAATTGAATTATGCAGGAGACAGGGGTTAGTCATCACTAACACATGGTTTAGACACCATAAAAGGCTTAGGTATACATGGAAAATGCCCGGTGAATCAGAAAGATATCAGTTAGATTATATTATGGTTAGGCACAGGTTTAGGAACAGTGTGATAAATTCTCACAGTCTCCCAGGAGCGGATGCGAACTCTGACCACAATTTACTTGTTATGAAATGTAATGATCGTTTCAAGAAGATAAGGCAAGGGCGGCGGGTTAGGAAATGGAATTTAGAAGCAGTAAATGAATTAACGAGGAAGGAGTATCAGTAGGCTGTAGAGATAATAATAGATTACGGTAAAGAACTGAGTACTATCGAAGAAAAATGGGAATGTATCAAGAAAGGGATATTGGAAGCCGCTAAAGACACTATAGGAACCGTTAACGAGAAAAGGATAAGGAAACCATGGGTAACGGATGAGATGATTGCAAAGATGGATGAGAGAAGAAGATGGAAAAATGTAAACACAGAGTTAGGCAAAATGAAGTACAAAGAGTTAAACAATAAATTGAGAAAGGCCAAAAATAAAGCAAAAGAAGAATGGTGGAAAACGCAATGCGAGGATATGGAAAGTTTACAGAAGTAGGGTGAAATTGGTGCTCTATACAGCAAGGTTAAGTTACTATCGGGAAGTAAGAAGGCAAGATCTGTGTTAATAGTTAAAGATAAATGGGGAGAGATAATACTTGAACCAGGAAAAATCCAAGCGAGATGGAAGGAATATATAGAAACACCCTATGCTAAAGAACTTAGGCCGACATGGTTAGACATAGAAAAGGAACATGACGTAGAAGAAGATAGCTTAGGACCAGGGATACTCGGCGATGAAATAGAAAGGGCATTAAAGGAGATGAAAGCAAATAAGGCCGTGGGGGTGGACAATATTCCTGTAGAAATGTTGAAATGGTTAGGGAAAGGTGGGAAGAAGGCCATATATGGACTGATTCGTAGTATCTATGAGGAAGTTCCTATTCCAAAAAAGGCAAAGGCTTCGTAATGTGAGGATTACAGAACAATAAGTTTGATATCCTGCGCAGCTAAAGTTATTCTCAGGATCATCAACAAAAGGATAGAGAGTAAGGCAAATGATTACTTAAGGGATGATCAGTTTGGGTTCAGGAAAGGAAGAGGTACGCGTGATGCCATTGCAGTAATGAGATCACTAGTCGAGTGGAATATAGAATACAATCCGGACGTTTTTGCCTGTTTTGTAGATTTCGAAAAAGCGTTCGATAGAGTGAATTGGGAAAAATTAATCCATGTATTGCAGAAAATAGGAATGGATTGGAGGGACAGGAGACTGATCCGCAACCTGTACATGTCTCAGACTGCTCAGGTGCGAGTGGGGAATGGAGAGTCTGGATGGGCAGTGTTAGGAAGAGGTGTAAGGCAGGGTTGCCCATTGTCACCGGTACTGTTAAACGTATATGTAGAGGAAATGATTAAAGAGGCATGGGAAGAACTGGAGGTAGGAATGAAAGTCGGAGGGGAATTGGTAAAATCGGTTAGGTTTGCTGATGACCAAGCATTAGTTGCTCAGTCAGCCAAGGGGTTGCAAGCATTGTTGAGTGAATTGGAGGTTCAGTGCGATAAATATGGGATGAGAATCAATATTAATAAAACAAAGGTTATGCGATTTTCCAGAAAGAAAAAGGCTTAGCTAAATATTAAAATAGACGGGGAAAAAATAGAGCAGGTAGAACAGTTTACATATCTCGGAAGTGTTTTGGACCAATACGGTCAAAGTGGTAGGGACGTAAGGAGAAGAATTGCGCTAGGCAAGGAGGCTTTCTCAAGGAGGAGGGAGTTGATGACGGGGACGTTGAGTAGGGATGTTAAGACAAGACTCGTAAAAACTCTGATCAAGGGCGTAGCTATGTACGGCGCGGAAACGTGGTCGCTGAAGCAGGAGGATAGACGTAGATTGGAGGCTTTTGAAATGTGGGTGTGGAGAAGAATGGAGAAGGTGAAATGGACCGAAAGGAAAACAAATGAGGAAGTACTAGAAATGGTAGGGGAGGAGAGGGGTTTGTTGAGAGAAATCCTATGGAGGCAGGAAAAATGGATGAAAGGCGTATTGAGCGGTAGTGGAATGTTGAAGAGGGTAATGGAGGGGAGAATGTTGGGCAAGCGAGGTAAGGGTAGGAACAGGATAGGGATGTTGGACGGGATGAAGCGAGGAAAGAAGTACACCGAGATGAAGAGGGACCTGATATAGATTAGTTTGCTAGGTGGGGAGTCACAAAATGTTTATTTGATAGTTGTGTCCATCCAAATACCTACCTTAACCGGTAGATTACCTAATAAAAATATGGGCCGAATTCTTCATGTAAATTTGTAAAAGATCAGCTTTATGAATGCGTGAGGCGCATTTGAGAAACTCTATCGTTATATGAAAGAAAAAACATTCCTCCAGGATCTGAAAGAGTGCACAACGAACCGACTATATGTTATCGTTTTTCCTGAGCAATACAAGAAAAATAAATATCTCAAATCCACATCAACTTGGGCAACTTTTGCAAAATTTTGTTTTTTCCTTTTTGTTTTTCTTCAGCGAATTTAATAAATGTCATAAAAAAATACCTCCTCACAAAGGTGTCAGTATTATGCCTTTTCAGTTTTTCCTTTCGTTATGGATATTTGTTTTTTAATACCAAGTGTATTATAAAAGTTTTTTGGGTGAAAAAAATGTTTTCATTTGCTAGCAGTAACTCTTAGGTCTTAGTGGTCATGATCATTTCAGTGTTAATTAAGAACACACCATGCTTCATTGCTTCACAAGACAGGTGTTTGTTGAAACTAAGAGTCCTACATCTACACAAAACCTCGAAAACCGCCGAAGGGCATGTGGTTATGACACTATCCGTAAAAAATAATGAAACATCACGCAAAAATAACCAAAGTATGTAAATTCATACCTACATAGGCATACGTATATTCACGCAAAGCCTATTTTAACATGACAACGTGCCAAAACATACTCAAATAAATGAAATACATACGCATATGGATCAAAGAATATACCAGATGTCTTTTCAGCGTTTAATCTTATAGAGGCAACTCGGAGCTGGAAGACGAAAGAAAAGAAAGAGGGTTTAATAGGCTACAGATCGGTGAAGGCGTAATGGTGCTCGCTCCCTCAACTTAAGCTCAATTTTCATTCTGCAGCCATGAATACGTAATCAAATTTTCCCGCCTGCTGCTAATTGCCATTAAAAATTAGCACAGTGGGCCTTCATAAGCCTCCATGTGAATGTTTCGCTCAGTTTTTTTTAACTTCTTAAATGCTGTGATGTTTAAGGAGAGTAAAAGCAATTAGTATTGAGATCGAGTGAAATAAAGTTCTAGACAAAATTATTTTAATTTAATAGCGAAAAGGGGTTTCGACTTATAAATCGACCTAAGTACTCCACATGTGTTTGTCCATTTGGCACGTGACCGCGACTCTTTCAATCCCCGAATGAGTGCATGATGCGGATGGGGCACTGGCCCTGCTGCACACCGTGCCGAAGGCTTGGAAGGTATGTATCTCGCTGATGTAGATGACCGCATCATTGGCCAATAGCGTGTCATTTCTGGCTACTTAATATTTGACAATGACATGCGTAAAAATAATGTTCTGCGTAGCTGATGACAAGAGCGAGGACCCGATTTCCCATGTTTGTAGATGCCGCATATTTCTGAAAATAGTTCACCATCGTCTCTCTCCCATTCACTTCTATTCATCTCAAATACCTCTCTTGCTCCAGTCCCCTCTCTTTCCTCCGCAAACACTCCCCTCCCCCACACACTTGACTGGGCTGATCCCTTCCCCAAATAGCGAGCGAGGACCCTCCACCGCGTCACGTCCTCCCCTTCCCCCTTCGTGCACTCCAACCTCGGGGCTCTCAAACCGACTGAGAGTGGAAAGGGAGCCATGATGAGACAAGACACATAGAGATAAGGTTCTTTTTAGAATTCGGAAAGGGTAAGAGGGTTCCGGAAGACTATCATTGAATAGAATATGAAGTTTATGGTAGAGTGAATCATAAAACAAATTTTTTGATAGGAATACATACATCGATGAAGCATATTCAAGTTTCTCAAAAAATATTTTTACGATGGATACAATGACGATAATAAATAAATGAGATCGGCATCAAGGTATAATTAGAAATTTTAATGAATGGATGGATAAATTACATGTTCACGAGTGACATACTAAATCAATTTATTTTTGGCCGTGGAACAACCTCATAATTGCGAAGAAAAATTATAAAAAAACTGAATTTCTAATCACAAAATGTAATCCACGGCCATAGTTGCATTGTCTGCATTTCAAGGGCGGCTGCATTTTCACATTCTCAGGTGAATCGATTGATTTATTGATTTCTTTATAATTATTTACTCCATATGATATGGTATTTAACTCACCACCACCGTACATGCCGGAGACCCGCAAACCGAATATGGACTCCTCCTTTTATTTTGAAAAATGGCCTCTTGGAATTGATCCTTCGCGGCCGATATATTGCCGCCTATTTTTAGTATTAAATTCAATATAAACTGAAAGTTTAATGCTTCTTCCATATATTTTAAATGAAATGCATCATCTCACGCAATCTAAGGCTGACATTTATATCCTTTTTATTCCATATTAAATTTATGTC
This sequence comes from Hetaerina titia, assembly GCA_037158775.1. Classification (NCBI taxonomy): domain Eukaryota; kingdom Metazoa; phylum Arthropoda; class Insecta; order Odonata; family Calopterygidae; genus Hetaerina; species Hetaerina titia. The sequence goes on along the minus strand of CM073770.1, from coordinate 3,326,304 downwards.
CGACTTTTTCGGCCCTTTCAGCGTAAAAATATGGCATGTTCCATCTAAAACCATTTTATTTCAAAGAAAAATATTTTAAAAAACGTCATATTATGCAGTAGTATCGAGGCAATGTATTAATCGTGATGTTATCTTAATGATAATATGACTTCACATTTTATTATAAAAAATATTTTTTGAATAATCGAAGGTCTTACGGTGGTCTCTCGCTTTTATATGCCGTGTTGTGACATCAATTTTTCGTTCATATTTGTAGCTAACCCGTTTTTTACCCTATTTCTTTTTATTTTGCGTCAGTCATTGTACGTGCTCGTTAATACAGATATTGAGTACCTTTCATTGTAATAGATACAAATACTTATGCTATTTTTGGAGTTTGTTAAAAATGTATGCGACCACACAGTTGCTAATACATGCTGTTGGCAAAACTATGCGTGCTTATTGCTCATTATTTCAGAGTATAAAATATCTAAATATTGTATAAATATAGAGGAATACAATACATTACGACATGATAAACTGAATTTTGTCATGAGCGTATCAATATAAAATATGATATTCATTTGCTTATGAAAGAAATTTAAAATAAATAAAATTATTAAATGAAAATGGACTCATTTAACCATATATTTGATTATCAACAAGTATTAAGAATGTAAAGATAAAATAAAAACAATTAAAAAATAAATAATTCAGGGTAATTTTAACCTGTAAATAATATCCGAAGAAACTGAAAGAACAGAAGACACACAGTTTTTCATTATTTTGCGATAAAGTGTGTAATATGAGTCATGCCTACGCATTTAATGCGGAGCTTTCAACAGGCGCGGAAAGTTAGCGCCCCCAAACCGAGATGCGGACAGAGGGAATGTATGGGATTTTCGAGCTCCAAAACGCCACCAGTCCCGATTTTTGAGCTCAAACAGGTTGGCCGGAAAATCAGGAAACGTGTTGGGGTTGCTAACTTTCCGAAAGTTAGCACCCAAATTTTATTTGCCAGACGCTATCGTGGTGCGGTTTTCACGAGACTGGTGGCATTTTGGAGCTCATGATTAGCTCAAAAATCTCGTGAAAATCGCATTACGATAGCGCCTGGCAAATAAAAGTTGGCCGCTAGCTTTACCCCCCAAAACTGGATTTTCACGATTTCCCGTTCCGGAGGAGGTTTTCCCGGATGGCCAATGCGGTTCAAAATTAACTCATGTATAGCTCAAAAATCTCGTGAAAACCGCACCACCATAGCGCCCGGCAAATAAAAGTTGAGTGCTAACTTTCCGAAAGTTAGCACCCCCAACACGTTTCCTGATTTTCCGGCCAACCTTTTTGATCTCAAAAATCGGGACTGGTGGCGTTTTGGATCTAAAAATAGCTCGAAAATCCCACACATTGCCCGCATCTCGGTTTGGAGGCGCTTACTTTCCGCGCCTGTTTTTAACGCTTTAATTTCAATCACATATTTTGCTAAAATATCAAATGAAATATGTACCAACTTTTGTTTTATAACAAAGTATTTTTAGTCGTAATCTGCATATGTACATATATAAGAGTGCATAAATAAATATTAAACTTTGTACACACATAAATTTATATGTAAAATTCGCGCAAATTTTAAAGGTTTTCTCTGGCTCTTGGTTTCGACTTTTTTATGACTGCGTATGGCGCGAACGAAGAACAAATACAAGAAATTTCAACGGCGGCGTTTTCCTCTGATTTTATCCCTTTAGTCGAATCTATCTCTATGATTCTTTGACATTCTCATTCCTTCTATATCGCAAAAATAAAGCGAAACCATGAATGACTATAACATGTATGGTGCCATATATGTATAATATTCGTTGCTATTCATTATAATATTGTTTGGCTATAACTAGCTACTAGAGTGAAATATTTCATTGGTCCCTTTAATATCGTTATATCATAGATATTTATTGTAAAATAATATTAATGAGCATTAGCATACGTTGAATTTTGGTTTCATTTAAACGGTGTCGTTATCAAGGCATTCACAGTTGCATTAATAATGAAATGGTTCGATACCTAGTGTTCAACAGAGTAATCGGTGTGCTTATAATAACCAAATTGAGTTAATGCAGACTTAAGTTTCAATCTTTTCATTAAAAAAGATCTTCAAAGTGTGTCGATTGGCACACTTCTCTAGAATGTGGCGTGTCAGCGAGGGAACAGGACACGAAGACGTAGTTCAGGGCACAGGATACTGGCGGGGGGCAGGGGTCAGAGAACGGGGGACTCAGCGATGGGTGCAAATACTCGGCTGATGCCTTCGGGGGAGGAAGGGGAAGGAACCTAGAGAAAGAGGAGAGGGGGGAGGGTGCGGGCGAGGGGCGGAGCGATGGAATGTTGCCAGGGGTGCTTAAGGGAGGAGTAATTGGGGCGGGGGAGAAAAGGGTGCCGAAGAGGAGAAGTGGCGGCAGGGGGTGGAAGGGGGAGGAGAGACAATAGGGAGCATAAATGCGAGACGGATTCCCTCCCCATCGAGTACAACGACCGAGGGCTGACAAAAAACGGAAATTTGAATCCGATGCTCACCGACTGTTTCCTTTTTTCTCATTTTAGGGAAAAAAGAAGTTTCGTCCATTTTCTCATTCGGGGAAAAAATATAAGCATAAAATCTCACCGATCGAGCCCATTCAATCGTCCTGCATGGGAAGCTCGTTCATTCCCATTCATATTTCACAACCTGCAGAGTCGTTGCCGTGAGCGTTAGAAGTGTTGGCAGGAGACGGCTTACGTTTCGAAAGGCAGCTTGCATGCAGCCCAGGGAAGTATCCTAATCACCGTTGAAGTCCTGAGGTCGGTCGATTGATTCTTAAGCCGAAGTCTCAAGTTCCAACCCAGCGGCGACTCCACGACGACCTTTTCTACATCTACATCTGCATCTACATAATACCCCGCAAGCCGCCGCAAGGGCGTGTGGCGGGGGGTGTTAGGTCACCACCCAAAAAAGGAAAAAGAAATACCGCATTACTGTAAACAGCAATACATTACTTAATGGCATGCGGGAAGGGTTTTGACACAACACACAGGAGGTTAGTGAAAGTGCATGCAATTGAGTTTAACTAATTGTTACCTAGACGCCGAGGGTGGCAAGTGGCATTTTTATTATCTCCGAGTGTAACCCTACAGTTGTTATCCCGTATTGTCCGTGGGAAGAAGGAGTCCTTGAGTCTGCTAGTCCTGGCATCTATTTCCCGAATTTTGTAACCATGATCCAAGCGACCAATGTATGTTGGAGCGCGAATAATTTTCGAGACCTCGGTGCTGAAACATGCGGATCTGAATTTATTTAGTAAGTTTAACCTAGCATTGAGTCGTCTTTCTTCCAATGATTCCCATCCCAACTCCATAAGCATTTCAGTGACGCTTTTCGTTTTATCGTAACAGTTTTCCACGAGACGAGCTGCCCGGCGTTGGACCTTCTCAATATCCCGAATGAGGCCTTTTTCACACGGATCCCATACGCTACATGCATATTCTAAATGGGGCCTAACAAGAGCGTGATAACAACGTTCCTTGACCTTGGAGTCACTTCTGCCGACAATGCGTCTAATAAATCCTAATTTTTTATATGCTTGCCCGCAGACTTTACGTATATGGGTCCCCCAAGTTAAGTCTTTAGTGAATGTAACACCTAGGTATTTCACCGTATCAACTACTTCAAGGTCAACTCCAGATAATTTGTAAACAAATCCCGTGGATCTTTTAAAGAAATTTACCACCGAACATTTATTAAGATTTAAAGGCAATCCCCATTTTGAACACCATTTATTAATGCTATTTAAATCACGTGCTAAAGTTAAACGATCCTTATCCCCAGATATCTCCCGATAAATCACTGTATCATCCGCGAACATCCTTATCTTACTTTTCACTTCGCGGTTCAGATCGTTAACAAAAATCAAGAATAGTAACGGTCCGATAACACTTCCCTGAGGAACCCCCGAGGTTACTCGTACGCTGGTAGAACTAGCGCCGTCAAGGACTACCCTCTGTTCCCGCTCTGAAAGGAAGTCTTCAACCCAATTTATTGCCCCCTTGTGTATACCTGCGCCCTTTAATTTATGGATGAGTTTACCATGCGGAACCTTATCAAATGCCTTTTGAAAGTCTAAAAAGATCGCATACAATTGCCTACCACTTTCACCCGATAAAAGTAAGTCATGTGTGAACAATCCTAATTGGGTCTCGCATGAGCGGGTTTTTCTGAATCCGTGTTGATGGTCACTTAAAAAGTTAATGTTATCAAGATGTCTCATTATGGAACTGACAATTATGTGCTCTAAAATTTTGCAACACCTCTCTCAACGGAGCATGCACCCACGGAGCACAGCACCGTTTCCCCATTTCAATAAAGAGCAGGGACTGGTGCTAGAATATAGGCATAAAAATATCTAAGAAACTCCTTTTTGCTGCTGATGCTCATGACATCAATGTTTCACCTGCCAGACAATAATTGTAAATACTATGCGGGATAATTTTTCAGACGCGTGAACGGACAAACCTGTCCGGCTGAATTTTAGAAAAGAATGAGGACTCAGTCTCGGTCGACGTGGCCGTGACATTCTAAAGAAAGGAGCGAAAGTTGAGGGAAAGAAAATCAAAGCCCAGACGCCACGGCATTGCAGTTATAAGCATGATTAACCATTGGCATCACATATCGCTAAGTGATCCAATAGGAAGATAATTCGCTCTGAATGTAGTACATCTTTTGGCATTTGTTTTATTGTGCGAACGATAACAGATCCAACATGATGCACATAATTTATTTCAGAAAAACTGCGAACTAAATAAAAGCAACGTTGAAACATCACCGTTGGGAAGTGATGGGAAGAGCAATGGAGACTTTCGTTGTTTTCCCAAAAATTCTAGAGCAGTTTCAAAGATTATGAAGATATCGGCTTAGTCGTAATAATGAACCAAGTAAAAAAGTCTATATTTGAAGTTGTTCGTTCGGTTTGGAACCACACGTGACGATTACATCTAAATTTGGGAGATTTAGATTGGAAATGCAACAAAAGTATCACTTCCTCCACCGTTTAAACTCTGTCTCCATTCCGTCCACCTCCAACCTGCTTATGGCCACCATCGACGTCACCTCCCTCTATACTTCTATTCCCCATGCAGAAGGCCTATCCTCCCTCCGACGCTATCTTTCTCTACGCCCCCCACCCCAGTGCCCCTCTACCGAATTTCTCCTCAATCTCGCCACTGTCATCCTGACCAAAAATGCATTCTCTTTCCAAAACTGTTTTTATCTCCAAACGAAAAGCACAGCTACGGGAACGAGGATGGCGCCATCGTACGCCAATCTCTTCATGGGCCACTTTGAAGATAATTTCCTTACACAACAGCCCTTCCAACCTCTTTTCTGGGTCCGCTACATTGACGACATTTTTATTCTCTGGACACTGGCTCTGAGTCTCTTGACAATTTCTAATTGAACTTAAATTCTTCTTTCACGGCTAAATTCACTTCTTCAATTTCAGACTCCACCATCACCTTTCTTGACACGGACATCTCACTTCACGATAACAATTTCACCACTTCAGTACACATCAAAGACACTAATCATCAACAATATTTGAATTATACTAGTAGTCATCCTTCTCACACCAAACGCTCAATCCCCAACTCTCTCTCTCTATCGGCGGACATCGGATTGGCAACACCACAGCTACCGTCAACAAATACCTCCACAATCTACACCATGCACTCCACAAACGCGGTTACCCAGAGAAACTCCTACAGGATAAAATCTACCGCTCCACCCAACCACACACACCACAGAATGACAACCCCACATCTGACGCTGGACTCAACCTTTGCACAACCTATTTCCCCGGATCCCACAGACTGAAAACCCTTCTGAAAGAACTTTATTCTATTTTACATGACAATGACGCGACCACATCCTTACTGCCCCAATGCCCCTATGTTGCTTACAGACGACCAGCCAATCTCAGAAACCTTCTGAGATCCACCAACCCTTTGACACCCCGCCCTGACAAATTTCCTCATATTTCCCTAACTTCCAATCGCCCCCGATGTAAAACATGTCTGCTGATCAGATCTGCTCCCCTCTCCCCACATCCCTCATTGTCCCTTCACCCCGTTCCCAAGCTAATTGCCTCTCGAAAAATATTATCTATCTTTTGTCGTGCAAACAATGCACTTCATTCTACATAGGCGAATGCATTACTCCCTTATCCATTCGAATGAATACTCACCGCTACTCCTGTAATTCTGCTTCACTCTCTTCCTATCCCTTCACACGCAATTTCACAAAACCTATCATTCGACGAATGCTTTTCATAAATGAAGAACAGTTAAAGATAAGTGGGGTAATATAATAGTCGAACCAGAAAAAATCCAAGAGAGTTGGTAGGAATATATAGAAACACTGTATGGTAAAGAACTTAGGCCGACAAGGTTAGACATAGAAAAGGAACGAGATGTAGAGGAAGATAGCTAAGGTCCAGGCATACTGGACGATAAAATAAAAAGGGCATTAAAGGAGTTGAAAGCAAATAAGCCCGTTGGGGTGGACAACATACCTGTAGAACTGTTGAAATGTTTAGGAAAATGAGGGATGAAGGCCCTCTATGGAATCATTCGTAGTATTTATTAGGAAGGAATATGGCCAGAAGATTTTGTGAAATCAGTGTCAGCTCTAATTCCGAAAAAGTTAAAGGCTACATCATGTGAGGACTACAGAACTGTAAGTTTGATATCCAACGCAGCTATAGTAATTCTCGGGATCATCAACAAAAAGATAGATGGGAGGGAATTGACTACTTAGTGGATAATAAGTTTTGCTTTCTGGAAAGGAAGAGGTACGCGTGACGAATTTGCAGTAATTAGATCACTGATTGTGAGGGATATAAAATACAATCAGGGCGTATTTGTCTTTTCGTAGATTTCGAAAAAGCATTTAATAGGGTGAATTGGGAAAAATTAATGCGTGTATTGCAGAAAATAGGAATGGATTGGAGGGACAGGAGACTGATCCGCAACCTGTACATGTCTCAGACTGCTCAGGTGCGAGTGGGGAACGGAGAGTCCGGATGGGCAGTGTTAGGAAGAGGGGTAAGGCAGGGTTGCTCATTGTCACCGGTGCTGTTCAACGTATATGTGGAGGAAATGATTAAAGAGGCATGGGGAGAACTGGAGGTAGGAATGAAAGTCGGAGGGGAATTCGTAAAATCGGTTAGCCCGTCACACACCCTTGGAGCGGCCTGCGGGGTATTATATAGGTGTACATCCTACGGTGGTTGTTTGTAGACTGTAATTATTATTTTTTTTGCTCACTGCGAACTGTTAAAATGTGCGCTGCAACAGAAAATCCCACGAGATCTATGATAGGGTTTTAACTGGCAAAAAACTAACACAAGACAATGAAATTCATTTGTAACTTTGTGAAATGCGTACGGAGATGGAATAATGGGTGAATTCGGAGTGAGGCAGTGGTGCATTCTCGGTTTAAAAACGACCACAGCACCAATGTGCACTAAGAGGAGCGCAATAGTTGGCCTAACCTTTCGGTAACAGATTAACTGACGATGAAAGTCTTCGAAAATCATCAATTCACGATTACTGATCTCTCACCAGACATTGCTTGCAACACAGTGCTTTGTCATAATTGACGTGAATTGCATGCTAGTGAATGAACGAGTGGTTAAAATGTAAAGCGGCATGTTTCCTCAGAGACCGCTTGAGAGAGAGAGCCTGTGTCGTCATGGTAAATGTCTCAACTTGAATGCAACTTTGTACAAAATAATTTAAGCATGCAAATGCATATAACACAACCTTGTCTTGTTGCTCGGTTAAAATTTTTTTTCCAACGTAAATTACTTTCTGGAGAGCTCTCGTATTATTTATTGAACCTGTAATTCTTCTATAGATAGTTTTAATTAAGGTGTTAGAGCTCTTAAAATTGCCAATTTTAATTAATCATGATATTCCACCATATCACGCCTGAAACGTCTCTTTTTATTTGTTGGAGCTCTGTTAAAATCTTCCTTAAAGACCCGGGCTCCAAGATGGTATGGCCCTGCGAAACGAACGCATCACTGAAGCGCTAGTCAGGTTGGCTAGTCGATATCCAGTTTTGCTAATGAGGCCCTCGTGCTGTCGGGTCCTGTTTATTTACTTTAGCAGGGGCTGGCTGGCTGGCTTTAAGCTGGTCCCAAGAGAAGCAGACTGTGGCGGAGGGCACGAGGTTCCATTGGATCCTTCAAATATTAATTCAATTGCTTCATTTCCGGGAAATTTACCCGATATGACCTAAAAGTAGATATATTGGGAATCTTTGTACCTCCACCGACTGCTGTCAATTGTTAAATTCGTGCATTTACTCTTCAGATTCAGATTGTTAAGTCCTGTGGAATGTTTCTTTAATAATGAAGGCGAAATTATATATAAACATATATTTATATACATAAAAATATATATGTATGTATATATATATACAAAAATATATATGTGTATATATATATGTATATATATATATATATATATATATGATTTCTTCGAAGTAACACGGAAGTGTTGAATAAAAAACCTAGACAGTAACACGCAGCACGAGAACACATAAAAAGAACACTCACAATAATATCTTGATAATTTCGACGGACTCGAGCTCCGTCTTCTTCGGAAGATAAGATATGACTGAGGAAAAGGGTACGTGGTGCAGAGAGAGAAGGGGACGAGGGAGAAAGGAAAACAGGTAGTGGGGGAGGGCTGAAGGAGGGGTATATGGAAGGGGAGAAAGCGGAGCGGAGAACAGGTGGTGGGAGAGGGGTGAAGGAGGAGGTTATGGAGGAGGAAAGGGTGGCCAGAGGGGAGCGGAGATGGAATAAGGAGGATGCGGAAATAGTAACAAGCGACACAGAAAACTAACAATTCATCCACAGATACCACAACACCCATGACCAAGGCATCAACTCACCAAGCCATCATAAGGGCTTGACAAGTCAAAACCCAGGACAAGGATGACAAAATGTATGCGGATGAATAAATTGTCCCACCACCTCGCAAGAAACAAATCAACCTCCATCCACCCCAGCCCCACCCCCCCATTTAGTGAACGACATTGAGATCCGGATGTTGATAGGCTTTACACAGCCTTATAAATGCCAATTCCATTGGTTTTAATTTTATAGGGTTATCGGATGGGGGAAAGGGATGCTAGCACGGAAACATTGTAACAGTGGTTGAAGGGGGTGTTGTGGTGGGAGGCATGTTTTGGGATGGGAAGACGCGCGGACGGGGAAGAGGGATTACATGAGGCGCGATGATTGTTTACCCTGAGGTTCAGGGGTGTAGAGCACTGGCCTATATAAAATGCCGGGCAGAGTTTGCAAGTCATAAGATAGATTACATTCTGAGATGTGCATGAGGAGTGGGGGAAGGGCGGGAGAGAGTTAAAAGGTGGGATGGAGAGGGGTGGAGTGGTGAAAATAGGACAAGTTTTGCATCTTGCTCGCAAGCATGGAGTGGGTGTGATTCTGGGGGTGGGAGGGGATTTGGAAAGAGACTTGGTGGATTTGAGGAGATCTGATAGGTTGGCGGGCTGTTTGAAGGTAACAGAAGGGCATTTAGGAAGAAGGTTGGACGAAACGTTGTGATTTTTGAGGATGGGGTACAGGTCTTTGAGGATGAATTTAACTGACTGGATGCCAGGGAAGGAGGTGGTGCATATTGAGAGAGGGTGGGAGTCTGTGGTTGAGGGAGGATTGGGGGTGTAGGATTGTTTTAGTATTTTTTTGTGAAGGAGAGAATCTGGGTACCCCCGTTGGAGGAGGGAATGGTGAAGGTTGTTGAGGTATTTGTTGAGGGATTTGGGATGGTTGCAAATGCGGTGCCCGCGGATAGAGAGGGAGTAAGGGAGGGAGCGTTTGGTGTGGTAGGGGTGGCAGCTGTTAAAATGAAGGTATTGTTGTTTGTTAGTAGGTTCAGTATATACGGAGGTCAGAAATTTGTTGTTAGTTAGGGAAAGATTTACATCAAGGAAAGTGATCTGTGATGATGAGATGTTGGAAGTGAAAGAAAGAGATGAGGAATCATTAAGTTGGGAGATGAAGGAATTGAGGGAGCCTACGTTATGTGGCCAGAGTAGAAAGATATCATCAATGTACCGGAGCCACAGAAGGGGTTTTAGAGGGTAACTGGAAAGGAACTTCCCTTCCAGGACACCGAGGTGCAGGTTAGCGTATGACGGACTGAATCTACTTCCCATGGCACAGCCCTTGATTTGGAGGTAAAAATTGTCATTAAAAGAAAAAGAGTTACGGATGAGGATGATGTTAGAAAGGTCAATGAGAAAATCGGTGCTCGGAGTTTGAGGGCTAGGGCGTTTGGAGAGGAAGTGGCGTAAGGAAGCAAGGCCTTCTTCGTGAGGAATGGAGGTGTATAGGGATGTGACTTCAATTGTGGCCATAATGATCTTGGTGACACCACACCATCCTCGTCCTGGGTTTTCTGTCAAGCCCTTATGATGACTTGGTGAGTTGATGCCTTGGTCATGGGTGTTGTGGTATCTTTGGATGAATTGTTAGTTTTCTGTGTCGATTGTTACTATTTCCGCATCCTCCTTATTACATCTCCGCTCCCCTCTGGCCTCCCTTTCCCCCTCCATAACCTCCTCCTTCACCCCTCTCCCACCACCTGTTCTCCGCTCCGCTTTCTCCCCTTCCATATACCCCTCCTTCAGCCCTCCCTCACTACCTGTTTTTCCCCTCTCCCTCTTCCCCTACTCTCTCTGCACCACGTACCCTTTTCCTCAGTCATATCTTATCTTCCGAAGAAGACGGAGCTCGAGTCCGTCGAAATTATCAAGATATTATTGTTAGTGTTCTTTTTATGTGTTCTCGTCGTGCTGTGTGTTACAGTCTAAGTTATATATATATATATATATATATATATATATATATATATATATATATATATATATATATATATATATATATATATATATATATATATATATATATATAGCGGGTCGCGGTGGTCTAGCGGGTAGAGCGTTGGACTGCTGACCGGAGGGTCCCGGGTTCGATTCCCGGGCAAGGCACTTTGGGCACCTGCAGCTCCACCCAAGCTAGTTGATTTTTCGGGTACCAGGTCTTCCTGGGAAACCATAACCGGCACAGGGAAAGGAACTGGCCCCCCTACCCTGATGTGTGAATATTCACACGCCGTCGGGCTTGGTACATGGGTGAGCTCTACCATCACCTACTAAACCGACCTTCGGGTTGATTACTGGGTTTATGGTTTATATATATATATATATATAAACTCGAAAGTAAAATGCATATTTCTTTATTGCCTCAGTTTTTATTTGTTAATACGGGTATAGATTACAAATGAGTTTCGGGGGATTTAGCTATGATTCTATTATATTAACATAATCAAATTTATTTTGAAGCTTAAAAATTTGTAAAACATTATATTCGTCTTCTCTTAATAGTTGAATATTGTAAGCATTTTCGAAATTAGGTTGCGGATCAGTCTCCTGTCCCTCCAATCAATTCCTATTCTCTGCAATACACGCATTAATTTTTCCAAATTCACTCTATCAAACGCTTTTTCGAAATCTACAAAACAAGCAAAAACGTCCTGATTGTGTTCTATATTCCTCTCGATTAGTGATCTTATTACTGCAATGGCATCACGCGTACCTCTTTCTTTTCTAAATCCAAACTGATCATCCCCTAATGATTACTTAGGGTCTTAACGTGGTCACTGAAGCAGGAGGATAGACGTAGATTGGAGGCTATTGAAATGTGGGTGTGTAGAAGAATGGAGAAGGTGAAATGGACCAAAAGGGAAACAAATGAGGAAGTACTGGATATGGTGGGGGAGGAGAGGAGTTTGTTGAGAGAAATCCTATGGAGGCAGGAAAAATGGATGAAAGGCGTATTGAGCGGTTGTGGAATGTTGAAGAGGGTAATAAAGGGGAGAATGTTGGGCAAGCGAGGAAAGAGCAGGAACAAGATAGGGATGCTGTACGGGATGAATGGAGGAAAGAAGTACACAGAGATGAAGAGTGACCTTATGTAGATGAGGCTGCTGATTGGGTTTTGTTTGGAGTTACAAAATGTTTATTTGATAGTTATGTCCACCCAAAAAAACCTACCTTAACCGGTAGATTACCTAATAATAATTTCGAAATTAGCAGTTAGCATTGAAAATATTAATATCGCGTCAACCAACTCATGCTAAATGACAGTCTAACATTTCACGCATTTAATAGCTTCACGATGAGAAACAAGATTTTTTTCATTATTCTGTTCTGTGGCGATGAAAATATAGATTTTCAGAGAATATTTGTTTCGCTTCATTTTTATGCTTCTGTTAAACAGTTCAAATATTAGTAATAACGGTCCTGTTAAATAAAATTGTAGGAGACTTTGTATAGAAACCCGAGTGAAATTTGCGAGCCACTATCAGTTCCGGGTTAATTCTTTATCAGTTCATGTTATCTAATTTTCACATGAAATATCCATATGAATACAGAGTCAATGCAACAATTTTGGAGAGTAAAAATCAGATTTTAGTGGATAACTCCGTTAAAAGTTCAACTCCGGTAGTTTCTTGAAATGTACAATGTCCGCAAAAATCCCTCCTGTAACCCATTATTCCTATTGGACTGTCAAATGTTGGGAGAGAAGTGCCGGAAAATATTATTTCGACCAGAGAATTATGGTGGACAACTTGTTAAATGAAACATATGCTTCATTTTAAACAAAACAATGAGCAAAACATATCATGGAGAGAAAATTCCTATAACTTATTTTTCTATTAAACAGTCTATATTTCTTGGAAATTAATTATCAGTGGAATAAAAAGTTCTGAGTTTATGATTTTTTATTAGTGTGTATTTGTGGATTCGATTCCAGCAACTCCTTTAAATACTGAGTCAAAACAAATTCCATATTTTGATAGTATTTCACACCATGCCTAACTATGTTCTTGATCATGGCAATTTCAAGGATTTGCGTGGCAAGGCATGGATTTCAATCACCAATTCCCACAATACACTCCCATGGGTAGAAATATTCTGAATCCAAGAAACAGTTTCTATCCTTCATCATGATGAATCAAGTTAAACCGCAAGTGATTTTGAATGCGTATTTATAGGTTGCCTAGTCCCGCCATTGAACAGATAGTTTAATTAAATACATTTAACGATTAAATTTCTATCCTTGGTGCACAGATATTACATAATGACGTAGGCATTACATTAAGCCCTAAATTTCTTCGGGTTTGTCAACGAAGCGTCAGCTTTAATTGCTCTAGCATTCCAGACAATGCAATTTGATCAAAGTTCCAGCATGAGTACGTGTACCTTGTATGTCTAATTAAATGCCGCTGAGATATTCGCCTGCCGAGGCACGTCGTCAGAGGCTGTGAGAAATTCAGAGACCTTCGAAGCAGCATTAGCGAAACTAGGCTGCATCAAATATATAGCGGGGAAGGATTCGAGTGAATATAACATTAAAGATAGGGTTTATTTCGTCACAAAGAGTACGCGTCGCGTTCAATACCGTTGAGCAGAAGAACGTAATTTCGGAATTCGACTGGAAGACGAGAAAGCTGCACGTTTTGGGAAGTTTGGATATGGAGGAGTCTTTTATTAGATAGCCTGATTTTGAAGGCAATGTATACAATAAGATATGACTTAAATATTTAAATTAACAAGAATCACTGGAGTTCATCGCTCTTTCAGAGAGGGGATATGTTTGACAGCACTGAACCCGCAGGCAAGCCTGCTACAAGAGGTTTGAGTAAAAAATTGAATGCCGGGGCGGTCGATGTAAGAAGTTCTCCCTCAAGAAAAGGTTTATTATGTCATTGTAAACCTTCCGTAAATGAAATGACAGTAACTGACAAAATTCATCATCTATAAAATAAAATCTAATGTTTATTCCGTAAAGCCGCGGACACAGCGATCAAAGAAGACACTTTGCTTTTCCACAGCGTAACAGCGCTTTAACCTTCGGACCTGAAGATGTTACGCTGTAACGAAACCTAAATCGCAATAAAAAAAATTCTATGTGGAAAAGCAAAGCGTCTTCTTTCATCATGAAGGATTCCCACCATTTCATTCCTGAGACTATGTCGCGGGCACAACATCAAAATCTACACAGTACCCCGCAAGTCGCCGTGTGGGGGGGGAGTGTTAGGTAACTACTCGTAAAAGAGAATAAAACCAAAAGTAAAACCAACAAATTCATGTAAAAACCTTTGTAACTTATACCCATGCAAAAGCATATACTCTCAAGTAACATACACATTCACCGACGTGTATACCCTAAGTCTACGCAACGAGTAATCCTGTCCTGACTACTGAATGGAATGTTTTTATATTTCTACAGTGACTTTGATTTCTTACTTTTGTGATTCCAGATTTTCCGGGGAAAATAAGAACATTTGTACCAATCCGTACTGGAGTCTATCTCCCTTATCTTATGTTAAGGACATACTACAGGCCCCCAATTACTATAATAGATCAGATCACCAGCGTAAAATCAGGGAGATGGATAGTAGAACGGATAGATTTAAAATGTGGTTTTTCCCTCGAACTATTAGATAACATAATGGGCATGACAGTAATCACGTAGGAGATAATTAGAATTGGTACTGTATATATTTGTCGATATCTCGCATATTTCCTCCTACATATTATTCCTTATATATCCCAACTTTTTAATAGTTATATAGAACGATTTGAATGTACGTATCCTGTTATTAAATATAGTTGAAAACAAGTACACTCTTTTGTTTGGATAAGTTTTGTCGAGTGCATGAACCAACTAATATTTTTGTGAAGGTGACACGATTTGGTGTTGCATGTAATTTAATTCTAGTTTACGGGTGATGGCCTAACACCCACCGCCACACACGCTATTGTGGTGGATTTGGTGGTGTTGTGCAGATAAAATCTCTGTGGTCTGATTAATCTAAATAGCGTGAAGCCATATTTAGTATCATTTTTAAGCTCGTTTGTTACCAAAATTTTCTCCCAAGGATCCCAAATACTTGGGGTTTATTCCAAATGTGAACTAACTAGAGCAAAGTAACATATCTCTTTTAATTTCCCATTAAATTTCCCTTTAATGAATCCGAGTTTCTTTAAAGTGGATCCGCATATTGTGCTGATATGTATTCCCCATAAAAAGCGTGGTGTTAGAACAACCCCCAAATATTGAACTTGATCGGCCGTAGTATCGGCCACTGACCCTTCTGTTTCATAGTTGATGTGCTGCTCGCTCATCACTCGCTTGCGTGACTTAAAAATGTAAGATGCAAATAGGAATTTATTCAGTGCTCCCTTTTAGTCTCCAAATATCTCCTCCTGTGTAAACTCCTTTTGGAGTGCCTATATGACGCCGACCCTATCCATCTGCATCCCAATTCCACCCGTGTACCTTCCGGTCCATCGTCTCCTCTTAAATGAGCAGTGACCTCATCAGCCCTCGCATAACGACACACGTCATTAGTAAACGCTCATGGTTGGACCCGCACTTCAGCGAGCCGTGGTGCAGGGGCAGCGCGGATGGATACTTCCCACTTGAAAAAGATTGCCTCGGCAGGTGCGCAGCGTCGTTTCACTCGCCATTTGCATTTTTCTACCTCGGTGCAATTAGTAAAGTTAAATATTGAACGGGTTTAAAATTTTTAATTATTGCAATCACCAAAATCAGGAAAAGTGGGAGTGGATGCAAGCGTTGAATTAATGATCGGCAACATTTAAAATATTTTCGTAAAACTGATTCATTTCTTTTGAGATCTGTCAAATCCAATCAATTTCACACAATAACTCATCCCAGAAAGTCATCCAGAGGGGAGCCGTAGTTTTAATTGCGAACATCAGGGAAAGATGTTTCAATAATGATAGTTGATCCAAAAAATTATTTATTCAATGTATTACCAAGAATTAAACTTTGCGAAAAAAGAAAATGTAAATCACCTATTACTAAAAAATCGTTATTTGGAATAAACTTCAATTAATGCCTTCCCCTAATGTGAATGGAATATAACACGCGCCATATAATCAATCCCAATACCCATTAATAGTATTAAAATTTAATTTGAAATATTATGAGATTAACCGAAAGCCTCTAATTTAGTGAGATGTAACTCGATATGAAACAAAATTTATATTAATCGCGCATTTACAACACCAATCATATAAAGTATCAGAAAAGAAAGGTTACTTAAATGAAGGATTTCTAACTGAAACACCATGACGTTTCCGGAAGATTAGACACATTATGAGCCAGATAACTAACTATGCTTGTCTACAAAGTATTCCAAAGCCATTTGTTGTAGTTTTTTCTCGTGGTCTCACCATACCCGAGTACATTAGCAGTCGTGTGAATGATTTCATTAGCCACTAGAGATGTGAAGTGAAGGGATTATGTCACGAGTCACCACTGGTATCAAGGAAAAGAATCCTCCAGGGAGGTGCCGGTGAGAGATGGTCGGTCGCCCTTCGGCTGAAAGTAGCGAGACAGCGTCATCATCAGTCACTCCCTTGAACGCCGCCTCCGCATTGGATTTCATGATCCAGCCACAGAGCTGAGCACCTCACATGACGCCTCCCAGGCTTATCTCACCGAAGCGTAAGGATTGATTGCGGCTTTTGCACGAACCTGCAAATTAATATTCGTGCGACTCAAACTAACATTTCTTAAGAGTTGAGTATATCTTAACTTTAACTTAGTAAATTAATGGTCCAGACCTTAACCAAATGGTATTATTATCATATCTTGAAGAGAAATAATGAGATTTTAGGTCGGTTTTTTATTTAATAATAAAAAGAAATGGAAAAACATTGACATTTAATGATGTGTTGATGCTAATACTAATTTATGGAATGAATCATTAGTAGAAAGCATGAATACATTATAAAGTGAAATATCAATATAGAAATCATCCTAAAGAAGAGAAAAGTATGCAACGAAGCAAATGTTATGCATTGAAGAAATATGTAACAATGAAAATGGATAGAAACAAATTTGAACAAGTAACACTTGTTTAAGAAGGAAAATAAAGAAACATGAAATAAATGCAACATATATAGGGTGGACAATCAGATATAAACATTTAAATGTAATAATGGCAACACTAGTGATATATTTGAAGATCATCGAATAAATTGTAAACATATAAGGGTCAACTACACTGACAATTGTTTGGAGAGAAAATGATTGAATATAGACATCTAAAATATTATAATGATGAAAATTACTACAGAATATGTTGAATGGTAAATGTAATTCATTAAGAGTTTATAAAGAGTAATTGTGATCAAAAAGAACTAAAACAAAGAAAGTGACGTAATTCTGCTGAAAAAAGAGGAAATTTAATTAATCTTTTTGAGAAAAACTGATTTAATTATCAATTAGATGAATGCATAAATGAAAAAAGAGAATAAAAAGACCAAACCTCGAAGGCATTGAGTTTATTTTGAATAATGTTTGAGCAAAATTTAGAAAAATGTTAAATGTTGAAATTAAAAAGAGGAACATGAGAGAATAATCATTGAAGCGAACAATATATATGATTAGTGGTTAAACATAAATAAGGCTTTCATTTTTAAGAAGGAAGATAAGATTTAAAAGAAATTCATTGGTAAGAGACCTTGATTCGAAAGCTAAATACTTGCCTATGATGGAGCCAAGTATTTATGTGCGATCACATAATCTAGATTGAACGTAAAAAAATGTCTGATGTGATGGAACGACGCATTTCTATTTTATGCACAATTTAGATCACTCTAGATGGGTCATTAAATTCTCCATCTACATAATACCTCTCAAGCCTACGCGGATACTTATGGGGAGTTAACACAACCTGTAGAAGGGAATAAAACCACATGCAAAACCAAACCAATTCATGCAAACCTACACCCTCAGAGGCGTATATAGTCATGGAAAAGACTTTACTCACGCGCATGCAAATACATCTACAGGGTGGGGCAATATGCTTCCGTTACCTTCAGCGTTGGGTCACGTTACATTGTGGGAGGAGACCATTGTGTGGGACACGTCCATATGGTAGTGAACTTTCGTCTTCTTAGTTTTCAAATTCTTGCTTGCATGTTATTGGATCGAAAAATCTCTATAACCCAATATATTGGTCACAAATATCAACCACGCCTTGATTTCTTTTTTATATTGGTATTTCAAAGCACTATGAGAAGGGAGGATATTAGAACTAAGGCTGGACATATCTGTTTGGCGGTCGGGGCCTGTACAAACTCAATTTATTCATACACATACGAATTAGTCGAATAGACGTAGTCCATTTGGTATCAGCCAACAGATTCTCATTAATCCATTGAGCAACTTGGTTTAATCCATCTGGTTTTATTTCAGGGTATGCGATCTTTGTTGCCCGGCGAGGTGAGACAATAACGGGGAACGGAAAAGCACATAAAAGGGGAAAGGGAAGAACAAGGATATGGATGGCGATTGTCATCCTCTTAACTCACAAATGAGAGACATCTTATTTGGTACGTCTGCTTAAACGTGCTTATGTGCGTGTGTGGGTACACCGCGCACTCATCACAAGGAACGACTTTTTGAAATCAGACTCGATGGATTCACCAATCCGTCTATCCACATCTTACACGTGTCGCTTACACCAATTAATACACTCAAACTTTTTCCCTCTCTTCCTTCAATTATTTTACCTCTCGAGTGACTTAATTGATCTTGTTAAACTGGAAACCGGAATTCGAGGCCGTACCTCGGTCAGTTATCGAGGTACAGCCTCCAGGATTCCACTCTTTTCCCTCATCGAAAACCTCTTCTGTCTCCTGTGAGACTCATGGAAGTCTTCCCCACACATCCTTTCAAAGTGTCACCTCGATCTCGCCTAAACCCTTCCTCATCCCTTCGCCAATCCACCCTACACCCGCCACTTATACCCCCGCGCGTCCTCCCTTCGATCGGTACGGAATCTTCCGGGACGGACCCGGAAAATCCTTCCCCCGGTATCCACCCCAATGGGATACCTTCCCTCACCCCCTAAATCTTTGGACCAACCCCTGCCTTCTCCACAGCCCGGCCAATTCGCCCCTCGCGCAATAATCGGGAAAATTTTGCACGCATGGCCTGGCAACGTAATGGCGATCGTGAAAAATGGGGTTCTTCCACTGGGAAGGGCGAGGATAATCACGAAAACTTTTCATAGGTGAGGTGAAGGTGGGAGGGAAAGGAGGTGGCGGATGGAAGGATGGCGACCCTGATTGTCGTCTGTCTGGCAGGAATGAGCGACGAGAGGGAGGAGGGGGATGCAGGCGAGCCGAAATCGTTTCCGAGAACCAAAGGGGAGGCACGGGGGCAGGGCGGTTTTCGCTTTGCTTTAAATCTTGGCGACGAGCGAGTTGAACGACGGAGCGACAATCTCCCTCGCGTGACGTCGCAGATGACGTGGAAGAAAGGAGAAAGGAACGAAATAAATTTTCATGTACATAGTTCCCCGCGAGCCGCCGCAAAGGGCGTGTGGTGGGGGATGTCATGTTATCACCCGGAAAAAAGAATAAAACCACATGAAAAACCAACACATTCATGCACAATCAGTGGCGTATTTACTCAAGCAATAACCGGTTTATCTAATACTGGTTTATTTATAGGGTTATCGGAAACCGATTTTGTTTGCGGATTTGTTTCATGCGAGATATTGGGACATTTTATTCATCCACATATATATTTTGTCATTCATGGCCTGGGTTTTGACTTATAGAACCCTCATGATGACTTTGTGAGATGGCACCTGGGTCGTAGATGTTATAGTATCTGTGGATAAATAATTAGTTATCTGTATCGCTTGGTACTATTTCCACATCTTCCCACTCATCCCGATCCCATCTCCGCTCCCCTATGGCCTCTTTTTCCCTCTCTACAACCCCTTCTTCCACCCATCCCCGGTCCGGTCAACACTGTTCAAGTCCAGGTCGAGGAAAATATTTTTACATTAGTGGTCTGCTTGATTCTGCCTTCCCCACCTATCCCGCGTTTGTCCTTTATGTGTGTTCCTTTCCCCTTTCCTTATATCTATTTCTATGTGAATGAATATTTGTTCGCCGCATGGCGGGATTTCGTGTTTGAATGTGTGTATGTAAAAAAAAAATATATATATATATATATATACATACATATATATATGTATATATATATATATATATATATATATATATATATATATATATATATATATATATATATCAGCAGAATCAAGCAGACCACCAATGTAAAACACACAAAAGAGGGACTCATCGGTTCTCGAATTCTCGGTGGTCCAACCAACTTTCTCGAGAGGAATTAGGAACATATATATATATATATATATATATATATATATATATATATATATATATATATATGTTCCTAATTCCCTCCCATGGACTACAACCTTGTCGTGGTGGAAGGCCTTGTGTGTTCCGATGACCCCTAGAGCTGTGCTGGCGGGAGTAATAATAATTACTCCTGGAAGGGTCACCCATGCAAGATAGGTTGAAGGTTAGGAGCCAGACGAAAGGTAGTCCACGCAGCGTCTGTTCCTCAGTGAGGCGGCTGCAATGGCGTCTGACCCAAGTGGGGCGGCCATTAAGTGATGGTGTCACGTTAAAAACACTATTGAGGAAGACAACGGGAAACCACCTCAATTATGATTCCCAAGAATATAATGATGGGCACTATAGATAATATGAGTCCTGGCAACTACAAGACTCGGCCCAAGAGGCCGTGTGTCGTGCCCGGCAGCGGGAGAGGCAAGGCTTCCGCGGTCGTCATCCCACGAAACCCTTGCAGGGAAGAAATAACTGCAGCAGGACAGAAGACTCAGAAGAAGGCGAAAGTAGTTAGAATAGGAACATGGAACGTCAGGACAATGTTGAGGAGAGGCAAATTAGAAAATATTAAGCGAGAGATGGAAAGAGGTAATATAGATGTTTTAGGTCTCTGCGAGGTGAGATGGAAGGATAGCGGGGATTACTGGATGTGACAATTATAGAGTGATATACAGCGGCGGGGACGAGAGCCAACGAAAGGTTGCCGTAATTTTAAATAAAGGGGTAGGAAGAAGCGTAGTCAACATAGAGCAAGCGACATATAGAATTTAACTCGTAGAGATTAAAGCAGAGCCGACGAACATGGTCATTGTTCAGGTAAACATGCCACCGAGCAACCACAAGGAGGAAGAAGTCGATAGGATGTATGAGGAGTTAGAGGATATCATCGCGAGTGTTCCTGCAGGGAAACATTTGATAGTGATGGGGGATTGGAATGCGACGGTAGGCGAAGGAAGAGATGGTGGTGAGGTGGGGGACTATGGGTTAGGCACGAATAATGACCGCGGGGAGAAAGCAATTGAATTCTGCAGGAGAAAGGGGTTAGTCATCACTAACACATGGTTTAGACACCACAAAAGGCGTAGGTATACATGGAAAATGCCAGGTGATTCAGAAAGGTATCAGTTAGATTATATTATGGTTAGGCACAGGTTTAGGAACAGTGTGATAACTTCGCACAGTTTCCCAGAAGCGGATGCGGACTCTGACCACAATTTAGTTGTTATGAAATGTAATGTTCGTTTCAAGAAGATAAGGCAAGGGCGGCGGGTTAGGAAATGGAATTTGGAAGCAGTAAATGGATTAACGAGGAAGGAGTATCAGCAGGCTGTAGAGAAAATGATGGATGACGGTAAAGAACTGAGTACTATCGAAGAAAAATGGGAATGTATCAAGAAAGGGATATTGGAATCCGCTAAAGACACTATAGGAATCGTTAACGGGAAAAGGATAAGGAAACCATGGGTAACGGATGAAATGATTGCAAAGATGGATGAGAGAAGAAGATGGAAAAATGTAAACACAGAGTTTGGCAAAATGAAGTACAAAGAGTTGAACAATAAATTGAGAAGGGCCACAAATAAAGCAAAAGAAGAATGGTGGAAAACGCAATGCGAGGATATGGAAAGTTTACAGAAGAAGGGTGAAATTGGTGCTCTATACAGCAAGGTTAAGTTACTATCGGGAAGTAAGAAGGCAAGATCTGTGCTAACAGTTAAAATAAATGGGGTAAGATAATAGTTGAACCAGGAAAAATCCAAAATAGATGGAAGGAATATATAGAAACACTGTATGGTAGAGAACTTAGGCCGACAAGGTTAGACATAGAAAAGGAACATGACGTAGAAGAAGATAGCTTAGGTCCAGGCATACTCGACGATGAAATAGAAAGGGCATTAAAGGAGATGAAAGCAAATAAGGCTGTGGGGGTGGACAATATTTCCGTAGAAATGCTGAAATGGTTAGGAAAAGGTCGGAAGAAGGCCATATATGGACTGACTCGTAGTATCTATGAGGAAGGAATCTGGCCGGAAGATTTTGTGAGATCGGTGTTAGTTCCAATTGGAAAAAAGGCAAAGGTTTCGTCATGTGAGGATTACAGAACAATAAGTTTGATATCCCACGCAGCTAAAGTTATTCTCAGGATCATCAACAAAAGGATAGAGAGTAAAGCAAATGATTACTTAGGGGATGATCAGTTTGGGTTCAGGAAAGGAAGAGGTACGCGTGATGCCATTGCAGTAATGAGATCACTAGTCGAGAGGAATATAGAATACAATCAAGACGTTTTTGCTTGTTTTGTAGATTTCGAAAAAGCGTTTGATAGAGTGAATTGGGAAAAATTAATGCTTGTACTGCAGAAAATAGGAATGGATTGGAGGTATAGGATACTGATCCGCAACCTGTTCATGTCTCAGACTGCTCAGGTGCGAGTTGGGAACGGAGAATCCGGATGGGCAGTGTTAGGAAGAGGTGTAAGGCAGGGTTGCCCATTGTCACCGGTACTGTTCAACGTATATGTAGAGGAAATGATTAAAGAGACATGGGAAGAACTGGAGGTGGGAATGACAGTCGGAGGGGAATTCGTAAAATCGGTTAGGTTTGCTGATGACGAAGCATTAGTTGCTCAGTCAGCCAAGGGGTTGCAAGCATTGTTGAGTGAATTAGAGGCTCAGTGCGATAAATATGGGATGAGAATCAATATTAATAAAACAAAGGTTATGCGATTTTATAGAAAGAAAAAGGCTTAGCTAAATATTAAAATAGGTGGGGAAAAATAGAGCAGGTAGAGCAGTTTACATATCTCGGAAGTGTTTTGGACCAATACGGTCAAAGTGGTAGGAATGTAAGGCGAAGAATTGCGCTAGGCAAGGAGGCTTTCTCAAGGAGGAGGGAGTTGATGACGGGGACGTTAAGTAGGGATGTTAAGACATGACTCGTAAAAACTCTGATATGGAGCGTAGCTATGTACGGCGCGGAAACGTGGTCACTGAAGCAGGAGGATAGACGTAGATTGGAGGCTTTTCAAATGTGGGTGTGGAGAGGAATGGAGAAGGTGAAATGGGCAGAAAGGAAAACAAATGAGGAAGTACTAGAAATGGTGGGGGAGGAGAGGGGTTTGTTGAGAGAAATCCTATGGAGGCAGGAATAATGGATGAAAGGCGTATTGAGCGGTAGTGGAATGTTGAAGAGGGTAATAGAGGGGAGAATGTTGGGCAAGCGAGGTAAGGGTAGGAACAGGATAGGGATGTTGGACGGGATGAAGGGAGGAAAGAAGTACACCGAGATGAAGAGGGACCTGATATAGATTAGTTTGCTAGGTGGGGAGTCACAAAATGTTTATTTGATAGTTGTGTCCATCCAAAAACCTACCTTAACCGGTAGATTACCTAATAATAATATATGTTAAGACAAGGCTCGTAAAAACTCTGATATGGAGCGTAGCTATGTACGGCGCGGAAACGTGGTCGCTGAAGCAGGAGGATAGACGTAGATTGGAGGCTTTTGAAATGTGGGTGTGGAGAAGAATGGAGAAGGTTAAATGGACCGAAAGGAAAACAAATGAGGAAGTACTAGAGATGGTGGATGAGGAGAGGGGTTTATTGAGAGAAATCACATAGAGGCAGGAAAAATGGATGAAAGGGGTATTGAGCGGTAGTGGAATGTTGAAGAGGGTAATAGAGGGGAGAATGTTGGGCAAGCGAGGTAAGGGCAGGAACAGGATAGGGATGTTGGACGGGATGAAGGGAGGAAGGAAGTACACAGAGATCAAGAGGGACCTGATATAGATTAGTTTGCTAGGTGGGTAGTCACAAAATGCTTATTTGATAGTCTTGTCCATCCAAAAACCTACCTTAAACGGTAGATTACCTAATAATAATAATAATGTTCCTAATTCCTCTTGAGAAAGGTGGTTGGACCACCGAAAATTCGAGAACCGGTTAGTCCCTCTTTTGTGTGTTTTACATTAGTGGTGTGCTTGATTCTGCTGATATATATATATATATATATATATATATATATATATATATATATATATATATATATATATATATATATATATATATATAAACCATAAACACAGTAATCAACCCGAAGGTCGGTTTAGTAGGTGACGGTAGAGCTCACCCATGTACCAAGCCCGACGGCGTGTGAATATTCACACATCCCTGTGCCGGTTATGGTTTCCCAGGAAGGTCTGGTACCCGAAATATCAACTAGCTTGGGTGGAGCTGCAGGTGCCCAAAGTGCCTTGCCCGGGAATCGAACCCGGGACTCTCTGGTCAGTAGTCCAACGCTCTACCCGCTAGACCACCGCGACCCGCCATTTATATATATATGTACAAATGGTCCTTTGTTAATCTTGACCAAAAATAGACTATCTACCAGTTTCACGCGGTCGCGGCGTTTCCCCTGCAGCCTTTCATTTCCTTGGGGAGAGCGGCGTCACGACGGAAGTCCCTCGAAGGCATTCTTCGTCCGCCGTCTCGAATTGCCGCGCGCACTTATCGGTGTCATGAGAACAATTGGGGCACGATGACAATGGGACTTCCCAAACCATCCACGCATCCATCCTCCGCGAGTTCCCTCTCTCACCAAATTACCTCCGGGCCTGGAGAAGAGCGCCTCACCGATGGATGGTCGACGGCACACTCCTCACTTAGGGTGGGCCAACATTTCTTAACTTCAACGGTTTTTAAACATTCGTGAGGGAAAGTATCATAGATTATATTTTTTACCGATGACTATTACCTTTTATTCTTAAACATGATGATTGTTTTTCTTTACAATATTTTTTTAAATTTAGTAAAAAATTCTTTTCTTGCTAATATTTTATTATGTATGTTTTTGAGAAATATTTCGGGAAAAATAAGAGACGGCGAAATGTCTTGGCTAAAGAATTGTAATTGGGCATTAGTTTCTACAATGATTCGTTTTTTATGAGAAGTTGAAGATGTTTTTTATATAAGCTCTTTCAAAAATACTGCACGTTTGGTTTAACGTGTCAATTTGCTTCAAAGTTAAGTCTAAAACGACGAATACGTAATATATTTACTCAGACTTAAACGTTTACTCAGTTATTTGTGTGTTTTTCTCACCTCAACTTACTTTTACAGGTACTTTAGGCTTTATCTTTCACCCGTCAACAATACAAAAACGTACGTAATTTAATACTTTTATCAGTATTTGTAATTTGAAAGCCATATTGAGAAATCAGAAGTCAAAATGTTATATAATAGAATTTTATGAGCATATAAAGAGTCATTTTTTTCAATTGTTGGTACTTTTACTCAACATTTTCGGAAAAAGTGAAGTTTTCTCTTCTCCTTGAGAAAATTCATTATGAAAATTACGAAAAGGGCGATTTCTCCTCTCTTAGCCATCCAACCGTTTTCCAGATATTAAAGTGTTTTCTCTCTAACTTTACAAGCTATAGCTGATTGACATGATTTAAAATTGAGAATAATAATTATTCCCATATTTTCAAAACGTTAATATTCCTTTTTAGTAAAAAATAGATTTCAGTATATCAGTTTTATAGTTTTCAGTATAAAATATAGGCGTATGGTGGTACTCTCAAATGAATTTATAACCGCTTCAATACTCATGTCAAACCTTACTATGCACGGTCAATGAGTGGGGTTGTAATGAGTCCAAGCGTTCATTGTCGGCCCATACGGGCACACATACACCGTCCCGGTGAGAGTTCAACTCTCCCTGCTAAACTGTGTCACCTCTCTGTTTAGGTCTTAAAGACTCGAGCGGAGCGTAAACACCAGCAGCGAAGTTAAAAAGACTAGAATTCATTGCATAAATTTTGAGAAAATACTCGGATTAAGAAGTTTTGGAGAATTCTTATTTGTAGTTGATCCTATTTTGTTCTGTTGAAATTTTGGGTAATCTTCTCAGAAGGGCCTATTTTCAAAATGAAATAGGGCCACGGAGAAAAGGAGTCTGTCTCGTGTGTTACAAAGGGGAACAGCCAATTGCTGGGCAGACTGTGATTGGAGTGGATGGCAACACAAATACACCACGAAAGACAATCTATTAGATAATAAAACTCGAATGGTATTCAATCAGTTGCAGTAAAGGATTAATTAGACCCTCGTGTTAAATCGGAATTCAGAGGGTAATTACGAGCAGTTGAGATTAAAATTGGCTGTCATTACTTTCATCCATAATAAGATATTCTTTCTTTCAATATTTATACTTTTATACTAATTAATATATATTTTCATGATACTGTAAATTTAATTATTAAAATCAATTTTCTTTCAATTGTATATTTTATTTTTTAATTAAAAGAAGAGCTTTATCCTCGTCTTTCTTTACGTGTTTCCTCATGAACTACGATATCCCCTTTCCATCTCTCTTTCCTCTCATTTAATATCGCTTCATAAGGAATATTGTTAGAATTTATTGGCTTTCTTGAAAGTCTGAATTTTTCTAAGGTGCATACAGAACCAAACTCTAATTAATAATATGTCAACTCCTTCCACTTGGATTCCAACTCCATTCCATGGAAAATTAAATTGAAGGTTTCGATGGAGAACTAACATGTCAATGTGATTTTCGTCCCCGCAAATAAGGAATACGCCTTCAACTCGGTTGATTTTTGTGAAAGTTTTGCTTTTAGGACTTCCAGCGGAATTTCCGGGCCATGACGTGGTCCTCTGCCGGAATCAACTCCATGGAAGTTGGAAAACCCTATTTCCACTCTTCCTTCCGCTGAGAGAGATAGAGAGACGCCCGCATTCATTACAACGGACCCCTCGACGTAGTTCCTGCCCCCTTCCTGATTACACTCCCCAAAATTCCCCCCAGCTCCCGTTCTAATACTTCCCTCCCATTGCTCCTAGCCTAAAAAAATCCCATTCTTAGGTTAGGATAATATCTCCTTAAGAAGGCAAGGAAGAGATGGTAACCCCTTCTAAGTTAGACTTGGTCAATCATTCTTTTAAAAAATGAATTAGCCTGGGGATAAGGCCTACTGTAAACTTCACTCCATCCAACTAAGAATTTTGGTCACACTCACAGGAAAAACTCTACATTTTAAATGAAATATGTTAAATTTTTAACTTGTCGGAGTTTAAAATAAATCGCTATAATATAAATTTAAGCAATGATTAATTAAATCAGAATTAAGTTACTAACTTAAACCGCAATTTCAATTACCATTTGAAAATAATTTTAACGCAGGGTAAATCTACATGATGGACCTTGATTATTTCTCAGAGAAAAAATCAATACGTTTTTCTCTCCTTAATTTATCCATGATATTCTTCTCTTTTCTACTCAAATATAGGGGCAATATCGAACGTCCTTGACGTCACAAATGACTAATGGTCAAAACTTGTTTTTGAACCTCGAAAAATGCTTCACCTAGAGTCCTGAATTTTAAGTTATCAGCAAAAAGAGACGTTATTAATTAAGTTATCAGGAAAAAAATTTTCTTCCTTCGTATAGCGTGACCAGATGTGCAGGATATTTACATGTCCTTATTCCAATATGTCCATCTTCCCAATAATTAATATATTAGGAATTTTTCCGGTTTTACCTGTGAAGGGAGATATTTAACAATTGTGTCATATGTATTAGTATTGCGCATGTGTCGAATACTATCGTTTTCTTTTTCTGATACGTTTTGAAATCCTTCACAGCTAAATGTAGAATTTTGCTGGCTGGTGATGAACATGTGAACTGCTGAAGTGATGTCTTGTACATTTTTAATCACAAATATAACCACCAACTATTAGAAAATGCCACACATTTCCATAGTGTTTATTTAATCAATAAATATGAAGGTATTTTGCATAAATAAGGTGTGCATGAAGCTCACTTTTAAATGAAATATTACCTATCATAACACATCGATTAACTATTATTTTTTTATTAAATGTGACGATGAAACATTCATGTATAAACAAAGCCAATTGTCTGTAATTCATCTAGGATGATTTGACAACCACACCTTGCAATAGTAATATTATTAATTACTCCAAGTTCTCAGCTAGTCTACTCAGTAGTCCGATATCCCCCTTTAACTCTATTTTGAATGAAAACCCTTAATCACAATATATATAGAAATATTAACCAATTAATAGTTTTACCATGAGTATTTTTTTTAAATTCATTAATTATATTTTAAGAGGGTTTAAGTAATCCAGAAACTAAACTTTCTGAGGGAATAACACATATTTAGAGGACAGTGTAAGTTCTCCAGTAACCTTTATGTTAAATAAATTGGTTAAGTAAAGTGCATGTGTATTGCAAGATAATAACAATTTTGTCTTTGGGTTAAAAAGTGACATGTTTCTTTACACAAAAAACTTTACTTCAAATAATCACACGCTGTCGAAGTAACGATAGCGGAGCGGGACCGAGAAAAGGCGAGACTTTCAGGTTGGTTGAAAAAATATTAGCACAACGAGGAAATTAATAATGGATAAAGAAACAGCTTTCGATTGTTATTTGACCTTTAAACATGCGTTTTTCATAACAAAAGTTAAAAAACCAATTTGAGAAACCTAGAACTTTCTTTAGCGGGAATTTAAGAACGTAAATCTTAATTTTCTTGATTGTATTCCAAGGTTATGTTCCCTTAATGAAAAGAAAATAACCACTAATGAGATAACGGAAAATTACTGATTATGGCAATCTGAAATTATCAATATCCAATAAAGGTAATGGTTTTTTCATCGCCTCTCTCCTTAAATCTAAACAGTCCAGTTATTTATTTTAAATTCACTTTGAGAAATGTTGCTCTTTTAAGCTCCTAAAAATATGCGGTTTTGTTATTCACAGTCACACATCTAATGCGGAAATAATATTTTCTCTAATCAATGATCTAAAAACTTTGGGAAAAATAAAATGCCCGAGAAGACAACAACGAAAAACTTTTCGCGCAAGGTTTTTCATTCATGACTTCTTAATAATAATGAAGAGCCTCTAATATTGGTATATCGTTCTGAGAAGTGTGTATGCAAATAGTATTGATTCCAATCACATTACTCAATATTTGTGTTCATTTTGCTAATTTAATCAAGACTTTCTGACAATGTCTAGTAACTTTAATCCTCTTTTTCAGGAACATAATTTCAAATAACCTATATAAGTTTTAAACTAAATGATCTAAATAACGACCTGTGCATTAATTTATGTATTTTTGTTTATTTGATTTTCCATTTAGATTATGTACGGCATTCGGCAGCATAACTCGCTGAGGTGAAGGGAATTTGAATTCAAGTTAGGAAAGTACCTCCTTTAACGGAAAAAGAAAATACTAAGTTCTTCCACTCAAATTTAATTACACACGACCTAGGTTTCGACTTACAAAGTCATCATCAGGTAAATAAACAAAAGACACACACCGCTTTGTATAGTGGACAGAGAAGAGGAGAGAGGAGGTGTTATTGAAGGTCGGAGGGGCAACTGGTGTGTGAGAAGGTAGGAAAGGGAAGGGGCGGTGGGAATGGCGTCAGGGTGGTTGAGGGGGGGAGAGGGCGGTTGAGTATGGTGTTAGGGTGGGAGAGGGGCTTTGGAAAAGAGGGAAGTCAAGTAGGGGGGAACGGGAGGTATAGGTCAGGTCATTAACTAATATAACCTTCTGATGGCTGCTTTTGGAAATTGACAACTGTTCCAATGAATCTAATCTTAAACCTTTCTTCTCTAAGTGAAGAATTTCGGGAACAAAGTCACAGGTGTGGTTATTGTCCAGGAGGTGCTTGGCAAATTTAGAAGAGGGGTTTCCGTTTTTAAAACAGGTGTGGTGTTCTTTCACACGTTCACTAAACTTCCTCCCGGTTTGTCCGATTTAATAGCACTCACAACGCAATTCGTAAACTCCACTCTTATCCATGATGGGAATTTTGTCCTTGTGTTTGGATAATAGGTTCCCTAAGTTGCCTTTATTGTAGAAGGCCGGTGTAATTCTGTTTCCTGGGAAGGTTCTGGTCACTTTACGGGATACATTGCCTAGAAATAGAATTCCTTTCCATTTCGAAGAGTCTACTTTGGGGATTGGTTTGAAAATTGATGCCACTGCTATTTTTTCTAATTTTTTCCGATACAAATTGTCAACTAATTCAGAGTGGAAACCGTTGTTTTCAGCTATCATTTTAATTGTGTTGAGTTCTTTTTGTGTGTTTGGAGGGGACAAGGAAAAAGAACTCCATTATTCAGATAAATGGAATTGTATCAGGTTTTTTTGTTAGGTTCCTTTAGTAAAATATGTGTTACGTTCAAGAGGAAACTAAAAAAAGATATAAAAATTAGTTTTTAAATTTTACATATTGTGGTTTTTGGAATTACTACACATGTCAGTCTGGTTCCAAATGCATTCATCAATCGAGACATAAGGAAGTTCCTCAGCTTTCTGTCGCATCCCTTCATTGTTTTATATTTCTTCTGACGGCAATTTTATTGCGCATTCAGGTGCAACACTCAATTCATTCAATCAACAGAACTTTCAAAGTTGTTTTCAGCTATCACTTTAATTGTGTGTTATATTGTGAGGAATTATTGGGACATATTTTCAAGTAATATCAGAATGTGGAAAATTTTTCGTACTTATATATGTATAAATATACAGGCATAGGCCTGCGTGTATATATGGCATAGGCCATGAATAAGACCAATTGAAAACGGAAATATTGTAATAGAATAAATATCATATCATGAACAAATAAGAGGAGCTCTATGTCTGTAAAATGGAATATCTGGTTTTCTCTTTAACTTACATTAAGCGTATGCAGCAAGCGTGAACTCCATTGCCAAAAGTTTACCATGCAGAATAATTAGCGACATCATAGACAAAACTATGAATTGAAGATATGGTTCATTGCAAAAAGAGGTCATAAACGGCTGTTTCCTCTTCCATACCCAAGGCGGTTTGGCATAACACTTTTCTCAGTTAGACTATTGTTTTGTTCTACGAAACACAAGGCGTTGCTCATGATAACCGTTCTATGAGAGAAAACATCCTTTGTCGGTAAAACATTTTTCAAAGGAAAAAGATATAAATATATATATACATACATACATATAAATATAAACAACTCCCAAATTTACTTACACAAAGGATATTTATGGTATAATATGTATCATCATCTGCAGCTCTACAGCCCGGTGTGGGCCTTGGCTTCCTCTATGATATGCCTTTCATTTCGCTTTCATTTTACTTTCGCTTTATGATATGCCTTTCATTTTACTTTCCAGTTTCATTTTTGCTTTTTCCTTCCATCTCATTGCCTTCAAGTCGTCCTCCACATCCTGTAGCCATCTCTTCCTTGGTCTACCTCTTCTTCTGACTCCTTGCATCTTGCTATTAAGTATCAGTTTGGGCATTCTGTCATTTTCCATCCTTTCTACATGCCCCAACCACGCCAGCCGCAGTGGCTTGGCAAATCTAACTATGTCCTTCCCTTCTAGTAATTCGTTTATCTCCATGTTCATTCTAATTCTCCATCTCTCTCCTTCTCTAATTGGGCCATAGATTCTCCTTAACATTTTCCCTTCGAATTTTCCAAGTGTTTCCTCATCCTGACTTGTTAATGTCCATGTTTCAGCTCCATGAGTTACCACGGGTCTAATAAGCGTTTCATAGATCTTAATTTTTGTGTTCCTTGATAGTAACATTGATTTGAGGATTGTTACATTTGCAAAGTATGCCCTGTTACCTTCCATTACCCTTTGGTTGATCTCCGTGGATATCTTATTTTCATTGTTAAGTCTTACTCCTAGATAGGTAAACTCCTTGACACCCTCAAACTCATAATTCCCAATTATTATGTTTTGTAGGTGCCGCTTGTTCTGATGAGCTGACATTTTCAAGTATTTGGTCTTCTCTTCACTAACCTTCAGCCCCACTTCTTTACCAGTGTTTTCTAAAATGTTAAACATTTCTTTTAGGTCATTCACATTTCGAGCAATTAGTGCTATATCATCTGCATATGCGAATCCTTGCTGGGATTTATGCACTATGGTCCCTCTTAGTTTCAATTCTTTCATTGCATTATGTAGGGCCAGGTTGAATAACGTGGCTGACATAGCATCTCCTTGTCTTACCCCCGAGGTCATCTTAAATTCTCTACTTGCTCTACCCCTAATAAAGGCTTTACATTGTGATTCATGCAATGTCAATTGAACCAGTCTAATCAGTTTCCTTGGAATATCATAATCTCTCAACACACGTATCATCTCTTTCCTGTTCACGCTGTCGAAGGCTTGTTTGAAGTCGATGAAGAGTATATGCAAGTCAGCAATATTTTCATTGCATTTCTCCATTGTATGTCTTACCGAGAATATCTGATCAATGGTACTTCTACCAGCTCTAAAGCCACACTGATATTCTTCCAGTATGTCTTCAGGATAGGTGCTTATGCGTTTCAGGAGAAGACTGGTTAACATTTTATATGCTACATTCAGTAATGTAATGCCCCTATAGTTTTTCAATCATATTTGTCACCTTTTTTATATATTGGACAAATGAAACCTGTCTTCCAGTCTTCTGGGAACTCTTCCAACTTCCAAATACTACAAATTAGCTGATGTAATGCTCTATTTAAATCTTGAACTCCATTTTTAATCAATTCAGATGTTATACCATCGTCTCCTGGTGCTGCATCATTCCTCTGTCTTCCAATACTTTCAATTATCTCTTCTATTGTTGGAATGAGCACTTCCTGATCTTCTGTGTGACTTTATTCATGCTCTTCAACCCCTGTAGTTAATTCCTTATTGTACAGGTCATTAAAATATTCAGCCCATCTTTCTAGTATCTCATTTTCCTCCCCAACGACTTGACCATTTTTATTTCTTTCGGAGTGCGCTTTTGGTTGATAACCTTTAGTCATGTATTTTACTGCTTGGTAGAACTTTTTGCTTTCTTTAGCATTATTGAGCTCTTCTACAGCCTTCAACTGACTTTTGAAGTGCTCCTTTTTCTTTCTTTTCAGTAATTTATCAGCTTCTTTCCTGCTCTGCCTATACTTCTCTCTTGTTAACCTAGCCTCCCTTTGTAACATATTGTATCTATTCTTATTCTTTTCCTCTATTGCAAGTTTACACTCATTATCAAACCAATCTGCATTCCTTTTTATTTTTGCTTTACCTATTATGTCCTTTGCAGTTGATAAAACAGATTGTTTAATTCTTGTCCAATGATCTTCCACAGAATATTGCTCTGTCAGTTCTTCCCCAGTCCTAGTTAACTTTCTTCTTATTTCATCTTTGTACCTCAAAGCTTGCACAGGATCTCCTAAAATTTTACTATTCCATTTAACCCCTCTTGACCTATTGATCTTATCCAAGAGGGCCAGTCGTTCTCTAAAATTTACTTTCACTAGATAGTGATCAGAGTCACAATTTGGTCCGCGTGCAGACCTTATGTCTAATATAGAAGATGAGTGTCTCCTGGATACCAGCACATGATCTATTTGATTCACAATTCCTGTCCCAGGCATTTTCCAGGTACCTTTATGAATATTTTTATGTTCAAAGCATGTGCTCTTTATGATCATCTTGAGCGACAGAGCAAGCTGGCAGAGAAGCCTTCCATTTTCACTTGTCACATCATGCAGTGAGTACTTTCCTGCTACAGAATTTAATAAGTCTTCCTTACCGAGTTTTGCATTAAAATCTCCAAGAATGATAACTTTTTGATATGTTGGTATTTTTTGGCATTCTCTTTCCAGTTTATCATAAAATTCCTGTTTTTCTTCTTCCGTTTTATCTTCAGTAGGGGAAAGGGCTGATATAAGGCTGATCTTACGGAATTTTCCTTTCAAGGTGATTTTACATAGTCTGTCCCCTAATCGCTCAAAATTCATCAAACTCAAGAAACTGCGGGAGATGCCGCACCAGTAACTATTAACGGAGTCATCCGCTATGTGTGTATTATAATGCAACAATTTCAGAGAGTAAAAATCATTCGCCTTGACCGGGATTTGGAGGTCCAGGATTTATATCCCGGTCAAGGCGAATGATTTTTACTCTCTGAAATTGTTGCATTATTCATCAAACTGTTTCTTATCCCTGTATTAATCATGAAAGCAGTTCCGTATAATCCAGTTCTATGGCTGGGTCCACTGTATAGTACTGTAAAATTCTTTTAATCAATTCTACCATTTCCTACCCATTTCACTTCCTGTTGGGCTATAGTATATAAGCCATATTTCAGCATTTGATTGGCAACTTCAATCATTCTACCTGGTTTCAACAATGTTCTAACATTC
This sequence comes from Hetaerina titia, assembly GCA_037158775.1. Taxonomy (NCBI): domain Eukaryota; kingdom Metazoa; phylum Arthropoda; class Insecta; order Odonata; family Calopterygidae; genus Hetaerina; species Hetaerina titia. The sequence goes on along the minus strand of CM073770.1, from coordinate 3,291,687 downwards.
CATGTTGCTAATTTCCATGTACTCGTTGTCCTTGTCTGTTTGTCAGGTCGATATCTTCAAAATCCATCCTTATCTATTCGAGGCACATTTAGAGGTTTCGTAGCAAGCGAATTTTTTAAAGGGTAGGGTTGCTAGCCCTACTCCTAACCCCCAACTTGGAGGTCCAGGATTTATATTCAGGGTTTACTCCCTTAGAAAGGCCTGTTTCTCTACACATAAAGAGTCCTCTCTACCCTATCATGTGAGGCACACTTAGTCTGGCAGTTCAGTCAAGACCTGTCCGGCAAGGGAGGCCCTACCAGTAGCTACGCTACCGCCGGCATAGCTCTCGACATCCTTGCCGCACGCAATCCTCCCCGCCCGGCACTGAGGGTGCCTTCGGGCGAAAAGGCGGAAGGTGCCTCAGAAGGGGAGGGGGGTATAATATGTATACTTCGCAGAACACGGATTGGACGTGGCAGGAATGCGAAGCCCGTATTCTTTATTCTTCAAAGATTTGCTTTGCGATTTCAATACTTGGAAGGGTAGTGTTTTTTTATGCCGATTATTAAGGACCCATATGAATTGGAAGAAAATATTTAATGGTAACATAATCAGACAGTAAGAGTTATTCAATGACGAATCAACTGCAACAATGACATTAAAACTGAATCTTAAACAATGAATGAAAGGAACTAACAAACAGGACCAATCGCCAAGCAAATCGAGTAGATGAGAAGACTCGTGTAATGCTATATGGGAGAGGACATATTACTATTTAATTTTTTGAAAGCACCATTTATAGGGAGGGAGGTGGCGGGGGATACTTGAAAGAAAGGAAATGAGCGTCACTCACCTTCCAGGGGATATTCTTTTAGCTGTAAAGTTATTTATTTGTTTATGTCAGTACCTTGCAAGCCACCGCTAGGGTGAGCAGCAGGGGATGAATGCGCACACACACACACACATAGACACACACCAGACACTAGGCTAATTTTGACCCGAATATGACCCTACCACGGTCGGACAATGTTATTCTATTCCCTTATCATTCCTGGAAAAAAGACCTGTTAAACTATCTGTTTTACATTTAAATCGCTGCTAAATTGACGTCCATCCAATTTATCCAAGATTTTTAGTTTGTAATTTAACCTTCGCTCCGTGAGAGATTCCCAGCCCACCTCTTATAATATTTTGGAGATGTTACTAACTTTGCATAACAAAAATTATGTGTAGAATAGATAAAGAATCAGAGTTACATTGTCCGATTGCGCTAGGGGTAAAATTATTCGGGTCAAAATCATTAGTAAGGAATATTTTTAGGTTAATTTCTAATTGCCAAGTGTCGCTTCAGCGTTGCATAGGATTTAGGTCACCTGACAAAGCTGTTGTGTCCTCACGATTACGGATATCACGGAAAATTTCCAAAATTTGAATTTCATCCCTTGTAAAGAGAGGAATTTGTTCACATTCAACCAAAAAAAGGGACTAATTAATAGAACCTGATGAGAAATGTCGTGAATGAAAGACCTAAATGAAGTATATTTGATGGAAAGGATTATTTTCCAAGCCAACCAGTTCACTGCATATCCCTGCATGACTTCAGAGCACTTCGCGCTGACACTTTCGATGGCTGGTCTCCTGGATCATGTCTCCTCTCTACTGTATAGTTATTTCCCTTTAAGTTTAATTCAATTGTGAAAAGCTATTGCGTCTCGGGATACGTCCACGAAAATTTCCCGTTCCTTGTTTCAAATGTCTTCCATGGGCTTTGGTCTCCCTTCCCCTCACTTCGAATCACTATTTCATGTGGCACTCTGTCCATAGGACGCAGTTTAATACCTATGGATATAATTCTACTCGTACGTAGAATTATTGTCTCACCGAAACCACAAACCCCGGGCCTTCTTGACTCTACAGTCTCTCCCTCTTAATCATTTTCATTCCATCCTTTTTCAGTCCGATGCTCACTTTCTTTCAAAAACCCTTCCCATCACCTTCTTCTCACATTCCTGCCACAGCGCAGGTCGCCAATTTCGGCCACCCGCCCTCACCCCTGGCCGCAGAAATCACTCTCATTTTATTGGGATTGCTCCCCTTACCGAAGATTTATTTTCATGCCCACCATTTTTCTCTCATCCCCCGACCCTCACCAGCAACCCCCTCCCCCACCCTCTCTCACCATTAGATTCCGCATCACCCCTCCCGCCCGATCTCCTCCCAAGCACGGGCTCCCTCTGCCCCCGTCCCTCCTCAATAGTCGACGATTCCGAGTGGAGCCCAGAGATCGATCCAAACAGGAATCGATTACCAGTGGCATCTGTAAATACGCATTCGACCACCCTGGGACGAATTCTCTCACCCCCCTCTACGCCCCTCCACTCCTCCTTCCTCACTCATCCATTCCCTCCCTTCCATGTTTTCTCTCTCCATCCTAAACGCCTCGCTGTTTTCATGAGCACGAATCAAGGGAAACTCCTTCAATATTTGAACAGAATATTTTTCTAATTTTGAAATATTTATAATTATATTTAAATTTCTTTCTTAGAGTGCTTGCTTTAGTATTTGTAAAATTTAAAATATATTATTTGCAATGTCTTTTTTGTGTGGGTGTATATATAATATAAATAAAATTAGCACTAGTAGACAAAGACAAAAACATAAAAACACATAAAAAAGTGAAACTCACCAGGCATCGAATTTTCGGTGGTCTCAACCACATCTCTCAAGAGAAGGAAGGACGTTTGAGAGGTGGCGAAGTGCTTTATTCTGAAATGTTTCTAAGCGTTCCTGAATTTTTCGCAACCGTACAGCACCCTGGGATAAACGTAGGAAAGATATAATCTGATTTTGTTGTTTCGCGTGAGGCGCGATTTGAAGCACAAGAATGGAGACAGAAGTGCTCTTGTACCCCGGGCTATCGTTAAGTCATGATGCACGTGCTTGGCCCATGTCAGTCTGTAATCAGAGTGTATCCCTAAGAATTTGTGTGAGGATTTTGACGGAATACGCACAGACTGGAAGGTTACAGGTTATTAGAGAAATAGCTTCGTTTCCTCCGAATGTCGACAACTACACTTTTATTCGCATTAATCTTTACTCTTCAATTTAGATTCCACTTTTCAAGAAAATAAAGATGATTCTGGATCTTACGGAAGGATTATCAAGATATTATTGTGAGTGTTCTTTTTATGTGTTCTCGTGCTGTGTTACTGTCTCTATTTATTAGGTAATCTACCGGTTAAGGTAGGTTTTTGGATGGACACAACTATCAAATAAACATTTTGTAACTCCCCACCTAGCAAACTAATCTATATCAGGTCCCTCTTCATCTCGGTGTACTTCTTTCCTCCCTTCATCCCGTCCAACATCCCTATCCTGTTCCTACCCTTACCTCGCTTGCCCAACATTCTCCCCTCTATTACCCTCTTCAACATTCCACTACCGCTCAATACGCCTTTCATCCATTTTTCCTGCCTCCATAGGATTTCTCTCAACAAACCCCTCGCCTCACCCACCATCTCCAGTACTTCCTCATTTTTTTTCCTTTCGGTCCATTTCACCTTCTCCATTCTTCTCCATACCCACATTTCAAAAGCCTCCAATCTACGCCTATCCTCCTGCTTCAGCGACCACGTTTCCGCGCCGTACATAGCTACGCTCCATATCAGAGTTTTTACGAGTCTTGTCTTAACATCCCTACTCAACGTCCCCGTCGTCAACTCCCTCCTCTTTGAGAAAGCCTCCTTGCCTAGCGCAATTCTTCTCCTTACGTCCCTACCACTTTGACCGTATTGGTCCAAAACACTTCCGAGATATGAAAACTGCTCTACCTGCTCTATTCTTTCCCCGCCTATTTTAATATTTAGCTTAGCCTTTTTCTTTCTAGAAAATCGCATAACCTTTGTTTTATTAATATTGATTCTCATCCCATATTTAACGCACTGAACCTCCAATTCACTCAACAATGCTTGCAACCCCTTGGCTGACTGAGCAACTAATGCTTGGTCATCAGCAAACCTAACCGATTTTACGAATTCCCCTCCGACTTTCATTCCTACCTCCAGTTCTTCCCATGCCTCTTTAATCATTTCCTCTACATATACTTTGAACAGTACCGGTGACAATGGGCAACCCTGCCTTACACCTCTTCCTAACACTGCCCATCCGGACTCTCCGTTCCCCACTCGCACCTGAGCAGTCTGAGACATGTACAGGTTGCGAATCAGTCTCCTGTCCCTCCAATCCATTCCTATTTTCTGCAATACACGCATTAATTTTTCCCAATTCACTCTAACAAACGCTTTTTCGAAATCTACAAAACAGGCAAAACGTCCTGATTGTATTCTATATTTCTCTCGACTAGTGATCTCATTACTGCAATGGCATCACGCGTACCTCTTCCTTTCCTGAACCCAAACTGATCATCCCCTAAGTAATCATTTGCCTTACTCTCTATCCTTTTGTTGATGATTCTGAGAATAATTTTAGCTGCGTGTGATATCAAACTTATTGTTCTGTAATCCTCACATGACGAAACCTTTGCCTTTTTTGGAATAGGAACTAACACCGATCTGACAAAATCTTCCGGCCAGATTTCTTCCTCATAGATACTACGAATCAATCCATATAGGGCCTTCTTCCCACCTTTTCCTAACCATTTCAACATTTCTACAGGAATATTGTCCACCCCCACAGCCTTGTTTGCTTTCATCTCCTTTAATGCCCTTTCTATTTCATCGTCGAGTATGCCTGGACCTAAGCTATCTTCTTCTACGTCATGTTCCTTTTCTATGTCTAACCTTGTCGGCCTAAGTTCTTTACCATACAATGTTTCTATATATTCCTTCCATCTCTCTTGGATTTTTCCTGGTTCAACTATTATCTTACCCCATTTATCTTTAACTGTTAGCACAGATCTTGCCTTCTTACTTCCCGATAATAACTTAACCTTGCTGTATAGAGCACCAATTTCACCCTTCTTCTGTAGACTTTCCATATCCTCGCATTGCGTTTTCCACCATTCTTCTTTTGCTTTATTTGTGGCCCTTCTCAATTTATTGTTTAACTCTTTGTACTTCATTTTGCCAAACTCTGTGTTTACATTTTTCCATCTTCTTCTCTCGTCCATCTTTGCAATCATCTCATCCGTTACCCATGGTTTTTCTTATCCTTTTCCCGTAAACGGTTCCTATAGTGTCTTTAGCGGCTTCCAATATCCCTTTCTTGATACATTCCCATTTTTCTTCGATAGCACTCAGTTCTTTACCGTCATCCATCATTTTCTCTACAGCCTCCTGATACTCCTTCTTCGTTAATTCATTTACTGCTTCTAAATTCCATTTTTTAACCCGCCGCCCTTGCCTTATCTTCTTGAAACGAACATTACATTTCATAACAACTAAATTGTGGTCAGAGTCCGCGTCCGCTCCTAGGAAACTGTGCGAATTTATCACACTGTTCCTAAACCTGTGCCTAACCATAATATAATCTAACTGATACCTTTCTGAGTCACATGGACAATGCCAGGTGACTCAGAAAGGTATCAGTTAGATTATATTATGGTTAGGCACAGGTTTAGGAACAGTGTGATAAATTCGCACAGTTTCCCAGGAGCGGACGCGGACTCTGACCACAATTTAGTTGTTATGAAATGTAATGTTCGTTTCAAGAAGATTAGGCAAGGGCGGCGGGTCAAAAAATGGAATTTAGAAGCATTAAATGAATTAACGAAGAAGGAGTATCAGGAGGCTGTAGAGAAAATGATGGATGACGGTACTATCTATATATATATACATATAGTTTGGACGCTTCGACAGCACGGTTGTCATCATCAGAATGCCGTTCTTAGAGGAAGACTGGAGAGGAGGAAATAAAAAGTATAATATGTATAAATAACAATATATGCATAATATAAATTTAATACATATGTAGGCGGCTATTGGATGCATTCAGTGGGCTTGGTTCAGCCCGGGGGGTTTAAAAGACTGGAGCACCCAGATATGTGCCATCTCACGGGTTCTCACCTCTACGCTACTAGCAGATTTGTGAAGGGTTTCAATCACCGACACAGAGAAGAAGTCATCGAAAGATTGGTTTTGGGAAGCATTGTGAGTAGGGATGGGATAATTAAGGAAGGTGGGAGATTTGGTGGATTAGCGGTGGTTATTCATTTGGAGAGAAAAGGTGGCTGTGCATTCACCCACGTGGAAGGCAGTGCAGAAGTTACAGGAGAGGCGATATATAATGTTTTTTGAGGTGCAGGTGATGTCGGGTTGGGAGTTGGTAGTAAGGGAGGTGTAGGGTCTTAGAAGATGGCAGCATTTGCAGCGTGGACGATCGCATGATGCGGACAGGAGCGAAAAGACATGGTGGTGCCCGCAGGAGGTCTTGTAGACTTGAAGATCGCAAGTTCGACGGGCATTTAAACGAAACAGAGGGACAATGTGAAAATAAAAGTGATGTGGACTGACTGGTATAAATAATTGGGAAGAGTTCACGGATTATGTTTAATTCTGTGGGTTCCGGGGAAGAAAGTGTACTGGGAGGAGTGTATTGGGTTGACGGTTTGAGAATCTCTGTTCAGTATTTTTCAGAGTACCCGTGTTTCCTAAGAGTCATGTAACTGCTCCATGCTTTTCTGTTTGGGGGGAATGTTGTTGCAGAGACGGAGACCACAGACTGAGAGTGATAAAGGGATGGAGCGTTTTGTATGTGATAGGTGGCAACTCTTGGAATGATGGTATTGTTGGCTGTTGGTCGGTTTAATATGGATTAACGTGGAAATTATAATCGAGCCTGATATACATGATGTGAAAGATACCGAGAAGGAGTTGAGAGAGGAAATGAAGGAGAACAAATTTTCGCATCCGTGGGACCAAAGGAGGAAAATAATATCAAATATCCCAAATATATCAAAGCTATAAAACAAAGATATCTTCAATATATCCCAAAGAGAAGGGGGCATTGCATAGTCCATGTTATTTTTGAGGTTCTTGCTCACAGACAAATGCTCGCTCAGTGATGTTTTCGCGTCGATTCCTTGTCGTCTCAAGCTTATGTTAAACCAAGGTTTACTTGCGTTTTAAGTCCATATTTCTTTACTTTTATTCCACATCCTCCCAACAATTTAACCGTGAATGCTCCATCAATTGATCTCTGGACCACAACGGTGTTTGTTTTACAGATATAACAATTCCCATCTGGTAAATAACGAGTGTCAATGACTGACACGAGGCTGTGTCGCGAGCGCCGAATTTGTTGACAATAGTAACCACGCCGTGTGAACTTTCAGTTGGCAAACATGTGTTGCTTCAGCACACAAGCATACCTGCATAAGAAGACTGTATCGTGTATATAGTAATTACAAATATTCACATACAAAATGTATTCAAAGTTATGAGAAATAGAAAATAATAAAAATCATTATTGTGCGGTGCGAGTGAATTTACCGTTGAATTATTTCCCTGAACTTCTCTGACGTACGACCAAAATGCTTTCGGTTTCTCTTTCAAATTCGCATAACGCTTTCCAAAATTGATATTTGGCATTTGCCCTAGAAATCTTGTAATCAGAAGTGACCTCGATTCTTTTGTTGCCAGAAATATAATCCCTAATATTTTCATTTTTGTGTGAAATAGCCCTTGAGGTCGCAATGGCGTTCTAACATCTGCGTTGCACCATCTAGGTTCCGTGTTATCTATTATAAATTTACTGGGAATGAACTTGTTGATTGCTGAGCGCGTGATCTCTAGGAAATAATTCCACTCATCCCCAGTATTTTGGTTATTAGTATTCTTATTAAAACTAGCAAATTGATTTTGTAGCACCCACCTTCGGCCACTGTAGTTCCCTTCATGAAAGAAGTAAATTTTCCTTTTAGGCTTCTTTTTTCGGGCCCCATGAAGCGAAAAGTTAGCATTTACTGCCATGTGGTCACTAATTTCTTTTATAGCCTCTATAGTTACGACTTTTTCGGGAATATTCGTTGCTAACAAATCAAAAATATTATCGTCCCCAGTTGGTGGAGTGACAATTAGATGCAAGGGGTTTAACGTAAAATAATTCAATGACGATTTGCAGATGCCTTTGCCTTTACCGCCCAGTAAAGATCTATATGTGCTCCAGTCAATATATGGGACATTGAAACGTCCACTAATTATAACGTCGCGATCATTATGATGGAATAAAATACCTTTGATTTTCTGATCTAATCTAGTATTGAATTTTCTCTTTCAACTGGTGGTCTGTAAAATGCGTACTCATAAATTCTTTTGGATTGAGGACTTTTAACTGAGCCACAAATTCTTCCCAAACAAGTACCCGGAATCACATCAGCCTTGCTGACGCAAGAATTTTTAACTGAAATAAAGACACATCCCCCGATTCTATTTATTCTGTCATTTCTGTAAATGGAAAAGGATTTTTGGAAAATTTCACCACCGGCAATATCAGTAGATAACCAGCTTCCTGTTCCAGTAATTATAATTGCGCCTGTGCTTTGAGTAAGGTGATGATATTCTGCGACTTAGGCAATTTACTACCAATACATATAATGTTTCCTTAACACTACGGTTTTTTTAAATTTTGAATAAGGATCGTCTTCTTATCAATATTGAGTCACTTATAAAAATTTCCGTCCTATGCTATCTGATTCGTGCAAAAGTAACTATTGCTAGCAGTGAACCTCACTTCATTTAAAGCTACATAATTTGGCAAAGAAGACTTTAAAGGCCTACAAACTGACCAACACGCTGACCTACTCTTCAAACTAAACAAGTTCTGAAGTGCTCAAATATCCTACCCGCTACACACCTGGCGGTCGCACATGGGTAGCGAACACCAGAACGTTTCAAGAGGTTCCTACACGATTGGATCGCCGGCTGAAGGTCGACGAAGGACATCCCTGCAGAAAGCTGATTCTGATTGATGCCTTCCACTCGGTTCCCAATCAGATGTCCACGATTAATACTCGGGTCAAGGCTGCAGATCAAGAGCGTCATACCTATCCCTTCGACACCATCTACCCGCTTCACTAACGATTTCAATTCCCCGACGGAATCCAGAATCTCTTTATATCTACGGTCCGCATCATCGCTGACGCCAACATTCGGAGAATTTAGCTCTTTCAGGAGCCACCGCGGAAAAATCGTGAAGTACGTATACAAGGCCTGTGCAATGAGAATCATGTGTTCACAACATTCCCTTCCACAAGCCATCCATTTCTCTGCGACGATCGTTTTACGGGAGTTGGCATCGTCCCGCGGAGTTGAAGCGGGAGCCGTTATCAACCCGATTACGAACCGCGTATCGTGCATTAGTCAATTGAGTGTTCGTTACATTACAAAGCAAATGCTATTGCTATATCAACTTGCATGCCCTTAATCAGGTTCACACCCTAATCCTTGTGGTCATTTTCAAGAGGTGCATTTAGGACGGAAACTGAAGGACAATCGCCAAATGGCAAGTTATGACATGCGGAAGAAGAGGGAAATTAGAAAAAGAAGAGGATTTGGTCAAAGTGCCATGATTATTGAGGCGGAGAGAAATTTAGTCGCTGCCATATGTACAGGAAGGGTCTGAGCTTGTAAAGAAGATTGTAAAAGGTTTATATAGAATTTATAAGCAAAAATATTTTCCTGACGTGCGCGTGAAGTATGCTTTGTTCAGACCGTGTCGAATAAGTGTGCGCTTGATCGCAGATAGAATTAGCATTGATAAAAGATGAGCAGAGTTGAGAGTGCCTGCTTCCTTAGACCTGTAACGGCATCTCTACAATTCCCCAACCCCCTTCCAGTCCCAACTTGGCACCAGCATACTATTTCCTATCCCAAAAGTGAAATCTACCATCCTGTAAAAGAGACCACCATGAGGCCTTAAGTGCCGTCAAAGAAACCTGCACGCGTATCCTTAATGTCCTTCCGTCTATCTAAGGGAACCTTATAGTAGCGTAAAAGCCCCCAGAGCGGCTTTTTCGCTATTCGTGTAGCGTGAGTGTATCGGTGCTCAAGTGCGTACTTAGTGAAGAATTTTGAGGCATTTTAGCAATATCTGAAATAAATCTATCTGTCCGAAACCTTATCGGTAATTTCAATGCAAACCATGTACACTATGTTTCGGGAAGGCGATTCACGCGGGAGGGATAGAGTAAGTAGTGTGGGGGAGTTATATTAGTTGGAGAGAGAGGAAGGTTGATTGGGCGATAGGGAATAATGACATAATGGTCAGATAAGGCTGGGACCATGCCAGCGTGGGAATGAGCGATGGATAAGTGTGAAGGATACGTATGAAAGGATTGGCGAATTTCAGGATGTTTTTTGAATTTGCCGAATATTAAAGGCATTATGTTATGAGACAGGGGCTAATATCGTCGTTTATTTAAACTAGATGTAATTCACTTAATGAGAATTTAATGTACGATCCCTGAAAAGTATGGGTATAGAGTGTGTAATCATTGAGAGTGCCAAATGTGAAAAATTTGGGGTTGTTGTGCACTTGGACAGAAGATGGAAGGATTTTCTTCTTGAAGAGAGTTCTGTGACTCTTGTCGTTGAGGATAGTAGTGTAGTTTATATAGGTGGTAAGATGTGTATTAAAGAATGGGATTTGGTTTCAGACATGGTACGCTTTAATGGACTTTTAATGGATGGATTTTTTTTATCAGAATAGTTGAATGCAATGTCTTTGAGCAGAATTTCCACACTCTGGAAGGTTACGATAAATTCAGAGAATGATAAAACATCTTTGACAAAGTAGGAGAAATGAACACTTAGTAATGAGGTCACAGAGTGCATCTGTGATCAAAGCAGAAGAAACCCAATGATGTATCACAGAGAAGTGGTTTAAGACCAAGAGTGGGCAGGAAAGTGTATTCTGTGTATCTCATTATTAGAATTTGATAAAAATATACTCATGTTTTAGACGATGACTTCGGAGGAATACTTGATGGAGACGAAGGAGGCAAATGAGGTGTATGTGATAGAGTAAATAAATTCGTGAAGGAAATCTAAGCCCTGTGGTCAGAGAAGAATGTCGTCTATGTATCTTACTCAGAAGAGGGGTCGGTGAGGGCTACGAGATGAAAAATTTACTTTGGGGAGGCCAAGAGAGAGGATTTCGTAAGAATCTACTTCCCGCAGCACAGCATCCGATCAGGAGGTGCAGTTTATTATGGAAGGAGAAAAAACTCTGAGAAAGTGAGAGATATTCCGAAGCAACCCAGCACTGGAGAAGTTCGGACTGGGGCGTATGAATAGATAGCAGTGGAGAGATGCGAGGCCATAAAAATGATTTGAGGTTAGGGATGTAATAGGGGAAATATTTTCTCCACCGAGGAGACAATGGTCGACCTGAGATCTCAATTGTATGCATTTTGGGAAGGATAAGAAAGTCGTGGAAAAGGAATACGCTTGTGAGGAGAGTCAAGGATGAAAATATCTTTGGTGGAAAGCCCCTCACCGTGGTCTTTACCCTTGAGAAATTAAATAATTTCTCTTTGAATTTCTAAGTTAGGGTCATTGGGTATGGGTTTGAATGATGAATAAATGGGACAGTCGTCAGTTTACCTTTTTACACCTTCATTACATCAAATCCTTGTCCCACTCTACACCACCCTGCGTTAATTACACGCATAATTTCCTTAGCCTACCCTCCGCACTTTCCTGCGGAGAAAAGAATATTCCCTCTCTCGCACCGACGCCACTATAAATAGTGACTTCAAGTAGGTTTTACTTTACGTTCATTTCACATTTTTTATTCTCCTTCACAGCCACATCTCAGAAGTGCCCATTCTACGTCTTTCATCTTCCCACATTGCTCAAGTTCCTCCGCCGTACAAAACCACGCTCCACATTAATATTTTTTCAAAGTTTTTTTATTTAGATTTTACCTCTGCTAATAATATTCGATCGCTCAAGTTTTTCATGTTGGCTGCGTACTGTCCTGTCATTTTGTCAATTATTTTTGCCGGCTATTATTGGCACTCTTCCGCTCCCCTACATATTATTTAAAAATCATTGCTTTAATATACTCCGCTCTTTTCTTGTTAATTACACCTCTCAAAAGTTCTAAATAATTTATATTTACACTCTCCATCGCCTCAAGTTTTATATTTTCCTTTTCCTCAACATATTCCCAACATTCCAGTCATCATATTCATCGCGTTTGACCTTTTCTATTTTTCCTGATGCTGCTGTCGATTTAACTTTGCAAGGATTTTGTGTGAGGACGACAGCACAAGCATTATCCTTCCCTCGACCGGCCTCAACACCGAGCCACGGAACACTGGCGTGAGACCCGCCGTTGCTGGGAATTGTTTTGGATTACTGTGCCCATCATAAGATCGTGAGATGAAACTTGAGGTTGTTTCCCGGTACAGTTCTCCATTGTGTAATCAGTACCGTAAAAGTCGCCCCCTGTGTTCAGACATCTTTGCATAATAAAAATATTTCTAGTTACAAGAAAAAATTAATTTGCAGTTTTTTCCATCAAATTTTAATTTTTTCTCACTGCGTTTTAAAATTTAAACCTAAATATTTAAATGACGCGATAACAATTAACCAAGGTCATTTCATACAACACGTAACACAATTTTTAAAAAAAGGAAAAATGTTTTATTATATATCTATACAATATGCTTCATAAGACGCAGCATTTGAGGGTTATTATAATGTGTTAGGACGTCTTTCAGGCAATAGAAGACTCTAGTATGAGACGTACATGGAAATATTAGGGAGTTTATGACCTTTTTGTAGTAATTTATTACTTATAATAGTGCATTCTCTGCAAAGAAAAATTTACTCCCCTAAATAATGTGAATACACTTAAATATGATAAACTTTATTTCATGCATAAAAAACAATTTTCATTTATTAAAATGCAACCTGTAGAATTATCATGCAAACTTCTATTGTATTACATCGAGTATAATTAGTAGCTCTTTACGAATTTTATTATTTAGTTAAAAAATAATCGGTTTTTCAGACCATAAGATAAGGGTAAAAAAATTGGGTGAAAATTAATAGTTCATAACAAAAGCATGTAATGAGACTTTCAAAGCATTGAAAGACTAAAAAATATATTAAATGAGGTATTCACACAAAAATAAGTAGAAAAATTCATCTGTGCAGAACAAGCGATAGAAGACGGAAGGAAAAGTATTATAAATATAAACTAGTTGAATCAGGAAAACCTTTTTTAAAATAAGTCGGCAAATGTAAAAAGATCTAAGAAAAAATCAGCTGAAAATTTGAATGTGGAGCGTAGTATTTTATTCTTGGGAAACTAGGTTATTGAGCAAGAGAAGAAGGGCAGATTGGAAGCTTTTGAAAATTTAGTGGGGAGAAAATAAAATGGATGGAAAGGCACAAACCATCGTGATGTTCAAGAAATGGCAGAGAAAGAGGGACGGCTCTTGCAGGAAATTCTTAAAAGGCAGGATAGGAGGATTCGACTAAGGAGCAAATGGGATGCTGGTGGCAAGAGGGGGGGATGCTGAGAAGAAATGGTTGAATGAAGAGAATATACATTTTGGATGAATTATACGAGGGTTTGAAACGTGCAGAGTTAAAGGAAGAGTTGAAACATTTTGTAATTTTTGTGCCATTCTCATTAGGACTTAAGAGTGGAGTACTTTAAGGTTTTGATTGGTAAAAAACTACAAAGTTGATGACATTCATATGAAAGTTTGTGCTCTCTACGGACCATATTTATTGAGTACCAGGAGTTGCATGTCAGTATTGTCGTTCGTTTATGAGGGTACGGACCAATGTCCATAATGGTGACAGAAGTGGCCGCCCCCGTATGTGCTGAACAATAAACTAATTGCAACCGAAAATTGATGAAAAAGTTCGTGAAAACTGGCGTTTTGCGGTATTTATACGATACATGTATATTGTATGGAAACTTGACTGTGAAGGTAGGCGACCGCAGTTTTTGTGCTCGTCTCGGCGAGCAACTTAAAAGATGCCATCGTCGATTGGCTGCGATGTCAGGCGGCAGAATTTTAGTTTGAAGGAATTTGAAAACTATTTCAGAAAAATGACAAATGTTGTTAAAGTTTGAATGGCAGCAATGAATAAAAACAGTAAGGACATATAATTTTGGGGTGACAATAATACATTTTCGCTATCCATTCAAGTGTTTTTTATAGCATAAGGGATGTTACTTTCTCGACAGCACTTGTATATGGAAAAGAGAATACCAAAGAAAAAAAAGGCCGATTTTCAAATAAAATGTAATACTTGCTAAGTACCGTCGAAAACCTTTCTTTAATACACATGCTAACATCAACAGTGAGCTGATGATTCATGTGCTTGGCGTAGAACCAATCCGCGCCGCCGGTAGTACCTTTCGGGTGCTCGCAGAAGCACACCCTTTCCGTCCTCAGCGTTGCCCGCCTCACCCGGCGACGGCGATCACCCAGCGCACCTTGACACCACTCCCTGGAGCCCTCCTCTTCTCCTCTTACCCCCCTGCCCTCCATTCTTCATCCCTCGCCCTCGATAGTCAGGTTTCCCCAACGAAACTTTTCCCCATCCCCCATTTCCTCCCGATTCCCACCAAGGAAAATATTGATATTTCGCAGCGAAATTTCCTGTCCGTGGGACTACTCCGGGAAATATAAAATATCTCGATCCGGCTTCTCCCCATATTTTCATTTTATACTTTTTTTTTGGAAAACTTTTTTTGAGCGCATCATTCGGCGTAGTACGAGGCTACTGCCGCGATATCTCTCCCAATGTCCCCTCTTCCACCCTGACTCTTCTCCTTCGGGATTGGCACTACCCTCGATATTTCAGACGCAGATGACATTTTTATACCTGTATTCGGCGGGGTCTTGTTTTTTATTACATTCGAAGGGGCGAACGCTAAAATAAACCCGCCCCTATCCGAAGGGGCTGCATTTATCTCAGTGTTTTCGTGACGCGGTAATGTTTATGTGACCCTGAGAATCGCTATGTAGAACAAAGCAAAGGGATTGGGTTGCTTTTTTTCCATGCCTCAGCTCTATCTACGTTCGACATTGGCGGATAAATGCAATGAATATTCCATTACAATGCCGAAGCTATAGTGAGGTAAATAAATACATGGTTTGTATAAAAAATATCGGGAAAAGTTTAAAAACAATAGATATATTTCAGGTATTGTGACAATGCTTCTAAACTCTTTAAAAAGTAAATCCCATGAGCGTCGACACTCTTTTTTCATTGACTTTTCTACGACCCAAAGGCTCCCTGGTAGACGGAATGTCTTCGATGATACGCGTTCTTTTACGTCACCTAGGGTCATGGTGGTGTCCTTTGATGGATGGTGGATTTCACTTTTGGGAATAGGAAATAGTCTTCTGGTACCAGATCGGGAATGGGTTGGGGAATCGTCGTGGTGTCATTGCAAAGGGTCTTCGCAAGCAGACACTCGACTCTACTTTTGCTCGTTTTATTAGACACCTTCGGGACGAGTTTAGCGCAGATCTTCCGCATCGCCAAACTTTGAGTGATAATGGTGCCTGCGCTGTCATCTTATTAATACCGACACGATCTGCGGACATGCGCACTCCTAGCTGATGATCTGAATTCAGCACTGAACGCTCAAACGTCAGGAAAACATTACTACCGATACTGTTTATATAAACCTTGTATGCTTGAAGTTCTGCATATAATGCTTTAAGCCCTTAAGAAAGAGTATGGTATGGGGG
This sequence comes from Hetaerina titia, assembly GCA_037158775.1. Classification (NCBI taxonomy): domain Eukaryota; kingdom Metazoa; phylum Arthropoda; class Insecta; order Odonata; family Calopterygidae; genus Hetaerina; species Hetaerina titia. Next base: position 3,276,014 of record CM073770.1, on the reverse strand, counting down.
TTTAGGCTACCAACCGATGGTCGTCTGAGTAATTGGTGAAGATTAACACTCTGTGCAATTTTATTTTCTTTGAGCTCGTCATAAGTCAGTCCTTAAATTTAAAAAAATGTTCAACATTGTGTGTGTGGGGATATTATTCATTTAATATCGCTATTCGTTAGCTATTCTGTTGCCTTTACGTTGTCATTTCACGTATTCATTTTTTTTAAGCTAAAATCATTTCCTCTGCCCCAGGGTTAAATATAACTAATTTATATCTCAATGAGTAACGCGAGCATATAATATCCGATATTTTAGTATCGTAAATCCAATGGAGCTAATAATACGTCTACTCTTGTGAATTCAACATCAGTCAACTGACGTATGTTCTCTGCATACTGTTGAACACACTCATTTTTATGCCGCGCATATCTCAAGTACTAGATGTTAGATCACAATCACGTTTAATAATAAAAGTCACCAATATTTTCAATGGAAAATTTACTCTGTATTCGTCTGATGAACCCTGTTTTCTTTATTGTTGCTCCGCAGATAGAACTGTAAGTTCATGGCTTTAAGAATAAGGAACTAACTTCGAGCCCATTTAACACAATACAGTTTGTTCAGTTGGCAAGTATAAAAAATAATTGATAAGTAATTCAAAAATATATAATTGGCTACGTAAAACAGTAAAACACCCATCAGGTGACTTACCGTATTTCTATTGATTTCCTTGAATTAGACTTGAGAGGAGGGTAAAAAATAAGGGACATTTCACACTTGCACGCACTTCTAATGTTCTACGACCATGGTTTCGAAGATGAGCAGCATCGAAAAGTTCATCAGTAAAGTTTCCCTTATTTTTTACCCTCGTCATGAAAGAATTCCACAAAGTTAAGCCTAAAACGGTTAACTTAGACTAGAGACGGATGAAGTTTTCTCGGGTCTTCCACCGGGTCAGGGGTTCCATGTTGGCCGACGTTTCGATGCCCGACTCGTGCATCGTCCTCAGGGTTGATGATTGCCACTCCGTTTTTGGCCGTCTTATATACCTGCGCTCTCGGGTTCAGGTGACTTCTGATTGGTCGCCGGGTCGTTGTGCTCTGTGCCTTTCTCTTTTTACCTCCAATAGCACGGGTTTCCATGTGTTGCTGAGAGAATAACCGGAATCCCTATTGAAATTCCGCTCTGCCATTTTAATTTCTATGGATTCCTTAATGATGCGGTCCCAGTAACCACCGGCGCGGGCAAGTAGCTTGGTCTCGTTGAAATTAATTGAGTGATCCATCTCGACGCTGTGTTCGGCGATGGCAGATTTTTCCAGCTGCCCTAGGCGTAGGTGTCTTTTATGCTCCTTTAACCTGGTCTCGATGGTCCGACCCGTCTCTCCAATGTAGACATCTCCGCAGGAACACGGGACTTGGTATATCCCTGGGGTCTTTAGGCCGATTGGGTCCTTTGCTCTGACAAGTAAATTTCTAATTTTCCCCGGTGGTTTATGGATTGCCTCGATTTTATGCCTCGCTAGTATCCTGGATATTTTTCCGGAGATCGAGGCGACGTACGGCAAGCAGACCCTGGCTAATGGTTTTTCTTTTTCCACCACCGTGCGTGCTTGCGGGTCGAAGGACCTTTTAAGGACCGTCGTTCTGTCGCCACATGTAGGTTGCTGTGAACATCATCTAAGGAACCCTGCTGATTTTGTAAAAATCCTGAATGAAATCCATCTAGAAGAAGGGGATATCTTGGTGAGTTTGGACGTGGTATCCCTTTTCACACGGGTCCCCCTGTCTGACACCTTACGCCTCCTGGACGCCAAGTTTGACGCTGCCACGGTGATGATTTTCCGCCATGTCTTGACATCGACATACTTCCTGTATAATGGCGAATACTACGAGCAAGCAGATGGAGTGGCAATGGGATCTCCACTCTCCCCCGCCATAGCAAACTTCTTCATGGAAGACTTTGAAGAAAAGGCACTAAAATCAGCCCCGCTTCGCCCGAAACATTTCTTTCGGTATGTCGACGACACCTTCGTGATTTGGCCACATGGGAAGGATGCACTTGACGAATTCCTTGTGCACATGAATCGCCAGCACCCCAATATATCCTTCACCATGGAATTGGAAATCGACGGCAAACTCCCTTTCCTCGATATCCTGGTCCAACGTAAGAGCAATGGCACACTCGGACATAGTGTGTATCGAAAGCCGACGCACACAGGGCTGTATCTTAATGGAAACAGCCACCACCACCCAGCCCAAAGGCGAGCAGTGCTGAACACACTCTTCCAACGGGCCAAGGTCATCGCCGACAAGAATAGTTTGCAGGAGGAGATCAACCACCTGAAAACCACCTTCCTCAAGAACGGATATAGTGGACGCGAAATCTCCCTGGCCCTTAAAAGGTCCTTCGACCCGCAAGCACGCACGGTGGTGGAAAAAGAAAAACCATTAGCCAGGGTCTGCTTGCCGTACGTCGCCTCGATCTCCGGAAAAATATCCAGGATACTAGCGAGGCATAAAATCGAGGCAATCCATAAACCACCGGGGAAAATTAGAAATTTACTTGTCAGAGCAAAGGACCCAATCGGCCTAAAGACCCCAGGGATATACCAAGTCCCGTGTTCCTGCGGAGATGTCTACATTGGAGAGACGGGTCGGACCATCGAGACCAGGTTAAAGGAGCATAAAAGACACCTACGCCTAGGGCAGCTGGAAAAATCTGCCATCGCCGAACACAGCGTCGAGATGGATCACTCAATTAATTTCAACGAGACCAAGCTACTTGCCCGCGCCGGTGGTTACTGGGACCGCATCATTAAGGAATCCATAGAAATTAAAATGGCAGAGCGGAATTTCCATAGGGATTCCGGTTATTCTCTCAGCAACACATGGAAACCCGTGCTATTGGAGGTAAAAAGAGAAAGGCACAGAGCACAACGACCCGGCGACCAATCAGAAGTCACCTGAACCCGAGAGCGCAGGTATATAAGACGGCCAAAAACGGAGTGGCAATCATCAACCCTGAGGACGATGCACGAGTCGGGCATCGAAACGTCGGCCAACATGGAACCCCTGACCCGGTGGAAGACCCGAGAAAACTTCATCCAGCAAATACGCCGGGAAAGCACAAGATCTTACTAGACTAGAGACGTTTCATGATAAAAAAGTCAAGAGTAGCCATGAAGGATCACATTGAAATTGACACCTAAGGAATTGTGCATTAAGATTTTACATGAGCCGTTTTCTTAAAAATATGTTTATTAAAAAGATATTAATATTAATGTAACAACTAAAACTGAGCACCTTTAATTAGCCATATGTCAGGATTTTCTTGACCTCCAGTTTCATAATAGAATTTGCGTTTTTATTGGTATATATTGGTTATAATCACAACTGACCTCTTAGCACCGTAATTAGTTCCTAAATTTGATATTTCATAATTGATCCAAATAACACCTAAAACCTATTTCCATTGATGGATATTCACATATGCATTCGCATGCAAAAGAGAGAAAATGCTCGGTCTAAATCTACGAGTTAGGTCGTAATTAGAAGGGAGACAATTAACTTTCAGTTTGAAGTTAGCAAAGGACTGTTTCAACTGAGACGCACACGCCGTCAAATCTTAAGGAGAAGAAGCCCTAATTCTTAGTTTGCCATGCAAATCCTGCATTACTTATGCATGATTGTGGACGGATTGATGAGAAGTTTTTAATCACTTTAGTTCGAACGGATATCCTGCTTAATCACTTCCTCCAATTTATTCCTTTGGAGAGCCACAATTATCCCCTGACTTCTAAAGACGAGAGGATTGTCTCAGGATCATTTCCCAATAACCCAATCACTCTTAATTCATAGGTGGATATTCCTGTATGGGAACGCGAGGTGCGATTTGGCGATAATGCTCTCCTCTTGAACTAGAATTTGATCAAGAAAATTGTAAAATACATTCTTTCTCCAACGTCGGCTTTTTCTTCTTCTGGCGGATAGGTTCTTCTTCAAGGCTCAATTCTCTGCTTAACATATATCATTCATAGCAGTAGTCACATGTAATAAATACGAAATGGTGAACAAATTACTAATGTAGTTGTAAACGTTCTCACTCTTGGCTACCATTATTTTCATCATGTCAACTGCCGAAGCACCTGGTCGTATGTCTTAACTATTTCTGCCGGAAATTATATATATTATTAGGTAATCTAACGGTTAAGGTAGGTTTTCGGATGAACAAAACTATCAAATAAATATTTTGTGACTCCTAAGAAAATCTACTCTACATCAGATCCCTCTTCATCTCTGTGTACTTCTTTCCTCCCTGCATCCCGAGCAACATCCCTATCCTGTTCCTGTCAATTCCTCGCTATCCCAACATTCTACCCTCTATTACCTTCTTCAACATTCAACTACCGCTCAATATGCCTTTCATCCATTTTTCCTGCCTCCATAGGATTTCTCTCAACAACCCCCTCTCCTCACCCACCATATCCAGTACTTCCTCATTTGTTTTCCTTTCGGTCCATTGCACCTTCCCCAATTTTCTCCACACTCACATTTCAAAAGCCTCCAATCTACGTCTATCCTCCTGCTTCAGTGACCACGTTTCCGCACGGTACGCTTAATATCAGAGTTTTTACGAGTCTTGTTTTAACATCCCTACTCAACGTCCCCGTCATCAACTCCCTGCTCCTTGAGAAAGCCTCCTTGCCTAGCGCAATTCTCCTCCTTACGTCCCTACCACTTTGACCGTATTGGTCCAAAAACCATCCGAGATATGTAAACTGCTCTACCTGCTCCATTTTTTCCCAGCCTAATTAATTATTTAGCTTAGCCTTTTCCTTTCTGGAAACTCGCACAACCTTTGTTTTATTAATATTGATTCTCATCCCATATTTATCGCACTGAACCTCTAATTTACTCAACAACGCTTGCAACCCTTTGGTTGACTGAGCAACTAATGCTTGGTCATCAGCAAACCTAACCGATTTTACGAATTTTCCTCCGACTTTCATTCCTACCTCCAGTTCTCCCCATTCCTCTTTAATCATTTCCTCCACTTATACGTTGAACAGCACCGATGACAATGGGCAACCCTGCCTTACATCTCTTCCTAACACTACCCATCCGGACTCTCCGTTCTCCACTCGTACCTGAGCAGTCTGAGACATGTACAGGCTGCGGATCAGTCTCCTGTCCCTCCAATTCATTCCTATTCTCTGCAATATACGTATTAATTTTTCCCAATTCACTCTAACAAACGCTTTTTCGATATCCACAAAATAGGCAAAAACGTCCTGATTGTATTCTATATTCCTCTCGATTAATGATCTCATTACTGCAATGGCATCACGCGTACATCTTCCTTTCCTAAATCCAAACTGATTATCCCCTAAGTAATCATTTGCCTTACTCTCTATCCTTTTGTTGATGATTCTGAGAATAACTTTAGCTGCGTGGGATATCAAACTTATTGTTCTGTAATCCTCACATGACGAAGCTTTTGCCTTTTTTGGAATAGGAACTAACACCGATCTCACAAAATCTTCCGGCCAGATTCCTTCCTCATAGATACTACGAATCAGTCCATATAGGGCCTTCTTCCCACATTTTCCTAAACATTTCAACAGTTCTACAGGGATGTTGTCCACCCCCACGACCTTATTTGCTTTCATCTCCTTTAATGCCCTTTCTATTTCATCGTCGAGTATGCCTGGACCTAAGCTACCTTCTTCTACGTCATGATCATTTTCTATGACTAACCTTGTCGGCCTAAGTTCTCTACCATACAGTGTTTCTATATATTCCTTCCATCTATTTTGGATTTCTCCTGGTTCAACTATTATTTTACCCCACATATCTTTAACTGGTAGCACAGATCTTGCCTTCTTACTTCCCGATAATAACTTAACCTTGATGCATAGAACACCCATTTCACCCTTCTTCTGTAAACTTTCCATATTCTCGCATTGCGTTTTCCACCATTCTTCTTTTGCTTTATTTGTGGCCCTTCTCAATTTATTGTTTAACTCTTTGTACTTCATTTTGCCTAACTCTGTGTTTACATTTTTCCATCTTCTTCTCTCATCCATCTTTGCAATCATCTCATCCGTTACCCATGGTTTCCTTATCCTTTTCCCGTTAACGGTTCCTATAGTGTATTTAGTGGCTTCCAATATCCCTTTCTTGATACATTCCCATTTTCCTTCGATAGTACTCAGTTCTTTACCGTCATCCATTATTTTCTCTACAGCCTGCTGATTCTCTTTCCTCGTTAATCCAATTACTGCTTCTAAATTCCATTTCCTAACCCGCCGCCCTTGCCTTATCTTCTTGAAACGAACGTTACATTTCATAACAACTAAATTGTGGTCAGAGTCCTCATCCGCTCCCGGGAAACTGTGCGAATTTATCACACTGTTGCTAAACCTGTGCCTAACCATAATATAATCTGAAATTGATAACTTTCTGAGTCACCTAGAATTTTCCATGTATACCTACGCCTTTTGAATTATATATATATATATATATATATATATATATATATATATATATATATATATATATATATATAAAACTTAGGCAGTAACACACAGAACGAGAACACATAAAAAGAGTCATATCTTATCTTCCGAAGAAGACGGAGCTCATGTCCGTCGAAATTATCAAGATAATATTGTGAGTGTTCTTTTTATGTGTTCTCGTGCTGTGTGTTACTGTCTAAGTTTTTTATTCAACACTTCCGTGTTACTTCGAAGAATTCATCTATATATATATGTATATATATATATATATATATATATATATATATGAATATATATATGTATATTAAATATATTATACTCACAGATATTCAACACACAGAAACATAAAGGAAGGACACTCACAGTATGTATTGACGTTTCGACGGCCTGGCCGTCGTCATCAGAATGGCGTTTTTGAGGAAGAGCGGAGAGGGCATGTGCGTGAGAAGGATGAGGGGTGGAGAGGTAAGGGTCCAATAGGAAGCGTGCATGGTTGGGGAGGGGAAATGTAGGCAGCATTGATAAAATCAGTGTGCTTGGTTCAGCCAGGGGGGTTTAAATGACTGGAGCACCCAGATATGCGCCATCATGCGGGTTCTCACCTCTATGCTTCTAGCGGAATTGGGAAGGGTTCCAATCACCGAAACGGAAAAGCAGTCATCAAAAGACTGATTGTGGCAAGCAGTGTGAGTAGGGATGGGATAATTAAGGAAGGTGGGAAATTTGCTGGAATAGCGGTGGTTATTCATTCGGAGGGAAAGAGTGTTCGTGCATTCAGCCACGTAGAAGGCAGGGCAGAAATTACAGGAGAGGCGATATATAATGTTTATAGAGGTGCAGGTGGCTATGGGTTGGGAGTTGGCAATATAGGACGTGGAAGGTCTTACGAGATGGCAGAATTTACAGCGTGGGCGATTGCAAGGTGCGGACAGTGTAGGGGAAGTGAGGGGGGTGCTCGTAGGTTGTTTTTTTTGACTTGAAGATGTTTAGCAAGTTTGACGAGCGTTTAAACGTAACGGAGGCACAATGTTGGAATAAAGGTGATTTTTATTGACTATTGCTAATAATTGGGTAGAGTGAACGGATTATATGTTTAATTTTGTTGGTTCCGGGGAAAAAAGTGGTGATAAGGTTAGGGCATTTTGGGTGGTTTGGTTTGGAGAGAGGAGTGTATTGGGTTGACGGTTTGAGAATTTTCCTTTTGATCAGCTTTTTAGAATACCCACCATCTCTGAGAGAGACGTGTAGCTGGTCCATATATTTCTGTTTGGAGGGGGTGTTGTTTCAGAGACAGAGGCGACGGACTGAGAGTGAGAAGGGGATGGAGCGTTTTGTGTGCAATGGGTGACAGCTGTTGAAATGGAGATATTGTTGGGTGTTGGTCGGTTTAATGTGGACTGAGGTGTAAAGCGCATTGTTCTGGAGATGAATGCCAATATCTAGAAAGGTGAGACTCGACTCTGATATAGATGAAATGAAATAAACCGAGGAGGAGGAGGAGGTGAGAGAGGAAAAGAAGGATGATAAGTTTTCGCGTCCATGGGACCAAAGGAGGAAAATATCATCAATATAACGGGCCAAGAAGAGTGGTTTAAGGGTTTGTTGCTGGAGAAAGTTTTCTTCAATTTTACCCATAAAAAGATTGGCGCATGCAGGAGCCATACGTGTGCCCATTGCAGTACCTTTTATTTGCAAATATATTTTCTCGTTGAATTGGAAGGCATTTTTGGTGACGACGAGTTGGCTCAGTTCGTTAAGAAAATCTGTGAATGGAGTGTGTGATGTCGGTCGTAGAGAGATGTAATATTTCAGGGCTTCTAAGCCTTCTTTGTGGGGAATGGAGGTGTACAGATATTTAACGTCTATTGTGGCCATGAGAATTGTCGTGCTGTGAGGAATTGGAATTAAGTGTATATGTTCCAGGAAGTGGTACAAACGTACCAGTAATCAAAGAAAAATCTCATGCCTTTACCAGTCATTGGTTGGTAATGACCTCAACAAGAAGCTAATTAACAGTTACGTTTATTCAAGGTTTACGCTCTACCATTACTGTATGTTTTGACTCGAATAATTTATATTTTGCATCCATCACGCTTTAAAAATTATCACCAAAACAAAAAAAAAGTGATTTTATGGAAGAAAAAACGAGGCTTTTCGAAGAAAAATATTCTATTCCGTTGTTCACTGACAATATCATCTTAACAGAAGAAAAACCAGTTGAATTTTGAATAAACTCGTATCTCTCAAGTAAACTGGGGAAATAAGATTAAACCTGAAATTTTATGGGAAAACAAGAGTGTTTATATAGACCTTGAGCCAAATAAGTATGTTGATGTATTTTACAGCGAAAGCTTGATGAAATAACAGCTATTCACTTTCTCCGATATCGTACTAGAGGAGAACGAAAGTTTTTATTTGGATGACTCGAGGAAAAAATAACTTTTCATATAGAAATAAAGTTCACAGTGAGTCATGTAAGCCTAAAGAGGAATTAGGGGTGTGGTGATAGGCAACGGATATGGAACTGCGTTAACTTCACACTGAAGGTTTACTTCATAAATAAATTCGTACTATCAAGCTATATCGCAGAGGCAGTGTGCGGTAGATCGCGAGGACTTTGTAGAGGACACAAGAAATAATGGAAAATATCATGATAAAAGCAAGTAATTAAATTATAAAATGGTCTAGTATACCGAAATGAGTCTGAATTAAAGAATCTTAAAAGTGTAAAATTTCAAGTGTTTTTCAGTTTCCGGAATTATGGAATGATTCCACCACATCACACCTGAATCTCTACTATATAGAAGAGTAAGAGTACTAAGAGTACGGCTTTGGGTAATTTTTATTTATTCCATTCATTCGGCCGCAGTACGTTTCCTTTATTTACTCTTATATATATATATATTACACTTCTATAAAATAATACGGCGTGCAAAATATATCAACAAACTAAACAGAATCTAAAATTACTAGTTACTTAAAACATGTACATGACAAACATATACAACTAAAATCCTGAAAATAATGGTCGTGGAAGAAATAATTCACATAAAATATATATTTTTCGATTCCCCATTTTGTAACTCAGTTAATATACTAAAAATTCTTACTCTAGGGGCTAAAAAAATAATATTTTGCTAAAATATTATTTTTTTCTAAAAATCCATGGGCTAAGATTATGATTATTATATAAAGCTCGTTGTAATTACGCATTTGTCCTGGTGGAAACGGACCAGTCTGATCACTCTTCTTTCCATAAATCTTAACACGCTTCGTCATTTTTAACAATTCTATAGTACATCGCTAACCCACTCCTTTTTCTTCTATTTTTCAAAATCTGCCAGCAATGGAGTAATGAAGAAAAGAGTAATGGCCCTAGGACACTGTCTTGTGGAACTCCTGCTATAACACTCGCCTCTTTGGAAAATGCCTTTCCCCTATTTTCACATGGATTAATCCTCTGTGAAAAAATGTGGTTAAAAAAAGTCAAGAAGGAACGCGAATATCCTTTTCTTACACCCGAGGATGATTAGCTAAAGCATACTGCACGAAAGAGAGCCATGAAAACGTTTTGTTTAAATTTGAAGCAGACGCCCCTTGATAGCATAAAAGATGAAGGACGGAGAAAACTCAATTTGAGCTAACTAGGCAGGGGAGATAGGAACCTCCTCAATGGTTAAGCAGGTACGTACGGAAACGCAAGTTAGCTTTTCCAGTAAATTGGACAAAAAAGTACGAAGAGACGAACTGAATGCAGTAAATCCTAAATTCTAGGGGTAAGTGGAAGACATTGCCCTGAGGAAGAGCATCGCCTAAAAAGGTTATTCGAGGACGGTCCTTTCGAATGGCCAAGGTGAATGCGTACGACCCATGTGAGTGGTTGGCGGCCGGCATTCGTCATGGGACAGCGAATTCTCCTCAGTGAGGTTTTTCCATTAAAAAAAAGAAACACTGTGGTGAGAACGTGAGAGGAAATCTCACGACATTAACCATTCCCTTAAAAGTGCATTGGAAGAGTGGGGCTGGAAGGGAAACATAGATGCACGAGATTGATTACTTCCTCCAGGGCTCAGCATTGAAATTATTAAAATGATGACCAGATATTAGATGAAATAAGGTAAACCGCACTCCAAAAAAAAGCTTTTAAAAGATGTTCTCCTTTCGGATTGAAATTTATTGAATTTATTGAAATCCATGAATACAATGTCAACTCGCTTTTCCCGCGTTTTATTGCATTTCTTCGATGTTAATCCTAAAATCTCCAATAAAATACTTAAACTACCAGTGGGGGTAGGTTTTTAGAAAACTAAAAGTGTATCATAGTTTAATTCGAATATCTACACCTCCGATTGACCCGTACTCAACTCATCTGCCCATGCGTGCCCAGCCATCTGGATCCACCGCAAATGAGAATTCATTCACGTATAAGGTTTTTATAAAAACTATCGGTAATAATTTTTTCCCGGAAGTGTGCGTGAAATACTGAGATCAGATCATCGGTTAACTCTGCGCGTCATCGTAGATTGAAGATTGGCAATGATGAGGTGACACTGCACACGATTATCACAGAAAACTTGAAGATACAAAATATCTGCGCTAAACTCGTCCCGACTAAGGTCTTGAACCATAACTACCTACCTGAATACTTGAATAAAAAACGTCATCACAGCTATTCCACTGCCCCCTTACAGTTCCGACTTGGCACCAGAAGACTATTTCCTATTCCCAAAAGTGAAATCCTCCCTCCCTCAAGGAACACCACCATAGGACTTCAAAGAACCTAGCCTGCGTACCCTTAAGGACCTTCCGCCTACTAGGGAGCCGTCGGCTCTGGAAAAGCTGCTTGCAAATGTGTGTCGACGCTCAAGGAAAATATTTTGAAAAATTTTGATGTATTGTAGCAATATCTGAAATAAATCTAATATTTGCGAAAATATTCCTGATACTTTTTACACCAGCCATAGTAAGTGGTAGGATTTAATGTCCACGGTATTTGAAATCATTATGCCCTAATTCCGAATAAATGTATTCTCAACGGTGAGAAAATGTATCTTCACCGAGCGCGTTCCGTCCGCTATTCCTTTCACGTGGTAAAGAAGTAGAGAATAGAATTTCCTCTGATCAAATGAATTCCTATCCCATCAATAATTAAGTCACGGCCCAGGTGATGTGCCGACCCCCACAATGAAGGGAAGGAGAGTGTTCTGCTTTCCAAGTGATCGGCGCCCGCCTCGACCGCCTCCAACCCCTTCCCTCCCCTATACCCCCCTCCCTCCAACCCCCTCCATCCCCCAACCAGCCAAGGGCGAAACTAGTTTAAGGATTCCTCGAACGCCAAGTCGAACCGTGACGCGGTTGATTGACGAAGCCCCCCCCCCAGGACTGACTGTACCCCCACTTCTTCCTGGCCTTTGTCCCCTTGAGCGCTCTCACTGACAACGACCTGCAACTGCGTTGGGCGACCTTGCCCCTGCCTAACTCGATTTGAGGCGCCTCACTGCCTGATAAAACGGGGCAGTGCTGAGGGACAATTCCATGCGAAGGATTTTGGGATTCCAATGAGTCAGGTCACCCGCTGAGTTCGATTCACTTTTGTCTTCTAAAATTATGCGATTATTTAGAGTTGGCGTTTTTCATATATCGCACGTGCTATAATTATCCTACAAATTTAGATGGGCATGAATGGTTCTCCGTATAAAAATTGTCTAAGAAATCTTCTTTCTGTATTAACGTGAGTTAAAAATTTAAATCATTGAAATCTCCTTAAGTTGAGCGTAAAGAGGTAAAGTAATTGACTTATTTGATATACCTGTAGCTCTCTTAGTTAAAGAATTACTGGCATTTAAAATAATTTTTTATTTGCCTGGAGCGGTGATTATGTTGCACCGAGTGAGTCAAAGATACAAAAATGAGTCAATTTTTTTATTTTATTTTAGCACCCTGAAAGCCACCGCCAGGGTGTGTGCCTGGGAGTTTATACCCCAGAATAATCTTGAGCCGAATATTTTTACCCCTACCGTGGTCTGACAATGTTATTCTGATCCCTTATTGTTCGTGGAAAAATGACATCTTTAATTCTATCTGTTCTGTACTTAATCTCTCCAATTTTATTGACACGATCTGTCTTACCGTAGTGCGATGGGAGTAATAATACATTTTCAACATCCCTTCTAAAGAAACCTCCTTCCAATTCATATGCAAGAGCTTCAATCTGTAATTTAACCTTCGCTCCGTGAGTGATTCCCAGCCTAGCTGCTCTAATATTTTCGATTCGCTACTTAGTTTATCATAACAATATTTCACAAATCTTGATCCTCTACGCTGCACTCGATCCAATTTGGCAATAATCCAACTTCGTGAGGATCCCATACACTTGAAGCATATTCTAAAGGAGGCCTAACTAGCGAAAGATAACATTTCTCATTAAATCTTTTCATCACATTTACCATCGATTTAACCCACATAAACTCATCGATTTGTTCGACCGATAAATTTCCTTGCCGATGTAAATACGCCTATGAGGTGGTTTTTCGTCTCATGGATACTCCGGAATTGTCTTCATATACATCTAGAAAATCCTCCGCGAGCCGCCTCAAGGGTGTGTGGCGGTGGGTGTAAGGCCACCGGTCATGCATACACATTTCAATCCTGTCCCCTCTCAAATTTTGATTATACACTCGAAAAAAGTTAATCACACGAAATAAAGCACATACATGCTGTAATATAGTATTCAATGACAGGATATGTTTTTTCAAATCTTACGGTAGGACTGTTAAAAAGATATGTTTATTAAATGTATAAAATAACATGTAAGAAATAAAATACAGAATATGAATAAAAAAGGTAAACTGCCAAGTTTAATTATCTTCTACGCGATTCATGTCATGTCTATTTTGATCTCAAGTTGTACCAGGAAATAACAACGCCTTAAATATATCTACCATCTATCTCCACAATTTTACGCATGTGATATGAACTACCATAGTTGGTCGGGGCCTGTATTATGCACTTAACGACCTCAAATAAGTAACCTGCCTCAAATTTACGCAGTAAATTTGACCTAAACTAAGCGGTTAACTAATGGCTCCCATTGCAATTCTTCCAATAGTATCGTGAGGCTGCTACTTTATTCATAACTACTTTTTCACAAATATAGTCTTTTGCAGCTGCAAACTGTATCTATTTCAATAGCAGACTCTCCGGGTCCTCTTTCCCTTGTCAAGGGTCAGTATAGGCGCAAGTTGTAGGTCATACGTTCGCCTTTTACGCATTATGGTATGCAAGGTTCGCGTTTGCTGTTATTTGCCAAGAATTAGCATCATGGCTTAACTAGTAGCCAAGCTGTGGATAATCTCACATCGCTTGATATACTCGTAGATGTTTATTACACGATACGTCTCGATATACTTTAATCGTGAAGTATGCTGAAATTTCATCTATCACTCTTTGCGTGCGAGGACCATGAGCGTCATTCAGCTCTCCTTCAACATCGTCTGGAATGGCGGGAGACTGGGCGAGGCTCAGTTTTGGGCTTTTCGGGCTTTCCAACGCATTCTCCAACTTGGTGGCCGAGAGTAGAGTGGCTGTAAATCGGAGTAACTTCACAGAGTCTGCCTGGATTAACACAAACAGACGTAAATACCATCGTATATTCTATGCCTTTTGTAGAAAGGAATGTGCAAAACACTCATGACTTGTATGGTATTGAAAGAACTCTTGCAGAAACTTAAAGGTTATTACATTCCGTATGCTTCAGATAAAGTATATTTAATGTCAACATTACTACTAAATAAACATTTTTTGAATTAAAAGTATCGGGGAAAGTTCCTGGAAAAAAGATTATTTCAAGATGCTGTGATTGCCTCAAAATTCTTCAAATTACATCCCTTGAGAGTGGACACACGCTTTGGACAGCGGTTTCTCCACGACTCAAAGGTTCCCTGGTAGGCATACGAGGCCTCGTATTCCGGAAGTTCTTTAAGGGAAAGCTCCTTTGACGGCAGTTAGGGTCCCAGGATTGAGGGAGAATTTGGCTTTTGGGAATTGAAAATAGTCTGCTGGTGCCAAGTCGGGACTGTAGTCGGGGTTGATGAATTGACGCAATATCTTTTTCGTCAGGGAGTTTTTTATCTTGAATCAGGAAAAATATACACTTAAAATGACTGCCTGTATTCAGCACTTCATGTACATGTCAGGAAAATTATTATATTTGTGTGTGCGTGCGTGCGAGTGTGTAATTCTTTATATATATATATATATATATATATATATATATATATATATATATATATATATATATATATATATATATATATATATATATATATATATAAACCATAAACACAGTAATCAACCCGAAGGTCGGTTTAGTAGGTGATGGTAGAGCTCACCCGTATACCAAGCCCAACGGCGTGTGAATATTCACACATCAGGGTAGGGGGGCCAGTTCCTTTCCCTGTGCCGGTTATGGTTTCCCAGGAAGATCTGGTACCCGAAAAATCAACTAGCTTGGGTGGAGCTGCAGGTGCCCAAAGTGCCTAGCCCGGGAATCGAACCCGGGACCCTCCGGTTAATAGTCCAACGCTCTACCCGCTAGACCACCGCGACCCGATATATATTTATATATATATATATATATATATTTATATATACACACACTTTTTTGGAAAACCCACAAACGTGTAATGTAAATTCACTGATAGTCATAAGTTCTGTTCCTAATTCCTCTTGAGAAAGGTGGTTGGACCACCGAAAATTCGAGAGCCAGTGAGTCCCTCTTTTGTGTGTTTTGGTTTCTGTGTTTGTTATGACTATCAGTGAATTTATATATATATATATATATATATATATACATCAAGTTCCCTATATCAGGCCTACCTCCAGCCCTACACCCCAGTCTTCATACCATGAAGTTTCAGTAGTCATTTCTCTTCTGCACGTACATCCGAAATCAATATACTAGCCTGATGCACAAATATCACAATTCCACGCGTTCCGTCAATAATATTATTTCTCTCACTTCCCCACATTTCCTTCCCTATGTTAGCCGAATTCTTAAATCGGCTCTTCGCTCCCTTGAGTTACGACGTAGTAAAGCTCTGAGAAATTTCTCAAATCTTTGTGCTTCTTATTTCCGGGAGGGCCTTGCCTTATCTCTCCAACTCGTGAAACCTAACCCTCCTTCCCCACCCCTTCACCTCCATAAACCTGATTTAGCTACTATGTTGCACCTACCCCCACCCGCCCCACCGACTCCGCTAATGCAATCGATCACGCGTACACTACCGATTTCCAGAAATCTGCCCAGCCATCACGACCAAAAAAACCTTTCTCAACCTACCCCTTCCCCGCCAGTCGACCAAACAGGCGACACTGCCGAAGACGTGTTGAACCTCTCTAGCTTTACCCTGAACCTGCAGCAAGTTTCACTACTAAGTAAAGGCCTCTCTTTCTCCCCCACCCCCAAAGTCAATCATGTTACCATCCTCTCTGATGCTATAAATTTCGCTAGAAATCTAAGATGGCGACACCTCTGGTCTTCGCTGCCCGCCAACTCTAATCCTCCTGCTCCCACACACAGCGACCTAACTAAGTTCCGCCCGCCGTCTCACTTTGAGGCTAAACCTTTACCCCCGAATCACCCTGTCGAAATATTTATTAATCTTCTCCTATCTAAAATATCTAGTCCCTCTTTCCTCAACTCTCTGAATCCTAAACCTAATCTCTCCCCTGCAGAAGAATCCGAATTGAGAAAACTAATAAAAAATCCCAACCTGGTAATCACTTCCGCTGACAATGGCTCAACAGTGGTAGCCTTAAACACCACTGATTACCTAAAAGAAGCTAACAGACTACTCGCAGACACTTCTTCGTTTAAACATATTCCGTCTAACCCTAACCCTGCATTCCAAGAGGATATTATCGCTTTCCTCCGCGACAACGGCCCTAATGAAAACCTATCCCCCAGTGACATCTCCCTCCTTTCACCTTCCCATCCAAACACCCCCCACTTCTATATCCTCCCCAAGATCCACAAACCCGAAAACCAAGGGCGGCCTATAGTCTCCTCCCGCAACTCCCCGACCGAAAGAATTTCCGCCTTCGTCGACCACTATCTCCAAACTTTAGTTCACGCGTTACCCTCCTATGTCAAAGATACCTGCCATCCGCTTTCTCCCCCTCCATATACCCCTCCTTCACCCTCCCCCACTACATTTTTTCCCCTATCCTCGTCCCCTACTCTCACTGCACCACATACCCTTTTCCTCTGTCATATCTTCCGAAGAAGACGGAGCTCGAGTCCGTCGAAATTATCAAGATATTATTGTGAGTGTTCTTTTTATGTGTTCTCGTGCTGTGTGTTACTGTCTAAGTTTTATATATATATATATATATATATATATATATATATATATATATATATATATATATATAACCATAAACACAGTAATCAACCCGAAGGTCGGTTTAGTAGGTGATGGTAGAGCTCACCCATGTACCAAGCCCGACGGCGTGTGAATATTCACACATCAGGGTAGGGGGGCCAGTTCCTTTCCCTGTGCCGGGTATGGTTTCCCAGGAAGAACTGGTACCCGAAAAATCAACTAGCTTGGGTGGAGCTGCAGGTGCCCAAAGTGCCTTGCCCGGGAATCGAACCCGGGACCCTCTGGTCAGCAGTCCAACGCTCTACCCGCTAGACCACCCGGTCGCGGGTGGCGGGTCGCTGGCCCTGGCTGGCCCCCCTACCCTGATGTGTGAATATTCACACGCCGTCGGGCTTGGTACACGGGTGAGCTCTACCATCACCTACTAAACCGACCTTCTGGTTGATTTCTGTGTTTATGGTTTATATATATATATATATGTGTGTGTGTGTGTGTGTATGTATATATATAGTATATATATATATATGCATATACATAAATATATATAAAGAATTACACGCACACACATATGTATATATATGCATATATTTATTCATTCAAAAAAAGAAATAGGTATAAGGAAAGGGGATACGAAAACATATAAAAGGCGAACACAGGACATGTAGGGAAGGCGGTTTTTTGAGCAAATCACAAATGCAAAAACTTTTTTAGGGAGCTGTTCCAACTACCAAAGGAGAAATAGACAATACACACAAGAAGAGGGGACAGTCGGTTAGAAATCATACAGTATCATAGATAATAGGAACAGTAGGTTTCATGGCACGCATAGCCAGAAGAAGAGATGAGCCACAATGGCAATATACACATTCATATAATGGTGGGTGGAACATCTCCCTAAAACCTTCCTTTGGCAAAATGATTCGGAGCACTTGAGCGTTTTAAAAACATCGCAAATCTCAGTGTAGATTAGGTTTCCTTGGTGGTGTAATTGGTAGCACATCCGCCCGACAAGTGGAAGGTCTGGTTAAATCCTGGTTAAGGAAATATTTTTACATTCGTGATCTGCTCAAAAAATCGCCGTACGGCGGAACTTCGTATTTGAATGTGTGTATATATATATATATATATATATATATATATATATATATATATATATATATATATATATATATATATATATATATATATATATATTATTTATTTATTTATCATACATACATACTCAGACTGCTCAGGTGCGAGTGGGGAACGGAGAGTCCGGATGGGCAGTGTTAGGAAGAGGGGTAAGGCAGGGTTGCCCACTATCACCGGTGCTATTCAACGTATATGTGGAGGAAATGATTTAAGACGCATGGGAAGAACTGGAGGTAGGAATGAAATTCTGAGGGGAATTCGTAAAATCCGTTAGGTTTGCTGATGACCAAGCATTAGTTGCTCTGTCAGCCAAGGGGTTGCAAGCATTGCTGAGTGAATTGGAGGTTCAGTGTGATAAATATGGGATGAGAATAAATATTAATAAAACGAAGGTTATGCGATTTTCCAGAAAGCTAAGCTAAATATTAAAATAGGCGGGGGAAATATAGAGCAGGTAGAAAAGTTTACATGTCTCGGAAGTGTTTTGGACCAATACGGTGTAAGTAGTAGGGACGTAAGGAGAAGAATTTCGCTGGGCAAGGAGGCTTTCTCAAGGAGGGAGTTGATGACGGAGACGTTGAGTAGGGATGTTAAAACAGGATTCGTAATAACTCTGATATCCGTAGCTCCGTACGGCGCGGAAACGTGGTCACTGAAGCAGGAAGATAGACGTAAATTGGAGCCTTTTGAAATGCAGGTGTGGAGAAGAATTGAGAAGGTGACATGGACCGAAAGGAAAACAAATGAGGAAGTACTTGAGATGGTGGGTGAGGAGAGATGTAATCTCTTCTTTAATCTACTCGAGTAAGATTCTTTTAGTTGCCTGCTCTAATTTGACTACGCTTCTTCCAACCCGACTCCACCATCACCTACCAAACCGACCTTCTGGTTGAATACTGTGTTTATGGTTTATATATATATATATATATACATATGTATATATATATATATATATATATATATATATATATATATATATATATATATAAACACACAAACACTAAGACAACAAACACCACACACATAGAAACATAAAAGAAGGACACTTACATTGGATATATATATATATCCAGGTCGCGGTGGTGTAGTGGGTAGAGCGTTGGACTACTGACCGAAGGGTCCCGGGTTTGATTCCCGGGCAAGGCACTTTGGGCACCTGCAGCTCCACCCAAGCTAGTTGATTTTTCGGGTACCAGATCTTCCTGGGAAACCATGACCGGCACAGGGAAAGGAACTGGCCCCTCTACCCTGATGTGTGAATATTCACACATATTTATAGTGAATATTCAGGAGCTGGCCGTCTGGCTTGGTACATGGGTGAGCTCTACCATCACCTACTGAACCGACTTTCGGGTTGATTACTGTGTTTATGATTTTTTATATATATATATGTATCGGCTACCCATTCACCTTAGAGATTATCCTGTCCGCCACCGATTAAAGAAAAGCGGAAAGTTGAGATGCGTGTAAAAGGGGAAGGGCGGTGGTAAATAACGCAGCAATACGAATAGCTGATGTTCTTCAGCTATGAAGCAACCATCGATTTTCATTCAGTGATTTAAAAAGTTTCTCTCCGTTAATCCCTGCTCTCTCTTTCATTTTTCAGCCATATTTTTTTTTCTCCGACATTCTCTCGCCTTGTCGCTTCTTCTTTCCTCACGACCCACTCCCCCCTCTACCCATCCCCCACTCCACCACCCCCACTCCTGCCTCCCCTCCCGGAGCGAATGGACTTTTATTCCCGCACGTCCTCTCTCGGAGTATTCTTTCCTTCCCACGCCCCCTTTTTTTTGCCTCGCTTTCAAGAAATAACATTCCCGGCCCTCCCACCCCACACCCTCCACCACCCCCATCCCACGAGCACTCTCTCACCTCTGCCCCTCCCGTCGTCCAGCGCCAACCCTTCTCCTTTAACCCCTCGCCCACCCCCATCATCCCTTCTTAGACTCATTCCATCCGCTTAAAGGGGAATTTTTATTCACCCCTCGCTCGTGCTTAAAGGCGCTAAGAAAGGAACTTTTACCTGATGAAGTTCCTCTGCCAAACCTCATTTCGCCTCCCAACCTTCACGCAACGGGTCACCAATGTCTCCGCCTTCGCTAGGCCCCCATTTTGTAT
Source organism: Hetaerina titia (assembly GCA_037158775.1). Classification (NCBI taxonomy): domain Eukaryota; kingdom Metazoa; phylum Arthropoda; class Insecta; order Odonata; family Calopterygidae; genus Hetaerina; species Hetaerina titia. Next base: position 3,255,875 of record CM073770.1, on the reverse strand, counting down.
ATTACCCTCCGTTTCTCCCGAGTCAAGATTGTAACATTGCGTTGCGTGCGAGTGAATTGGTGCCTCATCTCTGGAAACGGTTTGCTTTACAAGATCTGAACTGCTTCAATGAAAAATCTTATCGCTGTCATCTATCGAAAACGGTCCGTGCGATGTCCCCATACGTTCGAAAGATCACATTACGCCACTGCTAGAAAAATGACTAGGACGACATTGTCTCCATTGCAACCGCCTAAGTGAAAGATAAAGAATGACTAATGATTACTGCTTGAAACATTTTTCTGAGAAATATCTAATAGGAGATAGAATGCCTTTAAATAATAATCACCTTTGATTCAATCAATTTTGATCTTTTTTCAGTTGTCAATGTGTTTATTGATAGGCTAAAAACGAATTTTGCAGGAATGAGATCGGGATATCTATGAATATGTGAGACCTGCACGTATGTCTATATATACATAAATTTTAACAGCAAACGCAAAATATGAGAACGCATAAAAGAAACACTCACACGTTATTTCTTGATAATTTTGACTGAATTAAGGTCCGTCTTCCTCAGAAGATCAATTAGGACAGGTCAGTGTCCTTTTATGTGTTCTAATGTTGTGTGTTTGCTGTTAACATTTTTTTATTGAACACTTCCGAGTTACTTCGAACAAATCATATACATATATTTCTACAAATACATATATATACACACAATTATACATATCTTAAAAGAAATTCTAAGTCGACAATAGAGGGAGATTTCAGTAATGAGATCTATAATCGAGAGGAAAACAATCAGGACATATTTGCATGTTTCGTAGATTTTGAAAAAACGTTAGCTTAGGTCCAGGCATACTCGACGATGAAATAGAAAGGGCATTAAAGGAGATGAAAGCAAATAAGGCTGTGGGGGTGGACAATATTCCTGTAGAAATGTTGAAATGGTTAGGGAAAGATGGGAAGAAGGCCATATATGGACTGATTCGTAGTATCTATGAGGAAGGAATCCGGCCGGAAGATTTTGTGAGATCGGTGTTAGTTCCTATTCCAAAAGAGGCAAAAGCTTCGTCATGTGAGGATTACAGAACAATAAGTTTGATATCCCACGCAGCTAAAGTTATTCTCAGGATCATCAACAAAAGGATAGAGAGTAAGGCAAATGAGTACTTAGGGGATGATCAGTTTGGGTTCAGGAAAGGAAGAGGTACGCGTGATGCCATTGCAGTAATGAGATCACTAGTCGAGAGGAATATAGAATACAATCAGGACGTTTTTGCCTGTTTTTTAGATTTCGAAAAAGCGTTTGATAGAGTGAATTGGGAAAAATTAATGCGTGTATTGCAGAAAATAGGAATGAATTGGAGGGACAGGAGACTGATCCGCAAACTGTACATGTCTCAGACTGCTCAGGTGCGAGTGGGGAACGGAGAGTCCGGATGGGCAGTGTTAGGAAGAGGTGTAAGGCAGGGTTGCCCATTGTCACCGGTACTGTTCAACGTATATGTAGAGGAAATGTTTAAAGAGGCATGGGAAGAACTGGAGGTAGGAATAAAAGTCGGAGGGGAATTCGTAAAATCGGTTAGGTTTGCTGATGACCAAGCAATAGTTGCTCAGTCAGTCAAGGGGTTTCAAGCATTGCTGAGTGAAGTGGAAATTCAGTGCGATATAAATGGGATGAGAATCCATTTTAATAAAACAATAGTTATGCGATATTCCGGAAAGAAAACGGCTAAGCTAAACAATAAAATAGGAGGGGAAAAAAGAGTAGGTAGAACAGTTTAAGTACCTCGGAAGGAGAAATGGACCGAGAGGAAAACGAATGAGAAGGTACTAGGGATAGTGGGTGAGGAAAAGGGTTCGTTGAGAGAAATCCTATGGAGGTAGAAACATGGTTGATGTGCGTATTGAGCGGCAGTTAGATGTTGAAGACTCTAATAGAGGGGAGGTTATTAGGAAAATGTGGAAAGAGCAGGAACATCCCTGTCCATGCTAGACGGGACGAAGGAAGGAAGGAAGTACACAGAGATGAAGAGGGACCTGATGTGGACTAGTTAGCTAAATTGGGTTTTGTAAGGAGACACAAAATATTTATTCGGTAGTTGTGTTCATCTAAAAAACTACCTAACCGGTAGATTACCTTATAATAATAATAATACATATGTGTACATTAAATGCATGTGTAAATATTATAATAGAAAATTAGGCCAACGCCATGATGTCCGCCTTTAGGATTAAATGAAAATACACAAGGGGATGAAATAACGAATTGCGTGCTAATGAAAAGGATTATTTTTATTAGGTAATCTACCGGTTAGGGTAGGTTTTCGGATGGACACAACTATCAAATAAACATTTTGTGACTCCCCACCTAGCAAACTAATCTATATCAGGTCCCTCTTCATCTCGGTGTACTCCTTTCCTCCCTTCATCCCGTCGAATATCCCTATCCTGTTCCTACCCTTACCTCGCTTGCCCAACATTCTCCCCTCTATTACCCTCTTCAACATTCCACTACCGCTCAATACGCCTTTCATACATTTTTCCTGCCTCCATAGGATTTCTCTCAACAAACCCCTCTCCTCCCCCACCAATTCTAGTACTTCCACATTTGTTTTCCTTTCGGTCCATTTCACCTTTTCCATTCTTCTCCACACCCACATTTCAAAAGCCTCCAATCTACGTCTATCCTCCTGCTTCAGCGTCCACGTTTCCGCGCCGTACATAGCTACGCTCCATATCAGAGTATTTACGAGTCTTGTCTTAACATCCCTACTCAACGTTTCCGTCATCCATTCCCTCCTCCTTGAGAAAGCCTCGTTGCCTAGCGCAATTCTTCTCCTTACGTCCCTACCACTTTGACCGTGTTGGTCCAAAACACTTCCGAGATATGTAAACTGTTCTACCTGCTCTATTTTTTCCCCGCCTATTTTAATATTTAGCTTAGCCTTTTTCTTTCTGGAAAATCGCATAACCTTCCTTTTACTAATATTTATTCTCATCCCATATTTATCACACTGAACCTCCAATTCACTCAGCAATGCTTGCAACCCCTTGGCTGACTGAGCAACTAATGCTTGGTCATCAGCAAATCTAACCGATTTTACAAATTCCCCTCCGACTTTTATTCCTACCTCCAGTTCTTCCCATGCCTCTTTAATCATTTCCTCTACATATACGCTGAACAGTACCGGTGACAATGGGCAACCCTGCCTTACACCTCTTCCTAACACTGCCCATCCGGACTCTCCGTTCCCCACTCGCACCTGAGCAGTCTGAGACATGTACAGATTGCGGATCAGTCTCCTGTCCCTCCAATCCATTCCTATTTTCTGCAATACACGCATTAATTTTTCCCAATTCACTCTATCAAACGCTTTTTCGAAATCTAAAAAACAGGCAAAAACGTCCTGATTGAATTCTATATTCCTCTCGACTAGTGATCTCATTACTGCAATGGCATCACGCGTACCTCTTCCTTTCCTGAACCCAAACTGATCATCCCCTAAGTACTCATTTGCCTTACTCTCTATCCTTTTGTTGATGATCCTGAGAATAACTTTAGCTGCGTGGGATATCAAACTTATTGTTCTGTAATCCTCACATGACGAAGCTTTTGCCTCTTTTGGAATAGGAACTAACACCGATCTCACAAAATCTTCCGGCCGGATTCCTTCCTCATAGATACTACGAATCAGTCCATATATGGCCTTCTTCCCATCTTTCCCTAACCATTTCAACATTTCTACAGGAATATTGTCCACCCCCACAGCCTTATTTGCTTTCATCTCCTTTAATGCCCTTTCTATTTCATCGTCGAGTATGCCTGGACCTAAGCTATCTTCTTCTACGTCATGTTCCTTTTCTATGTCTAACCTTATGGGCCTAAGTTCTTTACCATACAGTGTTTCTATATATTCCTTCCATCTCTCTTGGATTTTTCCTGGTTCAACTATTATCTTACCCCATTTATTTTTGACTGTTAGCACAGATATTGCCTTCTTTCATCCCGATAATAACTTAACTTTGCTGTATAGAGCACCAATTTCACCCTTCTTCTGTAAACTTTCCATATCTTCGCATTGCGTTTTCCACCATTCTTCTTTTGCTTTATTTGTGGCCCTTCTCAATTTATTGTTTAACTCTTTGTACTTCATTTTGCCTAACCCTGTGTTTACATTTTTCCATTTTCTTCTCTCATCCATCTTTGCATTCATCTTATCCGTTACCCATGTATTCCTTATCCTTTTCCCGTTAACGGTTCCTATAGTGTCTTTAGCGGCTTCCAATATCCCTCTCTTGATACATTCCCATTTTTCTTCGATAGTACTCAGTCCTTTACCGTCATCCATCATTTTCTCTACAGCCTGCTGATACTCCTCCCTCGTTAATCCATTTACTGCTTCTAAATTCCATTTCCTAACCCACCGCCCTTGCCTTATCTTCTTGAAACGAACATTACATTTCATAACAACTAAATTGTGGTCAGAGTCCGCATCCGCTCCTGGGAAACTGTGCGAATTTATCACACTGTTCCTAAACCCGTGCCTAACCATAATATAATCTAACTGATACCTTTCTGAGTCACCTGGCATTTTCCATGTATACCTACGCCGTTTGTTGTGTCTAAACCATGTGTTGGTGATGACTAACCCCTGTCTCCTGCAGAATTTAATTGCTTTCTCCCCGCGTTCATTCCTCGTGCCTAACCCATAGTCCCCCACCTCACCACCATCTCTTCCTTCGCCTACCGTCGCATTCCAATCCCCCATCACTATCAAATGTTTCCCTGCAGGAACACTCGCGATGATATCCTCTAACTCATCATACATCCTATCGACTTCTTCCTCCTTGTGGTTGCTCGGTGGCATGTATACCTGAATAATGACCAAGTTCGTCGGCTCTGCTTTAATCTCTATGAGTAAAATTCTATCTGTCGCTTGCTCTATGTTGACTACGCTTCTTCCTACCCCTTTATTTAAAATTACGGCCACCCCTCGTTGGCTCTCGTCCCCACCGCTGTATATTACTCTATAATTGTCACTCCAGTAATCCCCGCTATCCTTCCATCTCACCTCGCAGAGGCCTAAAACATCTATGTTACCTCTTTCCATCTCTCGCTTAATATTTTCTAATTTGCCTCTCCTCAACATTGTCCTGACGTTCCAGGTTCCTATTCTAACTACTTTCGTCTTCTTCTGAGTCTTCTGTCCTGCTGAAGTTATTTCTTCCCTGCAAGGGTTTCGTGGGATGACGACCCCGGAAGCCTTGCCTCCCCCGCTTCCGGGCACGACACACGGCCTCTTGGGCCGAGTCCCGTAGTTGCCAGGACTCATATTATCTATAGTGCCCATCATTATATTCTTGGGAATCATAATTGAGGTGGTTTCCCGTTGCCTTCCTCAATAGTGTTTTTAACGTGACACCATCACTTAATGGCCGCCCCACTGGGGTCAGACGCCATTGCAGCCGCCTCACTGAGGAACAGACGCTGCGTGGACTACCTTTCGTCTGGCTCCTAACCTTCGACCTATCTGGCATGGGTGACCCTTCCAGGAGTAATTATTATTACTCCCGCCAGCATAGCTCTAGGGGTCATCGGAACACACAAGCCCTTCCACCACGACAAGGTTGTAGTCCATGGGAGGGAAAAGGATTATAGTACTCACAAAATAAAAATGGAGATTGTTTTCGCAGAACAGAATTTTGGGAATTTAAATCCCTCTTAATGGAGGTGGTGGCGTTTTCTCTCTTCGGATTTCCGTCGTTCGAATGTGATACACGGCTGCCAAGCTCTCGGAATGTCCTCGACGGAAATTGTGATTCCCATGGTCATGCCAAACCCTGCCTGCCTAAAATCCACCTGAGCATTCAGCTGATCGAGACTGCCTCGCGACAAATGATTGGTCACCATTTGAGATCAAATAAAACAGTTGGAGTAAGTCATGGGAGGGAGAACGGTATATAAAATATATGGCACGATTTTTTACTCTAAATTTGTGATAATGTTTATTACTTTTGTTCGGAAGTAGAACTGCCAGAACAGATAACACAGGCCAACAGTGGTTTTGGTTCCGGAGCTTTTAATGTTGATTTAAAGAACAATTGGGGTGCTGAATCCAATTATGACACTAGTTTTTTCTTATCAGCTATAGATTTCAAAATATTGATATGTTGTTACTTACGTAAAAAAATCTTCTACATGATGATATGGGAATATTATATTAATAACACAGGCCAGCAGTGGTTTTGGTGCCGGAGCTTTTAATGCTGATTTAAAGAACAATTGGGGTGCTTAAACCAATTATGACACTAGTTTTTTCCTATCAGCTATAGTTTTGAAGATATAGATATGTTGTTACTTACGTAAAAAAATCTTCTACATGATGATATGGGAATATTATATTAATAATAAAACTCACTAAATATGAAGACTTCATTTATTTCTAGGGCTGTTAAATCACCCACAAACACAACAGAATTTTACAATACAATTGAACACAAATACTAAAATTTTTTACTGTAATAAAACAAATTGAAAAGAAAAAAATACATAAAAACATCACTAAACACATCGGAAGCTTCTTTTGCGCGATTTTATTGAGTGCACTTTGTTCAAACAGTCTCGTTTTAAGCACCAGCAGTAATCTGCCATCATATGGTTATCCCATCTTCCTTGATAGCGAGCTTCCATTGTTTTTATATCCTGGTGAAATCTTTCACTTGTGTCTCCTAAATTTCCAAGAAAATTGTCGAAGTGGCTGTGTAGGTAGTGAACTTTTGTGCTCATATTACATCCAAGTGATTTGAAGTTACTGAGCATAATGTTTACCAGCTCAATATTATTTTCACTTTTGTGATTTTCTAGAAAATTTTTTATGACCTCAACAAATGACATCCAACTAATTTTTTCAATCTCATTCATTGACTCGACAAAAGCAGGATCCTTTGTAAGTTGTCTGATTTGTGACCCCTCAAAAATACCAGCTTTAAGTTTTTCAATACTTATATGGGGCATCTTTAGTCTTAAGTAGCCGAAGCATGGTCCATCCTTGTCAAGAGCCTTTACAAACTGCTTCATTAGGCCTAGTTTAATATGTAGAGGCGGTAAGATGATTTTCTCTCTTTCAACTAAAGATTCAGCAATGATGTTTTCTTTCCCAACAACCAAGTTTTCTCTCTTAGGCTACTCCTTAATCCAGTGGTTTTGTCTGTCCCTGCTAACCCAGAGGCACAAGAAACAAGGATATTTTGTGTAGCCACTTTGCTGCCCAAGAAGAAAGTTCACCATTTATAAATCTACACAAATCACCCAGCGATGTTCCTGGTATTTTATCTTCTGTAAGACCAATGCTATTATATCGTATTCTTCTTTCATTTTAGTTGAATGAGCGATTGGTATTGCGCCAAACCTGTTACCATTGTGAAGAAGCACACATTTTAAACTACGCTTGGAGCTATCAATAAACAAACGCCAATCACTAGCATCGTATTGTGATAGTAGTCCCATTTTTTCCAAAAGACCCTTAACGTCTAAACAAAATGTAAGATTGTCTTCTTGTGTAAAGAAGGGTCCTTTTCCCTTGTGCGATAAAAACTTATTTTTGTGCCGGGTTGCAGTAAATTCTTTTCATGCAGTCTTGATGCTAGTAGTTCGGATGCTTCCTACGATAAGTTCAGTTCTCTAGCAAGATCGCTTAGTTCATCTTGATTAAATAGTTGAGGAATTGTTGATACCCCCTCGTAGTCACTGCCACTATCGTCAATAGAATGAGAAATGTTTTCAAATAACTCAAATTCTTCCTTAGATATATCTGGTAACGTCTGAAATATTGGGATCGGTATTTCTTCTGAATGGGGTACCGGGCGTCTAGCTGAAGGCAAATCTGGATATGTCCACTTGTGGCGATTTTTTCGATTAATTCCCGAAACATTTACTATGCAAAAATAACAGTCGTCAATATGGTTCACAGGTTCTCTCCACACCATTGGCACACCAACTTTTAGACATTTCCTTTGTCCTGTTGTCCATTGCCGCAGATGTTCAGTACATGTTTTACACACAAAATGCGGTGCCCATGTTTTATCTTGGTCACCAAGCTTAACACCAAAATATCCCAAGTATGCACGTTTCACAAATTTAGTTTATTGAAAATAAAAGTAACACCACAGAGTGGTTATAAATAAGCATACTTATAGATTTATTTAACTTTGAAAATTATTTTTCGGAATATATCAAATATTAAAACAACTAATCGTAAGATGTGCCATATCTAAAAAAGTAGAGCTGTTAAATAAAAACGGATTTCATATTTGGATTCAGCTCTACAAATATAGTTAAAATCAACACAAAGATTCCCGGCACCAAAAAATTTTTTTTTGTAGGCCTGTGTAATTTTTAAAATAAGAATTTAACGAAAATAAAGAAATGATAGTATTCCTCTCTTATTATTTAGTCCTGATGTGAGCACTCATCCATTTTTTTACTAGAGCGTCATTTGTGAAAGTTTGGGAAATATGGCATTTTTGATAAGGTAGACAAACTCTGGCTCGATCTTCTCGCTGGTCGGGAAGTGGAAGCATTCGATTACTGGGCAGCAAATATTTTATGCGGTTATGCTGAGTAATGAATGTGAGAATGAATAATTATAAAACTATTACACACAACTGATTAAAATGAAGGGGAGGTCAGATCTAGTTCAAATTTTAATCCCGTAACTATTTTACCCCGATCGACTTTTATATCTGAATATGAATATTTAATTGAGTCCAATTTTCTCACGTTGTCAAGTAAATTGTCACGGCATGTTCCATATTTCCTAAAAGTAGAATGTGAGGAACACATTCGTTTTCGTTACAAACAAGTTTATAAATATGTGCTCAAGAGTGGACAAATTATGTCAACATCGTTCAGAGGAAACGTTTTCAAAATTAATTAATATTAAACCCCAATCCCTGGCTCTGTACTTTGAAATATTTGGTCAAATAATCAAAGCTTCTCTCTTTCTTTCATCACTTTACTTTCGTCCATAACATGCGACTAGCCATTATTCGTAGTATCCTAAGATCGACCAAAAGGGTTCACTATGTCACTGTTCCAGTGGTATGATTGGAAATGCATACTGAATTTCAACTCTGTCTCTTAGTCTTTTATGCTAACTACATAAAAATGCCAAGAGAGTTCTACAATCATTTGGATGAGATTCCTTTTTTTCAGAAAAGCCATCACTTTTACTTGATAGAAAATATATTCTTAAATTCCTAACTCAGGGATTTCTATAGATTATATCGCGATGTTCTGGCGTAGAGGGATGGACGTACCATTTAAAAAGATATCCAAGCAAATAATACGATTTTTTTCATTTAATGGCCAAATATTGCAAATTTATTTTGTAAGGTCGGCCCGTAGAGAGGATTGCCCTATCATGCAATTTTTCGACTGCCGCTCTGATGTCGGACGTACAAGAAAAGAAGTTTTTTAGTCAATAAATTTCGCGATTAAGCAGATAGGTCTTTCGGGGTATTTTTTTTAAATATCCCACCCTCTAAACGTGAATTTATGGTAAGTTTTAAAAGAATTTTTCAAAAAACTTCCAATTTCTGGGGTAACACGGCGGGGGAAGGGGTCAGTGTTGACCAATTACGAAAATAATTTTTTGGGCTATGTTGACATCATTTCTCAGCTTTTATGTACAAAGTCAAACCTGTTCGAAATAAATGAAAAACAAATTTTTCCGAACCAAACGGAGCATCATTATAACATACGATAGTAAAGTGTGACAAACTTGAGCCCAGGTTAAGTAAGTAAAGATTCGAGGAATGTAGTGCATGTTCTAATGCATACAGATGGTGGAAGAATTCAACTGCAAAGCTAAAATTTGGACTCAAAATCGTAAAAATCCCAACCTCAGGTCGACCGTGGAAGTTAATGGAATTAAGAATTCGAGAGAGTTCGATAAAATAATTAAAGACTAAACAAAATTTAATGTATGGGCGTTTATATGTTTGGACACGAATAATGACCTTGTATTCATACATTTACTGTGTCTGCAAAAGAAATACTCGCAATCATAATGTGAAGGTTTTACCAATACAAGTAGAACATTTTTCAGAAATTTTTCATATTTTTTGCGATACGTAAGTTATTTATTTTAATAAAGAGTCCAAAAAAATAATTGCAGCATTGAGAAAGGTTTGCATTCAGATCCGCAATGGTGAAATTCCGACTGACTCGTCCACATCTCTGAAGCACTCTCAACCATGTCAGGATGGGTACTTTTTGTCAAATGTCCTTTTCGTTGATTTCAAAAATTATTATAGGAGGAGAGAATGTAACATTCCCCCACCCTAGTCTAGCTGTATCTCGTAAAGAGGTCATTTAATAAAAATAATTGTATCTTTCCACTATTCGGACTGTTTATTGAGGAACACATTTTATTTTCCACTATCAGTTTGAATCCCAAGACATGCTGCGTTGTCCAGGAAGTTTCCCACCATTTTTCCTTTGCTTTATTTGTGGCCCTTCTCAATTTATTGTTTAACTCTTTGTACTTCATTTTGCCTAACTCTGTGTTAACATTCTTCCATCTTCTTCTCTCATCCATCTTTGCAATCATCTCATCCGTTACGCATCCTTTCCTTATCCTTTTCCCGTTAACGGTTCCTATAGTGTCTTTAGCGGCATCCAATATCCCTTTCTTGATACATTCCCATTTTTCTTCGATTGTACTCAGTTCTTTACCGTCATCCATTATTTTCTCTACAGCCTGCTGATACTCCTTCGTTAATCCATTTAATGCTTCTACGTTCCATTTCCTAACCCGCCGACCAGGAACTGGCCCCCAACCCTGATGTGTGAATATTCACACGCCGTTGGGCCTAGTACATGGGTGAGCTCCACCATCACCTACTAAACCAACCTTCGGGTTGATTACTGTTTTTACAAACTGATTATATCCGAAATACGAGGGTCGTCCGGAAAGTAGTATCCGTTCGTGAAATAAAGACACAAAAGTAAATATTAACAAACATAAAAAATTTTATTTGAAAGAGGATACTTTAAACTACTTCTCAACATAATCTCCAAGCAAATTAAGGCATTTGTCATAACGTGTGACAAGTTTCTGTATTCCTGCTGCATAGTGCTTCGCCGCCAGCTCATTGAGATACAGGGTCACTCCTTCTTTAAGTTCTTCATCGCTGTCAAATCTTTTTCCTGCCAAAAAGTCTTTAAGCTTTGTAAAGAGATGAAAAGCTGAAGGGGCCAAGTCCGGGCTATACGGTGGATGGTCGAAAGTTTCCCATTTGAATTGCTGCAAAAGTTTTTGTGTTATCCCAGCTGCATGAGGCCTGGCATTGTCATGAACGAGAATGACACCAGTAGACAATAGACCTCGCCGCCGATTTTGTATTGCCCGCCGTAATTTCTTTAATGTTTCACAATACGCATTGGCATTAATAGTGTCTCCACGGGCCATAAAATCAATAAGCAATACACCTCGTCGATCCCAGAAAATGGTTGCCATGAGTTTCCTGGTGGACAGAACTGTCTTGAATTTTTTTGGTTTGTTTGGTGAATGAGCATGATGCCACTCCATTGACTGTCGTTTACTCTCAGGTGATGCATAACAAACCCATGTTTCGTCACCATTAATTATGCGAGTCAAGAAAGAGTCTCCTTCATCAGAATAACGTCCCAAAAACGTCAGTGCTGCAGCCATACGCTTGGTTTTGTGCTCATCTGTAAGCATGCGAGGGACCCATTTGCACAAATTTTTGCATAATGCAGATGGTGTTTAACAATTTCATGAACAATTGTTCGAGAAACATTGGGAAAATGCTCACAGATGTCATCAATTGTGACGCGCCGATCGTTCCTCACCAATTCGTCAACTGAGCTCACCAGTTGGTCTGTAATGACAGACGGTCTCCCCGAACGCTCATCGTCGTGTGTGTTCCCCCTCCCCATGTTGAAGTTGCGACACCACCACCGAACAGACGACTCGTCCATTACATTGTCTCCATACACCTCCTTTAATTGGCGATGAATATCACATGGGCGAACGTTTCTTGCATTGAGTAATTTAATCACTGCCCTCACTTCACAACTGGCGGCGTTCTCAATTTTTTTAAACATTGTAAACAATCACAGAAACAACACAGGCAATGCTAGGGTCACGCAACTTGGCTCAGAGAAGGCAGACAAGCCACTGAAGCTATCTGACCTCGTCCAGCGGCTACTCGCGTCGTCAGCACTTCATGCGGCACGAACGGGTACTACTTTCCGTATGACCCTCGTAATCATATGCCATTAATCCATATTTATTATAATATTTATTTCATATTATTGTAATCCTTGGGGGCGGAGACCATTGTATGTTGCATATCCATGTCGTAGTGGAATTTCGCCTCCTTACTATTCCAATTATAGTTTGCACCTAATTGAATACAATTTTACTATACTCTAAGGTGCATACGTTTGTTAGTTCATAATATATGTATTGGCACAAGGGTAAGGTAAAAAGATTTTTGCATGAATGTATACGCATGGTGTAGGGTTTTATGGCTTTTATGTGGTACTGTGGCATTTCTTATTTACAGGTAGTGACCTAACAACCCCTTTGCAATCATCTCATCCGTTACCCATGGTTTCCTTATCCTTTTCCCGTTAACGGTTCCTATAGTGTCTTTAGCGGCTTCCAATATCCCTCTCTTGATACATTCCCATTTTTCTTCGATAGTACTCAGTTCTTTACCGTCATCCATCATTTTCTCTACAGCCTGCTGATACTCCTTCCTCGTTAATCCATTTACTACTGCTAAACTCCATTTCCTAACCCGCCGCCCTTGCCTTATCTTCTTGAAACGAACATTACATTTCATAACAACTAAATTGTGGTCAGAGTCATCCTGTGCGAATTTATCACACTGTTCCTAAACCTGTGCCTAACCATAATATAATCTGAAATTGATACCTTTCTGAGTCACCTAGAATATTCCATGTATACCTACGCCTTTTGTGGTGTCTAAACCACGTGTTAATGATGACTAACCCCTGCCTCCTGCAGAATTCAATTGCTTTTTCCCCGCGTTCATTCCTCGTGCCTAACCCATAGTCCCCCACCTCAACACCATCTCTTCCTTCGCCTACCGTCGCATTCCAATCCCCCATCACTATCAAATGTTTCCCTGCAGGAACATTTGCGATGATATCCTCTAACTCATCATACATCCTATTGACTTCTTCCTCCTTGTGGTTGCTCGGTGGCATGTATACCTGAACAATGACCAAGTTCGTCGGCTCTGCTTTAATCTCTACGAGTAAAATTCTATCTGTCGCTTGCTTTATGTTGACTACGCTTCTTCCTGTCCCTTTATCTAAGATTACGGCAATCCCTCGTTGGCTCTCGTCCCCGCCGCTGTATATCACTCTATAATTGTCACTCCAGTAATCTCCGCTACCCTTCCATCTCACCTCGCAGAGACCTAAAACATCTATATTACCTCTTTCCATCTCTCGCCTAATATTTTCTAATTTGCCTCTCCTCAACATTGTCCTGACGTTCCAGGTTCCTTTTCCAACTACTTTCACCTTCTTTTGAGTCTTCTGTCCTGCTGCAGTTATTTCTTCCCTGCTAGGGTTTCGTGGGATGACGACCGCGGAAGCCTTGCCTCTCCCGCTGCCGGGCACGACACACGGCCTCTTTGGCCGAGTCCCGTATTTGCCAGGGCTCATATTATCTATAGTGCCCATCATTATATTCTTGGAAATCATAATTGAGGTGGTTTCCCGTTGCCTTCCTCAATAGTGTTTTTAACGTGACACCATCACTTAATGGCCGCCCCACTGGGGTCAGACGCCATTGCAGCCGCCTCACTGAGGAACAGACGCTGCGTGGACTACCTTTCGTCTGGTTCCTAATCTTCGACCTATCTGGCATGGGTGACCCTTCCAGGAGTAATTATTATTACTCCCGCCAGCACAGCTCTAGGGGTCATCGGAACACACAAGCCCTTCCACCACGACAAGATTGTAGTCCATGGGTGGGATATATATATATATATATATACAGTTATATGTATGTGTGTATATGTTTGTATGTGTTTGTATGTATATGTGTATATGTATGTATGTGTATATATATATATATATATATATGTATATATATATATATATGTATATATATATATATATATATATAAGGATTTTATCCAATGCTGCCTAGAACCGCTTCACTCTTCTGAGCGAATCGGTCACCGAGTCCCCCGTTAGGGCCCCGGCCGCTTCCCGACCGGGTCCTTCCAGCTCTTCCCCTACCACGGCAACTCTACCACCCCCTGCCATTTCCCCCTCCCCCACCTTGTCCGCTTCCCATTGGCCCCTTACCTCTCCTCCCGTCACCCTTCTCCTGCACATGTCCTCTCCGCTCTTCCCCGACAACGGCATTCTGATGACGACGGCCGTGCCGTCGAAACGTAAATATCTACTGTAAATGTCCTTCTTTTATGTGTCTGTGTGTGTAATATCTATTGTATATATATATATATATATATATATATATATATATATATATATATATATATAATTATGTATGTATATGCATGTATGTATGGAAAAATATTTTTTTTCTTACATGTTCCTCCCACCTTTCCTCCCCTATTTGATAACCCCAACCCCCCCATCCCTTACTCTTCCCTCATGGTGCTACACCCCCTGCCACACACCTTATTTGGTGGCTCGCAGGGTATTTATGTAGATGTAGATGTATACTTTACCCTTTTCTCAGTTAATTTTCAGGAACTCAGTTTTTAACTCTACAAAAATTGACTTATAAAGATACATATAAATATAAATATAAAGATTTATTTAAAAATATATATAAATCACGTAACCATCCTCTCTGACGCTATAAATTTCGCCAGAAACCTAAGATGGGATCTTAAGACTTCTGGGCGACGCAACCCGCAAATTCTCATCCTCCCGCTGTCACACACGGCGCCCTAACTACGTTCCGCTCACCGTAATCCGTAGGCACTAGAAAATTTCATCAAAGTGGCATACATCTTTTAAGGGGTAAATCCATCTCCTCCCTCAAAATCATCCACACGAAGTAAAACCTTCCCTTTCATCTCAGGGAACCATGCCGGGAAATAGGCAGGGGAAGGTCAGCGCCGTTATACCCTTCGCATAATAAAGAGGAAATTTTAAAGATTGACTCTAAGCAGACGATTTTCCACATTGATTCCAGACTTCACATTCTAAACAAGTCCCTCGCCGATACCCCAACCGCCCCCTTCCCGGTGATATCGTACCCAAGTAGTCCCCCGTATCACCGCGATATTGAACGAACGCCAAGGATCACCCGGCATGCAATTCGCGGCATCGGTGGTCGAAGTGTACAAGTATGCCTTTCGAGTGCTCGGCGCTTCATCATTCTGTCCACGAACACACGGGTCGGGAGGGCGATGAAGACGCGGGGTGGGAAGGGTGGATGGGTTAGGCGGAACCTCTCCAGATGCATTGCGCCGCTGGTCTTGCTTATTGCCTTGGGAGTGGGGCACGTGTAAATCACAGCGGATCGCAGATATTCGCTCCGGAGAGAGAGATTTCTTGAATACCGAAGGCCGTTGGGGCGAAGGGGGCCGTTTTGATTCTACGCTTTATTCGTCGCCGTATTTCACATATTTCGCTATCTAATCTTTTTCTCTCGAGTGGTGCGGTAGCCCAGTGAGTTACAGCACGCGATTATTCTCTCGGAGTAGCCTGATTTTGAATCTCAGTTTCGAAAACGGAGCGATGCCTTTGCACAATTTCATTTGATATTCAAAATATGAAATGTTCTCCTAACTTACATTTCGTAAATGACCAATTTCCTGCTCAGGGAAAGGAATTAAGGCCTCCCCTACGTCTAAATAATACCCCGCAAGCCACCCCGAGAGAGTGTGGAGGGGAATGTATGGTTACCATCGGTAAAAGAGAATAAATCCACATGCGAAACCAACTTATGAATGCCTACAGAGGAGATTCATGCGAAAAAATTCTTAATTCACATACGTCTTATAAGTTCAGTTCAGTTTTAATACATCTTTAATCTCACATATGAAAACTACATGTTTAGGCAGATTAATGCGTAAATGATGAATCCTTTCCTTGAACTGGAATCCTGTGCTTTTGAAATGTTACCGGATGATATGCAATATTTGCACCACCTATCGATCTGGATACACACCCGAATGCAAGTACTTAACTGTGTTTCTCAACACCTACACATTATGAACTCGCATTGGATTCGGATGTGTCCCTTCTTCCTCGTGTTTCGTTTTCCCCTGTAGCCCTTAATATCCTAGCATATTATCACGTGTCCCAGGGCCGAATTAACTTCGATTTAACGCAACACCGACGTCCAAGGTGGGACTTTAATCGGCGACAGGAGAATTAGCTAACAAGCACAGTATTCGCCTAGCTAACAATGTAGAGTGTATCCTTTGGTCGTGAAGTATCAGCGCATTATTTTTATTGACATTGTCAAGGATTTTGGAAGTTTTTAAAGAGTAAAATAATAAAATATAAAGAGAAATTTGATCAAAGTCTACACATCTTCTTTGCCAAAGTTTTTGATGGATTTAACTTGAACAAACTTTACCATTGATGTGCCTTCGTATATAGAATTAAATAATAAATCAATTGATTATTATAATAAATAGTAGTTAATCAAGCAGCATTTATATTCCAGGAATTGTATTCAGAGTTCGGAATTATAGTTTAAATAATCATTTTTTAATCTACTATCAACATCTCTTTTGCAAACATTATTTGAATCATCATCGCAACAGTGCCTGAAAGGCTTCAACTAGCGCGTTAAATTTGTGTATCCCTTGAATCTGAAAATATTAAGAATTTTATATTTTTTACACTCTCTGTGTTAATTTGTTTTTTATATAAAACTTCAAGCTTCCAAAAATGGCATTTTTTACCGATAATTCTGATCATAATTTTTCAAAATATATACGTTATAACTATTTTATTCTATTTTTAAAATTTGTTTTGTTCCAAGTAAAAATTTAAACGCATGGGCTAAAAATCTCTTAAAAATTGGTTGCAATAAACGAAAACTTCGGAAATAGTGGAATATAGATATTTCATCGATATTTGAATACGCAATTAAAACCTCTTCTAAGCGGACATTAGCTAGATCCTACTTGAAAGTTATAGGGGCACCTAAAATACGTCAACCTCTTCCCAGCCTTATGTTCAGTCACTAACTCACTATAGCGTGCGAAAAAAAGCTGTAAAGAAATCCGGCTCTTGTGTTATTACATCCTCTTCTTCGGTTAACGATTCATAGAATTTTATATTTGATAATTCGTCTATAGCTGTCTATTCTTGGCAAATCCTGTCATTTGAAATCTCGAAATCTACCTGATTAAACTCAGCATTGTTTGACATTGACATAAATATCCCGCCATCCTCCAAAAAGGTGTGTGGCAAGGGGTACAAACACCAGGTGGGAAGGGCGGGTGACAGGAACATCAGCGATATAGTGCTGCGTCCTGATCGCAATCGGGAACAATTCATCAATTAAATACTTACAAAGCTTGGTATCGAAAAGGCTTACTTCTTCAGCTGTCAATCTTGGATATCAAATTTCCTAATTAGTCGTGATCATTTAATTGACCTCACCCAAATTTAGGAAGGTCACTTAGAATTGGATATAAGAGAATATGGAGAGTAACGGAGAATAATTCATCATCAGATCTTAAATTTTCAAAGATATCCATCAAATATACCTCCCTCGGTTTTTCTTTTCGCTCCTTCGCATTCATTTTTCTTCCCATTATTGTTTTTCTCGAGAGGGGCCATATCATGTCCCCTTTCCTCAGATCCTTTCTTCAGTTTGACGTTTTTGTTTCCGCACTTCATCTATCAATCGAGGCCCTCCCTCTTTGTTTCGATATTTGTCAATTTAAAAATCTTAGGAATCTTCAAGAGCAGCACAATATGAAGGTTTCCACAACCTTCTACGCTCCATTTGTATAATAATAACCCCTGTGAAGTTCTCAATCAGCGAGCAAAAGAAAGGATCCATAGAATCAAAGCGCAAGCTCCTTCAAAGACGGATGCCCGAAGATGACCCGGATTGGCAGCGACTCAACAATGCCATTGCCGGAGGGATGGGAGTGAGTCACTGGAGGTCACTCCGCAATGCACTTCGCGAGCCCCCGACGCCTTCTCCAGTCAGTCATTCATCAATATCGGGGGACTTTCGCAGCCCACCCCCCTCCCTTTCCCCCGCGGTCACTCCCTTCTCTCTTCTCCCAAGCGTGCCTTACGGGCGGAAGTCAAGACCAGCCACCACCTCCGGGACCACTCCCGGAACCCCGCCGTTTCATATCCCAATTCACATTTGCTTACACTCAGATCAAGCACATGAATGTGGAGATTGTATGTTTTATTAAATAAATTATGTCGCAGTATTAGCAATCAAACTCGCGAATACAAGGTCTGTCCCAAAATTAAAAGGACTGAGTCGAATAAAAAAATGTATTGCCAGAGTTAATATGTTCAATCAAAAGACTTTTAGGTAACATTATTGTTCGTCTTTAACATCTTCTCTACCCTCCATAAACAACTTTTGCCACCCAAAAACATCCAATCTGCCCATGGTGTTATCCCCATAAGCTGCCTTAAGCATTTCATGAGTTTCTTTTCCGGCTTTGTCCAGTTTTACGCAAAAATTGATGGCGTAGAGCTGATCCAAAAATCGGTTCACGACGGAGCGTAACAAGATCACGGTATAGAGATTTTTCAAACGAACGATCCGAACTCCTCAAAGGCTGGGAGCCAGCTACCACCGGCCTCCAGTCTTTCCTGAGACTGCCATCCCTCGAACCCAGCCGGAGAAAGCGCCGCCCGTCCGTCCGTCCGTCTATCCGGGAAAACTAAGTCGTACTGCTACTTTGGGACGGATCTATTAGTTTAATTGGCACAGTGAATTATGCGAATCTTAAATTATCAATTACAAAAATATAATATATTTTCTCAGTTTCAGTCCAATCCATGCAATATTACTAAATATTTAAAAAATACTTTTTGGTGAACATTTCGAAATATATTTTTGCGAATAAGAATTAACATTCGTTATTATTGATTTTATAATGTTTTTTTTTACATGTTTTATCTCATTTATTGTTATGTTAAATCACTATTTAGTCAGTTTTGCAAAACAATTGGCGAACACTCTCACGTTCACTGTACTTTTGACTGATATGAGTTCATAAACGTAATGCATTCACAAAAACTTAGGTACGCTAAATTTTATCCAAATCGCAGCATTTTTTCTTACGTCGGCCAGACTACCGAAACCTTCAAACCACTGGGCATCGACAAGGGCTCAACGCCATCCAAGTGCGATATTGTGCGAGTGGCGCTCTCTTGCGTTCGCCGAAGTCGCCTCCAATTGAGTCTTGGCTCCGTCTTCGCAGTCTAAATGAGAGGTCACACGAGGGAGAAGGTGAAAGAAGAGAGGGGTGAACAACGAAGGGCTTCAGTTCATTCCGACTGTCTACATAGAATTCATGCTACACTGCGCAATTGTAGGTATTGAGTGGCCATGGTCCTCGGCGCAATGCTTGATCTTCTACAGGTTGCGGGGGTAACGTTGGCGATGAAATTTATTTCCTAACACCTGATAAAAGTATCCACGGCCGAAAAGTCAAACGAATGTCCCCGGCGAAAGTTCCGCCGCCCCCGCCACCTGTAGAAGGTCAATCGGTCCAGAACCACTACGCCTCTGCCCCTCATCCCCCTCGCCCTCCGACACCTGCTCGTGCCAGCTCTTACGACGCAGACTACTCGTCCCCATACATTTAGGGCTCATCACATCCCTCCCAATACAAGTGTGCATAAATAGTAATTGTACCCCTGAAAATCCATCTCCAATTAAAAAAACTCATTATCTTCCTCCGACAATTAGAATGAACCATTACCCCCCCCGCTGATTATACGCTTAAACAACCACCACCGCCAACAGACAACTGCCCGAACTGAATAGCTTGCATTTCACACGCTCCAACTTACGGTTTTGCCAATATGATAGAAAATAATCGTAAGAATAGTGATGATATCTATGGGTGAGGTCGACAAATATTCAGACCACCCTTATGAACATTAATTATCATATCAATCTAAACATTTGGCAATCTCCAAAGGAAGTATTTAGACGGTTAAAATACATGCTAAAAAATTTGGAATCTTTTTAAAGAGTGATATGAGAAGTGTAAGTTAGTTCCCAAATTCACTTTAATCCAAAAAACTTATTTTGGTATTTTTTACTACCCTGCAAGCTACCGCCAGGGTATGCGGCAGGGGTGGATTCACACCATACTAATTTGGACCCGAATATATTTACCTCTTAAGCGATCGGACAATGTTCTTCTGATTCCTATCTTTCGTACAAAAAATGACATCTTAAATCTATCTAATCTACATATAATTTTTGCTGTGATAACCTTAGTAGAGAATCCAAAATATTAGAGCAGCTAGGCTGGGGATCACTCACGGAGCGAGGTTAAATTACATATTAAATTTCTTGCATATGAATTGGAAGGATGTCTCGTTAATAGTGATGTTGTAAATGTAATATTACCCCATCGTACTACGATATGAGAGATCATGTCGTTAAAATAAGAGATATTAAGTGTTGAACAGATATATATAAGATGCCATTTTTTCCACAAACGACAAGGGATCAGAATAATAGTCCGACCTCGGTTGGGTTATGTTCGGGTGAAAATTAGTCTGATATGTATTCACCCTCTGCCACATACCCTAACGGTTGCTTGCATGGTACATAAATGCCTCTAATTTTATTTAGATGATATCTCCTACCGCAGCAGGGTGGGGGAACAATGCTAAAGAGACGTCCTTCCAATGCATATGCAAAAAGAGCTTCAATCTGTAATTTAACCTCCGCTCCATTGAGTGAGTCCCAGCCTGACTGCTCTAATATTTTGGATACGCTGCTAAGTTTATCATAACAACGCTTTACAAATGTATCTCTTCTATTTTGAATGCAATCCAATTCGGCAATCAATCCAAACTCGTGAGGATCCCATACTAGCAGTATATGTATTCTAAATTAAGCCTAACCAGCGAAATAGAACATTTCTCTTTGACCTTCCCACCACATCAATCAAGTACTCTTATAATAAACCCTAATATTTTTAGCTTATCCACATACTCCCCATATCTGAGTTTCACCCAGGAGAGGTCGTGAGAGAGGACAACGCCTAAGTATTTAATTGAGTCTACACGTTACATTTCGGTGTTCCCCGCGCAGAAGGCGTTTGGAAGTGAATTGCTTTTTTCCAAAAATTCATCACAACGAACTTTTTATGTTTAACTTTAAATAAAAATTGTCGCACTAACGTTTTGTAGCGTTAGATCACCTTCTAAAGCTAATTGATTCTCTTTGCTACTCTAAATGAGGCCGAACATACAATTTGTTGGAGTTCAAAATCAGTTGGTTATTTTTTTTACACTCCATTCACTTTTGATTGTGGTCATAAATTACAGACAATATAACTGTAATTGACCGTGCAAATGACACTTTTCATTACACTATAAAATAAAATTTTCTTTACTTAAGTCAAGAGTTTCGACGGGCTCTAAGTTAAACAACGGTAGTAACCATGCTACTGATTTTCCTGTGTTTTATTTTGTAAAAATTCGTGTGTCGATAAATTGAAGGATGAAATAGTTGAATCGACCCCATGGCGTGGACATCCAAGTTAGTAACTGTGAGTCAGGTTGGCGACCCCCACTGCACCACGGATCTAAGTTTCACAGATCATGCTTAGGGATCCGTTTTTATCAGAAGACAAACAGTATGCACCCATTTTTTTGGGATCGAGTTTATTCATAATCCTACTATGTAAGCTAAAAAATATTACAAAGGTGTAATAGTTGCAGGAACACGCGGGGTTATATTTTCCGTGCATACAGGATTCGTCCGGAAAATAAGTGTACTGAGCTCAGGAAAAAAAAATATTACACTTTTACATATCTTAAGCTAAAATTCCTCAAAATAGGACCCTTGTGAGTCGATACACTTGTTCCAGCGGCGTTCCCATTCCTGAAACGCTCCTACGAAGGCATCATCGGGAACCTCTCGAAGACACGTCGTCACGGCCTCTTTGACGGTGTCCAAAGTCCCGTATCGCGTTCCTTTCAAACTCCTCTTTATCTTCGGGAACAGAAAGAAGTCCGGTGGTGCCAAGTCCGGGCTGTAGGGCGGGTGCGGCAGCGTTGCCACGCCGTACTTGGCCAAGAAGTCCAACACGACAAGCGCGGTGTGACACGGCGCATTGTCGTGATGCAGCCGCCAGATGTTTTTGATTGCTGGCCGAACGCGGGCGACTCGTTTTCGAAGCCTGTTGAGCACTTGGACGTAAAATGCACCATTTACAGTTTGTCGTTCAGGTACAAATTCGTAGTGGACGACTCCCCTTTTGTCAAAAAAGACAATGAGCATCATAAACTTATTTTCCGGACGAACCCTGTACACCTGTTTGGCAAATCCCGCCGAATGAGAGCGCGGGCGCGGGTATAAATAGGAACTTGGCACTTTGGGCCACAAAGCAATCGAATTGTGCCGACTCAAGGTATGTATCAATATTGTCGATAACCATTTCATCCTGACGTTACCGTGAAGTGATGAATTCAGGTCGTCGTTTAAGTGTGCGCATCATTTTAGATCGTATTGACATTCATGATACAGTGACAGTGCACATCATTGACTCACTGGAAATGTGGCGAACAGAAAGATCTGCGCTAAACTCGTCCCAAAGCTCTTATTTAAGGACGACCAAAAGAGCAGAGTCGAGTGTGTCTGCTAGCGAAGACCTTCCGCAATGGCATCGCGATGATTCCCCAACACCCTTACACTCTTGACTTGGTACCGGCAGATTATTATTCCTATTCCCTATAAAAGTGAAATTTTCCCTCGAAGGACATCACCACCATGTGACCCGTCCGTCAAGGACATTCCGGCAAAGAAGCTGACACGCGTACCCTTAAGGACCTTCCGCCTAGCAGGGGGCCTTCTAGTCGCGGAAAATTCGATGGTAAAAGTATGTCGACACTCTCAAGGGATGTAATTTGAAGAATTTTGAACCATTGTAGCAATATATACCTGAAATATACCTGCTTTTTCCGAAACATTTCCTAATTTATAATAAATTTTCTAATTTTTATACCAACCATGTAATATAGTAACATTTCCGTTGGAATCGTAGCTGGATACTCATTTTATTCTCCCTTTTTATACATTTGCAAGTATATTTTTCTCCTCAACAAATTTAATCAAAGGTGGGGTGTACTTCCAAGAATGGAGGTTGCAGACGCGGCCCCATCTCCAACAAACACAACACCCTCGACACCAAATCATCCGCTACCCTGGCACGCCTCTCGCATCTTAAGTGCACGTTGGAGTACGTAGATGTACTCGTAAGATGAATGCCCCTCACTCGCCCAGCTGTAGCGAGAGGTGTTGTGGCAGTGAGCGAGTGCCCCTGGAATTTTTGGTTCCAGCGAGGGGCGGCAGGCGACACCCCTCTGGCCGGCCCCGAGGGTGGGTGGGGGGCGTGACGGGTCGCCCATCCGTCCGGTCCACTCCTGTTCCCAGTCCTAACGCTCGCTATCTCGCCCCTTCCCAGGGATCGTTAGGGTTAATGTACGGCGGGCGTTTTCCCGTCCGCCGCCGGTGACGAAGGCACTCCGACCCGACGTGCTCACTCCACCTCCAAACGAGCCGATTCATGCAAATGTAGAGCAAGCAAAGGGCTTCCAAAACTCCCTTCCCAGTAAAACCACGACGGAGCGTGCACGATGATCTTTGGCCGTGTGTTAGCGGAATGGGTGTAGCGCGTTTCGGACGCGCTTATATCTTCCTCGCAACATGGGAGTTATCAACGCCTGTGCGTAAACTGCCTCGACATATGGCTAGATGGACCTGATTATTTAGAAGTGGAAAATGTAACATGACGCTTGGACGAAAGTAACAAATTACCAACACTTGTTACACGGTTACATTAAGCGGAAACAAGGTTTATCTAGAAATTAAAATAGAACTGGCATAAAATGCGATAATTTACTAATAATATGCAGTAATCTTTATTGATTTTGAATCCAGTTTTGCGTCAAAAGAGCCGTTGCGATTTAAAAGTTATACATATTACCTTGTGGTAACGATGATGATTAAATACGTCATTGCATTGAAAATATTTCGCCTAATGAAATCGTCAGCTGAGCATTAGCACATGGTGCTCCAAAAATAAATATTGGGGTTTTAAAACGTTGTAGCGTTTGTTAAATTTAAGTTATTATGATGAATTATTCCTCATTTAAAAGAGCCATTGAAAGAGTTTTGTTGGTAAATACAGCTGCGCTTGCACTGTTTCTTCTGTCATCCGTTAGAAAGCGCTAGTAGCAAATATGTAGACTGGTGAACAAAAAGTGATCTTGTGTTTTACAATTTGCAAGGACTGAATCTGCAATTAAGAGGGCAACCCGATCTTTCACGCCATCTGATTCTTACCTTTGGGGGTTCATAAAGGATCATAAGTGTATCTGTGCCTCCAGCTGACATACTATACTATATGTCTTGACTTAAGACTCAGGATTGAGGCAGGTGTTGCAATAATCACTCCCTCGATCTCACCTATTGATTCGATGAGTGACAAATGGTGCCCACATTGAACACTTCACACATTGAAAACTGTTTGAGTTGCTCTCTCAATTGATGTATAATTTACAATTGTATTTTATACATAATGAACACTACAGTTTTGAAACTCCGATATTCATTTTGATATACCCTGTATTATCTTATCTAAGACTTAAATTGATGCGTCTTTTTTGTTCCTTTGTTGAATATAGAAGGTGTTTTTAAATGTTTAAAGAGGAAAGAGAATCAATTGGAAAGAAAGTCGTGTCCGCAGCTCCAGTCACTTCCCTTACGGGAATAAACATGTTAACTCCGCTGCTTCCATCTCGAGAGAAGATCGTCGGCTAATCTTAATAACACTATAATCTACTACACTGAAATTTTCATTTGGTTCCATGGGAACGTCGCAAACTGTTCCATGCTAAGTTTATGTTAATTTGATTTATTTTATCCTTTGGTTGTTTTAAAATAATTTTAAGAAAAACCATGCACCTACCTTTATGATAACCCTGTGGTGAGAAAATATTAATTTGCGCCTTTTTGGCATGATGTTACGGGAATACCTAGTTTGTTATGTAGAAAAATTTCATTCATATTTTTATTAATGTCTTTGAATTTCTTCAATTTTCAATAAAGTTGAATATAATATAAAAATAATAGCCAGTGAAACGGAGCTCCAATTCAAGGTATTAATTATTAAGTGGTTATTAATAATTATGAGGAAGGTCTCATTTAAAATATGCATGTATGTAGCGTATGGGATCCGACTGAAAATGCCTCATAAAGGAAATTGAGAATATTAACCGCCGGGCAACTAGTTTCGTTAAAAACTGTTATGGTATTACGAAAAGTCTCACTGAAGACCTTCTAGAGTTGGTGTGGGAATCATTAGAAGAAAGACGATTCAACGCTGGGATGAACTTACTAAATAAATTCAGATCTTGATGTTTCAGTGACGAGGTATTGCATTAATTAATTGCACTCATAATACAGGGTAAGTTCCAAAAGTAATACAATTTTTTAAAATATATTTATTGAACTTATTTGCACAAACACTTAAAATTCTTCAAATTACTGTCCTTGGCCTCTACACATTTTTTCCAGCCATGAGCGATACGCCCCCTGGAAGGCGTCTTCGGGGGCCTCTCGCAAGGTCTTCTATTCACGGCTGATTGGATCTCTTCTGTGGACGAAAGACGGGTTCCTTTCAGGATTCCCTTAATCCGAGGGAAGAAAAAGAAGTATGCGGGGGCGACGCCAGGATTATATAGGGGGGTGGGAGGGGTAGCGTTGGCACCTGGTGTTTGGCGAGGAACTCGCGGACTCGTAGCACTTTGTGGCAAACACCTTGGGCACGAGCTTGGCGCACACTTTCCTCATTGTTAAATCTTCAGTTACAATGCGAAACACAACAGTAGACGACAAGTTCAGTGCATTAGCAACCATTTCGTTACTCAATCGACGCTAAGAGTCCATTAATTGTCGAACACGAGCCACATTGTTGTCGGCTTTGCTGGTTGACGGTCGCTCAGAGTGTTGTTCGTCGTGAACCTCTTCCCGGTCTTCCTTATATGCCTTTAACCACCTCAAAACTTATGAGTAGGAAAGAGCGAAGTCCCCTCATTAAGCCTCAAGAACCATTTTGTTATTAATCTCCTCTTAAGAGATGTTTTCAGATTAGCACAAAACTTAGGAATCGCGAAAAATTTGTTCGATCGTCGATTCCATTTCTTTCCTGACACAGTCGTCACGCAGAGGTTTGCAATAACTGACGTCCTGCCGTTTCCACAGCTTGGAGAGCACTGAGACAGGTTTTGCGGCAAAGCTGGGAAATTTCCTCATCTACTTCAAGTAAATTGATTTCACTCCAACCAATTAGGATTTCAATGGCGTCAGATGCTCACACAGACGAACTGCCTGTACGTCCAGAACTTAAAGGTTGGCGAAACTCGATTGATTTCGACCCTGGGTTGCGTCTTGCTCAGAGGTAATTTAATTATGTATACTTTTTGAGAGTATGACAAGGGAAAATATAAGGTTTTGATATTCATGTCAGATTTACATGCATATTCAATTTCATAGTCTTACTGGAGAATATTCCCAAATTAGGTTATAATGGTAAATCGGAAATGCGACCGTTCGCATGAACCTTAATTCAAACAAACTCGTATTTTTAATAATTACTGACTTTGACCCACATTTAAGTCAAATTAGAGACACAAATGAAAATACGTAAAATAACTTTTCCAAGCTATTACCATTATTACGAGAGCGTCCTAAAATAAACCGTTGGGTTATACCTGACTATTTTTTTGAATCAATAATTCAATAACCCATAACAACGTCAAGAAACGTGGTTATCGGTTATTGTAGACGTGCGGCTGAATTCCGAGGAAGAAAAATACGGTTGATTGGAAAAATATTTGTAGCAGTGAAGCCATTTAGAAAGATAAGAGCGGCCCGAAGTCCGGCATATATATACATATGCAAACTCTGTCAATTTCTTTGTTAGGTAATCAACCGGTTAAGGTAGGTTTTTGGATGAACACTACTATCAAATAAATATTTTGTGACTACTAACAAAACCCAATCCAGAACCTAAACTACATCAGGTCCCTCTTCATCTCGGTGTACTTCCCTACTCCCTTCATCCCGTCCAACATTCCTATCCTGTTTCTGCCTTTTCCTCGCTTGCCCAACATTCCCCCTCTATTACCTTCTTCAAAATTCCACCACCGCTCAATACGCCTTTCGTCCATTTTTCCTGCCTCCATAGGATTTCTCTCAACAAACTTTTCTCCTCACCCACCATCTCCAGTACTTCCTAATTCGTTTTCCTTTCGGTCCATTTCAACTTTTCCATTCTTCTCCATACCCACATTTCAAAAGCCTCCAATCTACGTCTATCCTCCTGCCTCAGCGACCACGTTTCCGCGCCGCACATAGCTACTCTCCATATCAGAGTTTTTATGAGTCTTTTCTTAACCTCCCTACTCAACGTCTCCGTCATCAACTCCCTCCTCCTTGAGAAAGCCTCCTTGCCTAGCGCAATTCTTCCCCTAACGTCCCTACCACTTTGACCGTGTTGGTCCAAAACACTTCCGAGATATGTAAACTGTTCTACCTGCTCTATTTTTTCCCGTCCTATCCCAATGTTAGCTTAGCCTTTTTCTTTCTGGAAAAACGCATAACCTTTGTTTTATTAATATTGCTTCTCATCCCATATCTATCGCAATGTACCTCCAATTCACTCATAAATGCTTGCAACCCCTTGGCTGACTGAGCAACTAATGCTGAGTCATCAGACAACACAACCGATTTTACGAATTCCCCTCCGACTTTCATTCATACCTCCAGTTCTTCCCATGTCTCTTTAATCATTTCCTCTACATATACGTTTAACAGTACCGGTGACAATGGGCAACCCTGCCTTACCCCTCTTCCTAACACTGCCCATCCGGACTCTCCGTTCCCCACTCGCACCTGAGCAGTCTGAGATATGTACAGGTTGCGAATCAGTCTCCTGTCCCTCCAATTCATTCCTATTTTCTGCAATGCACGCATTAATTTTTCCCAATTAACTCTTTCAAACGATTTTTCGAAATCTAAAAAACAGGCAAAAACGTCCTGGTGGTATTCTATATTCCTCTCGACTAGTGATCTCATTACTGCAATGGCATCACGCGTACCTCTTCCCTTCCTAAACCCAACCTGATCATCCCCTAAGTAATCATTTGCCTTACTCTCTATCCTTTTGTTGATGATCCTGAGAATAACATTAGCTGCGTGAGATATCAAACATATTGTTCTGTAATCCTCACATGATTTATCCTTTACCTTTTTCGGAATAGGAACTAACAATGATCACACAAAATCTTCCGGCCAGATTCCTTCCTCATAGATACTACGAATCAGTCCATATAGAGTCTTCTTCTCACATTTCCCTAAACATTTCAACAGTTCTACAGGAATGTTGTCCACCCCCTCGGGCTTATTTGAATTCATCTCCATTAATGCCGTTTCTATTTCATCATCTAGGATTCCTGGACGTAAGCTATCTATTCTACTTCCTGGGTCTTTTTGTGTCTAACCTTGCTGGCTTAAATTCTCTACCGTACTGTGTTTTGATATATTCCTTCCATCTCTCTTGGATTTTTCCTGGTTCAACTATTATCTTATCTCACTTATCTTTAACTGTTAGCGCAGATCTTGCCTTCTTACTTCCCAACAATAACATAACCTTGCTGAATAGCGTACCAATTTTACCCTCTCTCTGTAAACTTTCCATATCCTCGCATTACGTTTTCCACCATTCTTCTTTCGTCTTATTTGTGGCCCGTCTCAATTTATTGTTTAACTCTTTGTCCTTCATTTTGCCTAACTCTGTGTTTACATTCTTCCATTTTTTTCTCTAATCCATCTTTGCAATCATCCATGATTGGAAGTGATGAGATGAAGTTACCGATGGTTTTGTTACATTTTCCCGTAAGCGGTTCCTATAGTGGCTTTTGCGGCTTCCAATATCCGTTTCTTGATACATTGCCATTTTTCTTCGATAGTACTCTGTTCTTTACCGTCATCCATCATTTTCTCTACAGCCTGCTGATAGCCCTTCCTCGTTAATCCATTTACTGCTTCTAAATTCCATTTCCTAACCCGCCGCCCTTGCCTTATCTTTTTGAAACGGACGTTAATTTTCATAAAAACTAGATTGTTGTCTGAGTCCGCATCCGCTCCTGGGAAACTGTGCGAATTTATCACACGGTTCCTAAACCTGTGTTTAGCCATAATATAATCTAACTGATACCTTTCTGAGTCACCTTGCATTTTCCATGTATACTTACGACTTTTGTGGTGACTAAACCATGTTTTGGTGATGACTAACCCCTCTCTCCTGCAGAATTCAATCGTTTTCCCCCCGCGTTCATTTCTCGTGCCTATCCCATAGTCCCCCACCTCACCACCATCTCTTCCTTTGCCTATCGTCGCATTCCAATCCCCCATCACTATCCAATGTGTCCCTGCAGGGACACACGCGATTATATCTTCTAACTCATCGTACATCCTATCGACTTCTTCCTCCTTGTGGTTGCTCGGTGGCATGTATACCTGAACAATGACCAAGTTCGTCCGCTCTCCTTTAATCTCTTACTTTCTCTATGTTGACTACGCTTCTTCCTTCCCCTTTATTTAATATTACCGCAACCCCTCGCTGGCTCTCGTCCCCACCGCTGTATATCACTCTATAATTGTCACTTCAGTAATCCCCGTTATCCTTCCATCTCGCCTTGCATATACCTAAAACATCTATATTATCATTACTTTTTATATATCTCGCTAAATATCCTTCATTTTACCTGTTTTGAGCATTGTCCTAACATTACATGTTCCTTTTCTATCTACTTTCGTCTTCGTCTGCATTTTCTGTCCTGATGCTGTTATATTTTCCCTGCAAGGGTTTCGTGGGATGACGACTGCGGAAACCTTGCCTCCCCCGCTGCTGAGCAGGACACACGGCATCTTGGGCCGAGTCCCGCAGTTGCCAAGACTCAATTTCACTATGTTGTCCATCATTATTTTCTTGGGAATAATAATTGAGGTGGTTTCCCGTTGCCTTCCTCAATAGTGTTTTTAACGTGACACCGTCTCTTAATGGCCGCCCCACTGGGGTCAGACGCCTGCGTAGCCACCTCACTGAGGAACAGACTCTTTGTGGACACTGTCAATAACACTATAGAAAATATTTTGAAAATAAATTATGCTGACCAATAAATATAAGGTAATTTTTTGCCATACCCTTTATTTTTATTATGTAGCTAAAAATATTACATATTTGATAAAATACATGCATAAATATTTAATTAATGAAAAATCTTAAAATATACGAAATGCTTGGAGCTACTATTGTACGAGTATATCCCTTCTTTATCGGAGGTAGCGCTGATTAGTTTGTCTTTCTCTTCAGTTGTAGCAGTTCTTCAAAGTAATCTTTTCACTGATTTAGTTAATGTATTTCTTCTGAACTCCATTTTCTCCTCAGCAAATCAATTTTGAACATTGTGGAAGGCGTTAGGCATTCGACGAAAACATCTTAGATAAATTTTGTCGATTATTTCTAGTCAAAAAAGTTGAGTGCCAAAGTGATCATGAGGAGCGATTATTGGATTAATAAAAGGAATAAATGAAAAGTAAGGAGTTAAATTAAGTAATTTTAAGCAAGGAAAGAAAAGATTTTTAAAGAATATTATTTGGAGCATATCGTTAAAATTGTCCTGTGTGCAGTTATCTAAAAGAGTAAATGCACCCAGATCAGAGGATTTTGAGGCATGACTACGGAAAGGTCTTGAAAAAATAAGCTGCAAAGTCGAAAAAGATGCTAAATATTGAATATGACCAGGAAAGATGGATGGTTGCTGGGGGAAACGTGAAGAAGGCGAAATAAGTGGCTGGGTCAGATTCAAGGGAGGGAATGGGGCGCTTAGATGAGATAAGGAAATGGTGGCCATTTGGTTGAGAAGGGTAGATACGGAATCGACAACTACAACTGCACCACGGAGATGAGATAATATATAAGTCCGAATAAGAAATTAAAGGAGGTCGTTGGTCAATTATCATTGTGTCACGTTCATTCAAGATGATGTGACGAACCTACTGAACGAAGCCGTAAGAGCGACTTTTGCTAGCCCACTCATGGGAGTGCGTGGATACAAGCTCGATCGCAATAAAGAAATGAGTCTCCCTAGTCATAAAAATAATTTACTTCATCTAAATACATGTCGGCGTAAGCTGGTCAAAGACAGGCATTATTAATAACGATTTCAATAACTAAGAAAAAGCGGAGATGGCCACTCGCTCAAAACATCTTATTTTAAACTACGAGGGCTGTCCAGATGGTCACTTCCGTTATGCCGTAAAGAATACACTGGAACAGATAGAGATAATTTTCATCTCAAACTACGTATCACTAACATCTTTGTTTATATTCACCAAACATTAAAACATTTGCCAATCCTCTAGACCATTATTGACATTCCTTCGGCATAAAATTCTGTACCGCCTGAGATCGCATCCAACCGATGTCGTTGGCATCTTGGAGTTCCTCGTCGAGACGAGCACAAAACATGGGCAGCGGGGTCTTAACTTTCAGTCGTATTATGGAAATACAACATTGCTCATTGTCCAGCACGGACGGGGGCGGCCACTTCTGTCGTCATCATCATCATGGACATTTGTCCGTTCACTCTCACACGAACGACGCAACTCTTGTCACTCATCACATTTGGTCCGCAGAGAGTACGATTTTCCCGTTGATGTCTACGTCAAGCTTTGAAGTTTTTTTATCAGTAAAAACTTTATCACTCAACGGATTTTAAATTTGGCGGGATTTCCAATTCTATTCTTCATTTTGGCTCACTATTGTATAAACAAACGACATCCGGAGCGAAGTCCCAACCAGTGCAGCTCGAGGCGTACTGCCTCCCTAGTGTGTGTGTGTGTCAGTGCAGCGGCCATTCGACTCCCTTCACTACAGAGAAAGGGGAAAACACATAGGCTACTTCCTGGACAGCCCTCGTACATAGGAAGTATGAATTAAATATTAATCGTTAAACATTTACTATTACCATAGAACCGTTTCCAATAAAAAAATCAGACAAACACAGTTCATACTTATACCGGTATATTAAATATCAATATAAATTTATATGTAAATTTATAATTACTTAATTAATTATGCTATTAGGACACCGGATAAGGAATCTTAAATAAGTATCAATGTAAACGGACTGAAATATTCCGCTCACACACACACACATGCGGACCGTGGGGCGAAAATTATAATGTACTGCCTACCCATGCATTCTTGTGTTTTGCGTTTTGACACCGATTCATGGAAGAAATCGTCATTTTCTGATCCGTCAGAATGAGGAATACTTTACAAATGGAATGACTGAGTACTTCAAGCGTCCCTCTTGGATGTCTATTTATATTATAACACGTGAGAATGAAATTAACCATCACCAAGTGTAAAAAAAGGTATAAAATAAAGAGTCCATTTCTCCGGGCGCCTTGTCTTCGCCACCGCCACAACGGGGGTCGATATGATTATTTCTTGTCTCGTAATTAAGTCTAGTGAAGAGTCCCTCCGCCCGGAGGGTGACATGACTGCGTCGCTCTCGGCCGCGTGTCACCTTCAGCCGATTAATCGCTAACGTGGGCCGCGCCAATTTGGAGAGAGTGGAATATTAAACAGAAGGAGGACAACGGCTGCCTAGTGGCACATTTCATGAGTGCATTTCTGAGTTCTAACGATCACTTAAGCTTTAATATAGGCTATCGGTGACCGACGCTTCCTCGCCGAGTACACTTCCACGGGCGAAATAGCAGGTTTTGAAGTTCGGTGACGTCACAGCGGACTCGAATCAATCCATCCCTCCACTCTCACCCCCCCACTCCCCAAACCGCTCCACTCCCCCCCTCCCCATACGGTAACCAACCCCTTCCACCTTCCATCCCCCCGCACACCCCCTCCCTCCCTCTTTTCCGCAATACGTCACGTTTCCCTCCGTTCCTTATCTGATCCGGGTTACTTGGGAATTATTTGTTTTTGGCTCGATTCTCTATTTTTTCGTGCAAACGCAGCGAAAATAATTTCTTGCGTCGGATCAAATCGATAAAATGGTGATTTAAGGTTTTCCTTACATTGGAGTGGTTGTGGCTATTTTTGAGGTTAAGTGGCAAAGATATTAATTTTTTAGCGATTGGTGATATTTTTTGTGATCTGCGATGGCCCGAGAAGTGCAATAAGCCCTCTATTGAAAATATGATGAAACATTTCCATCGGCTGAGAAAGGTAATTGGAAGAAAATGGAAATTTCTGAGAAGAAAATTAATGAAAATGAGTCATTAAAAAACTGCAAGCATCTCATACGAACAAAGGTCGAGGAAAAATGTGTTCCTCCATCAAATTTCATTCGTGCAAGAGTCAGTACCAACGAAAAGTGAAGTTTTATTGAATTTTAACACATTCAGTGGTATATCGGTTTTCAAGGATGAAGTTCCAATAATATCGCATTGCAATGGGTATTTACGTACCAAAAGTGTGATATTCTAAGGCAAATGTAGTTTAATAACGCAGAGAGAGAAAGAGAGAAAATGGGAGTTTTCTTCTTGTATAAATTCAGCTAGAGCAGGACTGTTCCTTGGTCCCTTAGGATCGCTTCAGTCACCCATCCAGAATCATATCCTGTTCCGGCATTTCCGACCGCGGTTTCCGTGGCCATGACTTTGAGGCTGCCTCTTTAAGTGTCTCCTACCTCCTCCGAGCCAACTCACTTCAACGAAACGTAACCCATGCAAGCCAATTCGTCGAACTTTCGCCCCGGGACTATCCCGACTTTGATGAATCCGAAACGATCTTAAACTTCTTTCCTGATCATATTTGTTCAATTTATAAGCTTGGAAGAGTCAAAAGATTCAAAAGAGGAGCAATTACACCTTTAGAATAATTCCCTCCTTAAATTTGCGTCAAGATTTTGACAGAAAGAAATCCAAGTAGGAAAGAGCAGACTTCATAGTTCAAAGGACTTACTCTGTAATTTTGTGGAAATTGTCGACCCTGTCAATGTAATTAGAGATCCTAATAACATCTCCAATGTCAGATGCTAAACCACACGCTTTATATCTTTGTAATAAGTTTAGTCTAGCCCTGAGTCTTCGCATATTTAAAGGTTTTTGAGGCAACTTTTTACTGATGCGCTGAGTGAAAATGTTTCTCGTGACCTACATAATGTAGCACTAATTTCTTAAACAGTGATCTCTACGATGCCTGCGATAGAATGAGATTTCCTGCAAGGGTTTTGCTAAATAATGAAAAAGATCCTATTCTCTCCCCATTGAGTATCCACGAGGAAAGGTACCATAGAATTTGCCTTCAACTTGAATACTAACATCCTTTAATCTACAGCTCTTTAGTCACTCAAAGGCTTCCTCCGCCGCTTCACACAAATCACAGATCCCCGAGGATGCTCATACTGATGCTTCTCAACTGATGTACTCTCACTCGACACCAATACTCCCAAATACAATTTATATCTTTCATCCCCGTCTTTTATAGCTCCTTTAATTATTCAAAATATAATATTACTCTACATCTCTCATTTTTTAAGTTTAAGATAATGGTAAATTATTCATCGTTGATTCGATTCCACACCATTTTATCAGTAAATTGCTAAATTATTTCTAATATATTCAACAGATTCAGGTGAGATGTAGTGGAAGTTCTTTATTATGGGAAAAACAAATTCTCAATTTTCCAAAGATTTATTTGTTACGTACAACGCGTTTCGGTTCATCGAACCATCTTCAGGTACAAGACAAGATTCAACTTGTGATACTTCATATTGGCCGGCCCCGGTGGCGGCGGGGTAACGTCCTCGTCTACCAACTGAGAGGTCTCGGGTTCGATTCCCGTCTGGGTGGATTTTTCTCCATCCAGGGCTTGGCTCTATGTAATTGTCTTCAATGTAATGTATGTAATGTAAGGGTTAGGTGGAAGAAGGGACTATTTAGTCTCAACCTCGCCCAATTAAGTCGATAATAAATAAATATTTGTACCAGTTTGAGGAAGAGGGAGGTAGGATAAAAGAGTGAGGAGTAAAGTAGGTAGTTACAGAGAGGGGAAATATACGGAAAACCAAAAGAAACAGAGAAACTAAAGCAATGGAGAAGTAAAAAGAGGGTGGGGGAAGATAAATTATTTCTATATGTTATAAGATATTCTGGGTAACTCACCAGATAAGTGTATATTCGTACACTTTCTAAGTCACTTTTACCGGAAGCTGTTTTAAAAGATTTTCTACATCTATCTAAATACCCCAAGCTGCCGCTGGGGCGTGTGGCGGGGAGTGTTAGGTTACCACCCGTAAAATTGAATAAAACTACGAAAAAACAAATCTTTTTAGCTGTTCACAAATATTAGTTTGATCATGCACTCGAAAAATGTAGCTCACACGAAAGAACGTGCTACTCATGCAATAATATTCCATAACAAGGTACGTATATTCAAATAATGTTGGAGAACTTAAAAAAAAGATTGGTTTATCGAATAAAAAACAATATGCAGAAAGAAATATGCAAGATATCGACAAATATATACGCTACCAATTATAATTATCTCCTAAGCGACTGTTGCCATAACTTCTTTTCGTTCGAGGGTAAAATGCCATTTTCAATCTATCCGTTGTACAATCAATCTCCCTGATTTTAGGTACGTGACCTGATCTACTATAATAAGTCGTAGCCCGAAATATTTCTTGAACATCCTCAGATAATTAAACTGTCTCAAGTTTACGCATTAAATTTTAATTTAAAAGATGTATTCATGTTACACGCTTTGGAAATATATGTGGAATTTATTGAATTCAGGCCGTTAAGAGCATTTTAGATTAATGGTTTAATCCAGATTCATTACGCAAGGTATTCTCAACAGTTTTTACTATTACAGAATTGAAAAACGAGGAAATTGTCATACGCCTAATGGCTGTCTTTCAGAAATGACAAATATGTTGAATCATTAGGATGCCAAACAAAACTATTGCAGGTTAATATTGAATATATGCAGATTTATTTCAACTAAGCGATAATAAATGACTGGGGATAGTATTACGTGTATGTAGTTATTAATAATTTCCATGCTCTGTCAGACGTACTATATATTTCAACGATTAATTTAATGTAATTAGGCGCATGCATTTTCCCCATTATTTACAAAGGTCTTTCATCAAGCATAAAGCATGGAATTCATAGCTGGATCCATAATAATGCTTTTTAGTTGATCAGGGATATGTACCATTAGAGCTGATCGACATTTTTGCATACAAATTATTTTCTATGCCCAGTGTAAATTATAGTCAATTGTCACCAATAATACGATTTCTTATTCGAGATTCTCGCCATTATTAAGTTTTGGTCAGAGACGGGCTCTCGTGCGTCGGAATGGAAGGAGAAATTGAGTTGGAAAAAGAATTCGGACAGAGAATCGGGGCCATGGATCCTAATTAAACATATGAGTATGCCATCAATGTAGCGGACACAAATTTATGGTTTCAGTGCCTAGTATGAGAGAGAGAGTGAGAGGGAAAGATCCTCTTCGAGACGACCCATAAACAAGTGAACGCACAAAAATGTCATTCTTGAGCCCATTGCGGCATATTTTATTTGGTGTAATGATTTGTCTCTGAAGGAAAGGGCGTTGCTTTCGAGCACGAATTAGATGAGGAGGAAATCGGTGGAAGTGGCGTGGGTTGACGAAGGTGGTAATGTGTGTAGCATGGAAGCGTACAAGGAGGCTACATCTAACGTATCCCTTACTGTTACATTGCCTTAGAGAGTGGAGAGTCAGTTGGAGACAGCGGAGTCTATCTACAAAGTGGAACACATGCGTCGCAGATTAAGTAAGCGCGGATGCACGGGGGTTTGAGATAGAGTAAGCAGATGCCCGGTCTGGGGTTTATTTAATGTTTGAAACGATTGGTCGGCCTGGGTTGGTTGGTTTGCGTATCTTAGAAATAAAAGAGAGGTGGCAAGGGCGTATGTGCGCCAACAACAAGAGGGGGTATCTAAGAAATCAATAGGCACGCGCTGTCGAAAATAGACAAATCCATTTAATTAATTGAATTCCCACCAAACACTCCAAGTCTGGCGTCCTGATGCCCCCTGCTGTTCGCCCTCGCACCAGGTGAGTTATACAGTAAAACTCCAATTATCCGAACTCCAAATATCCGAATCGCCGATTATCCGAATCGCTTTAGGCACCGTCTCATGTTGTAGTTCTAGAAACCGAATAGGCCAGGAGGGTTGTTGTTGAAAATGTGGGTTTTTTATCCACCGCCAATTTGTTGTTTTCTTTGAGAGTGTGTTTCACCATGGCTTCGAAGAGAAAATGTGTTGTTGTCTTTAGCGGACAAACTCAAAATCATAGAGCGATCGGATAACGAGGGAGTAACGGGCAAAAAGCAGTGCGGTGTTGGACAATCAACGATTTCGGACATTAAAAAGGGCAAACCTACAACTGTGAATTTTGAGCCAGTCCTTGAAAATGAAGATGGAAGTTCTTCGAGGAAATCCAAGAAAACGGCAACAAACAAAGTTTTAGAAGGCGCCGTTTTCAAGTGGCTCTTGCAGCAACGTTCTGTGGGAAACCCTATTTCAGGTCCGATTCTTTGCGAAAAAGCTCAGATCTTGGGTCAGAAGCTTGACTGTTCATCTTTTAATACAAGTAACGGCTAGATAATGGATTTCAAGGCTAGACACGGGGTTCGTGAATTAGATCTGAGTGGAGAGATATTATCAGCAGACTCTACAGCAGCAGAAAATTTATTTCAAAATTTTTAAGTTGTGGCAGACTCGTATGAGTGTTACCTCTTTTAAATCAGTTAGTACATAGTTTTTCCTCATTTTTCTTGTAGTTTTCTTTGGATAGACCCTTCCTCCAGACAAAACTCCAATATTTTGAATTTTCGATCATCCGAACCGGGTTCGGTCCCGATTGATTCGGATAATTGGAGTTCTACTGTAGCTCAATTTATATAGTCTATGGTATTTGTGATTTGTCCGTCCGGAATATGTAGAATACTAACCGGTAATAAGTGTTTGAATTGCATTTGTACCTTTCAATCTATTTTCTTGTCCTCTTCGTGTAGGCATAGGGATAGCTGCTAACCATGTAATACTCGTAATATATGTAGACATGTTGCATGGTTGGTGTTCGGTCGCCGCCTCTCCACGCGGTTTTTTGTGGTGGATCGCGGGGTGCCAGGTGGTTGTTTGAATTAAATGAGTGAATGGAAAGAGTTTTTAACAAGTACTTAGTTTGAGTAAATGGCCTAAAACCGTCAAAACATTACAAAAAAGTGTCCAAAGCTTTCCAATGATTTAACGTATTTTTACCAAAGCACTTCTTTCACGTCTCATACTTACTCGTTTACTCATCTCTAAACACTTTTAGTTCAGATAGCTTCTGAGTGATTGGTCCATGTCCCAATGAACGACAGTTGCCGCCCTTGAATTTTGAGCAAGGAATACAGATAACCTATCCTTCAGTCGAAGTGAGGAATTGAGATAAAAGCGGAAAAGAGAAGGCCGGACGCCGGTTGGAAGAATCTGCTTATCCAGCAGTGCGTGAGGATCCCAAGTTTCTGTCTGCGTGGGGTGCAAGCGTGGAATTTCCTGTCGCCCCGGGGAAACTAGGCCCGCCCTCTGTCAGAAAATGAAAGGAACACGGAGGGGGGTGTGAAGCCGGAGGGTGGTGAGGAATGGGAAGGGTAGGGGGTGAGGAAAGAGACAGGGGATGAAGGAGGAAGCGAAGAAGGAGGAGGCGAAAAGAGGGAGGGAGGGGACAGTAAGGGATTAATGGGGGGAGAGAGAGAAAGGAGGACGAGGGAGAGAGTGCTAGAGCAAGAGAGAAAGTGTGGCGGCTGAATGAAGGAAAAAAGAACACTAGGAAATAAGAAGAGAGAGGGATGAATGAATTTAGGGAGCTAGAGGGAAGAAATGGAGAAAGAGGGGGTGGACCGATTGGAGAAGATAGAATTAGACGAAAAGAACAAGAGAAAGAGGGGAGTGATTTGAGTGAAGATAGATAGTCGTCTTTATTTTCGGGCTAGGTTGAGACCATGGCGTCTCTTCTACCACCTAACCACTCGGCACACAATTACACGAATAAACCTGCAGATAAATTTCACAAATTATGAATGAATAAATTAATACATACGTAATCTTGGGACTAACATAGAGCAACTCAATACATTAGTTGCCTAGTTCAATTACTAACTATAGAACAATGTATACAACATACGCACATACAATACATACACATGCTATAAATGCACGTAAATGCAAACAATATTTGTAAAACAATATTGCTGGTCATTCTTATAGGGGATATGGGAAAGAGAGAAGCCATTAAAGGAGGCGGAAGAAGGGACGGTGGGGAAAGTAAAGCAGAATGTCGTCGGGGAGTGGTGGGCCTTCCTCTCGATCGAAAACACTGCTATGGAATCCATACACCGTCGGTGTGTTTGAAAAGAAATAAACGGAGGGAAAGGAAAAATAAAGAAGAATATAACAAAGGGAGGCTTTGGGGGGGGGGGGAGAAGAGATCTCACTCGAGAGACGTCCCGCGGAAATGAAGGCGAGGGAGGGAGTCAGACAAGCCCTCCGAAAAAAAACGGAAGTAGGATTGGGTGGAAAGGGAGTAGGAGGCAACAGGGTGGGCGCGGAAGGGGCGCTCGGAAGGGGGAATGAATTATGAGGGCCTCTCTTCCTCCAGCGATTGAATGCGAGGATGCCATATTGGTTTGAATCATTGGATCTTCCTTTCCCGATGTCCCTCTCCCCCACGCCCCCAATGGCCTCCTGCTCCTTAATGACGGAAAAAAGGGCGTAGCACGAAGAAACAGAGTGTCAATAATGTTATGAATGCATAGAATTCTTGTACGCATTTGAGATAAGTTTGTGGCATACGAAATGATCGATGAGCTTTGATGCGATTTATGAGAAAAATTTGTCAGGGCAGAAATAAAGTATTTAAATCTATTCGATTTGGAAGGAAGGACGCTTACTCACAGTTAGTCTTTCTGAATGCATCATGCGTCCAATCTCGGCTTCCTAGAGTATACCTTCCTCGTATTTTTCATCGAAAACTTTGAAATAATGAGTAAAGCCGGATGTCATATTTGAAGTGATCACCTTTACTTTAGAGATTTGAGCGTTTTAATCCAGTATTTATTACAATGTACCAGCCTTAATTGAAAATGATGGAGTAGTTGTTTCTTAGCAATTTAGTCTTCCTGGCATTTCTTTTGAGCAGATGTGCTTCTTCAGGACAAAAGTATTTGCGTAATCAAGAGTCTCCGAATGAGGGTTTCAGTGGTGCTGAAACATCCGACCACCGAACAAAGACTTATTACCCGATATGATTGTGCGAGCAAAGTAGAAGGAGTTTCCCTGCCAGGGGGGCACTCCCTTGGAATAATTTGAGGACAGCTAAGAAGTAACTTAAGTTAATTCTGCAGAGGCAGTATCTGATATCCACTCGAATATGATTACTTCAGTGTACATGGTTTGCATAAAAAGTCTCAGGAAAAGTTTCGGTAAAATAGATGTACCTGTATTTCATATATGTAATACGGGTGGCGGTAACCCAGGGGTAGAGCGTTGGAATGCTGACCGGAGGACCCGGATTCGATTCCCGAGCAAGCCTCTCTGAGCATCCTCAGCTCCACTCAAGCTATGTGATTTATCCAGTACCAGATCTTCCTGGGAAACCATAAACGGAACCGGGATAGGACCTGGCCTCCCTACCCTGATGTGTGAATTTCACACTCCGTCGGGCTTAGTAGTGGGTGAACTCTGCCCTCACCTACCAAACCGACATTCGGGTTGATTACTGTGTTTATAGTAATTTCTACAATGCCTCAAAATTCTTCAAAGTCTATCCTTTTGAGCGTCAACACATCACACTGTTGCCAGAGCGGCTTTTCCACGACTCGAAGGCTCCCTGGTATGCGGAAGGTCCCAAAGGGTACGCACGCAACATTCTTTGACCGCACTTAGGATCCCATGGTAGTGTCCTTTGAGGAATGGAGGGTTTTTCTTTTGGGAATAGAATATAGTCTGCTGGTATCAAGTCGGGATTTTAAGGGGGTTGGGGAATCGTTGCGATGTCGTTGCAGAAGGTCTTCGCAAGCAGACACTCGACTCTGCTCTTTTGGTCGAGGCTATGAAAATCTAACGGTTAATTAGTAGTTGTAGGAGTGCTTACAGGAAGTAATTGACGGCTAAGATCATTTGCCCAATTAAAATAGGTGAATGATTCAGTGGATACTGCATTTTTGTGGAATTGGGGAACGATAAAGAAGGAGACAATTATTTCTTCGGGTACTCCGAAATGAAGACTGCAAGAGATGCACAGTCCTTCCAACTTCCGACCAACGAGAGGCGGGCGACCTTCATTTGGATCGTTCTCCACATCTACACGTGAGTATGGATAGGGATTATTTTAAAGACTCTGCAACCTTCTGCATTCGAAACAGGACCCACGGGGTGAGAGTCCACTAATTTATCTACTATACTAACACGATCTCCTACGATTTAGTTTCACGGCCATATTTTCCTTACAAATCTAAATATACGTGAGAAATAATATTTTAAAATGTGAATCAATTATATTTCATCTTCATGAAGCATATGCATACAATTTTGTCGATGAAAAAATTAATTAATTATTTACAATAATACGTGCCATTTATCCATTATTTTGATTTTCCTGTTGACCACCTTACCTCGAATGGCGTGTTTCATTAAAGGTTGATACCGGGGCAGGGGCTTTTATCATCTTGTCACAATAAAAAATATTCTTCCATTCATCTCCCACACCAACCTCGTGCATGTCCTAGTATAGGTTTTTATCTCATTCATTATACTTGCGAAATGTTTCCCTTTTTCAATGCGACTCCAAAAAAATTTCAACTTTGCAATCCTAGAGGAAATTAATTATAAATTAGAATCGGTCGAACGTTAAAAAATTACATGGTGACCATAGTTTTGCAACTGTTGCGCAGCTTGTATATTACCGAAAGTCGCAATGATCTTCAATAAGTGTATTTTTAAGGCTACTGAACGTTGACAAAAGACGATAAACTTATATTCACTCTCTTTAGTACGAGTCTAAAGCACTCAGCGGCACTCCGTCGTTTCTTTGGCGCGCGGTCGTAAAACGGCAAGCCAACGATACCTCAGGGCTCAAGTTTTGATATTCTAAGCGGCAGCGTGGAAAAAAATCTGCGCCGTCTCTCCTTCTGCTACATGAAATTGGTTATCTTTGAGGGAGCTCTCGGAAAAGGTGAACTTGAGTCAGGGTGCGGAATACTAAACTGAGTGTTTCTTTACATACTTCACGAGGGCTTGACATCTGAGAGTCACGAAAATCCATGAGTGCATTTTTTGTGTCAAGTTACAATTCAACTCAAACAGAAAAGGGAAAAATGTAGAGATACAATAAGTTCATGATTACAATCGATCGTTAATTGGTTTTTCCACTGACTGTCATGATTAACGTAGAAGTGTATATAGATGTGAAAGTTGTTTCATTTCGTTAGCTAATTTACCGGTTAGGGTAGGTTATGGATGGTCGAAACTACTGAATAAATATCTCATAAAAACACAATAGAATCCCAAAAGCATCCTAATCTACATCAGGTCCCTCTTCATCTCTGTGTACTTCCTCCCTTCATTCCGTCCAACATCCCTATCCTTTGCCTGCCCTTTCCTCGCTTGCCCAACATTCTCCCCTCTATTACCTTCTTCAACATTCCACTACCGCTCAATACACCTTTCATACATTTTTCCTGCCTCCATACGAGTTCTGTCATCAAACTTCTCTCCTCACCCACCATCTCCAGTACTTCCTAATTCGTTTTCCTTTCGGTCCATTTCACCTTCTCCATTCTTATCTACACTCACATTTCAAAAGCCTCCAATCTACGTCTATCCTCCTAATTCAATGACCACGTTTCCGCATCCTAAATAACTGCGATCCATATCAAAGTTTTTATGAGTCTTTTATTAACCTCCCTACTCAATGTCCCCATCATCAACTCCCTCCTCCTTGTGAACGCCTTTTTGCCTTGCGTAATTCTTCTCCTTACACCCCTTCTACTTTGACCATTTTGGCTCAGAATACTTCCGAGTTACGTAAACTGTTCCACCTGCTCTAGTTTTTGCCGTTTCATTTTATCGTTAACGTTAGCCTTTC
Organism: Hetaerina titia; assembly: GCA_037158775.1. Lineage (NCBI taxonomy): Eukaryota > Metazoa > Arthropoda > Insecta > Odonata > Calopterygidae > Hetaerina > Hetaerina titia. The sequence continues at coordinate 3,212,351 of CM073770.1, read as the reverse complement.
TCTTTCTGGAAAATCAACTTCTATATTAAATGTCCTAACCCGTCATCCCTACATTATCTTCTTGAAACGGACGCTACACTTTATAACAACTAAATTGTGGTCAGAGTCCGCATCCACTCCTGGGAAGCTGTGTGAAGTTATCACAATGTTCCTAAACCCTCGCCTAACCAAAATATTTTCTGATACTTTTCTGAGTCACCTGGAATTTTCCATGTATACCTACGCTTTTGTAGTTTCTAAACAATGTGGTTGGTGATGACTAACCCGTCTTCTACAGAACACAATTGCTTTCTCCCCGCCGCCATTCCTGCCGTAGCCGTAGCCCCCCACCTCATCACCATATCTTCCCTCGCCTACCGACACATTCCAATCCCCCATCACTATCAAATGTTTAATTGCAGGAATATACGCGACTATATCCTCTGACTCATCGTATATCCTATCGAATTCCTCCTCTTTATGATTGATTGGTGGCATGTATACCTGCGAATTTGCTGTAATATCCTTTAATTTTATAACATAATTACATTTCAAAATACCTTGATTTCCTCGCTACACAAAAATGTGGAGTATTTTTATTTTGAATAAAATATTCCTTTTACACTGGAATGAGATTCTCTTAAAATATTTGTTACGGATACGTTTTTATGTTAATGCTTTCTTACTTTATTGAAGCAGAACAGTTGTTTAAAAGGATGATGAGAAAAACAACATTTTATATTTTGTAACGGACATTATTTCTCAAAACTAATATAAATGACTAACAAAAGAAAAGTATAAATATTTTAAGAAATACATTCACAAGAAATGAAGCAATTATTTGAAATTTTACCCGACAATTCATTGGCGCTAGCAAATATATGCTTCTCGTCACCCTAAGAATGTCAGTTACACTTTAATTATTTGCTGGTTTCAAGGAATCTATGTGAAAAATATTAATGAATATAGTATGCTTATTTATTGTGTTTAAAAACCTGGAAAATCAATTATCATGTTACAATAAGCGACAGTGAAAGAGTGACCGCAGGGGTACCTCAGTGAAGTGTAATCGGGCCGTTGCTTTTCTTGATTTTTAATGACGATTTGAACGGCTAAGTGAAAATTAATATCAGGATGTTCGTGGATGACACAGTAATTTTTCAAAAGATATCTGAGGATGGGGATCGTTTAATTCCAGCACATGATTTAGATTGCACTAGTGAATAGTGTTCAAAATGGGGATTGTCATTAAATCTTAATAAACGTTCGGGGGTAAATTTCTTTAAAAGATCCACGGGACTTATTTACAAATCAGCTGGAGTTGACCTAGAATTTGTTGATTCGGTAAAATACCTAGGTTTTTCGTTCACTAACGACTTAACTTGAGGGACCTCTGGGCAGTCTGTGGACAAGCATCCAAAAAATTAGGATTTATTAGACGCATTGTCGGCAGAAGTGACTCCAAGGTCAAGGAACGTTGTTATCACGCTCTTGTAAGGCCCCATTTAGAATATGCATGTAGCGTATGGGATCCGTGTGAAAAAGGCCTCATTCGGAAAATTGAGAATGTCCAACGCCGGGCAGCTCGTTTCGTGGAAAACTGTTACGATAAAACGAAAAGCGTCACTGAAATGCTTATGGAGTTGGGATGGGAATCATTGGAAGAAAGACGACTCAATGCTAGGTTAAACTTACTAAATAAATTCAGATCCGCATGTTTCAGCACCGAGGTCTCGAAAATTATTCGCGCTCCAACATACGTTGGTCGCTTGGATCATGTGTACAAAATTCGTGAAATAGATGCCAGAACTAGCAGACTCAAGGATTCCTTCTTCCCACGGACAATACGGGATAACAACTGCATGGGTCACACTCGTAGGTAGCAAAAATTCCACTTGCCACCCTCGGCGTCTGGGGTATAATTAGTTCTGCTCAATCGAATGTACTTTCACTTACCTCGTGTGTGTTCCTGTCAAAACCCTTTCTTCTTGCATGACCGCATTAGAATGCTATTAAATAATGCAGAGCTTTTTACATTATTTTTTGCTCTTCCTTTTCTGTTTTTAAGCTTCTCCTTCCATCCCCCGTCTCTCTCCGTAGGGAACTCTCCCGTTACCCACAGCGTTGGGTCACATTCCCTACGTGTGTCATTGGGGAGGAGATTGCTGCATGTTGCATTTCCATGTGGCAACGGAATTTCGCCTTGCTAGTTACTAAATTCTAGCTTGTACGATATTGGATAAATTTCTTACTACATCCTAAGGAGTAATTATTTGTTAGATGATAGAAAATGTAATTGCATGCGTGTAGAATGAATGGAGAGAGTTATGAATTTGTATGCGTGTAAAATGAAAAGCTTTTTGAAAGAATGTATGTGTCACTTTGTGTATGGGTTTGCATGTATGTATTGTTTTGAATGTAGTTTTGTTTCCTTTTTTTGGGTGGTGACCTTACACTTCCTGCGACAAACCCTTGCGACGGCTTGAGGGGTATTATGTAGATGAGGTGTAGAAAGTAGAAAAGAGTAGAAAGCGTTTCAACATTCATGTCCTGCAGTAACTTGAGTAAGCAAGAGTATACTTTTACCATAAAATTCTCAATATTTATTCTACAAAATCCACATATGAAACTAAAGAGAAATTAGGTCCGTTTCTAAGTAAACAAAACCGAATGGACTATCTTTGGTTGTGCGTGAGTCGTATTACCCTTTTATTTTTTTTAATTATAAAAGATAACATTGACAAGCTATTAACACCTAAGGAAGAAAGAGTTCTGAGCATCTCACTGATGCTTGAAGCTAATAAAATATGTGTTTAAGGAAAAGACGAAAACACGCCAGAATGAATAAGTACAAGAAGGGTCAAAGCGAACGACGCGTTTTGAGTTGCACAGAGCATATTGGTAAAATAAAGACAGATATCACGAGGAGATGTGAAAGACCAAAGTTTCGAAGAAATTCCATCAAAGACATTAAAGAGAAATATTGAAAAAAGCATTATTCTAACGCATAATATATCGGGCATTTTATTTGCGGATTCATATTTATGATTCTACCTATAATCACCGTATTGTCGACCAAATATTCGAATGTACATTCATGCAAAAACCCTTTCACCCTTTCACACACATGCAAACACAAACTACCAACTAACATACACATGCATTTACAATTATTCCTGATGTCTTTGCAACGTTTAGTTTTGTTCCGACTTGTAAATCAAATATTTTAATATTTCTACAGTGCCTACGGTTTCTTCCTATTATGATTTCTGATTGTTCTGGGAAAGAATGAATATTTGTATCTATCTGTATTGGCTTACTGTATTCCCTTATTTTATATTTGTGATCTGATCAACCTAAGTAGCGTGGGGCCGTAATAATTCCTTTGGTGTCATTGTTAAGCTTATTTGTTCAGAACCGTTCTGAAAATCTAAGTCCGCCTGTTCTCTTCGTATATCAAGTAGCTCCCAGCCTAAATCCCCTAAGAGGTCTGTCACACTTGTGTTCTTACTATAACAATTTTTAACGAATCTGACGGATTTTCTCCGGACTTTATCAAATTCTTTCTGCTAGATTTTCTCCCAAGGATCCCAAATACTAGCGGCATATTCCAAAGGGTGTCTAACTAGAGCAAAATAACACACTTCTATAACTTTCTCATTACATTAATATTGATAGGAAATAATTCAGAAATTGAGAGAATACATGGTTTGTATAAAAGCTATCGGGAATATTTTCGGAAAAATAGATTAATTTTAATATTGCTACAATTCCTCAAAATTCTTCAAAGTACATCCCTTGAGAACGTCGTTACACTTTTGCCCTTGCGGTCTTTTCACCACTCGAAGGGTCTCTGGCAGACGGATTCCGAATGGTCCTTAAGGGTAGACGTGCTACCTTCTTTGACGGCTGGGGAATCGTAACGATCCCGTTGCAGAACGTCTTCGTAAGCAGACACTCGACTTTGCTCTCTTGATCGTCCGTCAAGACGTAGTGGACGAGTCTACGCAGACCTTCCCCATCGCCAAACTTTCAGTGATACGATCATGTGTTTCACTGATACGCTCTTATCAATGCCAATACATTCATGCATGCACTTAACCGGCGGTCTGAATTCAGCACTTCACGCACAGGTCAGGACAAAATTTTTACCGATACTTTTTATACAAACTTTGCATAAGAAATGATACGCTGCTCTAATATAAGAATGTGCCCATTCGCTGTGTTTTGAGCAGACTTGCTGACAGATGGCATCCCTGGAAGATTCACCAGATTCTGAAAATTCTTAATATGCCGCCATCGCACTGTAGAAAACTATGAGATGTCTACGCCCTCAGAGAGACTCGAATATTTCAATCTGCTCCGTCCCCGAGAAAGAAATGGAAGACTGCAGAACTAGAATGTGACTCACATATTGACATATAATATTACACGGGCACACTTGAGATAGGCAGGCATCCCCACGGTGGTAAACCCCCCGGTTAATCCGTAGGCACACTCTGAAGAGTACCATTCAAGGTATTGGAAGTTCGGGAGTAAGTAAGAAGGGGTATCGACGGAGGATGAGTCCTCCTCATAACAAGTCCTCCCACAGGAATGGGGAGGGTGCGATAGGCGAAGATGAGAAAGACATAAAGGGGGAGAGAGAATGTACGTATGCGGCCTTGATGTGGTGCAGGTCGCCCCTCGAAATACCTCATCGAGAACTCGAGTTCTTTGGGGAGGAGAACAAGAGAAAGGGGGTTGAAGGGGGGGGGGAATCGAGGACTCTCCCACGAAACCTCTCCAGCGCCCACAGCACACCCCAAATTCCCACCCTCTCACCCTTCCCCGACTTTCGTTCGCCCATCCACCCCCCCACCCAGGCCGACACTTCCGATCGGAACCGTCAATCCCCCGGGGGGAACTAACCCCCAGTCGGGGGAGCCGACTTGGGCGCCGTGTCCATCACGACCAATGGAAATGACGAGATCCACCCACATCGCAGTTCCTTTTTTTTATAAACGTCGCCTGCGCAAACTCCTTCCGCGCAAACGTCCTAGACGGAAGCTAAACGTCCACTTTTATGTCCGTCCCTCGAATTCCTCCCATGCCTAAACCTACTCTCTCTCTCTCCCTTTATGTGTTATTACTTCCTGTGCGTAATATTGGGAGGCAGCAGAGAGCCCTCCTTCAACCCTAGCCTCCGCCACAAACTTAGGCAACGGTTTAATCTCCACGTTAGATCCCGGAATCTCTCCTCCGGCCGGCATCGCTGCCAATAAAGCCCAGCGGGTGATACTGACCGGAACCTCATTTCGATGGTCGCTCGTTACATCTCCAGAGAGTTGTCCAGGGTATATCTTGGATCCATCCTCCGTTATTCATTCATCCTGATGCATTTTGATTATAGTAAAACATTTAAACAAATATGCAAGTTTTTGGACTGCATGGGCATTACTTTACGCATAACAGCTGAACAGAGCTATACGCCTAATAATAAACTAAGCTTAAGTTAAACACAGCACTAAATATTTTTTCTAGTAAAAATCGCTTGTTAACTTCTTCAGAAACATTCAGAAAGCAGCTATATTTCTCCACCAATCGTGACCCATCGGAAAAGCGTGTTGGTACTTTGATATTCAATGACCTTAATCAGCTTTAAAGTATCCTTGTACTTAAAAGGTATTACCTGCGGATTTCATCAGTTGCTTAATGAGCATCACACACCCTGAAGAAATACGTTCCTATTTAAGGACTATTTTCATTCCACTCTATACACAGTGCTCCCGAACGTAGTCGATCCAATCCATCTCCATCTAGCGTAGATTCTTAAATCTTTAAGCACTAAGAGCATGACTCATTTATATAAAGCACGAAGACAGAATCAAATGCCTCACATTTTCACAGTAAAGAATTCACTGTGGTCGACTAGTTTCGCTCTACTTTGGCATCGTCTGGATAACTATTAAGTCGTTTCCAGTGGAAACGCAAAGCCCTTGATTCTGTTTTCCAAGGTTATTCGGGTCTCCCACCGGGTCCACGTTCGTAGAGTTGCCGACGTTTCAATGGCCGAGTCGTCCATCGTCTTCAGGGCTTGTTCTGAGTGAGTTTTTGGCCGTCTTATATAGCTTGGTCCCGAGGTCATGTGGCGTCTGATTGGTCGGATGTTTTTCGTGAGTGAGATTTTGGCCGTCTTATATAGCTTGGTCCCGAGGTCAAGTCGCGTCTGATTGGTCTGATGTTTTTCGCCTCGTGTTTTCCTTAATGTTTCTCAAAATGGGTTTCCCAGTGTTGCTGAGGGAGTATCCGCTATCTCGGTTGATGGTTTGACTTTCGAGCCGGATCGCTATTGCTTACTTTGTCAGTCTTTCCCAAAATTTCGTCTCTCGGCAGAGAATCTTTGTCTCTTCCCACCGGATGCTGTGGTCGGAGATGATGCTGTGCTCTGCAATGGCCGACTTCTCGGGCTGGCATAGTCTGAGATGTCTTCGATGTTCTTTTAGTCTTGTACTAATGGTCCTTCCGGTCTCTCCCATGTAGACGTGCGTGGGAGAGACCGGACTCTACGAACGTGGACCCGGTGGGAGACCCGAATAACCTTGGAAAACATTATTCGCCGGGAAAGTACCAGATCATTCTTCACAAGCCTCTACGGGGAGGAGATTCACCGCAGCATCCGGAACTTGGAAGCTTTGCGTAAGGAGAAGACGAGACTCCCAAGTTCTCTCACCTTTCTTCTGCGATGTCGTGACGAAGAGGCCATCCCTACTTTCGCCGCAGTCCGATCGTCAGTCCACACATCGGCTGCTAAGCGAATCATGAAGCGGACCAGCCTGGCTCTAGTCCGCGAACGCATCCATGACAAGAGAAAACGCCTAGACGAGTGCGCAAGGAAGTTGATCTCGCTTCACCTTCACTTGGCATCCACGCTCTCACCTTCGGACTGGGAATACATCGACCGTGCCACAACAACCATGGGGGAGTTACTCCTCCAGAAAGACACCGAAAGGCAGAAAAAGAAGTTCAGTAGTCTTCCTACCGAAAAATTGGTGATCTCGTTGCTGGACCCAAATACGTTGGTGATCAACCTGACGAAAGAGAAGCTTGACGGACCTACGATGTCGGTCCTGTCGAAAGGACTCAATTTCGCTCCAGCTCCCAGCATCATACCACTCAGTGACTTCGTAGCCGGAATATAACCTGCCGTCAGAAAGCTACCCGGGTACCTAGCCGAGGAAGCGAGGGCAGAGATCTCTATGGTCCTAAAAAGGGCCGTCCCACCAAAGCCCAACACCACGGGAGAGGAAAAGGCGGCCGTACGTGCACTACGCAACAACAGGGCCGTCAAGGTTCTACCAGCGGACAAAGGCAACGCCACGGTACTGATGACCTCCGAGGACTACCGCCAGGAGATGCAGAACATCCTCCAGGACCAAGCGTACCGGAAACTCACCAGAGATCCCACTGATTCCATCACCAGAAAAACGATCGCTATGATCAAAAAAACAGGCCTTCCCACGGATGCGGTCAGAAACCTGTCTCCTACAGCACCGGCTCCTCCTAGACTCTACGGACTCCCCAAGATTCATAAAGACGGCGTCCCCCTGAGACCCATCGTGAGTGCCATTGGGTCACCCACATACAATTTGGCCAAACACCTTACCGGAATCCTGTCACCTCACGTCGGACTGGGTGAACACCATATCAAGAACTCCGGGAACTTCGTCAAAACTTTGGCCGAACTTCGCCTCGATGCAGGGGACCTCATGATCAGCCTGGATGTGGTGTCCTTATTCACCCGTGTGCCCCTCAAAGACACCCTCAGATTACTGGAATCCACGTTCGACCGTGACACGGTGAATCTCTTTCACCACGTACTGACTACCACGTATTTCAAATACGATGGCGAGTTCTTCGAGCAGACCGACGGGGTGGCAATGGGATCTCCCCTGTCTCCTGTGATTGCCAACTTCTTCATGGAAGATTTCGAAGAAAAGGCCCTAATATCAGCCCCTCTTAAACCTAAATGTTTCTTCCGGTACGTGGATGACACATTTATCATCTGGCCGCATGTGTCGGAGACCCTCAAGCAGTTCCTGGACCATATGAACAGCCAGCACCCAAGTATACAGTTCACCATGGAGGTGGAGATTAACAACAGCCTTCCATTCCTCGATATACTCGTCCACCGGAAAAGAGACGGGTCACTGGGACACAGCGTCTACCGCAAACCGACGCACACGGACCTTTACCTCAACGGAAGAAGCCACCATCACCCCTCCCAGAGAATGGCAGTTCTTTCTACGCTTATACACCGAGCCAGAGCAATATCTGACACAGAAAGTCTTCACAAGGAGCTGCTACACCTTAAGAAGACCTTCAGGAAAAATGGCTACAGCAAGAGAGAAATCGCGCTGGCCCTGACAAGGGCCGTCAAACCTCAGGCCGCCACACCGAAGGAGGACGATCCAAAACCACTGGCCAGGGCGGGTCTACCCTTTGTCTCCACGGTCTCGGGAAGAGTCTCAAGAATTTTGAAGAGGTACAACATCGACACCTATTTCCGTCCCTGTAGCAAACTCAGGGACGAATTAGTAAGGGCAAAGGATTCCTGTGGACTCATGACCCCTGGAGTCTACCGGATACCTTGTGAATGCGGCCAAGTCTACGTGGGAGAGACCGGAAGTACCATTAGTACAAGACTAAAAGAACATCGAAGACATCTCAGACTATGCCAGCCCGAGAAGTCGGCCATTGCAGAGCACAGCATCATCTCCGACCACAGCATCCGGTGGGAAGAGACAAAGATTCTCTGCCGAGAGACGAAATTTTGGGAAAGACTGACAAAGTAAGCAATAGCGATCCGGCTCGAAAGTCGAACCATCAACCGAGATAGCGGATACTCCCTCAGCAACACTGGGAAACCCATTTTGAGAAACATTAAGGAAAACACGAGGCGAAAAACATCAGACCAATCAGACGCGACTTGACCTCGGGACCAAGCTATATAAGACGGCCAAAATCTCACTCACGACAAGCCCTGAAGACGATGGACGACTCGGCCATTGAAACGTCGGCAACTCTACGAACGTGGACCCGGTGGGAGACCCGAATAACCTTGGAAAACATTATTCGCCGGGAAAGTACCAGATCATTCCCCTTGATTCTGTCTTGGTGCTTTACAAATGGTAGGTCTCAACCGTCTCTCAAAAACTCATTTATTTGTTAATATAGTGTAAAGGAGACTACACTCTCGCCATGAGTTTGCTGATACCATATATTTCTTCGGACTCCTTTTGTAATCTCTCAGGGAACATGTTCGGGACTCTTACTCGAGATTTCATTCTCATGGTTCAAATTCTACTGGTACTGTTTTGAACCACTTAATCTACTGAATTTCAGAGTACCACTATACTTTATTCTGGCGAGGATCATGGGAACATGAATTTCCCCGAACTATGGAGAAATAAACTTTTGTTCTTCTTCTGCCTCTCTTATACCGTGGATTGACTTCCCGGAATGATTAGGGATCCATTTTTGCATTTTTGAATGTCTTCATTAACCCAAAACTACATCGTATTACAAAAAAAAATAAGGCTGTATTCTGACAATTTTGGCTTTTATCAGTGAATAACTTTCTGTGTGTATCTCCTACATCGTGCGCCTGCATCAATATCCTCGTGTGTCTGTATCTGAATGGCTCAAAAAATATTATACAACTCCAGCAGCACTAATGTTGCGTTTGATGCATCAATTAAGATTGGACGAGCAGAACAGATTTTGACCAAATATACACACATCACAATTTACCATTTCGGATTTTTTTCAAAGCATTTAAGGCGTACAAAAATATTCAAAGACATTTTTTGCTTTTTTTAATGTTTTCACAATTAAAACTCATTAAAACCGCTGTCTCATTTCCCTTATAAGGGTTGATGCCGAACAGATCCCGCCCCGAAGAAGAAAATATATTTTTAATTCAGAAATATTAATCAACTATAAGAGGTAATGATTTCCGGTCTGTTGCTTACTTTTGCCTCGTATTTGAACAAAAAGACTTCCTCCGCCTAGGAATTGGATGCTTTTACCTGTAGACTGTATTAAAAATCCGATTTAAAAGGCCCAAAAGGCTGTATTTAGGATTATGAGGACATATATTACTTCCTTCCCTATTTTTGGTTATGAATATGAGAACTGTAAGTAGAAAGTAAGACGCTGGCACTATGGGATCTTTTTTCACGTGTTTGCGACTTAAATTGCTTAAAAAAACCCCGTTTCTAGCCTATTTATCCTAGCTAGCCTTTATATGATCTCGAATACTTTTATTCCCGTCGGATTTTCATTCCCTTAATTTTGGAAGCACAAATCTTTTTTGGACAGAAATTCTTTTGGAAGCGCCAAGTAAAACCATCGCCCAATTGTCGGTATCAAGTTCCAATCTCTTAAATCAGTCCCATCAACTTTTTTAACACCAACGGCGGGAAACATTTGATGTCAACCGTACCAATTCGCTGATAGGAGATGAAATTTATTGCAAAACCCTAAAATATATTATTCAGTTTATGGCATTAAGTTCATTCTATTCAAGGGAAGAAAATATTTGCATTATTTAATAGCACTGCATGAGAAAAAATTATTTGATAGATTCTCATTTATATGCGCGGGATTTCAAATTATATGCAAACTAATGCGCTGTGTAATACCTGACATTAAAAAAACCATGAATTCCAAAGAAACCATGGATGGCACGTCATCAGCCGATCTGTCGAGTACCCATGGGTGCGTATCTTTGAGCCAATGAATGCGAAGTTCAAATAAAAGATAAATCTTTCCGGTAGCTATATTATTTCTGGCAGGTTATCATCATTGGGAGAGGGGCTGGAAAATGTCAGTGAGCTCAACACAGTACAAGGTCAGTGCAGGGGGTCACCGCCCCGTCGTCAAGAGAGTGAAAATGCCGAGAAGAGTGGGTTGAGGAGACAGCACAGAGGGAGTGTTTGGAGCTTGAAGTTGTTCGAGAAACTTTAAATTTCCTCCAAATGCGAGGATCGTATATATTTTCATTTCACTGCAAACTCTTACGATTAAAAAGTCACGCTTTTTGATGATTTTTTAGTAAAACACTTTAATTTTAAATGTATGCGTAAAGGCAAATTATTTATATAACGTAGAAGTAGGATTTATTATTATTATTAATTGGCGGTCTACTGTTTAAGGCAGGTTTTAGATAAACACAGAGCAACCAAATTTCAAGAAATTGCGGGAGATGCCGCCACAGTGACTTTTAACCGAGTCATCCGCTCTAATATGCATTTCAATGCAACGATTTCAGAGCGTAAAAATAATTCTCCTTGACCGGGATCCCGAGTTTTACACTCTGAAATTGTTGCACAGAGCAATCGCTTTTACCTTCACCTGAGAAGAAAAACTAGAGATCACACACAACACTGTGCTTCAATTCTGCATACATTATATCTGCCTTTATTCCCTTGCTCCCCTTGCTTCGCTTGCCTAACGATATCCCCTCAATCGCCAGTCTTCAACTTTCACTTGGGGCAAAAGTGTTCTCTATCTACCTTCCTTGCTTTCTTTGAATGTGTGTCAGCACCTCCTCCTCAATTCCTGTCATCTCTTTTGTTTTCCTTTCCCACTATTTCACCTTTTCCATACTTCTCTACACCCATATTTCAAAAGCATCTTGATGTTTTCTGCTACCCCTGGGTACTCCTTGCTTTTTGTTCTAGTCATTGCACCTACTATTCATTTACTTCTTTACTACTTTCCGGCTTTATTCACTTGAATTTGGCTTTACACATCAGTAGCACTAAATTATGAACAGAATCTACATATGATTCCGGAAAACTGTGTGAATTGATTACGCTATTCCTACATCTGTGCCTAGGCATAATATGCATAGTGCAACTGACATCCCTCTAAACCCCCGGGTATCTTCCATGCATGCACATTCTGTTGTGCTATTTAAACCAACTGTCAAATATCATTAACCCCTGGAGAATACTATTGCTCTCTCCCCTTGATCATTCCACGATCCTAAACCGTAGTCCCCCACCTCACCCTATCTCCTACCTCGCTTCGCTCGCAGTTGCGCTCTGAGCCCCTACCACTACCAAACGTTTTCTCACATGGATACAGCCAATTATTAAATCTAATGGATCGTACACCCAGTCCATTTTCATCCTCACATTCTCCTCCATATGGTAACGCGTTCCTATATGCAACAGAATATGGACCAAGTTTGATCAGCATAAGTTTAGCTTTTACTTCCGCCAACAATATTACCATGTATATTATTACAATAACAACAAAATCACTTATACCAACAGCTCATTTGCTATGTGTTCACAAGTTTTTTTTCTACTTTTTCTTAATACTACGACCAGCCCTCACATAATTTCTTCCACTCCCGGAGAAATGGATGCTACACGTTACACCTTTCGTTTCGCTTCTACCGGATTTCCTCATGAATGAGACGAGAATGCTGTTTTCATGCTGTCAAAAATCCTTCAAAATCATATTCACCAAAGATTAGCGTAATACGTTTTTAGCTTTATTACATTTCCTCTTATTTTCTCCTCCTATACCTTCGAAACGCGGAGACATTTTGGACGACGGTCTATTTTTGGGACGGTCACAGAGAAATGATAATCCAAGGAAAGACTTCTAAGCTTGTAACACTCCGTAAACAACAGCTACAAGGTAAATATTGTAGACTGCATTGGGTCCGCCTGTATCTGAGGTGTTCAATGCAAATAATTAATAAAATACATTTACGAATATTAGAGTACGCATACATGCATCTATCTCTCATTAAGCTGATGATACAGACGATGATGCAAAGCGCACTTTCGTTGAAATTTTGCACAAATTTGAAGCGTTAAGTGTAGTGAATATTATAACATTAAATTTTTGAAGCATAAAAAATATTAGATCATATGTATAAAGGCGGCAATTTGGCCGCCAGAGGACGCGACGCCCAAGGAGGATCGCTTCGTGCTGATCTGAGCAAGACAGCATGTAACTCTTCGTAATCAGATACCCTTGTCCGCAATTTTGAAAATAATGAATTCAACTTCGTCATACGTTTCCTCAGTTTTGGGTACAGGTTGCCTCAATCAACTAAATCATAGTCACAGAGTTGAATCTGAATCATTTATATGAAAAATATCTCGAAATTATTTCCTTAAACATATATATTTAATTTCGTAAAAATTCTGATATGGAGCGTAGCTATGTACGGCGCGGAAACATAGTCACTGAAGCAGGAGGATAGACGTAGATTGGAGGCTTTTGAAATGTGGGTGTGGAGAAGAATGGAGACGGTGAAATGGACCGAAAGGAAAACAAATGAGGAAGTACTAGAGATGGTGGGTGAGGAGAGGGGTTTGTTGAGAGAAATCCTATGGAGGCAGGAAAAATGGATGAAAGGTTTTTTGAGCGGTAGTGGAATTTTGAAGAAGGTAATAGAGAGGAGGATTTTGGGCAAGCGAGGAAAGGGCAGGAACAGGATAGGGATGTTGGACGGGATGAAGGGAGTAAAGAAGTAAGCAGAGATGAAGAGGGACCTGATGTAGATAAGGTTGCTGGACTGGGTTTTGTCTGGAATTACAAAATGTTTATTTGATAGATGTGTCCATCCAAAATCCTACCTTAACCGATATATTACCTAATAATAATATATTTAATTGGGTGTAATTGCACATGAAATACCAGTGTTAACGTCGAATGCGCACACTAATATCTCTTTCGTGAGCTCACGGGATGTATTTTTCCAGCACTGGGTGCAGCCCCCCACGAAAGCGACGCCAATCAACCAGTCTCTTACACCTCGTTACTGCCATCGTTTCTTCATCAACTTGCATCGCAATATATTCAATAGATTAAGGTAAGACGTAGTGGGATTCCGTCATTACGAGGAAAACAAATTTGCACTTTTCCACAGATTTATTTGCACCTTACAATGTGTTTCAGTTCATCGAACCACATTCAGGTAAAAGACAAGATTCAACATGTGATATATCATATTTGTTGTGGTACGTTACAAATAAATCTCTGAAAAAGTTCAAATTTGTTTTTCTCATAATTACACCGCCAGGCATGAAATAACAAAGCACCAAGTCCATTGAGAACACTCATTTAATGTTGAATAACAATTCCACTGATGTGCCGTATCTATACGGTGTGGAATGGCATAAGGGCCAGGAATTAAAGAAATCTAATTAAGGAATTGAATAAGGCTCAGATAAAATCCTTGATACTGGTTACAACCGCTACGATAAGCGCGTAGATAACACGATTATGCTGGAGGATCTTTTGACTATCGAGGACGCATCTGAGTATTTTTGCAACACAGAGGGAATTATTATGAAATGAAATATTATTGATATATTTCATCACCGGGATAAATTAGTAGAGAGAGACACCGTCACAGACAGATAGTACTCGTCCTTTCCACGAACGATAAACAGTCATAACGAAATCGAAGACAAGAAAGGAAAATATAAGCTAACTTAAAGGGTAAATTAAATGGTCAAAAAACACAATGATTTCTTGATATATTTAAGAATGTATATATATTCATGAGTATTTTTCTATATGAAATAATATATATTCAAGTGAATGTATTAACTAATAATCATATATGTAAATGTGGTTCCCTAAAACCTCCCGCAACACATCATTGTGGAAGCTTGCGGAATATCATGATGATGCACCTATAGTATTTCGACCTATTTGGCATAGTTACTAGGTATAGCGCTCCACCTGAACAGCTTTAGGAGTCACAAGAAAGCACAAGTCCTTCCACCACGTTTGAGTTGTCGTCCACTAAAGGGATCAAATAATATACAATATTTTATCCAATTAAGCCTAAATCAATGAAATTCTAATCGCTAAATTTAGAAATACAGTCTATTCGAGCCTAAAATAGTAACTCCCGTGAAAGAGGAGCCATTTTATCCCCATATGAATCAATACATAAGCCCTCTCTGATTTTGGGACTATTAAACTGCTAGATATTTGATACCTTTTGGAAGAGCATGCCCCTTCTTTCTTTGGAAAAATGGTAGTCCAGTGTAGGAGCGGTAACCTAATGACTGGAGGGTCCGTGTTCGATTCCCAGGCAAGTCTCTCTGTGCCCATTCAGCTCCACCCAAGTTTTGTGATTTTTCGGGTACCAGACCTTCCTGGGAAACCATAACCGGCACAGGGAAAGAAACCGATCCTCTTTGTTACGCTGATGCGCGAATTCTACACGCCGTATTAGTACTGGGAGAACTCTAGATCCTCCAGTACCTCTACCCTAGTCTACGTGCACGGTGCCTTTCGACTCCAAAAAGTGACGAAAATCTTGTGAGTGGAGGCTTTTTTGGACAGGAATCGCAGATTATGTGTTCGCATGGTTTCTGATGAACTTGGGATCCCTAAAAGTGATGCGTATCGAATTATTATTAAAAACATGGGCGAGAAAGATGTGTGGGGGAATTTAGTGCCGCGAGTGCTCTCAGACGAACAAAAGGAAACTCGCACGCGGATCTGCCAAGAGCTTCTCGAACATGACCATCGCCACCATGCAGTATTGATGTTGCCCCACCGAACTTCTCCCCCCGCCTCCAATCCGCGCTGAAATGACACCACCACGACTCGGTGGAAGCGGTACAACAGGGAGTATGACGAGGGAGTTTTGCAGCATTCCGAGCGCCACCTTCCAGAAGGCGTACGAGGCGAGGAAAATCCGCTGGCAGCGGTGTGTTTGGACGCACAAGGGTACTACTTCGAAGACTTTTGGGGGAATTTATCAATTCTGGCAGTACAGTTATTTTCATTGAATCAGTCTTACTATTTTTTCCCAATATACTCCTCTTTATAGTCGCAAAAGGAGGACGTATAACCTCGGCTGAGGACAGAGTGGGCCGTACGTTGGGACTCAGACCTTAAGGATGGGTTACTGCTGCCTCTATATAACTTATGCGATACTAAAATTGAACATCCCATTTGAGATCAGCAGCATTTTTCTAGCTCCAAACGCCCGGCAAATTGATTTCCTGGCTCCCCCAGGCACCACAAATAGGCGAAACTTAACCTAAATTTGATAAATATATTTTCAAGTTGGAATCAGCCAATCAATCTCCATACGCCCCTCTTATTATTTTTAGTTTCCGGAAAATTTATATTAACATAAATGAACAATTAATGCCACCTTAGGTGGTGGCAGGGTAACGTCCTCGTCTGCCAACCCAGAGGTCGCGGGTTTGATTCCCGCATTTCCCGATTGTATGTAAATGTCAAATTGTTGCATCAATGTTCAAAGTTCAATGTAAAGACCGAAGCGCTGTTTTCGGACTAATGAAAAAATAAATAAATGAAAGGGTGTTAGAAATCGGTTTATTGCTCTGTAGATGTAGATCTTGCGAAACACAATTAGGTATTTTCATTCACGACATACTTAGATCGGGAGAACACAACACACAAGTCGACACAGTATTCCTAGATTTCAAAAAAGCCTTGGATAAAGTCACACACAATAAATTTTTACACAAACTTAGATGCAATGGAATCAATGAGAAAATTATTAATTGGATTAGAGACTTCTTGCCAAATCGCAAACAAATAGTAGTCACCGATGGGTTGTGTTCTAAGGAAAGAGATGTAACTTCGGGTGTCCCCAAGGGAAGTGTAATAGGGCCTCTTCTATTCTTAATAAACATTAATTACTTAAGCGCACATGTTAGTAGTAATCTCAGGTTACTTGCTGATGACACGGTGCTATACAGGGAAATAAGGAGCCAACTAGATCGCGAGCTACTCTTTAGAGACTTAGACACAATCTCGGATTTGTGCAATAAATGGGGATTAATGCTTAATATAGACAAATGCACAGTTTTGAAATTTTCGAACAAAGGAAGTGGCGAGCAGGACATAAACTACAAAATAGAGGACTCAGTACAGACTACGGCCAAACAAGTAAAATATTTTGGGGTAGTTCTAACACCACGCCTTTCATGGGGAGCACATATCAGGACAATATGCGGATCCGCTTTAAAGAACCTGGGCTTCATTAAACGAGTGGCGGGGAAATGTAATGAGAATGTTAAAGAGAGGTGTTATTTTGCTCTAGTTAGACCACATTTGGAATATGAAGTAAGTATTTAAGATCCTTGGGAGAAAATCTGGCAAAAGAATTAGATAAAGTCCAGAGAAAATCCGTCATATTCGTGAAAATTTTTTATAATAAGAACACAAGTGTGACAGGTCAAGACTTAGACTTTTAGAAAGATTCAGAACCAACGAGTTTAACGATAACACTAAAGGAGTTATAATAGCCCCACACCATTTAGGTAGATCAGACCACAAAGATAAAATAAGGGAGATAGATTCCAATACAGATATATTCAAATACTCATTCCTTCCCAGAACATTCAGACATGGTAATTGTACGAAACCGAAGCCCCTTTAGAAACAACAAAAACATTTAGTTTACAAGTCGGAACAAAATTAAGCATTCCAAATACACCAGGTATATTTGCGGGTGAATGTGTATGATAGTTGGTAGTTTTTGTGTTTGCATGTGCGTGGGTTTTAAGCGTTTTTGCAGTAATGTATACCATGTTTTGTTCGTGGACTGCATACATTTGTGGCTTTTGCACGCATTTTATTTTTTTCTTAATTACGGGAGGTAGTTAAGCCTCCCGCCACCCGCCCTTATGGCCGCTTGCGGGGTATTAAGTAAATATAGATGTACTGATAACGAAACGATGAAGTTTGATCAAGCCTCTGTCGTCCAGGAAGAAATATATCCAATTTATAATGAAAACTTCGTTGCAATTTTCCACAGTGTATCGAAACCATGGTCGGCAATAAAGTTTTAACTGTGGAAAATTGCAACGAAGTTTTCATTATGTCTCGATTCCACAATATCACGCCTGATTCTTCACTTTTCGTATATCCCATTTGTTCATCTGTGAAGCATTTTCCTCTGCAAAGGGGAACTTAGCCTCGCGCCATTCCCTTTATTGGGTTTTCCGTTCCCCTCGAATGAGCGAAGACGAAAGCCATCATTCCTTTCAATTTTTTGGTTCGAGCTGTGACGCCAACAAAATTCCGGGTGATATTTTTCCTTCTATTTTCCAGCATTGATCTTTTTCTGGTTCGAATTAAAGCAATTGTTCCTGGGGAAATGAAATTACATTTATCGTGTATATCATTAAGCGTCAAAACATATACCAACACTTGGATTTGCATTTCAATTCGAGGTATTCAGTCAATTTAAGAAGAAAAGTAATATATTTCACCTCTAAGACCCATCAGAAAAGAAAAATGTTTTCGCTTTGGGCATAAAAAATTGTAAAATTCTAAATGTTTTAGTCGTTGACTTACCCCCAAGTGTAAACATTCGGCTTAATGTAATAGAATTAAACCAGGAGGGAAAATTTTCAGATATTAAAGAAAAATTTAAAATCTTTTTAACCCTCATTTCGGCTGTTTTCTCGCCAATCTGATTCGTAGTTCAAGAAACTGGAATACGAGGAATACATCGTATTTAGGAATCGCCGTAGTTACTCAGAAGGATCTTATGGCAGAAAATATGTATGTTTACGAAAATAAAATGGTATAAAACTAAATACATTTTCATTTAGGTACACTGTGCCAATTTAGCTTGGAAATAATTATTATACGCACCTGCACTAAAACGTTACATTTTGGTGCGGAAATGTGTCGAAAGGTGGTCCAAGAATCAAATATCAAACGTGGATTAATAAATATTAGGCTTTCTTTTGGAAAAATACACCATAACCCCTTTTTCTGTAGAGCAAATTATTTTTTTCCTTTACTCCTCCTTCTAAACCTAAATGTTGTTTAATTATTCCTAGAGTGATCTTGCGTAAAGGGAAACTTTTCAGCATCTCATAAAATTAATAATTAAAATTTTTAGCCATTATTTTTTCAATAATATTCTACGTTTTTAGAAAAGTTTCGCTGTTGACGGCATGGTAATTACCAACGCTTAGCAATTTTTCAATCATTTATAACTCATTTCTCCAAGCAACTACGATATCAGTTGAAGATACAATACTATAGGATGGCAGTACAAGAACGGTTTCAAATATTCTTCACTAAAATAAATATACCTTAACCAAGTAAGCTGTTTTGAATATGTTACATTCTAACTATTTATTCACGTTTGGGGTGCTATCCATCTCTTTCTTACACTGAATCCCAGAACACCATTACATTTTCGTGCGAGATTCACTTCCAATTTGATAAGTGTCCATTGATCAGACTCGAATGAGTACGACGCAATTGAGTGCCCAGGGTCCGCCACGGACTCCCTTCAATAACGGGCACATCTGATGACGCCCCTCCAAATAAATATCAACTGCACCCTGATCTATTGGATGACCGAGGTTACCACTATACTATATAGGAGATGCAATTCAGTGTACGAGGCAAATGCTTCGAATGGACTGATTCGTAGTATCTATGAGGAAGGAATCTGGCCGGAAGATTTTGTGAGATCGGTGCTAGTTCCTATTCCAAAAAAGGCAAAGGCTTCGTCATGTGAGGATTACAGAACAATAAGTTTGATATCCCACGCAGCTAAAGTTATTCTCAGGATCACCAACAAAAGGATAGAGAGTAAGGCAAATGATTAATTAGGAGATGATCAGTTTGGGTTCAGGAAAGGAAGAGGTACGCGTCATGCCATTGCAGTAATGAGATCACTAATCGAGAGGAATATAGAATACAATCAGGACGCATTTGCCTGTCTCGTAGATTTCAAAAAAGCGTTTAATAGAGTGAATTGGGAAGCACTAATGCGTGTATTGCAGAAAATAGGAATAGATTGGAGGGAAAAGATTGTGCCTGTTCTAGTTTTTGCCCATCTATTTCAATGTTAACCTTCAATTTTGTTTTTCTGGAAAATCGCATAATTTTTGTTTTATTAATAGTGATTCTTATTCCATATCTATCAATCACTGAATTTCCAATTCACTCAACAATCCTTGCAACCTCTTTGCCGATTGACAAACTAGAACTTTGAGGTTTTTTAATAAAATAAAACCACTTTGCTTTTCCACATAAACTGATGATGCTATGCTATAACAAAACTTGGGTCGTGAGAATAAGAAGTTTATGTGGAAAAGCAAAGTGGTTTATTTTTTTTTAAATCGTCAATATGAAGATTTTCCACCAAGTTACGCCAGAAACTGTTTTATTTGAACTAGAGCTTGGTCATCAGCAAAACTAACCGATTTTACGGATTCCCCTCCGACTTTCATTCCTACCTCCAGTTCTTCCCATGCCTCTTTAATCATTTCCTCCACATATGGGTTGAACAGCACCGGTGACAATGGGCAACCCTGCCTTACATCTCTTCCTAACACTGTCTATCCGGACTCTCCGTTCACAACTCGCACCTGAGCATTCTGGGACATGTACAGGTTGCGGATCAGTCTCCTGTCCCTCCAATTCATTCCTATTTCCTGCAATACACGCATTAATTTTAGCCAATTCACTCTAACAAACACTCTTCAAACGAAAACCTCCTGTACCTCCAATCTATCCATATTTTCTATGCTGGCCCAAAGTGAAAGGGTATTGAGGACGAAGATAGAGGCAGAACCTACATATACAGTGATAATACAGGTGTATATGAAGACGTCCAGCCATTCAGATGAGGAAATAGACGATGCATATGAACAACGGGAAGAGGTTTTAGGAAAAGTGAAAGGGAAAGAAAAACCTCATAGTAATGGGAGATTTGAGCGCTGTGTTCGGCGAAGGGTGAGATGGAAGTACTCTGGAATACTTCGGATTGGGAAAACAAAACGACGCGGGAGAGAGACTGATAGAATTCTGCAACGAGAAAAATATGTTAGCTATCTTCGATCAACATCCGAGAAGAAGATACACATGGAAGATGCCTGAAGAAAAAGCACGATACCAAATTGACTACATCCCTGTCAGGAAGAGATACCAGAACCAAGTTAAGAAGAGTAAGAGCTACCCCGGCCCAGATATAAATGGCGATCACAACCTGGTGATCATGGGCAGCAGATTGAAGAAGACTGAACAAGAAGATGAAGAAAGAGACACGACAACCCAGACGGAACACAAAGATACTGGAAGGAAAGAGCGCAAGAGAAAAGTTCACCACGGCCATCGAAGAAGAAACAAAAGGAGATAATGGAAATACCAGCACAGATGATCAATGGGAAGAAATAAAGAATACAATTACGGAAGCTGCAGACGAGCTCCTTGTGAGTAACGCGGAAATATCTAAAAATCCATAGAAAACAGCTCAAATAAGAGAGCTCATAGACGAAAGAAGAAAATACAAGAATCCAAGAAATGAGAGTGAAGAAGACCTCCTTAAACAGTTGCGAAACGAGATAATACGAGGGTGCAAGAAGACAAAGGAAGAATGGATGGAAAGCTGCTGTGAAGAAATTAATGAAAACATGAAAAAGGGGAATAGAGAGATGGCTTATTAACTAGTGTAGAGGCATTCCGGAGAAAGGAAAACAAAATCGCAAAACAACCGCGTCGCTAATGGAAAAATATTAATGGATGATGACGACATTGGGAATAGATGGAAAGAATATATTGAAGTGCTCTATCAAGCTCCCAAACCGCTAGAAGATGGTTCAATTAAAGATAAAAGTATGATAGACGATCGGGGTCCGCAGATATAAAGAAGTGAATTCGAGCAAACCGTGGCAGACCTGAGAAAGAACAAGGCACCAGGATTTGACAAAAAAAAACGGATAAATAATCAAGGCATTCGGGGTCAAAGGGAAGGATGCCCTCTTTGGAATAATCAAAGATATCTAAGACAGCGGAAAGATACCAAAAGACTTCGAGAAAAGTAAAATGATTACAATACCGAAGAAACCAAAAACAGTTAAATGCGAAGAACACAGAACATTGAGCCTGGTGATTGATTCAAGCATCGCAAAACCTTACTCGGATGAATAGAAGGAAGGATAGAAGGAAGATAAAACCAAATCGGATTCAGAAAAAACCGAGGAGCAAGAAATGTAATTCTCAGCTTGAGAGTTCTGGCCGAAAAAGTTATACACGTAAATAAGTCATTATGTGTGGCATTCGTGGACTTGGATAAAGCCTTTGACATCATCGAATAGAACAAGACGTTCAAGATACTAGAAGCGCTTAGTGTCTTAATTAGATTGGACTACAACGACAATAATTATTCATAACCTCTACAAGTATCAGGTTACAATAATGCAATTGAAAATTGGAAGAATAATAGAAGCCAAAATAAATATAGGAGTAAGACAAGGATAGAACATCTCGTCAGCAATATTCAACGTACACTTGGAAGAGGCAATATATGATACACAAGTATTGGGTATCAAAGGAGTCAAGGTAAATGGGGAGGAAATAAATCATAACTTTACCCTTACCCATGTTTATAACTAAAATCCTTGAGTGCGGAAGAGGGAAGCTGACTGCAGATAGTACAATTCGAGGAGTGAAACTAGAGCAAATGGAATCCGTCAACTACCTGGGCAGCAGCATAATATGGGATGGAAGAAGTTCGACCGACATTAAGCGAAGAATAGCCCAAGATAAGAACGCATTCATGAATAGAAGCCTTTGAAACATGGTGCAGGAGGAGAATGCTGAAGATTAAATGGACAGACAAAGTGAGGAACGAGGAAGTATATAGAAGAGCAGAAGAGGATAGAACCATATGGAGAACTCTATGGCAAAGAAGAAATAGATGGATTGGACACACATTGAGGCACAATGGATTGATTAGGAATATAATAGAAGGAAAAATAGAAGGAAAGATCACACGAGGAAGACCAAGAGACATGTACGAGACTCGTACATAGGACAAATTAAGTAGGACGTAAAACAGAAAGGCAACAAGGGTTGAGGGAATTTTATATAAAATAAAGGGTAGAATGGATGGCTGCAGTAAATGGTAATTTATTTTTCAAGAGAGGCATTCGATATTCCTACAAAAATCTACTACTTACATTTCTTTTCCGATAAATTTTACTATTTAACCACCTACTGCAGAATTCCACAGAGATTATTGACAGTACACCATAGTTATCTCTAGCATTTGAACCTCGGTAATGAATGATTTTTTTAGAAAAACGCTTTTTATTTAATGGAAATCTGTCGTGAAATACGAAGTAATATCGTGGTAATCCCGTACATTAGAGGGTAAAACAGAGTAATTTCAAGGGTGAAACTACGGAATGAAAACAACACATGGAAAATGGTTGATGTCAGTCAATGGATTACGTTCTTAAATGAACTGCCGTACGGGATACGCATTGATATAGTTGCGATGGAAAATATGATGTTAATGAAGGGCTGCTGCTGACTAGAGTTTGGATGGAGTTCTGGATATGAAGAAATATGAAAATGGTCTCGAGAGAATTGACATAGCATGAGAAATGTCCGCTCGGGTGTTTTCCGAGTCTAGAAAAAGGGAAACGGTAAGAAATTTCTCAGAAGTTTCGATGACAAGGTCATATTGATCGGGCAAAGAAATAATGAATCAACTTACAAAACACAGTTTAATATATTCTGTGGCCACCCACCAGAGAAGATCTATTGAGAGTGATGTGTTAGTCAACAAACAAGTTCTCTCCTCTAACTTCCATCTCTTCCAAACCCACTTCGTTCCTAAAAAAGCCTTCTACTCGACAATCTTTCCCTCCATTTCTACTGATCTCCACGCATATACTACACCGGGCTCAAAATCTATATTCCTCCATCCCCTCTTCTTTCTCCAGTTCATCTTCCTTTTCCTACTCCTTGCACACTTTTGATTTCTTATTCTCCTGCCTCCATACGTCTTCAGGTTTGTGGCCTTCCGTTTTGTTGCAACCGGATTTCATTCTTTAGCCCCTTTCCCTCATACATTTCTAAACAACACGATATAATGCCAACAGAGCTCGTAAAAATATTTAAATAAGCATAAAACCGAATAATCTTTTTTGAAAAGCTGAGTACCCTAGCAATGTTATCTTTATTATGCTTTATGCATGGCTTTGTATAAAAGTAACGGGAAAGGTTTCGAAAAAATAGGTTTCTGTCAGATATTGCAATAATAATGCCTCAAAATTTTGTAAAGTATATCCCTTGAGCATAGACACACACTTTGGCCCTTGCGGCTTTTACATGACTAGACGGCTCCCTGGTTTCCGAATTCCGGAAGGTCCTTTAAGGGTACACATAAAAGCTTCTTTTACGGCCCTGATGGTATCATGGTGTGGTTCTTTGAAGATGGATTTTACTTTTATAGGTAACAGGATCTAGTCTGCTGGTGCCAAGTCGGGATTAAAGGGGCTGTGGAAATGTCGCGTTGTCGAAGGTCTTCACTGGTAGACACGCGACTCTCCTCTTAGTCATCCGTGAAGCACTTCAGGATGGGTTTAGTGCAGATATTCCGCATCGACAAATTATCAGGGATAATGACATGTGCACTGTCAATGCCTTATAAATGCCAATGCGATCTGTGATCATGCGCACACTTAACCGTTGTTCTGATTCCAGCACTTCACGCACACACTTCAGGAAAAACTGGTTACCGATACCTTTCATACAAACCTTGTATCTAATTTCACCCCACCGTTTCCCGCAAATCCTGTATGCAAAAACCTTGATGAAAGTGAATTCCGGCATTCTGCTAGGGGTCAGGAGGGTCATCGCAATACGGGCGGCTGGGGCCAAGTATGAGATAATAATGCAGCGATTACCTTTTACATATATATATATATATATATATATATATATATATATATATATATATATATATATGTATATATATGTATATATATAACTTAGACAGTAACACAGCACACATAAAAAGAACACTCACAACAATATCTTGATAATTTCGACGGACTCGAACTTCGTCTTCTTCGGAAGATAAGATATGACTCATATCTTATCTTCCAAAGAAGACGGAGTTCGAGTCCGTCGAAATTATCAAGATATTATTGTGAGTGTTCTTTATATGTGTTCTCGCGCTGTGTGTTACTGTCTAAGTTTTTTATTAAACACTTCCGTGTTACTTCATCTATATATATATATATACATATATATATATATATATATATATATACACATATATATTTGGTAATCTACCGGTTAAGGTAGGTTTTTGGATGGACACAACTATCAAATAAACATTTTGTGACTCCCCACCTAGCAAACTAATCTATATCAGGTCCCTCTTCATCTCGGTGTACTTCTTTCCTCCCTTCATCCCGTCCAACATCCTATCCTGTTCCTACCCTTACCTCGCTTGCCCAACATTCTCCCCTCTATTACCCTCTTCAACATTCCACTACCGCTCAATACGCCTTTCATCCATTTTTCCTGCCTCCATAGGATTTCTCTCAACAAACCCCTCTCCTCCCCCACCATCTCTAGTACTTCCTCATTTGTTTTCCTTTCGGTCCATTTCACCTTCTCCATTCTTCTCCACACCCACATATCAAAAGCATCCAATCTGCGTCTATCCTCCTGCTTCAGCGACCACGTTTCCGCGCCGTACATAGCTACCCTCCATATCAGTGTTTTTACGAGTCTTGTCTTAACATCTCTACTCAACGTCCCCGTCATCAACTCCCTCCTCCTTGAGAAAGCCTCCTTGCCTAGCGCAATTCTTCTCTTTACGTCCCTACCACTTTGACCGTATTGGTCCAAAACACTTCCGAGATATGTAAACTGTTCTACCTGCTCTATTTTTTCCCAGCCTATTTTAATATTTAGCTTAGCCTATTTCTTCCTGGAAAATCGCATAACCATTGTTTTATTAATATTGATTCTCATCCCATATTTATTGCACTGAACCTCCAATTCACTCAACAAAGCTTGCAAGCCCTTGGCTGATTGAGCAACTAATGCTTGGTCATCAGCAAACCTAACCGATTTTACGAATTCCCCTCCGACTTTCATTCCTACCTCCAGTTCTTCCCATGCCTCCTTAATCATTTCCTCTACATATACGTTGAACATATGTATATATATATATATATATATATATATATATATATATTCAACATATATACATATATTATATACATATGTATATGTTATATATATATATATATATTCAAACTTGAAAATCCCGCCATACGGCGAACAAATATTATTTTCGCACATAGAAATAGACGTACAAGGAAAGGGGATAGGAAAATACATAAAACACACCTTTCCTGGGTTGGTCTTTTATGTGTTTTCCTATCCACTTTCCTTATATGTCTATTTCTATGTGCGAAAATAAAATATATATATATATAAATTGAACGTCAGGACAATGTTGAGGACAGACAAATTACCAAATATTAAGCTAGAGATGGAAAGAGTTAATATCTATGTTTTAGGTCTCTGCGAGGTGAGCTGGAAGGATAGGGGGAATTTTTGGAGTGACAATTATAGAATGATATACAGCGGCGGGGACAAGAGCCAACGAGGGGTTACCGTAATTTTAAATAAAGGGGTAGGAAGAAGCGTTGTCAACATAGAGCAAGCAACTGATAGAGTTTTACTCGTAGAGATTAAAGCAGAGCCGACGAACTTGGTCATTGTTCAGGTATACATGCCACTGAGCAACCACAAGGAGGAAGAAGTCGATAAGATGTACGATGAGTTACAGGATATAAGTCGCGTGTGTTCCTGCAGGGAAACATTTGATAGCGATGGAGGATATGTATGCGACGGTAGGCGAAAAAAGAGAGGGTGGTGAGGTGGGGGATTATGAGTTGAGCACGAGGAATGAACGAGGGGAGAAAGCAAATGAGTTCTGCAGGAGACAGGGGTTAGTCATCATTAACACATGATTTAGATACCACAAAAGGCATAGGTATACATGGAAAATGCCAGGTGACTCAGAAAGTTATCAGTTAGATTATATTATGGTTAGGCACAGGCTTAGGAACAGTGTGATAAATTCGCACAGTTTCCCCGGAGCGGATGCGGACTCTGACCACAATTTAGTTGCAATGAAATGTAATGTCCTTTTCAGAAAGATAAGGCAAGGGCGGCGGGGTAGGAAAGGGAATGTAGAAGCATTAAATGGATTAAAGAAGAAGAAGTATCAGCAGACTGTAGAGACAATCATGGATGCCTGTAAAGAGCTGAGTACTATCGATGAAAAATGGGACTGCATCAAGCAAGGGATATCGAAAGCCACAAAAGACACTATAGAAACCGTTAACGGGAAAAAGATAATGAAACCATGGGTAACGGATGAGATGATTGCAAAGATGGAAGAGAGAAGAAGATGGAAAAAAGTAAACACAGAGTTAGGCAAAATGAAGTACATAGAGTTAAACAATAAATTGAGAAGGGCCACAAATAAAGCGAAAGAAGAATGGTGGAAAATGCAATGCAAGGATATGGAAAATTTGCGGACGAAGGTTGAAATTGGTGATCTATACAGCAAGCTTAAGTTATTATCTGGGAGTAAGAAGGCAAGATCTGTGCTAACAGTTAAAGTTAAGTGGGGTAAGATAATAGTTGAACCAGAAAAAATCCAAGAGAGATCGATAGGATATATAGAAACACTGTATGGTAAAGAACTTAGGCCGACAATATTAGACATAGAAAAGGAACATGACGTAGAAGAAGATAGCTTAGGTCCAGGCTGACTCGACGATTAAATAGAAAAAGCATTGAAGGAGATGAAAGCAAATAAGGCCGTGGGGTGGACAACATTCCCGGTAGATCTGTTGAAATATTTAGGAAAATGTGGGAAAAAGACTATATGGACTGATTCGTAGTATCTATGAGGAAGGAATCTGGCCGGAAGATTTTGTCAAATCAGTGTTATTCCTATTACGAAAAAGGTAAAGGCTACATCATGTGAGGTTTAAAGTACAATAAGCTTAATATCCCACGCAGCTAAAGTTATTCTTAGGATCATCAACAAAAGGATAGAGAGTAAGGCAAATGATTATTTAGGGGATGATCAGTTTATGAAGGAGAGAGGTACGCGTGATGCCATTGCAGTAATGAGATCACTAATTGAGTGGTATATAGAATACAATCAAGACGTTTTTGCTTGTTTTGTAGATTTCGAAAAAGCGTTTGATAGAGTGAATTGGGAAAAATTAATGCATGTATTGCAGAAAATAGGAATGGACTGAAGCGACAGGAGACTGATCCGCAACCTGTATATATCTCAGACTGCTAAGGTGCGACTGGGGAACGGAGTCCGGATGGGCAGTGTTAGGAATAGGTGTAAGTCAGGGTTGCCCAATATCACCTGTGCTGTTAAACGTATATGTGGAGGAAATGATTAAAGAGATATGGGAAGAACTTGAGGTAGGAATCAAAGCCGGACGCGAATTCGTACAATCGGTTAGATTTCTGATGACCAAGTACTAGTTGCTCAGTCAGCCAAGGGGTGCTAGCACTGCTGAGTGAACTGGAGGTTCAGTGCGATAGATATGGGATGGGAATCAATATTAATAAAAGTAAGGTTATGCAATTTTCCAGAAAGAAAAAGACTAAGCTAAACATTGAAATAGGAGGAGAAAAAATAAAGCAGGTAAAACAGTTAACATATCTCGGAAGTGTTCTGGGCCAATACGGTCAAAGTGGTAGGGACGTAAGGAGAAGAATTGCGCTAGGCAAGGAGGCTTTCTCAAGGAGGAGGGAGTTGATGACGGGGACGTTGAGTAGGGATGTTAAGACAAGACTGGTAAAATCTCTGATATGGAGCGTAGCTATGTACGGTGCGGAAAAGTGGTCACTGAAGCAGGAGGATAGACGTAGACTGGAGGCTTTTGAAATGTGGGTGTGGAGAAGATTGGAAAAGGTGAAATGGACCGAAAGGAAAACAAATGAGGAAGTACTGGAGATGGTGGGTGAGAAGAGGGGTTGTGTTGAGAGAAATCCTATGGAGGCAGAAAAAATGGATGAAAGGCATATTGAGCGGTAGTGGAATGTTGAAGAATGTAATAGAGGGGAGAATGTTGGGCAAGCGAGGAAACAGGATAGGGATGTTGGACGGGATGAAGGGAGGAAAGAAGTACAGAGATGAAGAGGGACCTAATTTAGGATAGGTTGCTGGATTGGGTTTTGTTTGGAGTTACGAAATATTTATTTGATAGTTGTGTCCATCCAAAAACCTACCTTAACCTGTATATTACCTAATAATATATATATATATATATGCACATAAGTATACATATATATATAATATATAAAACTTAGACAGCAACACACATCACGAGAACACGTAAAAAGACCACTCATATGTAATATCTTATCATGTATATCTTATCTTCCGAAGAAGACGGAGTTCGAGTCCGTCGAAGTTATCAAGATATTATTGTGAGTGTTCTCTTATGTGTTCTCGTGCTGTGTGTTACTGTCTAAGTTATATATATATATATATATATATATATATATATATATATATATATATATATATATATATATATATATTAGAACAGTTTACGTACTTCGAAAGTTTTTTCGGCCAACGCGGTCAAAATATTAGGGACGTAAGGAGAAGAATTGCGCTAGGCAAAGAGTCTTCCACAAGGAGGAGGAAGGTTTACTATCTTACACGACCGTGGCTTCAATGCAGAATGTCATCACCAGGGAATGCACAGAATGGAAACCATGAACGTGTAACATGTTAAACCTAATTTTTTCTCTCTACCCTCGTTAGGATTGGGGTGTCGAATGGAATGGACGGAGGAAGGAAGTACATGGAGATGAAAGGGAACCTGAGTCGGAATGGGATGTTGGGTTTTGTTAGGTTAGAAGAGAAAAGGAGATATTTGATAGTTGTGTCCATCGAAAACGTACCTGAACCGATTTTATATCTAATAGTAATATGATTCTTTGTTTCGGAGGCATGGTCCCGGAGTAAAAATCATTTGAAACAAACCTTACTATTTTTTACATGACTTCGTAACGAAAATTATATTTGCAAATACCGGCCCATCTGATCCTTTTCCCATTTCCTAAAGACTCCCTTCTTTGAAATATTTACATTCCGTTAACACGGTATACATGTCACAAAGTATCCAAGATATTGGAAAATATAGCCTTTATTTTCCACGCGTGTGATCCCATCGGAAAGAGAATTTCGGAGGATAGAGAGTCGCTCTCTCGGCGGAGTCCGCAACTGCCGAGGACGCCGTCACGCTCCCCTTCCAAAGCGTGGGGAGAAGTAATGTGGCCTTTGATATAAGACTCCGCCGCCACTTAAGGCCGGCATGTGGATGCGTAGGCGTGGGTGAGGAGTGAAGCAGGCGACGCTGAAATTGAGGAATCCGATATCCCAATTCATATTTCATTCCATCCACAAGGATTGCATCTGTTCCAGCTCTCCTCCATGCATGGCTTGGGATTGAAGGGAAGGGAGGTAGGGAAAAGAAATCCGGATCATTCTTCCGAGGGAAAGGAGTAGTTTGGAGGCAGCGATCCTGGCGTCTGGGCCAAGACAACTAGGCTCCGGAAACTCGATAAGGTACCAGCCTGGAAATGTAACCCTAGGTAAGTACCTTGTTACCCGTAGAACTATATAGAAAACTAGATGCAACTTGTTGATTAATATGGTTCGTAATATTTATATTTAGTATTTGGTTAAGGTCTATGGTAGAGAGTGAATGTATGCCAATTTCCAAGACCGCTAATTTTCTAATATTTTTACCCCTGCAGTGGTCGGACAATAATACCGTTCTGATCCCTTATCGTTGAAAAATAACATCAATAATAAGTGCCATGGTGCATTTTGCATGCACCATGGCACTTAGCTTTGATAATTTCTCTCCGAATCAAACGCGAGCTTCTGGTTAGGAGAACACTAAAATAATACCTTGACAAAATAATCACCACATACGCACCAGGCTACTCAGCAAAAAATATCTGTTTCCTTAGCACCGTCGTTGGCAGTTACTCCGATCCCTTATCGCTCTCATGGATTGTTTTAAAACGTTCACGCTATCTAACCTTGGAAACAATATCGCACTTCCCGTGTGTTTTCGTATCAGAGTCGCAACGCTCTCTTTCTTTATCGTTATTGTTGCTACGCGACCGCGAAGGGTGGCGAATGCGAGTGAAAGGGAGCATGAGCGGGTGGAGGGTGGGGGGGATGAACCGTTTTTCGGTCGTTTAAGCGACGAGAGCGAGCGACGCGGATGCAATATCGCTCAAAAGTTGGCGAACAGATGCGTGTTGGAAAGAGGAGGTGTCGCGGTGATAAACGAGATCGCGGCCCTTTTGCCAGAAATTGAAGAAAAAAAATAGAATAACAGGCTGCGCCTACGAAGGACATTTTTAAATGCTTGGCGTGCAACCGCCCTCGTTCGCCAGACGGCACCTCCCGCCGGCAGTGCCGTCAAAACAAAAGAAGTGTGACCGCCCGTGACTACACCGCTATTTAAACCCATTTCTGAGTTCTTCCGCACATAGAACACGGGGGTATCTTTTTCAGAATATTATAAATTATAAATTACCGAGATAACTGAATAAAACTTATTATACAAGTTTATTGATCCTCATCTACATAATGTTGTAAATTACAGCTATTGATGTTGATTTATTTTGCTTCGCGAAGCCTAGATTGAAGTAGTTCGCAGTAGAGAGATGTTGGAGGCTGACAGAGTGATTAAGTTCCTTCATATGAAAAGGTTTCGATGATTGGAAAATCCACGATTAAGTAATGACCGTTTATGTGAATGATAGCCCGTCATATTACACAGATTATTGTGAGGTGGAAAAGGAATTTTCAAGCTGGCACCACATGTCCCCTATCACAGACGATTCAAGAAGTGGAAGACAGTCACTCACGGACGATTCTGCCACAGCGAAGAGGACTTCATCCTTAAATTAGATCGAAGAGCAAGAATCCGAATGATCATGAATGAAACTGATCTTAGTTACGGCAGTTTATGGAAAATTATTCACTAAGAACTACACATGTCAATTGTGTCAGTATGCTAAGTTCCAAGACTACTGACTCCTTTTCATGAGCAAACACAGCGTGACAGTCAATCAAAGCGATGTGGATTTGAAATTTTGCCACATTCCCCGTATTCTTCCGTTCTCACCCCATGCGACTTTTTCCTATTCCCAGAATCCAACAAACCATTGCGTGTTCGGGGATTTGACGTCACAAATTTTATTCATCATTCCAGAGGTACATCAATTCAATTAATCCAACTTCCGGCATTTTCCATGGCCGATTCGGTAACACTTTTGCAGTTTCGGATCCAAATGTATAAAATCATGACCAAAACTTTCCTCGTGTGAAAGCTCTACTTTCTATCACTACGGTCACTTCCTAAATCCTAGCCGCACACTCTCACCTCGCTCCCATCTCTTCCTTCTCTCAACACTGAGCTCCAATGTCTCCCCATCTAGCCTTTCCTTCACGGAACGCCCCTACTCTAATTGGGTAGGAACGCTAAATGCCATAAGTTCCACACCAAGACCACTTACGAGAACGTTCAAAGAGTTAACGGCTGCACAATCCCCTCTCCGCAACCACCATCATCTTTCTTGGTTTTCCGTTCAACGTCACGGATGCTCAAATCTCTCCCCCTGCACCATTAATACCTCCGTTGCCACCGCTTCTGTCAACTGCTTTGTATCTCTCTATTGATCTCACAATGCTGACACTTACCCATCATGAATTATTTCCGGCGTTTTTATTTAAGTTCTTCATCTTATACACAGAGGAAATGTTAAGAAAAGGCATCTTGGTGGTAAAAATAATTTAAAGAGGAACTGATTACTAGAGTTATCTTTCCGAGGGAAGATTTATGTAGTCAGCCAGCTAAGGGAATGTTATCATTACTGAGCGAAACAAAGAATCAAGCTTATATCTATTTATGGGATGGGAATCAACCTTATATAATTAGAGGATATTAGGGTCTGCAGGTAAATGGTAGGAAACGATTACTGCAACCTTTGATATAACGCTTATGATTCTGAAACTTGGCGATTAAGGTAAGGCGAGAGTAGAATAATGGGCATTGAAATTTGGTACATGAAGAATGATGGAAAAATAAGCAGAAAGGAAAGGACAGGAAGATGTGCCAACCATGGCAGAAGAGGAAAGAATTCTACTGGAATAAATTGAAGGATTGCAGGAAATTTTGATACAAGACATGTATTGGCAAAGGCATTTTAAATACCGTGCTGGAGAAAGGAATGTTCGCAGCTTGGATGTAAAGCTTGGAAAGTATTATATATTTTGAATAAAATGAAGATAATGTGTGGACATGAAGAAAAATGTATTCTAATTCAGGGTAATTTACTATATTTATTAGCCCGTTATGCAAGGTATTTAAATGATAGCCGTTCGTATTATCCCCTCAATGTCAACATTACGAGTAAAAGTGGACGAGCAAAACAAAAAATTATTACCATCTTAAAAATATATAAAATATAATCTTAAGCTTTTTTAATAATCTTTATCTTAAGCTTAAGAGGAATGAACGCGGCGAGAAAGCAATTGAGTTCTGCGGGAGACAGAGTTTAGTCATCACAACACCTGGTTTAGACACCACAAAAGGCGTAGGTATACATGGAAAATGCCAGGTGACTCAGAAAGGTATCAGTTAGATTATATTATGGTTAGACATAGGTTTAGGAACAGTGCGATAAATTCGCACAGTTTCCCAGGAGCGGATGCGGACTCTGACTACAATTTAGTTGTTATGAAATGTAACGTCCGTTTCAAAAAGATAAGGCAAGGGCGGCGGGTTAGGAAATGGAATGTAGAAGATATTAAATGGATTAACGAGGAAGGAGTATCAGCAGGCTGTAGAGAAAATAATGGATGACGGTAAAGATCTGAGTGCTATCGAAGAAAAATGGGAATTAATGAAAGACACTATAGGAACCGTTTACGGGAAAAGGATAAGAAAACCATCGGTAAAGGATGAGATGATTGCAAAGATGGATGAGAGAAGAAGATGGAAGAATGTAAACACAGAGTTAGGCAAAATAAAGTACAAAGAGTTAAACAATGAATTGGGGAGGGCCACAAATAGAGCAAAAGAAGAATGGTGGAAAACGCAATGCGAGGACATGGAAAATTTACAGAAGAAGGGTGAAATTGGTGCGCTATACAGCAAGGTTAAGTTATTATCGGGAAGTAAGAAGGCAAGATCTGTGCTAACAGTCAAAGGTAAACGGGGTAAGATAATATTTGACGCAGAAAAAATCGATGGCTAATCTTCTGTGAGAATGGAATGCGCTCTGGTTTTCTGAATATTGCACTCTATAGCTAACATCATGACAATTTATGGGTCGATTAGAATTGAGCATGTGTCTCACTTTTTGCACATTTTCATTACACTGTGTTGTTGATGGATGTGTCCAGGGTATTCCTCATCGTCAATCTCCTCTCTACCCTCCCAGAACATCCTGTGTAAGCAGAAAACCATCACTTGGGATATTTCTCCGTCTCCATAAGCATCTTTCTAGCCATGGACCCTCAAACAGTGGTTTAGTCTAACAGCGATCCACCAACTGTATCGGCCACTGACGCGGGTCTTGTTGCTTCCCTAAGCCATTTCACCATTTTTCACGCCACAAATCGTCCCACTCCAGTCATCCGCTTAGCCAGGAATAATCGTTTTATTTACTTTTTGGGGCAGACATTGTGTATCCAGATTCTCTGATTTTGCTTTACCATTCCAATTTGAATTTTGAAACTACCGCACATATCTTAATTGATGTATCGATAAACTGAGGTGAGAAACGTTCGGGTTATTGATATGTGTGTGGTAAATATCACAAAATCGAGAGGATGCCGTCCTATATGAAATTACAATTGAGTTTACAATATTTAAATATCTTGCATTTAGTAAAAATAATCCAATATCAATACAAATATGAATTAAGGTAGAATAATCATTATTATGAATGTGAATAATAACCAGTTATTGTACGTGTTGCGTAGTTGGACAAATGGAAAACCAGGAGAAAATGGGATAGCGCGAAAAAGTAGCCTTGGACAGCGCGCACATACACCTCTCAAAACTCATTCTTCGATGGAAAACGGAGGTCGCACAGAACTACAGTCATTCAATTTATGTCAGATTTATTCTTTTATAAATTAAAAGCTATCTTTGAGAAAATTAATGCACACCTGCTTGTAGACCACAAACAAAATTACCTTCGGAAGTAACCCTGATGGCATGTGGAAGCAACATTCCCCCTCAACACGCATGCGCAGGTTTGACGTCATTACTTTCATCCAGTGTATTTTGAGAAGCGGAAGCATGGAGACGTGTTCTGTGCAACAACAACGCGAGTTAAACCAGAGCGCATTCCATTCTCACCGAAGATTTAGTCATGAGAAAGCTGTGCCAAGATGGTCCCCAAGGTGCTCTCGAAAGATTGTTAGTATGACAATCTTGCCTTGGACCTCCTACCACGGTGAAAGTGACCGAAATTTGTTAGAATAGGAGGTTACTGGTAACAAGACGAATGCCTTTGAGTACCAGCCCATTGAGTACCATTTTGGACCATTGGATTATGTCAAAGATGCCCCGCCGGGGGACCTGAACGAGGTTCCTGTTGATGCCTTCCATGAAACGTACCATAAGCGCGGCAGAGGTTGATGCCCTAGGGTTCTGTTTTGAAGAGTTTTAGCAATTTGTACTTTGATATTCAATAAAGTTCTCCCCGATTTATCCTACTAATTTTTTGGGACTGGCCACGCATGTGAATCCGCGGACGTTATTGCTCGAATTAAACATCAACGTGCAGTCATAGACTTCGAGGTTTCATGCACCAATTATTTCAAGGTAAGGCAAGCTGAAATAGAGAAAGGGAATAGGGCGTGGATTAAGATAGCTTTAGGTCCAGGCATACTGGACGATGAGATAGAAAGGGCATCAAGGGAGATGAAATCACTCAAGGCCGTGGGGGATAGATAGCATTCCTAAGGGCCTACCTAAGGATATGAAAAAAATTGGGAGAAGATATTTTGTGGAATAATTTGTAATAATAACGAGAAAGAAATGGCCTGAAGACTTTGAGAGATGACTTTTAGTTCCCATTCTAAGGAAAGGCAGCCATATGAGAGGGTTATTGACCAATAAGTTTCATTTTGCACACAGCTAAACGAACACTCAGGATTACATACAATAGGATGGAGAGTAGGGCAAATGATTACTTAGGGGATAATCAGTTTGAGTTCAGGATGGGGAGAGGGGACGCGTGATGTCATAACAATATTGAGGTCACTAATAGAGAGGAACATGGAATTCAATCAGTAAGTGCTTTTTTCATATATTTCAAGAATGTATTTGTAGAGTGAATAGAGTACAATTAAAGGCTATACTGCGGAAAATATGAGTAGATTGGAGAGGTATAAGAATAATCCTCAACCTGCATGTGTCGTAGACTGCTCAGCTGCGAGTGTCAGATGGAGAGTCTTAATGTATATTACAAGAGGGAGGGGTACAAAAGGGGTGTACATTATCATCTGTGCTTTGCATCGTTTGTGCGGAGTAAATAGGTTAGGAGTCATGGGAATAGTTGGAGGTAGGCATGGAATGCGGAGGACAAATCATAAAATCAGGATTGCGGATGATCATGCTTCAGTTTTCCAGGCACCTAAGGCACTGAAACAATCGCTAAAGTTAAATGTGCTTGAGTTAAAACTGAATGTAAACAAAACAAAGTCCATGCGATATTAAGAAAGGGGCAACTTAAGTGTTAAAATAGGACTTCATAAACTAGAGCAGTTAAAAAGGTTTACCTATCTTGAAAGTGTTTTGGATGAAAATGGTCAAAGTAGCTAAATTAGCGATGGACCGTTTAAATTTTTATGTCCAGCAGCACGAGGCAGAAATATGGTCACGGAAGCAAGATGATATGCGTATATTGGAGGCTTTTGAAATGTGGTTGTAGAGAAGCATATACGAGGTGTGTTAAAAATATAACGAGTATTTTATTTTTTCGGACAATACTATTTATTTATTCTTATAAATTGATGTTATCACCTTCAAAGTATTTGGTCCCCATTGGAGATTATTCACTTGTGCCAGAGCTTCTCCCAATCCCCGAAACACTTCTTAAACTCCATCTTTGAGATCGCCTTTAGTTCTTTCATCGATGCGCTTTTAATGTCATCTACGACTGTAAAACGACGGCCCTTCAGGTTCTCCTAATTTTTGGTAATAGGAAAAAGTCACACGGAGCCATATTTGGCGAATCTGGGGGCTAGGGCATCCTTACAGTATTGTTTTTGGCCAATGATTCACGAACAGGCAATGAAGTGTGACCTGGTGCATTATCGTGTTGCAAAAGCCATGAATTGTTTTTCCACCGATCCTGGATTGCTTTACGCAAACGGCGTTGAATTTGTAGGTAGTACTTCTTATTGACCATTTGACCTGGTGGCAGGAATTTGTGATGCACTATGCCATTATAATCGAAGAACACAGTGAGCATAACCTTCACGTTCGACCGCACTTGGCGAGCCTTTTTCAGGCTTGGCATGCCAGAATGCCGCCATTAGGATGATTGAGCCTTAGTTTCAACGTCATATCCATAAACCCATGTTATAATACGTTTCAGTAATTCTGCATCGTCGTTTACTTCATTTAGTGACTCCTGAGCAACTTCCATTCGCCGCTGTTTTTGTTCAAAATTCAACAATTTTGGAACGAATTTTGTTGCCACGCGTTTCATACCCAAAAAATTGGAAAAAAGGTCATGACATGATCCAATCGATATGCCAACATCATCATCGACCTCTCTAGTTGTGATTCGGCGAGGGTTCATAACTATTTCTTTTACTTTTTCTACGCTTTCATCGATTGTTGATGTGCTGGGGCGTCCAGGGCGTTCGTCATCTTCAAGGTCTTCACGGCCTTCTTAGAAACGCTTATACCACTCGTAAATTCTTAATTTACACATAGCTGACTCACCATAGGTCTTTTGTTAACATTTCAAACACTTTATTTCATTTTTATGCAAAATTTGATACAAATTCTTTGATCCATTTCTTTTAACAAACGAAAATCGCCGAGATCATAAAACACGTCCTTTCCAAAACAGCTGAAAGTTTTATCATACTTCAGGGGCATGTATACCAACATAATAAAAAAGTTCCGCTAAATGAAAAAATTCTCGTTATGTTTTGAACACACCTCTTAAAAGTTGAAATTGACAGAAAAGAAAAAAAATGAGGAAGAGCTAGGGATGATGGGCGAAGAGAGGGGTTTGTTGGGAGAAAACATAAGGCGACTGGTGGATGAAAGGCTTATTGATCGACAGTTGGATGGTGAAGAATGTGATAGAGGGGAAAATGTTGGGCAAAGAGGAAAGGGTAGAAATAGGTCAGGGATGAAGGACGGGATGATGGTAGGGAGGAAATAGACGGAGATGAAGAGTTACTTTGTTTTAGAAGAGAATCTTTATTTGCATTTTGTTAGGTAATGCTGGGAAATGCATCATTGTAGATTCTGTGCTCATCCAAAACCTACCTCTTCCGGTAGATCACCAATAACAAAAGTATTTCAAGATTTCCAATTATGTTTTCGAACCCAGAACCATATCAATTCCTCTACTAGCATTCTCTAGAAGGTAAATCGTTTCCTAAGGTCATGTCGGCGAGACGTTGTTTAGAAAATAGTTCAACTCAGGATTATCCAAAGAGAGGGAGGGAAGGGGAGGAAGAGTTTCCTCAGAGTCCTCTGAATCGAGATTACGCCCACCATCCCGGTCCCAGGCCATCCAATTTCTTCAGACATCCCCCAACCTTCCTTCCCCTAGCCCTCACTATTCCGCCCCACCCGCTCGCACAGTTTCACATCTCTGCCACTTCCCCAGTCCGCCTCCCGCCACCCTCGCTCGCACCCCCTGCGCCCCCAACCGCCAGCGAGCGTCAGCCATCCACCCGCCTAATTATCCGCCGGTTCCCGAACCCCGCCGCCGCGTCCTTAACCTCTCACCGTTTTCCTACGCCCCCTCATATCCCACACCCTCTCATCCCACCCCCGACCTCCCACCCTACCCTCTCCATCCCTCCCCCTCTCCCCCTGCATTCCGTCGCCGTCGTCTCATCAGAGTCAATAACGGCGCAACTACTTAAAGGGGGTCCCGCGCCACCCCCCTTCTCCGCCACACCCAACCCTCCCGCAACCCTCCCACTTTCATTACTTTCTCTCGGACGCTGTCGTCACACTCATTGCCCTCAAAACGCTCGCCCCCCTCCCACACCTTTCTCTCTCTGCACATGCATGCATTCTTCCGCTCACTTCTACCTCATCGCCATAAGCTACGACGGATTCTCTCCTCTCTGCTATCTCCATGGCAACACACATGTACATCTGCACATGGCTCCATATCTCGACCTTTTCTTCTTTTGTTCCTCAAAACGAGAAGAAAAATTGCAAGAGAGTACCAACCACGGCTCCACCGCGAAGTTTTAAGCCACATCGATAGGTCCGGCTCTCCAGAATGCGAGGAACCGCTGCGCTTTTTTGTATTTCGAATGGCGTTCTTATATTCTTCTCCACCTCATTCATCCATTTTGGCAGTTATTTAGTTATTCAATGATTTGTGATTTAATAAAATATATTTGATAATATATATTTTTTAGTTAGTAGTTTAAATTCAAAAACAGCAGTACACAAGCATCAGAATGTCAGGTTGAGTCTAGTGAAAGAGTAAGTTAAACGTTAAGATTAGGAGGGCAAAAACTAGAGCGGGTGGAACAGTTTACGTATCTCTGAGGTGTTTTGGACCAACACGGTGAAAGTAGTATGGACGTGAGGAGAAGAATTGCGCTGGGCAATGAGGCTTTCTCGAGGATGGTGGGCGAGGAAAGGGAAGTTGGAAAGTTGGAAGAAATCACAAGGAGGCAGGAAAGATAAATTCAAGGCGTATTGATCGGCAGTGGGATGTTGAAGGTTGTGATAGGAGGGAGAATGTTAGGCAAACGAGGAAAGGGCAGGAATAGGATAGGGATGTAGGATTGAATTGAGGGATAATGGAAGTATTTGGAAATGAATCAATACCCCTAATTTATTCTTCTCTTTTCGCGGATGAAGCTGGTCAGCCCTCTTTTTCTTCTCTTTAACATAGCCCTTCGAGACGTTCTCTCTACCATACTTAATAGCATTATATATGCATACATCTCTGTCTACGATACATACTATAAATATGTTGATGTCTATTCTTATCCATCCAAACCTGCTTCGACCGGTAGATCATTAATAGTAATGATACAAGTCATCAGGCATTATTTAAGCTCTCTAGTTTGAGCCCGACAGCTTTTACCTCGGTTCAAAAAATATAATATGTAAAATGTGATAAAAATGTGAACATCTCAATTTTTTATTTACGTTCCCCCGATTCTGGAAATTTCCAAGTTTTTTAATAATTATATTTTTATTTGTTATCATTTTTCACGACATTAATAAAACGGCTCTAGTTATAGAAACACTGCAAACAAACTCCAAAAAAACGCAGAGGTCACTGTCACCTGATGCGCCGACGTCTCCAAAAAGGTATGATTGACCCATGTGTCACTCACACGTCCACCCACTTGTAGGGCTCACCCACAGACGCGCACCGAAACGGCGCGGCCAAAGGTCGGACAGTCGATGATATTTTACTCCCTTTCGCATTATATGTGGATGCATCTCTATTTCTTTGGATCGCTCCACGAAACGAAACAATTGCTACAAGGCTTGTAATGGACCACAGCAAACCACAAACTTCCGGGCAATTCTATCTCGGCTTTCACCGCTTCTCTCCGCTCGGCTTCAACTTTTGCTAACTCGCAGATATGGGGGAGGAGGGGTTGAAGAATAAAACGACAATATAAGGTTATATAAAAAGTATCAGTAACCATTTTTCCCTGACATATGCGTAACGTGCTGGATTCAGATCGTGTCGGTTAAGTGTACGCATGGTCGATTATCGTGTACTGGCATTGATAAGATGCAGGGCGAACTATTGTAACTGAAAATTTGGCGACACGAAATATCTGAGCTAAACTCGTTCCTAAGGTCTTGATGGACGACCAAGAGTAGAATTAAGTGTCTGTTTGCGAGGACCTTCTGCTACGGCATCGCGACGATTCGCCAACCCCCTTAAAATCCCGACTTGAAACCAGCAGACTATTTCCTATTCCTTATAAAAGTGAAATTCTCCCTCAAAGGACACCACAATAAGTGCCTTCAATTAAGCTTGCACGCATAGTACCCTTGAGGTCCTTCCGCCTAGCTGGGAGCCTTCGACTCGTGGAAAAGCCGCCGGGCCAAAAGGGAATGAAGAAACGCCAAAGCCAAAGGCCAAAGATGTGCTTTGAAAAATTTTGAAGCAGTTTAGCAATATCTGAAATAAATCTAATCTTCTGAAACTTTTCCCGAAACTTTTATACAAACTATACGGAGTTATTTGAATAAATTACCAAGAAAAAATAATGGCAAAAGCATAACCATTTTCTTTCCTTCAAAAAAACCTTCCCCTTGTCTGACTCTATTTCTTATTTCCGGATTCTAACGCAGGCTTGCGCCCTGAGTTGAACCAGCAAATAAACGTAAATCAGGCATGCCGCTAAGCAGAAGCCATTTGGATTGGGCCAGAGACATATCCGTGACCCGCCAAGATTCTAGTATAGGTCATATCTTTCGTTATTTTTGCATGAAAAGGCAGCTATGCGAGAACTCGTTGATCGGCAAAAGCATTTGAATGCAAACATTATAAACGTTTCATTTTTACTTTTCCCCTATTCTAAACCTGTCGGTAACTGCCCGCAGGCTAATGAAATTAACAGCACACACACGACCAAGCCCTTCAGTCCTTGTTAAATCGGTAATATTATACTATCATCGAGACTGCATTATTTAAAAGTCTGGTAATAGTTGAGGAAATTTAAAGCACCGACAGTCAGCACTATCGTGTAAGCAAAGCGTGGATGCTGCAATTGCCCCGCTTGGGATCGCAAAAGGCGAATTTGCCATGGCAAGCAGGGAGAGGGATGCGAGGAGAATGCCCGCAGAAACTTAAGCACGAAAAAAGAACCGTAAAGAAAGATTCTGGGAGAGAAAGACACTCCGGATGACAACGAGAAAGGAGTATTGGGGACGGAATTTGATACCGCAGCGAAGGAGTCGACGGGAAAAAACGTCCCGGGAATCCGTGAAATCCCCAGAGCTGAGGGAGAGAGAGAGATCTGGGAGGAAGACATTGAAGAGACTGAAAATACCGACTGATTCCACGAGATATATGCCACTCGGGCCGAAGAGGGACTTGATTATTACCCAACTCAACCCACGCAAATGCGGCCAATAAAAGAAATAAAGTTCTGGAACAATCAGCAGATACATTGGAATTTGTAAAAGCAAGAATAATTTAACGCAATATGCAAGCTACGGGTGATACTTAAAGCTTTCAGTGTTATTACTGAAAACAGATGTTTATAATGGCCATCCAAGTTGAATTTCATCTGTTGGATAACGTCGAAAATCTCAGCTCAAAATATTTGATCGATTGATGCAAAAATGTAACTTTATGAGCATTAGTGAATCTCTTAATTAGATAATTCCTACCAATGAGCCTATCCAAATTAAATAGCATCTGGATGAATGATAGGGTGTTCCAAATTTATTTACGTGAATGTCACATTCAAAGGTGAATTTTATATTTATAAACATGGGTAGAATTTGTTAATAGTTTTCCTATTGCAATAGAGTTGGATAAAGCAATATTACAACCAGTCGCGAAAATGTTTGCGAATTGGAAATACATATTCACATTAATGGTACTGAACTTCACAACTATATTTGATCTACATACTCTTTCCACGCAAATATCTTTTCGTTCAAAGTTAACAAAAGTATATACACAAATACAAATACCTTACCTCAATCACTTTGGGTAAAAACGAAAAAAATAATATTCCGAGATTCATGTTAACATACTTCCATGCACTTCTGGACGATATTTTCAAGAACACAAGAAATACTATCATGAAGGCACCGCTGTATACACATAAGACATAAAGACAGCTCTATAAGTCAGTAATATCTTATAAAACGTTATCTTTAAGTTATAATAATTGATCAGAACAAATCATTAATTAATGAATGACTGGCCTCTCATTCACATCTTAAGTTTAAAAACTTAGGTATTGCAATTTACTCCAACATTGGTTCCACAAAATAACAATATTCAGGACTAAATAGCACTATTCGGTTATTTTTTTTGAGAAATACCCACGCTGTAAATAAAAAATGGAAATAAAGGAACGCCGGAAAAAATACATAAGCGTGTAATTTTTTAAAAGAAGCATAAACTTTTCCAATGTCCTTTGAAAGTACCGCATCAAAGATTGTATGAACAACGTTTATAGACTATAATTTCCGGAACGCGTAGAAAATAATTGTGAATGAAAAAATATATTATCTTTTTGAATTTGGATGCCACCAAATTATGATATCTGCGTGGTATTTTTTAATCTCGAGTAAAATAAGGAGTTGTCATGGTTGCACTATGCATAACTTCAATATTTGTACAATTTAAAATTGATGATAACGTTTTCACCACCACATCAATATTTTAAGGACGTGAGTTCCTCATTCAGTCACAGATCTGTACTAGTCTGAGGAGGAAAGGGCCCACTGTCTAGCCCCAGATGTAGGGAGCAAGGTATTAGCATCATTAGTCTTCCTTCTTCCTAATACTGTATACAACACGTAAGAAAGTTGGTATGCTGGTCTTATTATATGGCGATAATTAGCGAGAGATGATTCACTAAATACCAAATCTACGTGAGAATATATATGTATGTGTATATATACATATATATTTATTTATAAGGTAATCTGCCTGTATAGGTAGGTTTATGGATGGACACAACTACCAAATAAATATTTTGTGACTCCAAACAAAACACAATTCAGCGACCTACTCTGCATCAGGTCCCTCTTTATCTCTGTGTACTTCCTTTC
This sequence comes from Hetaerina titia, assembly GCA_037158775.1. Taxonomy (NCBI): domain Eukaryota; kingdom Metazoa; phylum Arthropoda; class Insecta; order Odonata; family Calopterygidae; genus Hetaerina; species Hetaerina titia. Next base: position 3,168,420 of record CM073770.1, on the reverse strand, counting down.
TCCCTTCATCCCGTCCAACATCCCTATCCTATTCATGCCCTTTCCTCGTTTATCTAGCATTTTCCCCTCTATTGCCGTCTTCAATATCCCACTGCCGATCAATACGCCTTTCATCGATTCTTCCTGCCTCCTTAGAATTTCTCCCAACAAGCATCTCTCCTCCCCTTTCACTAACCTATCACTTCTTCGTTTGTTTTCCTTTTGGTCCATTTCACCTTCTCCAATCTTCTTCACATCCACTTTTCAAAAGCCTTCAATCTCCGTCTCTTCTCCTGCTTCAATGGCCACGTTTCAGCGCCGTTAATAACTATGGTCCATGTTAAAGTTTTAAAAAGTCTTTTCTTAACATCCTTAAACAACGTCCCTATCATCAACTCCCTTTTCTTTGAGAAAGCCTCCTTCCCTAGCGCAATTCTTCTCCTTACGTCCCTACTACTTTGACCATGTTGGTCCAAAACACTTCCGAGATACGTAAACTGCTCTACCTGCTCTATTTTTTCTCCTCCTATTTCAATGTTTAGCATAATCTTCTTATTCCTGGAAAATCGCATAACCTTTGTTTTATTAATATTGATTCTCATCCCATATCTATTGCACTGCATGTCCAATTCACTCAGCAATGCTTGCAATCCCTTGGCTGACTGAGCAACTAATGCTTGGTCATCAGCAAACCTAACTGAATTTGTGGATTCCCCTCCGACTTTCATTCCTACCTCCAATTCTTCCCAAATAGAGCAATATGAACAGAAATAAATCTCCCCTCCCCTATGATGGGTATCCCTTCCCATCTCCAAGCACCAGTCACTCTCGGTCTTCCTTGACCCTTTTTCCCGCTCCGAGAGCTCTCTCGCATCTCACGAGACGCGATGTCGCCCCAAGCCTTTCCCTATTCGCTCTCGAAGCCAAACCAAGGCAGATCCTCCACTTCTCATTGTTCTCAGCGGGCAATGTCTCCCCCGAAAACACCGTTTCCGCCTCAGAGGGCAGATTAACGTCCGCTGATTGAATTAAACGGGGTGTACGTAGTTTATTCCGGAAACAGCCACCACCCCAGGGGGAAGGGGCGGGAACGGGGAGGAAGGGGATACGGTGGTGGGAGGAAAGCGGTCAGGGATCTCGGGTGGTACGACCGATTGGACGCCTGGTGTATAATACCTGCAGTCGTCTTAATAACCCAGCCGTCAAAGGCTTTCTGATTGGGTGATTCGTTCCGCTTTTCCTGTATATCGCCAACGGTTGCCTTATTTTCAAGGATCCTACCGAATCCAGTGGAGCAAAAAGTAATCATCAACTTATTGGATGCGCTCAGTTGAGGTTTCGAATGAGCAGAACTTTAGGGTGGACCCCGGGAGGGAAATGTTCATTAGAGTGTTGATTGGAAGAGCAGGCGAGTTACCATTGGCCGAAATCCGGGGGTGCGCTGTGGTTTCACGCCTCTGTTTCACTCCACAGTGAATGTCTGAGAAATATAAGTGCGCAGGGTGAAAGAGGTTTTAGCGATTTTGAGAAGTTGCGAGCCAGATTAAAAATAATTTTAAAAACGCAAAAGGGGACATTGATTGAATCAGCAGTTGTCTAATTGTACAATATCGAACGGCTAGCGTGTAGGGTATGCATGGAAAAGTTTCGGAAAAAAAATTACTTCGCTAGATGTGTCTACAATGCCAATAAAATTACTTCAAAGCACATCCCTTGACGGACGGGACACTTTGGCCCTTGTTGCTTTTCCACCAACTAAAAGGCCCCCTGGTAAGCGGATTCCGGAAGGTTTTTAAGGGTACGTCGGCAAGCTTATTTGACGGCACTTAGGATCACATACTATATGGTGGTGTCCTTTGAGGGAGGATTTCACTTCTGTGAATAGGAAATAATCTGCCGGGGCCAAGTCTGGGGGGGACTATAAGGAGATTGGGGAATCGTTGCGATGCCGTTGCAGACGGTCTTCGCAGGCAGACCGGCGAAGCCTTCTGCCCTTTCGATCGTCCGTCCAAACACCGGGATTTGTTTAGCCCAGATCTTTCACATCGCTAAATTTTCAGAGTTAACTGTGTGCACCTTATCAATGCTTACATACGATCTGTGTAATTGTGCACACTTAAGCGATACGGTCAGAATCCAACACTTCACGCTAATGCGTCAGAAAGAAATTGTTCCCGTCACTTTTGATTCGGACCTTTCGCATGCGTGAGTTAGCCTTTTCAGACTGATTTCAAGCATGGCATGGCGCGCAATAAGGATTTGTACTGACGCCACGGCTGCTCTATGTTTGTGGCAGTATGATAAGAATGGAAATAAAAATTATAAAGATGGATAAAAAGGTGAAACCTTTAAACAGATAGATACTTCTATTCATATCTTGGTAGCAAGTTTACAAATTCTGGTGAATAGAAGAGATGTCAAGGTGTTATAATGCTGGATGAATGGATGTTGGTGGTGTGCGGATTACATTTGGAGGAATTGTTGTAATCAGAAAATATAAAAAACAATGCGCTTATTTAATCACGGGATTAAAAACCCCGGGTGACGAAAATTTGAGAGAGGAATACATCGCTTGCAACTTCAAGGTCAGATGTCCTCTTTTCGGAGAGTAAAGAATGCCTCCTGGTTGCTCTAGAGGAGGATTGGAAAATCATTCAAGCAAAATAAAAGAATGCACACCTTTAATAATGTAGATTCCGAATGTCAATCCGCCTCCATTCCACCTGAGACGCCAAGCCAATTTATACAAAACCTTCTCAATCTCTCACAGCCCGAAACAAAATCCCTAGAGAAAGGGAGAAAATATGACGCTCAAGGCAAACTACGCCGCAGTCAAAATATCCCAACCCTCTCTCCCAATTGCTCTCCCTCCCTTATCGATAGTAATTAAGTATCCAAACACTGCGCATACGTTCACACACGCATGGAATACCAGATATGTATCCGTAGCCATGACGATGTACCGACATATAAACTATAAACGCTATTTAAAAAAGCTGTTCATTCAACGCAGAACAGAGTTGGATTACCTTTAATAATCTTTTCTCGCCGTTAACATACATACATTTTCTAATATAAAATTGTTATGGAAAGTAAAAAATAAGGCATCACTTTCCATTTTACTCTAATGAAATTTAATTGGTAGTACACTCATAAAACTTACGAAGGCTCAGCAGAAAGTAACTTCCGATATGCTATAAAAATACACTGGATAAGATATAAATAATTTATTGCTTACATCACAAAGATACATATCTATAATATTTTATACATTTTCGCCAAACAGTGATAATAAACACCTGTCGTGTCTCTGAACTAGTTTTCAAATTCCTTCTGCATAAAATTCTGCCGCGCTGAAGATCGCAGCCTACCAATTACGGCATATTGAAGTTCTTCGTCAAGACAAGTACAAAACATGAAGTAGCATAATTTTGTAGTCGTATTTCCATGCAACAGAATCGTAGAAATCTCTGGACAATTTTCTAAGCATTTTAGTCGTACGTCAGAGAGGTTCAGGAAAATAAGTCAACTGTTCATTCACTCAAAAATGAGAAAATACGAAAGTGTAACTAGCAGCTTGCAAAAGGCTAACTTATTACATTCCTTCTTTCAAAGCGTCTTCAACAATGCCTCACCAAATGTCTGCGATCGGTTACCAAATCGTGCCGGTCAACCGATACCCAAATTTGAAATCTAATATACAAGTAATTGAATAGAATGTTTGCTGAAAAATATTTAGCCTGAAAAATCCACCGGGACCGACCAGCCCGTGTATTTATATTTAAGAATCTAGCGTCGGAAACTGCGCAATATCTAGAAATCATATTTAAGAAGTCGTTAGTAGATCACAAAGTTCCCAGGGATAGGAAAACGGCAAACGTAACACCAATACTTAAAAACTGATACGGCGAGGAACCGAGCAATTACAGATCTACGAGGGTGGTCTCAGAAGCACCCGACACAACAAAGAAAACACAAAAATTTTGGAAAAAAATTATTTATTTTTCAACATGATCTCCTTTCAGCTCTATACGTTATTTCTCGCGATGTTCCATTAGTTCGATACCCCTTTTATAATAACAACTGTCTTGATCCCAAAATAGCCTTTAACTGCCGACATCACTTCTTCACGTTTGGAAAATCTTTGACCACCGAGCCGTTTTTTCAAGTTTTCGAACAGAAAATAATCCGAGGGGGCTAAATCTGACGAATAGGATGCTTGAAGTAGACTTTCAAACTTTAATTCATGAATTTTGGCCATTGCAATAACGAACTTGTGAGCTTGTGAATTGTTTTGATGAAACAACACTTTCAAAACAGTGGCTTCGACTCATAGCTTCATTAACAAAGGCATGTTGAATCATTCCAAATGTCTCCGTAACACTTCTGCCAAGTTTGACACAAAATTTCACGCACACACGCTGTTCCTCTAGCTCCTTCATTGCTGACGTTGCATGCGGCGACGAACGGGTTACGACACGTACCGCTGCTGCTGCGTAACGACTCGATATATACAAACGTGTCATCTCTCGTTTTTGACGTCAGATGGCGCACTGTGTCTCGTTCGATCCTTTGAACAGTTTGCGCAGAATAAAATCAGTCCGGTCTTTTTTTTATCACACTTTGCATTTGCCAACGATACAGTGGTTCACCGTGATATCTGTGATACAGAGGACACAGCAGCTTTATCAGATGACCTTAACGCTATAAAATGTGAGTGCGACACTAGGCAATCAGAATTAAACTTAAAGTGTGTAGTGATACATTTTTGGAAAAAGAGCGAATCCCTCCAGAACGCCTACTGCGTTGGAAACATCGGAATATAATGTGTAGACTCAATTAAATACCTAGACGTTACCCTCACTCACGATCTCTCTTGGGTGAAACATATATGAAGAATATGTTGACAAGATGGCAAAAAATTGAGATTTTTTTAGAAGAATACTTGGTAAATAGGACGTAAAGGTCAAAGAGAAATGTTATCTTTCGCTGGTTATGCCTCGTTTAGACGAATATGCTCTTAGTACGATATGGGATCCTCACGAAGCTCGATTGATTGCCGAATTGGATCGCGGGAGTGTAGAGAAGGTAGGATTTGTAAAAAGTGGCAATGATAAAATTAGGAACGTATCCAAAATATCAGAGGACCTATTTTGGGAATCACTCAATGGAGCGAAGGTTAAATTACAAATAAAATCTTTGGCATGAATTGAAAGGACATCTCTTTAGCAGTGGTGTTGAAAATGTATCATTACTCCCACGCAAGGCGAGATCATTTAAATGAAGTTATAGAGATTAAGGGCAAAAGAGACTGACTTAAGCTTAACAAAATGTTATTCTGATCCCTTAACGTAAGTTAAGGGATCAGAATAACATTTTCCGAGCATGGTTGGTGCACAAATATTCAGATCAATATTAATCTGGTTGGTATTCACCTCCTGTCACACACCCTATGGGTGGCTTGTAGGGTACTAAAATACATACAATAACCCAGGTATTCATAGTCGCGCGCTTTAAACCACAGTCCACGCGGATTAAAGTCGTCGTATAAACACTATTCTGTGATAACTTCAAAGACACCTCGGTCAAGGAGAATGATTTTTACCATTTGCTAAATCCTTGCACTCTAATGTGCATGCGTGGAGGATTCCATTAGAAGTTATTGTTGTGACACCTCTCACTTTTCCTTTAAATTTTTTGCAATTAGAATATAATCGAAAAGAAAGCTTGGTCTTAAGGGCGCTTGCGTTGAAATCCGGCTAAGAGATCACCACTGCGGCCGACTGTGAAGTCGCTGCAATCCAATTGAGTCGTATATCACATACCCAACCGCACAAACTTGTAATTTGGGAAAAGCTAAAAAAAAGATAAAAAGGGAGAATCAAATCGACACTTTTTTCGCTATTCATAGGTGATAACGCACGTAGGAATGCCAGGAGTCATTAAAGAAGCAAGGTCTTACGTAGTGATAGTCGGTGACGGGTAATCGAGTTTATAAACTGGGATTTGTATTTCCCTCATTTAATAATAAATAAAATGAGAACGTCAATTTTGGCCAGCATTCTCGTATTTGAAAGTAAGTGAATCGACTGAAATGTAGAGTAGCTGGGTTCGTGAAAAGTTGTCTAATGAACAAGATAGCAGTGTCACGACACTATTGTAGGAAGGATGGGAGCCATTAGTTGACCTTAGGCTTAAATACAGGTTAATGTACAGCGTAAATTTGAGGCAGGCTACTTATCTGAGGATATAAAAGAGATAGTACCATACAGGCCCCGACTTCCTATGGTAGATCAGATCACCAACGTAAAATCAGGGATATAGGTTGTAAAACGGAGAGATTTTAAATGTCCTTTTTCCCTCAAATCATAAGAGATCATGATAGGTATGACAGTAATCGCGTAGGAGATAATTAGAATTGGTAGTGTATTATATTTACCGATATCTTGCATATTTCTTCCTGTATGTTATATTTAACAGACTCAACTCTTCAATAGTCTAAAGCATGATTTGAATGCACGTACCGTGTTATTAAACATTGTTGCACACATGGAAGTACTTTCTTTCGGGTGATAAAAGTTTGTCAAGTCCAAAAAAACTAATCTTTGTGTAGAGGTGACATGATTTGGTTTTGCATGTGGTTTTATTCTATTCTACGGGTGATTGTCTAACACCCACCGCCACACGTCCTTGCGGCGGCTTGTACGGTATTTTTAGATGTAGATGGAATAATGTTTTATCCTTCTGTGGTGTATATGGATATCGGACAACAAAATTTATATAAAAGGTATTCATACACACTTTTTCCTGGATTGCATGTCGTGAAGTGCTGAATTCAGACCGTTGGTCAAGTATGTGCAGTTAAATGGTCGCAAATCGTATATAGGCATTGATAAGATGGCATTGCACACCATCATAACCGAAAATTTGGCGATGCGAAAGAACTAATGGGTTAAACTCGTCCCGAGGGTCTTCGGATGGACGACCAAGAGAGCATGGTCGAGTGTCTCCTTGCGAAGACCTTCTGCAACGCCATCGGGACGATTCCCCAACCCCCTTACAGTACCGACTTGGCACCAGCAGACTCTTTCCTATAACAGTTAAATCCTCCCTCCCTCTAATAACATCCCCAAATGGGAACCTAAGCGCTGTTTAAGAAGCTTGCAAGCGTGCCTTTTCTTATGAGCATAAAAAACACCGAAAACCGATGCAGAGAGAAGCTGGAATTATTTCTTAAATATTTAACGCAAATGAATGAAGACGTACATCCCATCCAGACTTAAATGTGACAATAGGGAACCTAGATGCTACAACGGGGAAGTAAGATCGACATTAAGAAGGCAAAGAAGACTACAGTCAAATTTTAAAAAGAGTTTAAAAAGTTACGATATTTTTTATGTGAATACATCCAAACAGAAACTTAAAGAATGTCATAGTAAAACAAAAAGTATCATGCGCATAGCCCTACCCTTTTTAAAACCTAAAATGCTAAGCGAATATCTGGAGGAAAATCCAAAGTCATTCTGGTCCTATTTTAGGGATACACAGGGTAAACGTTCAACAGTACATTCTTTGAAGACGGAAAACGGTGAAATTATTACAGGCAGGGTGAAAAAAGCAAATATTTTAAACAAGTTTTTCCAGAGGGTCTACAATAAAGACACACCCACCAAACGATCCTCCACACCCACCCGGGGAAAACATGAGTGATATAGCACTGACCATGAAGGGAATAGAACATCTGCTACGTAGTATCAAACCAAACAAATCACCTGGTCCGGAAGAAATACCTGCTAGAATATTAAAGGAATTAGTCGAAGACATTGCCTTGTTTTTAAAAATTGTTTTACTAAATTCAATATAAGATGGCTTAGTACATCGCGACTGGAAGCTAGCCCATATAACTCCCATTTATAAAGGCGGGGATAGGGATAAACCAATCAATTACCGACACATTTCTTTGACATCGATCTCTTGTAAAATATTACAACACATTACTGTCAGTAACATACGGAGGTTTCTTGATAGTAGGAAAATACTAAGCCACAAGCAGCACGGATTTACAAAGAGCAGATCTTGCGATACACAATTAGGTCTTTTCATTCACAATATGCTTAGATCAGGAGAAAACAACACACAAGTCGACACAGTATTCCCAGATTTCAAAAAAGTCTTCGATAAAGTCACATACAATAAATTTTTACACAAACTTATATGCTATGGAAACAATGAGAAAATTATTAATTGGGTTAGAGACTTCTTGACAAACCGCAAACAAATAGTAGTCATCGATAGGTTGTGTTCTAAGGAAAGAGAAGTAACTTCGGGCGTCCCCCAGGGAAATATAATAGGGCCACTTCTATTCTTAATAAACATTAATTACTTAAGCGCACACGTTAGTAGTAATCTCAGGTTATTTGCTGATGACATGGTGCTGTGCATGGAAATAAGGAGCCAACTAGATCGCGAGCTACTCTCTAGAGACTTATACACAATTTCGATTGGTGCAGGAAATGGGGATTAATGCTTAATATAGACAAATAGGCAGTTTTGAAATTTTGGAACAAAGAAAGTTTGGAACAGGATATAAACTACGAAATAGAGGGTTCAGTGCTAACTACGGCCAAACAAGTAAAATATTTTGGGGTAGTTCTAACACCACGCCTTTCAATGGGAGCACATATCAGGACAATATGCGGACTCGCTCTAAAAAACTGAGCTTCATTAAACAGGTGGTGGAGAAATGTAATCAGAAAGTTAAAAATAGGTGTTATTTTGCTCTAGTTAGACCACATTTGGAATATGCCGCAAGTATTTGGGATCTTTGGTAGAAAATCTGGCAAAAAGAATTAGATAAAATCCAGAGAAAATCCGCCAGATTCGTGAAAAATATTTATGACAAAAACACAAGTGTAACAGGTCTCTTAGGAGATTTAGACTGAGAGCCACTTGATATACGAAGAGAACAAGCGAGACTTAGACTTTTGGAAAGATTCGGAACCAGCGAGTTTAGCGATGACACAAAAGGAATTATAATGGCCCCACACCACTTAGGTAAATCACATCACAAAGATAAAATAAGGGAAATAGATTCCGACACTGATAGATTCAAACACACATTCTTTCCCAGAACAATCAGAAATGATAATAGGAAGAAACCTAAGTCACTTTAGAAATTGTAAAAACATTTAATTTACAAGTGGGGAAAAATTAAAAATTCTAAGATTGTTCATGTGTATGTTAGTTGGTAGTTTGTGGGTTTGCATGGGTTTGAAAGGGTTGCGGCAAAAGGGTTCTTGCATGAATGTTTACCATATTTGGTTTTTGGACTATAAATTTGTGGATTGCATACGGTTTTTTTCTAAATTACGGGTGGTGCCCTAACACCCCCCGCCATACGTCCTTGCGGAGGGTTGTGGGGTATTCAGTAGATGTAGATGAGCAAGCTTATCCGGAATCCACCTACCAGGGAGCCTTCGAGTCGTGGAAAAGCCGCGCTGGCAAAAATGGGTCGATGCTCAAGGGATGTAATTATTGAAGAATTTTTAGAAGCATTACAGCAATGTCTGAAATAAATCTATTGTTCCGAAAATATTCCTGATACTTTTTATACACACCACATGTGAGCTATTCTGGCACCCAAATCTAGGAATCTGTTTCTGGGAACCCTCACGCTTTAATCACGTTTGTAAAGCCGAGAGAAATGAATGTACTCTCTTGGGTCCCCTTCAATCATCTTCTTCCCTTCCGTGGGGTTCAGCCATTTCTTCTCGTCTTTTGCGCCTCATGCCTTCAGCTTCCCCTTTTATTTTTCAGGACGCACTTTCATCTAAAACCCTCGCAAGGCCCTCGAACACGCTTCTTTATTGTGTTTGTATAAAGGGGGGTAAAAAGAAAGGACGATTGTAAGATGAAACGACATTGCGAAAATGGAGCGGAAGGACGAAAATTCACCGATTCGGAAACTCTCTCTCTTTCCAAAAAAAGCTCCCCTGTCTCTCGCACCAAAAACAACACATTTACCAGTATCCGACGATATGAGTGGACTTAAATCAATGCTGTAAAATATTTATCCTCGTTCCATCTTCGTGCCATATCTTACTCCCGGATAAGTCCTTTCCAACAGCTGGAAATTTCTAAATTCTAATCGCGAACTCTGACTAAAACACCAATAGAGTGTAATCTCAGAGCACAGTGAAAGTTTTCTAAAAATTTAACGATCGCAGTCCTTAGATCTTTTTAAGCGGGAAAAATTAATTCAAATATGTGAAAAGGCCTTGAAACAAAAAATTTAAAAAATCTGTAAAATCAGTTGTCATTGAAAAAAAAAACAAAACATTTTAATATATTATTATTCGTTCATTAAAGGGTCCGTCATAAGTCTTAATGTATATAAATACGGTGTTTTCCCGTTTTAAGAGAGCTTTTAAAAAGGTAACATCATTGAATGTCAAAGGAGTAAGATGCCTTTGCATCCGTCTCACTGAGGAATAGATGCCATGTGGACTACCTTTCGCCTAGCTCCTAAATTTCGACCTAAGGGGTGACCCTACCTGAAACAATTATCATTTCTCTCTCCAGCACAGCTCTAGAGGTCATCGGAACGCACCAGATTTTCCACCATATCATGGTTGTAGTCCACGGGGAGGGTTTTGAACCTTGTAGTATGAAAAAATAAGTTGATACTTTCGAAAATCTTTGCCTTTTGAAAAATAATTTCGCTGGCGTCTAAGAGACGGTGACTAGCAAATCAAAAAGTATAAAACTATTACTTAAAACAAAAGCGCGTGATGCACTCTTTACAATTACCCCTATTCTAAAGCGTGGCATTTCTTGTGAGCAAATCTTTAGGGAATAATTATATATTACTTGAATAATCCAATTCTCTGTTCATTCATATAATGGAAACTTGGCAGTCGCTCCATCCGGCTTTGATAGTAGCATTTAGTAAGGATATATTGGATTCATAATGGAAATATGGAGTTGTTAGTGAAATTTAATAGCATTTTTTTAAAAAGCTTGCTGACACGTGAAATGACAAATCGGATACAAAGCTCAGAGAGGAAGTTAAAGATGGCATTAGATGACTCCTCCTCAATCCATTATTTTAAATGTTCAAAAAACTTCAGAAGTGCATACTTTGTTTTCATCGCTTAACCCGTTCTCGTTTCCAACCTATTAGGAAACATTTGAAATCCACTTTCACTCAATTTTGCCGGTCCCGGTGGCGGCGGGGTAACATCCTCGTCTGCCAACCCAGGGGTCGCGGGTTCGATTTCCTTCTGGGTAAATTTTCCCCCACCTAGGGCTTGGATGTTCGTACTAGTATCACTACTAATAATCCGATGTAAAAGATGGTCTTCGTCACGGCTGATTAGAACAGTCGGCGCGCAGAGGTTTATAATTACTGAAGTCCTGTTGCTTTCGCAGCTTTAAGAGCACCAAGACTGGTTTCGCGGCAACACCTAGCGTCACCCCCACCTACTCCAATTGGTTCGATTTCACTCCAACCAATAGGAGCGGCGCGGGAGCTTTAATTGCATTACTTATGGAACGCACCCTGTATGAAACAAAAAGAAGCTTTTGGTTGAGAATGCGGAGAAGCATGAAGAAAATAACTCACCGGGAGAGTACGACGTAGCACTGTCATTTGAAAAACACGTGGTAAAAGGTCGAAGCGTACGGATGTATGTGGTGGAGAGAGAGTGGCGGGATGGGGGCCTCCGGGGTCGGGGGAGGGAGGAATCACAGTGAGAGAGACGGGGAGCGTGAGAGGAGGGAAGAAGTAAGTGGCGCGTGTCATTTCCTTCGCTCTTCATTCCTCGCGGAGCCGCAAGAGAATCGATTTGCGTCACATCTGCAGTCGCAGCTCAGCGAAGAGTGGAGTGCGGCGCGATGAAAGCAGGAGGGAGGATGTCGCGCGCGGAGACCCGTCCGCCCGGAGGGCATTGCGGTGCGCTCCCTGGGGGTGCCACGGGGGGCCTGGCCGACGCCGTCCCCGACAGCCGAGACCATCCAACCAGTGGAGGCAGTCGGCCCGGCCCCCTCTTCTCCTACCAACCCTCTCCTCGGAAGTACTACACTTACATGCAACCCCCTAACCTAAATACATTTCTTTGTATTAGAGGACACAGATTATTGCTTCATATTAATAGAACACAGCAACCTTATCAGATGATCTCAATGTTATAAAAAGGCTGGTGCGATACTTGGAAATTATAACTAAACTTAAAAAAGTGCGTAGTCATAAATAATTGGGAAAAGATCAATAGCACCCGAACGCCTAATGCATCGGGAACATCGAAAAATTAGAATTTATGAGAATAGTACTGGGTAAATAACGTAAAAGTCAAAGAGGAATGTTATTTATCGCTGATTAGTCCTCCGTTATGTAGGCTATGCTGCAGTAGTACATGGGATCTTCACGATTTTGCGCGATTTCACGAAGTTGCGTTGATTGCCAAATTGGATCGCGTGCCGCTTAGAGTAGCTAGTTATTTGTAAAACGTTGTTGTGGTACACTTACATCTACATCTACATAAATACCCTGCGAGCCACCAAAAAAGGTGTGTGGCAGGGGGTGTAACACCAGCAGGAAAGGGTAAGGGATGAGAGGGTTTATTCAAATAGGTAGGGGAAGGGGGGAAACCTGTAAGAAAAAAAATATATCCACGCGCAGTCCCTAACCTGTACATTAATACTTATTGTAATGAACTGACTCGTGGGGGATTTCGACTACAGGCATTCTGGTCTCTTATCGTTCCAGGAAAGAATGACATTTTAAACCTGTCGGTCTTGCAGTCTATCTCTCTAGTCTTATATTCGTGATCCCTTCGACCGTAATACGTTGGGGTTTGTATTATATTCTTCATTTCATCGAAAAGGGCCCATCTTTAAATGTTTTAGTAAGTTTAATCTATATTATAAACGCAACTACGTAAGAGAATCCCAACCTAAATTGTCTAGCAAGGTGGATACGCTGCTGCGTTGGTCAAAACAATGTTTAACAAATCTAGGCCTTCTCCGCTGAACTCGATCTAATTCCGAAATCAAGTTTCTATTATGAGGATCCCATATACTGGCAGCATCCTCTAGGTACTCTACTCTAGGGCCTGACCAAGGCAAGGAACCATCGTTCCTTCACTTTTTCGTCACATTTACCTAGCACTCTTTTAACAAATCCCAATGTTTTATTAGCAAGACCGCAGATTTCTCGTATGTATTTTCCCCAGGACAGATCGTGATTAATCTACGATAAAACGAAAAGCGTCACTGAAATGCTTATGGAGTTGGGATGGGAAGCATTGGAAGAAAGACGACTCAATGCTAGGTTAAACTTACTAAATAAATTCGGATCCGCATGTTTCAGCACCGAGGTCTCGAAAATTATTCGCGCTCCAACATACATAGGTCGATTTTCAAGAAACTGTAAAAGTAACTTTAACAGAGTCACCCGCTATGTGTGCATTATAATGCAACAATTTCAGAGAGTAAAAATCATTCGCCTTGACCGGGATTTGAACCCGGATCCCTCGATATCCGGCCGAGTGCTTTATCCAATTAAGCTACCGAGACGTCCTCTTACACTCTGAAATTTTGGGGGCTTTAAAGAAACAAGATGTTGTGACGAAATACCGTACATACAATGTCACAGGCATTCGTAGTCGTGCGCGACGTGCCACAGTCCACGATGTTAAAGCCAATTTCAAACACTTAGGCTGTTCATACCTTAGACAATTTTCAAGAAACTGTAACAGTAACTTTAACGGAAAGCCCCAAAATTTCAGAGTGTAAGAGCTCGGTAGCTTATTGGTTAAAGCACTCGGCCGGATATCGAGGGATCCGGGTTCGAATCCCGGTCAAGGCGAATGATTTTTACTCTCTGAAATTGTTGCATTATACATAGGTCGCTTGCATCATGTGTACAAAATTCGGGAAATAGATGCCAGGACTAGCAGGCTCAAGGACTCCTTCTTCCCACGGACAATACGGGATAACAACTGTAGGGTCACACTCGGAGATAACAAAAATGCCACTTGCCACCCTCGGCGTCTAGGTAACAATTAGTTATACTCAATTGCATGCACTTTCACTAACCTCCTGTGTGTTGTGTCAAAACCCTTCCCACATGCCCGCATTGGAATACCATTAAGTAATGTATTGCTGTTTACAGTATTGTTTTCTCTGCTTTCGCTACCCTAAATTTCCCCTTCCACCCTTGTCCCTCTCCGTGAGTGTGCCCTCCTCCCACCTGCAGCGTTGGGCCAGATTCCTCACCTTGGGTGGGAGAGAGTTTTGTGTGGAACGTTCATGTGGTGGGGTGGTGTTTCGCCTGGCTACTTGCTATAAACTAGCTTGCACGTTCCTGTAAATTTCTTGCTGCATCCTAGGGTAAAATTATTTGTTGTAGTTAAGCGTATGTACTTGCATGCTTGTGGAGTGAAGGGAGGTAGATGTGTGGTTGCATGCGCGTGGAATGATGGGATGTTACGATGAATGTGTACACTGCTGTGGATTGGGGTTTGCATGTGTGTGTTGGTTTTGAATGCGGTATTTCTTTTTTCCCTTTTTGGGTGGTGACCTAACACCCCCCGCCACACGCCCTTGCGGCGGCTTGCGGGGTATTATGTAGATGTAGATGTAATTGTTACATCCAAGTATTTAAAGGAATCTATCCTCACGATTTTGGTTTGTTTCACTTTGTAACTATAAAGGAGGGAATTACTCTTTTCCCAAAAATGTAATCTTACGCATTTTTTAAATTTAATTCCAATTGACATGTATCGCACCAATTTTGAATTACATCTAGGTCGTTGGCTAACACGACTCTGTCTTCATGACTTCGAATGTCCCCATAAATTACTGCATCATTAGTGAAAAGATTTAGCTTGCTATTAACTACAGTACTGAGTCAAATTTCAAGAAACTGTAATAGTAACTTTAACGGAGTCACCCGCTATGTGTGCATTATAATGCAACCATTTCAGAGAGTAAAAATCTAAGTCTAAGTGTTTGAAATTGGCTTTATTAACATCGTGGACTGTGGCGCGTCGCGCACGACTACGAATGCCAGTGACATTGTATGCACGGTATTTCGTCATAACATCTTGTTCCTTTAAAGCCCCCAAGATTTCAGAGTGTAAGAGGACGTCTCGGTAGCTTAAATGGTTAAAGCACTCGACCGGATATCGAGGGATCCGGGTTCGAATCCCGGTCAAGGCGAATGATTTTTACTCTCTGAAATGGTTGCATTATACAGTACTGAGGTCATTTATGTAAATAAGGAATAGGAGGGGGCCTATGACACTTCACTGTGGTACACCCGACGTGACTTTGATATTATCGGATGATACACCATCCAGGACGACTGTTTTGACACGATCAATTAAGAATTGTTTAATCCAGTTAATAATACTTTCGTGTATTCCATAAGTGTCCAATTTCGCCAGTAATTTGCAATGAGGGACTTTATCAAAAGATTTCTTAAAATCTAGGAATATCGCATCAACTGGAATATTACTTTCACCGGAGTTCAATATATCATGTACAAAAAGTGCGAGTTGAGTTTCGCTTAGCTTAACTTAGTAGCGTATCAAAACAATAGAGCAGGCAGGTTGGAAATCACTCAATGGAGTGAAGGTTAAATTGCAGATTAAAGCTCTTGCATATGAATTAGAAGGAGGTCTCTTTGGCAGTGATGATGCTGAAAAGGCATTATTACTTCCATCGTACTACGGTAGAAGAGATCATGTCAATTAAATTAGAGATATCAAATGCAGATCAGATAAATATAAGATATCATTTTCCTATGAAAAAGAAGGGATCAGAATAACAGAATCCGACCGTGGAAGGGGTAAAAATATTCAGGGCTAAATTAGTCTGACGTGTGTTCACCCCCTCCCACCCACCCTAGCGGTAAAATGCAGGTTGCTAAAAACAGAAATTACCATGACAGATTTTCGATACACAGTAGTCAGCTGAGTGAAGGTTATAGATAGCTTGATTCAAACTAATGTATGGTGTGGCTAGTCACAAGAAAAGATTAACGAAAAAATAATGAAATGCGTATATGAACGCTTTTAGATGAACAATTTGTGAATAAATGGGAATACCTATGACATTCGCTAAAAATTTTAAAAAATTAAAAATAATATCATGATGATTTTGGAGGAAACGATGGAGAATAGACCGAAATAGATCTAATGGAGAATTGACCGTAGAATAGTCAAAATCAGAGTATTGTTAACGTAGAACAATAATATTACATATTAGATTTCACATTTTCGGATTACCTTCGCTTTTTTACTTCTTACTGAGAACTTAAAGGCGAACCTTTTGAAAAGTCGCCCTTAGTCTTGGAAATGCTGAATGTATTATACAACATAAAGATTACATTTCAATAATAAATGATATGCAAATAATTACACAGCGGGAATCAACCCAAGGGGAAGACGAAGCTCTAATTATTTCACCATTAACCAAGCGGTTTTTTTGCGGCCAGGGCCGATCCCCCTTCCCAGATTCGCTCCCGAGTGCTTGCGATCTGCTTGCGGAGACGGAGCCGATGCCGCAGAAACGCAAGGAGGAGGAATTTCTCTTCCCTCCTTCAGTCAGACCGCTGAGACAAACCATCCCGGAAACTGGATCCAACTCAAACCTTGACACCTGAATCTTGTCACCTTCAGGATCCGCCAAACTTCCTCTCCGAACCCGTCTTTCGGAAGGCCTCCCGCCCATCCCTCCCACCCTCTCCCCACCCCTTTCGCCCACTGACACTACTCCCTCAACGCCACCCACCCTACCTCCTAATCACCCTTAATTGCGCCGTGGGGTGAATCACCACCTCCAAGGTAGAGAGAAGCTTCCGCCTCACTGACTTGCCCGTGAATCCGTTTACTTTCCAGCGTTCATTGTCGGCCCATACGGACACACACACACCGTCCCGGTGAGCGAAAACCCACCCCAACCGGTCATTTAACATACAAGATAAAACCATGACATACCAAAAAATCTCTCATCCGTGTTCGTGTTGTTTGTGAGTATCGAGAAACTTAGAATTTAGAGTAAACTATGATATAACAGAGGTTACAATGATGGTTGAAGCCGACAGATAACGGCTCATTTAGAAACTAGGTTAAACTAAGTGGAGGAAAGTTATTACATGGCATACAATTGGAAAGATTTTGCGTGAATTTGGAATAATTTCCGTACAGGTGGACTAAGGCGGAAAGCAAACGCGAGGTACAAACTAGCATGCAGAGGAAAATGAATAAAACTTAATATTAACAGACATACCAATGACTCATAGGCGAGTTACGTCCTTAGGCAGTGTATATGGCCGTCTGCCTTAACCCATCGGACATCCATCAAGTTTCATTTTGCAATGCTCGCCCAACTAACACAATATTTGTAAACCACTGCAATTCTTCCCAACAAAAACACACGATGTTCACACAGGGAATGTTTCATCAACTTCCATTCAGAAGGTTGCTTAGATTCCTCAAGCAACAAGTCAAGCAGTTCTCAATTTGATTTTTCTGCTATAACCGGGTCACTCACAACAGATAACTTGCGAATTAGACGTACCGGTGAGATTATAATAACTATAAAATGCCTTTTATGACTCGAGTCTCTTCTTAGGACTGGAGAGAGTAACATACTTGATAGCCCCTTCCTCCACCTTACCTCTTGAATGGGATACGCAACGAGTACTTACGGTAAAAATAGAAGAGAGAGATGGTGAGGAATGATTGGGTCCTGAATGAATGTAGATTGAACGAACTGCTAAGAACAAAGTATACAAGGTTTGTAACAAAATATAGGTAACAATTGTTCCCTGACGTGTGCGTTTAGTGCTGAATTCAGACCGTGTCGGATGTGCTCATGGTCGCAGATTGAATTAGCATTAATAAGATCAGAGTGAACACACCATAACCACTGCAAATTTGGCAATGCGAAATATCTAAAGCGCTAAACTCGTCCTTTCGAAGACCTTTGGACGGACGACCAAAAAAGCAGAGTCGAGTGTCTGCTTGCGAAGACTTGAAAGGCATCGCGACGATTCTCCAACGCCCTTACAGTCCCGAATTGGTACTAGCAGGCTACTTCCTATTCCTTAAAGTGAAATTCTCCCTCCCTCAAAGGATACCACCATAGTTTGACCCTAAGTGCCGTCAAAGAAGCTTGTACGCGTACCCTTAAGGACCTCCCGGAATCCGTCCTCCAGGGAGCCTTGGAGTCGTGGAGAAGCCGCCCGCAAAAGTGATTCGATGCTCAAGGGATGCACTGCGAATAATTAGTTTGACCTGCTAATAATAGAATTAATAAATTAAAAGAAAAATTTAAAACAGTGCTTTCTGGGATATCATCACCCAAATACGCAATGTCACGGGACTGAGGATAATTATTTTTGTTACATATAAACACTATGCGTGAAGCACAAGGGACCAAACGCCGTCATATCATTATTAATTTCTGTATTGAAACAAGCTACCAATCACTAGCATTCCTTTCAACTCCTCATTTATTTTTAATTACTCATATATAAGTACTTTTTCACGAGGAATGCCACGAAAATATTTTAGTTAACAAATGTCACTCAATGTATTATAGCATTTGTTATTGACCTTATTGTACCATGATCTAATGATCATGAGATCAATAGAGCGTCAGTAGCTCATTCATAAATTTTCCTTGCACCTTTTTATGTGTTAAAGCACACTTTGTTACACACAAATTTATTGTGATTTGTTATCTACGGCGTAACTATGCGGAATGTACACAACATAATTAAAATGAAAGAAGTAACTTGATGTATTCGCACGAACTTTTTTGAAACACGACCTAGGTTTCGACATTGGACGTCATTAGGTCATCAGGTGCTGTTGATTTCGTCCAACATCGAAACCTTGGTCGTATTTTAATAAAGTTAATGTGAAACTTTATTGTTAACTGCGAATAATTAAAATCCTCAAGGATTAAAAAATTATGGGTACATTAACAGAGGTACACCGATACCATGTTCTCTTCACTCTACATTTATTACTGCTACAAAATCAAATTATAATGGAGAGAATATTACGTCTTATGATACAAAATTAGTTATTTAGCTCTAATTGTCAAACTTTAGGGCGCAACACAAGCCGGAAGTACAAGGACTTAGGTCAGACGTAACACAACCGAGATGACGCTATGAGGGGCAATATCGTTTACACACTCCGGGAGATATGAAATTTACAGCACGCGCTACATGCATTGGCAAGTTTGCTGTCTCGCAGCAGTGCTCCGCTCGCAGGAATTGAAATGCCGCCGTATCGCATAAGCCCTTCTCGCTTTATGAACAAACTTTAATAACTTTCGCGGTAAACGAATCGGACGGAGGGGGCGCAGCTGCTCCTATCTCCAGAGCGGCGACTTTTCGCCCCCCCCCCCGAACCCTCGACACTGGATGCTCTCCCTCCCCATCACTTCGCCGCTTGAACTAAGAATACCCCGACGACCCACCCCTTCTCTCGCTCTCCCCTCTGACGGCCGCAGCAGGCGGGGAGCGCGCGATAACACCAATTCGGCTTTGATGTTTCCTCTCGTTCAAGGGGAACTTTGGGCGGATAGCCTCCATCCCTCCCCCGCCCCAACATCCCCTCCTCCCCCACTCGCTACTTCCCCCGAAGGGAGACCTGTGTCTGTCTTGGACGAGGCCAATCCTCCATTCGGAGATCTAACGGATTCCCGACTCGTGCATCAAGCATCAAAGGACGCACCCATCTTGAGCATTTTTAACCGGCGATTGTTCTACGCCCTCCTTATTCGTTTCCGGGATATTTTATTAATACCATTTGATCTGTATTTTACTTATTTCAGAAACAGGGAGACGTGAGCTCTTTGGTGAAGTTCTCGATTTCACTGGAAGAGAACACTACAGTTTTCAACACATTTTATTTTGACTTGACATGACATGTACCGATACTCATTCGCAATAGTGGTACGGTTTATGTCAAAATAAAATGTCTGTCGAAAACGTAGTATGACTTTATTTTTCCCAGATAGACAGACGGACGGGCGGCGGTTTGCCTGGCTGGGTTCGAAGGAGGGGAGTCTCAGAAAAATCTTGATGCCGGTGCCAATAGGCTCCAGCCTTTGAGGAGTGTGGACCGTTTTTTTACGAAACCTCTATAACGTAACCTCGTTGCGCTCCGTATTGAATATTGTTTTTGAAACAGTGCTACACTATCAAATTTTACATGAAACTGGGAAAAACCGGGAAAAGGACCCATGACATGCTCCAGGCAGTTTATGTTGTCAACGTCTTGGGTAGATCGGGTGTTTCCGAGTAGCATGAGTTGAGTGTAGAGAAGATGTCGAAAACGCCGAATGTTCACGACGCCCTTCGACCTCCAACAGTGACCAAATTATTGCAATAGTGGAAGTTTTGTTTGGACAGGGATAGTATATTAAGGTTCGCATGGTTTTTGATCAATAAAAGTTATGTGCATCGACTTGAGAGCGAAAATACAGGCATGGGAATGGTGTGTACGAGGTTGGTGCCGCGAGTGCACTCGGATGAACAAAAGAAAACTCGCACGCGGATCTGCCAAGAGCTGTCTAAGAGAACGTCACAACGCCTCTTTGGAAGCGTTACAACAGGCCGTGACGAGGGAGCTTATTAGCAATCCGGGCGTCGCCTGGCAGAAGGCGTACGAGGCGTGGAAAACCCGCCAATAACGGTATGTGGACGCGTGGGTGCTACTTCAAAGATATTTGAGTAGATGCATGAATTCTGGGAATAAATTTTTTCGACTCAGTCCTACTACTTTTGGAACGGACATTATATATATATATATATATATATATATATATATATATATATATATATATATATATATATATATTTATTTAAAATTTATATATATATATTTATTTAAAAGGGACATCCTTAAACTATTTTTCTACTCAGTCGCCATTTAAATTGAGACATTTCTCAGAAAAATACACAAGCTTTCCTATTCCGCCTCTGAAGAAATCTGCCGCCTTACATTCCTGGGAGAACGTGTGTGTCCCCTATTGCACACATGGTCTTTTTGTCTCACAATTGAAATCTTTTATCCATATCTCATCCCCAGTTATTACATAATCTAAGATTGTGTTAGCATCTTTGTCATAGGCTTCGAGGAAAGTCAGCAATCTAGCGGGGCGCTGCTTTTTGTGGTCTTCTGTCAAGACTTTCGGCACCCATCTGGCACAAAACTCGTCACAGCCAAGCTTTCCCGCTGCAATTTCACGTGTTAGCCTTCGTGAAATTTAGAGGAAATGAAGCGAGATATTCGTAATCGTAAATCGGCAATTTTCTTGAACATTTTTCCTGATTTTCATCGTCAGTTCATCTGTCACGGATAGGCCGACCACTGCGGTCCTCTTCGTGAACATTGGTGCTGTGGTCAATTTTAAACTGAATGCACCACTGTCTCACTCCGCCTTCACTCATTATTCCGTCTCCGTACACTTCACAAAGTTCCCTATGAGTTTCAAATGGCTTTTGGTTTTTTGCCAGTAAGAACTTGCGACAGCAGAATACGCACTGAGTGTAGGGACATGTAGGCACCAAGATGGAGGCTGTAATCCTACCCACCGCCACGTTTGGCAGACACCGGTTAGCCTTCGTATAATTTGATCTGTCTATTAATTATTTAAACATCAAATAGAGGCAGGCATGAGTTCTTTAGTTAAGTTTTTTAATTCACTGAAACCAAAAACTGTAGTTTTCCGCAGATTTTATTTTGATTTGGCACGACGACGCGTAGTGCTACCCATTCTTAATGTTAGTACGGTTTATCATTCCAAAATATTCTTGCACATGATGGCACTGCAGTGCAATCAAATGCCGAATCCAATAATGTTTTGGCACGCTTAAATGTTCGCTTGTTTGTTTTTTCTGAAGTAAAATAGATATAATGCAACCATTTCAGAGAGTAAAAATCATTCGCCTTGACCGGGGTAGGTACCGGGCATGGGATCCCGGTCAAGGCGAATGATTTTTATTCTCTGAAATGGTTGCATTATATTGCACACATAGCGGGTGACTCCGTTAAAGTTACTATTACAGTTTCTCTAAAATTTGTCTAAGGTATGAACAGCCTAAGTGTTTGAAATTGGCTTTATTAACATCGTGGACTGTGGCGCGTCGCGCACGACTACGAATGCCTGTGACATTGTATGTACGGTATTTCGTCATAACATCTTGTTCCTTTAAAGCCCCCAAAATTTCAGAGTGTAAGAGGACGTCTCGGTAGCTTAAATGGTTAAAGCACTCGGCCGGATATCGAGGGATCCGGGTTCGTATCCCGGTCAAGGCGAATGATTTTTACTCTCTGAAATGGTTGCATTATAATGCACACATAGCGGGTGACTCCGTTAAAGTTACTGTTACAGTTTCTCTAAAATTTAAAATAGATATGTTTTCATCATCTCATGAAGATAGTTTTAACAAAATTAGATAGCCACACGTTTTACGTCTCTATAACCAACACATGCCGACATGATTTTTAATGCATACGCAGAAAAAAACAACAATTTATGTATTTGTTACGATAAAAGTGAAAATCAGTAAGTATTACAATATGTATACAATTCAAAATAAAAATAAGATGGTTGTATCGGAGAAACGAGAAAATCTATATTTTTTAAATTGTTAAGTTTTCAAGTGTACAGAATTGAAAATGAAATATTACTTAATAATAAGTTCTGATTAAAGCATAAATGAATGATAAACTGGAAATACTTTTCCTTCTGTTAGCATGAAACGGTTCTACAACATTACACCGGGTTCTACAATGCATACTATTAACACTGTCTGTTTCGGACAGATAGAAAATGAAATATACCAACCCCATCGCTTGTGCTGTTCATTCTGCTGAGAACTGTTGTGAATGCATGGTTTTTAAGTAATGGATGCTGAATGAATTTCCACTTTGAAAAAGCTAAACTAATTAACCATGAAAAAAAATGTCCAACAATTTCATGAATCCTTTAAAAAAACTTAAAAATCCACTCTGAGAGAATTCAGTTATTTCACAAAATTGTCAACCATAATATTCATTCGAAATCAAACTTAATTAAACAACACATTTTATAGTTTCAGCAAATGTAAAAATTGAATATGGAGAAATTAGTGGCAATACTAGTATTATCATTACTTAACTACTACTTAATTGAATAAATTCCGGATTTTTGGTGTTTTTCGTAATAAAACGATAACTATTTCCCATGAATTAATATTTAAATTTAAAGCATTATAAACCTCCCTTAACCAGTATTTGTTTAAATCCGCGAAAATTATTCAATGAATAAACTTCGTAAATGCACAGAAGGGCAAAGCATGTTAATTACCTATGTACCTACGTCCTCGTCTGCCAATCCAAGGGTCGTGGGTTCGATTCCCGCCAGGGTGGGATTCTTTCCACCTAGGGCTTGGGTGTTTGTATTGTTGTTACTGTCGTGTTGTCATTGTTGTCCGATGAAAAGGCCAAAAAGTGTTGTTTTCGAGCCATAACCAAAGTAAATAAATTAAGTCTGAAAGGCAGCTCACGTATCTCCGTAGACTGACTTCTCGATGAGCACATAAAAATAACTGGGAATAATAAAACTACGAGTTTTATGGGAATAATAATAACCGAAACTACTCGTAATTATTTCTAAAATAATATCTCTTCATTCACTAAGCTATATTTATTTTTCCAACACAGTTTTCTCATGAATAGACCATTATTTTATATTTATACCGATAAGAGTTAGGATTCGATTGAGCCGTGAAAGCGTACGCAGAGCGTATTGAATTTAAAATAGAAAACATAATTTCCCAAGTACCACGCGCAGGATGCCTTTCTCCATGTCCACATACGAGACGAACCTTTAACAACCCATCTCCCCTCCGTGTACTCGTATCCACTCCACTCCTACCTTTCAGATTGCCTTCTTTTTAACACAGCACTTCACACATTCATTTGTCCCATTCAACACGTCAGTATTAGGGAAAATTACCATTAATTAATGTATTGTTCGGGTAAAGAATTCAAACCATGATAGTTTTAAATGCACATAAGATGGCAAGTTGAACTAATTGCATCAAAATAGGAAAATTTTGAAATATTGTTAAATCGCGAAAGCATGTGAGTAGACAATTCATGTATGAACTTCATCTTCAATTGTTAAGTATTTCTTCTTTTGTATTTATTTTTTCTGTGTGCTTTTACTTTTATGAGCACATATATTCATTAAAATTTTTCTCTTTATTTTCTCCAAGTATGCCATCAAATTTTTGTTTTGATCTTTGAAACGCAATGTTTTAATATTCCCTTTGTACGAGACTTACAAGAACTACGAAGTATTTCCCATTCCATTAACGTTTAATCTTTCCCACATAGCTCATCAAAGTGTCAGCTCTATTAGACACCGCGGTGGGCCAAAAATAATGCCGTCTCATTCCATACTCTATAAAATACCCCAGTCAACCACAAATGCCTTCCTCCTTCCTTACTTCAATATCAATATATTGTGAATTTATAAACTAAGGCGTAAGTATTTGAATATAGTCAAAGAATGGCAGAGATATAAAAAGACTCACGTAGTAACAAGTTTGGAAATTCAGGAAGTAAGGTTATCGCAATCTATTGCAATTTAATTTTATCTGTCCCATTATAAGAGATATATTTTTCAGGGTTTTAGTCAGGATATACCAAAGAAAACAGCGAGATGTTTATCATAATACGTGGGAGAGTCATTTCGCGTTCAAAAATGCTGTAAGAATCCTTTGATTCGCAAATGGTATGAAATCACCTCAGCAGTAGACGGCCGAGTACTACCAGTTAAACCGCGCGGTGCACAAAAAGGAAAAATGAAGACAATCACTTCCATGGAGTGTGTGGCCAGGTCTGCTACGAATTAGGCCAATACTTGAGCACCAATAAATTCTCTCATGTGCATTATATTAAACATTCTTCAGATAAATTCAATACATTTTATATGTGGGTCGCGGTAGTCCAGGTGGTAGAGCGTTTGACTACTGGCCGGAGGGTCCCCGGGTTCGATTCCCGGGCAAGGCATTCTGGGTACCTGCAGTTCCACCCAAGCTGTGTGATTTTTTGGGTACCAAATCTTCCTGGGAAACCATAACCGGTATAGGGAAAGGAACTGGCCCCCCTACCCTGATGTGTGAATATTCACACGCCGTCCGGCTTGGTACTGGGTGAACTCTACCATCACCTATCAAACGGACCTTCGGTTTGATTACTGTGTTTATGGTTTGTGTATACAGGTGGGTAGTCTGAAAAGTTTCCAACCCAGAACATTTAAGAAAAAATGTCTTGCATCTTTGTTGGGTCGGAAACTTTTCAGAATTGAGGATGATCATGCTTTAGTTTTCCAGGCGCCTAAGGCACTGAAACAATCGCTAAGCGTGTTGTCCACTCAGTTAAATGTGCTTGAGATAAAACTGAATATAAACAAAACAAAGGCCATACGATATTAAGATAGGGGCAACTCATGTGTTAAAATAGGACTTCATAAACTAGAGCAGTTAAAAGGATTTACCAATCTTGAAAGTTTTTAGGATGAAAATGGTCAAAGTAGCTAAATTAGCGATGGAGCGTTTAAATTTTTATATCCAGCAGTTCGAGGCAGAAATATGGTCACTGAAGCACGATGATATGCGCAGATTGGAGGCTTTTGAAATGTGGTTGTGGAGAAGGATATACGATATCGTATATCCTTCCTCGTTTATAACAATTTTGTGAAAGTTTCACGGATGTGAATTACAATGCATATGAAGTTAGCACTAGCGAACAATTACATAACCACAGAAAAGCACAAAAAAGAAAAGAAATTCACTCTTTTTCAAATTTTCGATGATCCAAGCCACCCTTTTCAAGGAAGAGAAGTATGGAACTGCGGGAAAGGTTAAAACAGAAGGGGCTGGAAACACTGGATGGAAGGGGAAGGTAGGGAAAGGTTTGCGAGGGGAAGAGTTGGAAGGGGGATTTTTAGAAATGTGGGGATTATATGGAAGATGTTGGGAGCGGAGAGAGGATGAAAATATGCGAAGATCGGGCTGATAAATGTCTAATATTAAACCATTCCCATGCCATGCAATAATGCATTTTATTGGATTGAATGGGAGTGGTTTTGGGACGGGGCGGTGACTGCTTGAGTCTTTTGCATTGACGAAATTACTATTTTTAAAATACATGTTTCATAATTAGTTCATTTGAATCACTCCGGAAAATAACTATTTTTAATACGAACAGCAAGTTTTCTGCCAGCCTCAGTAATTCATCGCAATTTAGCATTAATGTGTAAGAACTTTTCTTCCCACTCTCAAAGTATTACTGTAAGTTTCTACGTTCTCGCAAAAAAATCAACAACAAATATTTCCTTCTTTCGCCTTCTCCTCATTTTTCCAAATTAAACTTTTTTATGTTCAAATAATGGCCCACAATTTGTCAATTAGTCGAAATTAGCACCCACAAGGATCATTGTCTTTGATGCAGGAATGCCTGTTCCAACAAACTGACTTCTAAGATATCGATTTAGTCCCTTGGAGAAGAGTTATTATATATGAGGACCATTTCATTTGGCATCCAGTTTAATTATGTGAGGTGCCTTTGAACATTAATGCCTTACAAGCGTTTATTATTCTCTAATATTTCTAGGATGAAGAAATAAAACATTGTGTGTTACATTTGTACTTTTAACCACAAAACATACGCCACCTACTGGGTTACCACCCAGGTGAAAAATGGAACCGATAATTAGATCGATAGTTCAAAATTGCAATTAACCACTTTAAAGATGGTAACATAATTTAAATTAATTTGAACTGCCTTCCCTAAAACGAGGATAATACTTCGAAAACGGCGGGTCGACCCGTGGATTCCCGCTCTCTCCCCGCGTCTCTTATTCCCCCGGCCTGAGGAGCAGAATTTGCTTCTTTCGCCGAAAAGTACCTCCGCTTTGAAGAAATCCTTCACCTCCGCCACATTCTAATCGAACCATTTGACATTTCCACTATTATCATTTCATCAAATGGATGAGTTATGGGATTTTCTGCCAGTCAATTAATACACTATTGATTGTAGAAATAAACAATAAACTTGTCATCTCTTTAGTATTGTAAGATTCGCGTTCTACGCTCGTATACACAAGTCTGCTGAATGGAAAATTTACGGTTTGGATGCACGTTTTGAAATGCGTGAAAGTATAAGTTTACACAGTGTCACGTCTAATTTCATTCTATAATAGGCATCCTCAGCTGACTACTTACGCATTGGCTGTTTTCTACGTTTTTTACCCTATGATGCATTGTATGCCAGTGTGACAAGAATAGAAATAGAAGGGATAAGTTGACTAATCGTCTACGAGACATTGACTTTCATACTGGCATTATATGATTACGGGTTGAATGATTACGGAATTGTGGGTGACCAGAGGGTCCCGGGTTCGATTCCCGGTCAAGGCACTCTGGGCACCCGCAGCTCCACCAAAGCTCTGTGAGTTTTTGGGTACCAGATCTTACTGGGAAAACCATAGCCGGCACAGGCAAAGGAACTGGCCCCCCTAGTCTGATGTGTGATTTTCACAAGCCGGGCTTTTAAACTGGGTGAACTCTGCCATCACCTACCCAACCGACCTTCGGGTTGAATACTGTGTTTATGGTTTTTTTTTATTGCATGATTAAACTTGGTACGCATATCAGTGGTTTTGATTATAATCCTATTCCAAAGTAACTGTATTGATCTCTTAAAGGAAGTTCTTTATTACAATATTTCCTTTTATCGAAGACTGCAACACTTCTGTAAAGAGCTATCACACGTAAATTCAATTACGCATTACGATCGTAAAACGATTCTCCTTATAAACGTACAATTTGCTAAGGTTGGTAGGCGAAAGTGTTTTATTGGACACTACATATTTAAATCCACCCGGGTTAATTCCCTGGGCTACCTTTGGTTTTTCTTATTGATTTACTATTCGAAGGGCACATCACCTACATTACGCAAGGAATTACGATATAGAATTTTCTGCTTTTCATTAATCTTTTGGCCAGGGGGAAACCCGATTAATTTATGGCAAGGCAAACAAAGCACGTTTTTTGGTATATCGCCCATTTTTACGGAGTTTTGTTAAATTATGTAAAAAAAGCGTTCAGATATGTCAAAGCAATGAATGCGGAACTGAAACGTGAGAAATAATATGATTTTCAAGGGGAAATTCCAAGTGCTGTCTTGAAAACGTACAGCCCGAGAATTGAATTCTTGTTGGTTCCGTCACCGCACTGTACGAAGCATCTAAACGCCTGCGGAAGAATAATTATCTTTCATATACATACTGTGCCCCGTCTGAGTTTAGCGTCGCTCATAAAAAGCTGCCCATTGCAGCAAACTCCCATGTAAAATTTAATGGCGTCCCGTCGTAACTATCATAAAAAACTAGATAAAATAAGGTCACACTGCGCACAAAAGCTTTTCGTCCACGCTTCAGAGAGCTTTATTCAAAAGGAACAAGAACTTTGTCAAGCTGATTTTTCTTCGCTCGACAGCAGTCTCCCCCCTCCTTTGGATCACTCGACGTCTCTCGGGATATGTTCACACTTACACGTAGAATGTAAAATTTTTGTCAACAATGCAGTATTTAAAATTACACAGAGGTACAGAACACTATTAAGAATATTTGGCATTTCATTCAATATTAAGGCAATGCCGCATTATTAATTCTGAAAATGAAATATAGATGGTATCAAAGTGAATATTGGTTTTATGAATATCTGAGTTTTAAGGCTTTGCAGTGTTTGTGACTACTATATTTTAATTAATCATTTCAGACTTAACTTTGTGTAATTTTTACAAGACGAATAATGCCAATATAAGGCTTTGTAAATGCACACGTGAAAATAAACATTAATGAGACCCAGGTTACACTGCGGGCTTGATGCGGCACCACAGTGAAACCTTGGTTGCATAAAAGTTTATTTTCCATTTGGATTTGCTAAGTTTTATTTTGACATTATTCATCGGGTTCATTACTTTTCACTACCAATTATAAATTACACATCATATGAAAGAGCAACTCAAACAGTTTTTCCCACAAGTGCTCAAAGTGAGCACCATTCGTCACACATCGAGTCACAAGGTGATCTCTTCCCAAACCTTGATCAGTCTGTAATCAGCAGGGATTGTTGCAACAACCGCTTCAAATCCTGTTTCTAAACTCAGGAGGTAGGACAGCTGGAATCACAAATACACTTATGATCCTTAATGAACCCTAAAGGTAAAAACCAGATGGCATCAGAGATCGGGTTACATTCCTAATTACAGATTCAGTATTTGAAAATTGTAAAACACAAAAATGCTTTTGTTAACCAGTCGCCATCTTTGCGACTAGCGCTTTCTAACAGACGACAGAGAAAATACTGCATGCACAGGTGTACCAAAAAATTGCATTGCCATGCATTGCTTTTTCATTTTATTTATAATTTATAACTGTTATTTAAATGTGATAAACAGTAAAAACTCAACTTCCGTTGACTCGAGGACAGGACGGGAAAGAGAGGACATAGCAATCCTATTGGCGGATAGTAGGCCAAAATATATGTAAACCAACAGCAAACTTTGTTTTTGGTTTTTAATTGGTATTTCCAAGAATGTGGGGTGGAATCTGAGTGATTTAAATTAACTAAGTATGCCTATAAATATTTAATTTTATCTTAATTCTAGAATAAAAGTGCATAATCGAAATTTTTCGAGGAAAATTCATATGTACGAGGCATATTAATATAGTAAGAGTCGTTTGCTTATAATTTAATATTGGCGCTTCAGAACATAGTTTTACTCCGGCAGCGCCATCTACTTTATCATTGAGAAGCTATAGCAGCATTTGTATAGTTTCATAGGTCGTTTGCTTGTCCGCGACAATCGTTGATCCCGCCAGCTGAGAAGTGCGTTCTGTCGTACGATTCTTGTACGCAAAAGGATTGTTTGCTCCTCAAATTTATCGGGAGTCATGCCTAGGTTATAGACATACAGTTATGAGTGACGGAAAGGTTAGAATATGGTGCCGTGATTTTAAAAATGGACAAACAAATGTCCATGACGAAGAGCGAAGTGGCAGGCCCAGTATTCTGATCGATGAAATTGTTTCGCAAGTGGAGCAAAAACTGCGATGTGATAATCGATTGACGATTAATGGCCGGCTGAACAATTTCCTCAACTTGGACGCACTACTGTCTACAATATTGTCACGGAAAATCTCGGATACCACACATTGTATGCAAGTTGGGTACCGAAAATTCTCACCGACCACCACAAAGAGGAAAGAATGTCCAGTGGACGAGAGTTTTTGGGTCGTTACCAACAAGGTGGAGATGACTTGTTTTCTCGCATTGTTATCGGGGACGAGACGTGGATATCCTACACCAATCCAGAAACAAAACCGCAGTCGATGCATTGGTGACACTAATAGTCACCAAAACCAAAAAAGTTTTAGCAAACTCTGTGCACAAGTCGAAAATTGATGGCTACCGTTTCTTGGGACATAAACGGTGTTCTTTTAGTTGATTTTATGGTCTTTAAACAATTACAGCTGATGTGTATTGCGAAATACTCAACAAACTGGGACTTGCGATCCAAAACAAACGACACAGGAAACTGTCATCTGGCGTAATTCTCTGCCACGATAACGCGCGTCCACACACTATTCCCAAAACCTATAAGAAAATTCAAGATTTCGGTTGGGAACTCTTTGACCACCCACCGTACAGTCCTAACCCTGTACCTTAGCGTAGTAGTGTAGTACTGTAGTGTAGTAGTGTAGTACTTAGCGTAGTGTAGTACTACTTCCTGTTCTTGCACTTGAAACAGTGACTCGGTGGACAACGTTTCGAAACCGAAGAGGGGGTCAAGTACGGCGTTGTCAATTGGTTCAACTCTCAGGCGGCGAGCTTCTATGCAGAGGAGTTAAAGAAGCTGGCGTAGCGGTACGAAAAACTATTAGGAGTGAACGGCGATTATGTAGAGAGGTGAAGTAGGTTTGTAGCTTGCTAAAAGTGCCAATAACATGTGTGCCATCTGAGTGTATTTTTTCCTGTGACCAAACGGCTCTTGTTTTATGAGCATGCCTCGTTAATTGTGCTTAATGAGTGAAGGCAATAACTTGGCCTTGTCACTCAATCGTATGAGTGGGCAAGTACTCCTACCCTTAGTTAATATCCTCTCAAGGAAGCAAGAAAATAATATGTCAACGTCGGAGGAGCGATATTGCAATGAAAATGGCGTAGAGATGAGGAGCAAGTGGTGCCCACACAAAAGAGCTCGACTTGACTCTCGGCGGAAGAATACTTTCTCCCTAATTTGGCAGGGATTTGATGAGATTCGGCGACCATATGAAATCTTTGGTGCGCGCGGTCGTGGGCGTGTGAGTTGAGCCGAGAACGCCTTTACCTTGGAGACAAATGTGATCTTCGCCCCGGGCGTGAGTGCGGCAAGGCGAGTGGGCCGTATTGGTGCTCAGCGTGGGAGAGCGTGCGTAATTGCGCGCGAGATTATTGAATCGAGCCTCATGGATAAAATTAGACCAAAGGCAGGGATGAAGGAAACTCAAATATATCAACTCCTGAGAGAGATTCTCATACGGAATTTCGATTATGAACATGCTCCTGAATTACACTGAAAAAAGTTATCTCCAACTTATATTGACCCGTTACCATAGCAACCATTATAACGGACCGTTTCAATAACAACATTTGAAATTTGGAGACATTTTTTTAGGATCTGGACTTGACATCTAGAGACCTGGGATGTGAGGGAATGAAAATAAACCCATTCAAATAACTGCAATAAAACATTTTTAATATTTGCTATATTAATATCGCTTCCCTTTGTTGTACTATGGGGATGCTGTACGTGATCTGAAACATTCTCATAATTATCCGTGAGGTTTCATTGTATTTTGAACAAGTAATCCACTATACGTGCGTAAAAATGGTATCAAATTGTTTTCTAAAAACGTTAATCTCTCAGCGCTTACCCAGTTTTTGAATTCGCTAACAGAACCTTTGTAGTTTTTTGAAGAGATATTTGCTGCAATAATTCACAAAATCCGAAGAATCCTCGGGAAACAGTGGTACATTACAAGGCAATTGAAACATCATCAGTAAATCATCCCATGGTAAAAAAATATTATTAAATATTTATCGATACATGCATGCAAAATGATCATAAATAAATCAAAGTTTGAAAATATAATGTCTGTTCTCGCGAATATCCTGGGAGTTATTCATTCTCATATTCGTCTCATGTTTCCTACAAATTCTATAACTCTTGGTACAAGATTGCATTTGTATCGGAGTTTAGCCATAGTTTTAAGGAAGGTGACGGATATCTGAAGTCATTTGCACCATGGTAAAGGAAAACCCGGCGTGGGCATTAGCCTACTCTTAACGACAGGTGCAGTTTAACGTCCCATCCGACGGACGGCATACTCACTCAAAGTGCTGTCCACGAAGCACCAGAACTAGGGATTGAGATACCGCTGAAATATATCTGCCAGCTCCGGGATTCAAACCGCAATGGAAAGGAAGCCAATACGTTGCCCACCGCATCATCCCTATCCCCAATTGTATTGGCATAGGAACTCCTGCCAAGGCGCGATCGTCGTTGATTTTAAGATACATAAACACCGTCATTATAAGAGATGTGTTCAAAAAATGACGGAAATTTTTTCATTTCGCGGGCTTGGAGAGCCCGACTGTCAAACTTTTTTTTATTTTGTTGGCATACATGCCCCTGAAATAAGATAAAACTTTCAGCTGTTTTCATTGCGGACTTTGTCTGTGACAGCCACTAAGGTTAGACGTGTTTTATGAGCTCGGCGACTTTCGTTTGATAAAAGAAATCGATCAAAGAATTTCTATCAAATTTTGCGTAAAAAATTAAATAAAGTGTAACAAAGTGTTTGAAATGTTAACATAGGCCTATGGTGAGTCTGCTATGAGTAAATCAAGAATTTACGTGTGGTAAAAGCGTTTCCAAGAAGGCCGTGAAGACCTTGAATATGACGAACGCCCTGGACGCCTCAGCACATCAACAATCGATGAAAACGTGGAATGAGTGAAAGAAATGGTTATGAACTCTCACCGAATCACAACTAGAGAGGTCTATGATAATGTTGGCATAACGATTGGATCATTTCATGACATTTTTTCCAATTTTATGGGTTGAAACGCTTTGCAGCAACATTCGTTCCAAAATTGTTGACTTTTGAACAAAAACAGCGGCGAATGGAAGTTGCTCAGGAGTCACTAAATGAAGTAAAATTCGATGCAGAATTACTGAAACGTATTATAACATGAGTGTATGGAAATGACGTTGAAACTAAGGCTCAATCATCCCAGTGGAGGCATTCTGGCTCGCCAAGACCGAAAAAGGCTCGCCTAGTGCGGTCAAACGTGAAGGTTATGCTCACTGTGTTCTTTCATTTTAATGGCATAGTGCATCATGCCGCCAGGTCAAACGGTCAAATAGAGGTACTACCTACAAATTCAACGCCGTTTGCGTGAAGCAATCCGAAAAAAAACGCCCGGATCTGTGGCAAAACAATTCATGGCTTTTGCACCACGAAATGCATGAACTCACACTTCATTGCTTGTTCGTGAATTTTTGGCCAAAAACAATACTGAAACGATGCCCCAACCTCCATACTCGTCAGATATGGCTGCGTGTGAATTTTTCCTATTTCCAAAAATTAAGAAAACCTTGGAGGGCCGTCGTTTTACAGCCGTTGATGACATTAAAAGCGCATCGCTGAAAGAACTAAAGGCTATCTCAAAGGTCGAGTTTGAGAAGTGTTTCGGGGATTGAAAGTAGCGCTGGCACCAGTGCATAATCTCCAATTGGGACTACTTTGAAAATGACAACATCAATGTATAAGAATAAATAAATATTATTGCCCGAAAAATTAAAATTCTCATTTTTTTAACACACCTCGTATGCTGAAAAGCAAGCAAGGGGAGGGCAGTGGAAAATGGGGGAAGAGGGAGGGGAGGTGGAAAGCCGAGTGGGTGACTATGTGAGTGGGGGAGGAGAAAAAGGTGGGATGGGAGGAGAAAGGGGTGGGGGAGGAGAATGGGGTGGTGGAGGCAAACAGTCTGACAGGGGAATCCCGATCTCATCCGCTTTCTCCACGCCCCAAGGAGCATGGCGCTGTACCGAGGGATACACCTTCAACGAGACTCCCTTATTTTTCAACAGATCATCCATTTTTTCATTATCCAATCCATTATTTTTTTAACAGACCTGGTATGTCTGTATCAGGTGTAGAGTTATTTTCCGTAAATATTTGAACACATACAACGCTTTTTAATATGTGAGCTTCGGGTTTTGCGATAAGTTTTGGTGTTTAACTCCGGTCTATCAGGTTAGTGTATTTCTGTTTATGCTTTTAATGTTCTAAAATCAACAAGATGTCTGAGTGTGAAACAGTTTGAAAAGTTTTAACGTGCTACTTAAAAATTTTTCAACTGAGTGTATTTATCGGTGTATCGATGCACAATGGTACTATTTTCGAAGAATTTCAGTAATTTTTCCTTTGATCTGAAATAATTTTACTCCATTATTTATTCGACTTATTTTTTGGAAAGGTACATTTCGGAAACTTGCGTAAATGTTTGATAAACCAACTAATGATATGGATACAATACTCAATCACCTCAATACCATTGGAGCCGTAGTAAAACACGAAAATTAAGGTACATCGAATATTTTTTCAGCCACTCCCGTTGCAAACATGTATGCTAAAAAGAATATATTTAACAATAATGAAATAACAACAACGATAAAATAATACCCATAAAAATATTAACAACAATTATATTATTAATTCAGTTGTTCACGAAAATTTGCTTTTTGAACACATTATAATGCATTCTCCCATCTCCATCCCGCCCCTTACTCCATGCAAGTCCGCCGCACCACGCCGTCTGCGGCACGGTCGTCCCTAGTGCCACCCACGCCCGCCTCTTCTGGGCGCCCCTTCACACTCCACTCTGCCACCTCCCCCCCCCAAAGCCTTCCCCAGGCCCTCCCCCTAGAAGGGGGTCTGTGTCATTCGACCACAACAGCACCTCTTCGCATGCCACTGCGCGGAGAAGCTCATCATGGCACTTGTATTTACTCGTTGAAGAACACCGAAGGGTATATTTTAATGCAGGGTTTTGCTACAACTTTTCCTTTATTTCACGTCTTGTTTTAGAAGTATCGCTATTAATTTTTTCCTGACGTGAAGTGCTGAATTCAGATCGTCAGTGACGTGTGTGCATGATCGCAGATCGTATTGGCATAGATAAGATATTGACAGTGCACATCATTTTCACTGAAAATTTAGACATACGATAAATCTGCGCTGAAGTCGTCCTCCCGAAGGTCTTTGGACGGACGATCAAGAGCAAAGTCGGAATGTCTGCTTGCCAAAACCTGCAACGGCATCGCGACGATTCCCCAACCCCCTTATCTCCCCAAATCCCCCTTATGTCTCCCCGACTAAACACCATCAGACTTTTTCCCAAAAGTGAAATCCTCCCTCAAAGGACACCACCATGGGGCCTTTAAGTGCCGTCTTAGAAGTTTGCACGGGTACCCTTAAGGACCTTCCAGAATCTGAACTCGCAAAAGTGTGTGTCTACCTGTATGTTCAAGGGAAAAAGTTCTTTGAAGAATATTGGGGCATTGGTGCTATATCTACTGAAATAAATCTATTTTTCATTTCATCTCTATTTCTATCTATTACTGAAACTTCTCCCGATTCTTCTATGCAAACATTGTAGAACGTGACTAGGGTCCCCATTCCCCGCACCATTCGTTTTTCGAATTGGCGAGTCGCGAAATGGGAGGGAAGGGCGGAAGCAAACGGCGGACGGTGTGCGGGAGGGCTCCATGGAATCTTCAACTTCGCATTTCATTTAGTCACAAGGTTTACCGGCAGTGGTCATGACTTGCGACAGGGAGAGGAGGAGAGGAAGTCAAAGCGAGAGATAGGGAGCGGTGCGTGGGTTTCGCGGGAGATGTCACTGCCGGCGTTGTATTTGACTAAGATGGAGCAGGGGTGGGCGAAGGGAGGCAGCGGGGTGGAGGCAGTGTTTAAGTGGTGGGCGAGCTGGGGGCTGGCGGCAGTCACTCTCGGGGGCGGTGCGACGCGCGGATCGCAAACACAACCCTTCCACCCCCTCCATGCTTCCAACCTCCCCTCTCCTCCACCGCCTGCCATTTGCATAAGCGGGAAAATAAGCCTTTGAAGGTGTTACCCCTCCTCTCCCCCGCCCGTTGCTGTTCTCACCCTCAAACCTCCCCCACCCCTAGACATTCCCAGTAAACTCCCGAAATCCGACTGCCGAAACCCTTTTACCCGTGCCTTAACGACCCGCAAGAGCCGTCTTTATCTCTCCACTCCCTCAAACACCCCCTTCCACACGCCCCGCTCCAGCAGCTCCACACGCCCTCCCCATTTGTCAGGCCCTGTGGAGGCAAACAGTGCGGTGCGGATAGGGCCGAACTCACCGTTACCCCCAAGGCGTGCATCTGGGAACAATTTTCAAATTCTCGGACGGCAAACGCTCCCTCGATTCCACTTCCACTCAACAGGAAAATTCTGAACGACTCAACAGGAAAATTCTGAACGGAAACATTGGATTTCGGAATCATGCGGAGTCAACTTCCGATGCCTGCGTGTTTGACGGGCGAGGCTTCACTCCCTCCCCCTCTCACGCCACGCCCACCTCTGCTCCCGGGTTCAACCGGTGGCCCCCGAGCACCAGGATCTGCTCTTCCCGAACACTTCTTGCCGACTTCTCCGGACGCACACGTTTCACTAGCGACAAGCCGAAATTGGAAATAAAACTGTCCAATTTGGGGTGAAGAGACGGAAGAATTTTACATCAGATTTTGAGTAGGTTGATACTTATGAGCACCCTGCGAGTCACCGCTAGAGTGTGTGATAGGGAGTGAATACACGCCAGACAAATTTTGACCCGATTATTTCTACCCCTACCGTGGTCGGACAATGTTATTCTGATCCCTTGTTGTTCGTGGAATAAATGACATCTTCAGTTTATATTTTCCACGCTTAATCTCTCTCATTTTATTGACATGATCTCTCCTACCGAAGTACGATGGGGGTAATAATGCATTTTCAAAGTCAATGCCAATGAGACCTCCTTCGAATTGACGCAAGATATTTAATCTTAAATCCAAACTTCGCTCCATTGAGTGATTCCCAGCCTAGCTCCTCTGATATTTTGGACTAAGTTTATCATAACAACGCTTTACAAATCTAGCTCCTCTACGGTACACGCGATCTTATTTGGCAATCAATCCAACTTCGTCAGCATACCATATAGTACCAGGAGCATGTTCTAAATGAGGTCTCACCAGCGACAGATAAAATTTCTCTTTTGTCTTTTCATACCAATTACAGAGTACTCTTCTAATATAACCAGACCATAAGCCAGGCAAATAAGATAACAAAATAAATGAGAGCCATATAGCGTGGTACGTAGTACCATACGATTGGATTCTCCAGACCCGCTTCATATAAATGATTCGAGGATTCAGGTCTCTCGGGCATTTACAATCATTTGGGAAAATTATTTTTCTGGAACTACGATGAAATATTCAGATACGATATCATTAATTTTCACATTATTCACCATTATCCCTGGTCTATAAATGAGGGTTAATTTTTGATGGAACCAGGGTTTAAAAGATCCTACAATCGATTCCCAGCCGACATGACTCTACACCCTACAACAAACCAACTTCAAATCTACATTATCGCTTCATCCCACATATTATGCTTTATCTTTTCCTCCCAAAAGTACTCTCTTTCCTTTCCATCACGCATTAAACTTTTTCTTTTGCTTTCATTTTCACTTCTCTTTTCGCATCTTCCTCAATATTTGTTCTTTTTTTCTAAAAATCTCTGCTGGTCCTCTGGTCTCAACGACCAAATTGGTTCCGGTGCCAAAGTCGTGTTTCAAGTCCGATTTTACACAGCACCATACTGGGGGTCATTGTTCCTTGCTGCCTTCAGTCAATGACTCAACTGAGTCCAAAATCAAAGTTTTCGGCGGGCATTCTTCATATCTTTAACTACGTTTCTTGATCTTGGGTTCCACCCCTTTATTAAACGGTGTCTTTCTATCTGAATACATCTTTTAATGTCCTTAATTTCACACTCATCTTCGTCTCAAACATCTACTATTCAGGTGATGACTAAGTGAACCATTACAAATTTCTATTTCGTCGGCATGAAAAAAATTTCGTGATACCTTTCAATAACCAAATTAAAGCAGTTAATTCAAATCTAACAAATGTAAATGGTACTTAGATTTAGAGCTCGTGACAAAGTTCGTGATGATGCCTTTTGAGAGTTAAAAAAAGTTTGGCATTGAGTTTTTGATAGTAATATGGTACTAAAATAGCAAAATAGGTAACGAAAGTATGGGTTTAAGGAATTTTCATAAAAAAATATCAGAGTTCATCTACATCTACATAATACCCCGCAAGCCGCCGCAAGGGCGTCTGGCGGGGGGAGTTAGGTCACCACCCAAAAAAGGAATAAAGAAATACCGCATTCAAAACCAACACACACATGCAAACCCCAATCCACAGCAGTGCACACATTCATCGTAACATCCCATCATTCCACGCGCATGCAAATACACATCCACCTACCTTCACTCCACAAGCATGCAAGTACATACGCTTAACTACAACAAATAATTTTACCCCTGGATGCATCAAGAAATTAATCACGAACGTGCAAGCTAGTTTCTAGCAAGTAGCCAGGCGAATTACCACCATCACAAGAACGTTCCGCATAAAAATCTCTCCTACTCAAGACGAGGAATTTGGCCCAATGCTGCAGGTGGGAGGAGGGCACACCCACGGAGAGGGAAAAGGGATGGAAGTGGAAATTTAGGGTAGCAAAAGAAGAGAAAACAATACTGTAAACAGCAATACATTACTTAATGGCATTCCAATGCGGACATGCGGGAAGGGTTTTGACACAACACACAGGAGGTTAGTGAAAGTGCTAGCAATTGAGTTTAACTAATTGTTACATAAACGCCAAAGGGTGGCAAGTGGCATTTTTGTTATCTCCGAGTGTGACCCTACAGTTGTTATCCCGTATTGTCCGTGGGAAGAAGGAGTCCTTGAGTCTGCTAGTCCTGGCATCTATTTCCCGAATTTTGTAAACATGATCCAAAAGACCATTGTATGTTGGAGCGCGAATAATTTTCGAGACCTCGGTGCTGAAACATGCGGATCCGAATTTATTTAGTAAGTTTAACCTAGCATTGAGTCGTCTTTCTTCCAATGATTCCCATCCCAACTCCATAAGCATTTCAGGGACGCTTTTCGTTTTATCGTAACAGTTTTCCACGAAACGAGCTGCCCGGCGTTGGACATTCTCAATTTCCCGAATGAGGCCTTTTTCACACGGATCCCATACGCTTCATGCATATTCTAAATGGGGCCTTACAAGAGCGTGATAACAACGTTCCTTGACCTTGGAGTCACTTCTGCCGACAATGCGTCTAATAAATCCTAATTTTTTATATGCTTGCCCGCAGACTTTACGTATATGGGTCCCCCAAGGTAAGTCTTTAGTGAATGTAACACCTAGATATTTCACCGTATCAACTACTTTAAGGTCAACTCCAGCTAATTTGTAAATAAGTCCCGTGGATCTTTTAAACAAATTTACCACCGAACATTTATTAAGATTTAAAGGCAATCCCCATTTTGAACACCATTCATTAATGCTATTTAAATCACGTGTTAGAATTAAACGCTCTTCATCCCCGGATATCTCCCGATAAATCACTGTGTCATCCGCGAACATCCTTATCTTATTTTTCACTTCGCGGTTCAGATCGTTAACAAAAATCAAGAATAGTAACTGTCCGATAACACTTCCCTGAGGAACCCCCGAGGTCACTCGTACGCTGGTAGAACTAGCGCCGTCAAGGACTACCCTCTGTTCCCGGTCTGAAAGGAAGTCTTCAACCGAATTTATTGCCCCATTGTGTATACCTGCGCCCTTTAATTTATGGATGAGTTAACCATGAGGAACTTTATCAAATGCCTTTTGAAAGTCTAAAAAGATCAAGTAAGGAGCAAGTCGATCAAAAAAACGAAGGAATAAGAGCCATTTGAAGACACTGCGAAGAAGATTGAATAAAACTATTGCGTATGCATTGGGGAGCATTGCCAGAAGGAGATCTACGAGAGGAGGATACATACCATCTGATTGATGATGAATGGTGGCCGTCAGTCCTAAGAATGGTCAAATGCATTTACCCACTTGTTGTAATTCGTCCAGTACCGTTATCACTTGATCTCTTTCTCCTCTGTGAAACATGTCATTGTTTTCATCATTCGCTACCTGGCCTCTGCCGAGAACGGACGTGCCTAACCTCGCTCGCTGGGACCGGTTTGACCGTAGCCGAGCTTACCTGCTGTTACTTGTGTGCCTCTGTGCATGTTCTTCC
This sequence comes from Hetaerina titia, assembly GCA_037158775.1. Lineage (NCBI taxonomy): Eukaryota > Metazoa > Arthropoda > Insecta > Odonata > Calopterygidae > Hetaerina > Hetaerina titia. The sequence goes on along the minus strand of CM073770.1, from coordinate 3,127,853 downwards.
CTAGTGAAATGTAGTGTGGTGTTAGCTTTTATTTTGTGATATAGCTTAGTTTGTTTAGTCTTTGTACTGTTTGTTATTATCTCCTCTGACTGGTTATTGGTGAGTACTCTCTCTCTTCTTCTCTTATTTTTCACTGAGTAGCCACTTTCAGTTACAAGTACAGTTTTTATTACATTACGTTACCAGTATCCTACATTTTTGTTTATAGTGCCGCACTATATAAAACAAAAACATATCTTTAGAATAGCAGGTTTAGGTTAGCTTTTATTTTTGGGGAACCCCTCTTAGATATCTTAGCATAGTGTATACAGGTTTGCTTTTGTTGGGACTCGGTTAATAACCAGGATGGCTTCACCTAGGTCCCCTGTTGCCATGATCGAAGGCACTGGCGAAAGCGCAGCTCTAAGGGCTCGTATCGTCATGTTAGAGAGGATGGTGCGGGAGCTTCGTTCGGAGATCGCCGGAGGGAGGGCTCCCCTCGGGAGAGTTGGGACTCGGTGTGGGAATTCGAAAACCCGCCACGCGCATAGGGATGCACTGATACGTCCAAATGCTACACGTGGCCGGGCGATTAGAGACCTGCCTCGTGTCCCATCTCTCAACGAGGGAGTACCTCTTGTCCGTAGGTCTGACGATTGGAGGGTTGTATCTCGGGGCAAGGGGAAGGTAACGCTGCGGCGAGGATTGGACTCTGCGGAGGCAGACACCATCCCCGTCTCCAACAGGTACCAGGTGCTGTCGGATGACAGCACCACCGCACCTGCAGCTCCTACCCCTACTCCGAGGGCACTGCCTAGAGTAAGACATCAGCGCTCAGGAAGGGAGGGAACCGTTATATTAGGCAGTTCTAACGTCCGGCGTATAATGCCTCCGCTGCGCCGCAGAGTTCAACAGGAGGGAGGCGTTGGATTCTTGTCGTCCTGGTGTATACCAGGCGGCGGGGTACCACAGGCGACGGAGGCGATGAAGGCGGCCGTCAGTAATACAGGTTACTCAAAGCTACGCATTGTGGCTCATGTGGGAACAAACGACGCCTCAGAACGTGGATCTGAAGAGATCCTGCGTTCCTTTAAGGAGATGCACTCGGAGGTGAAACGGGTTGAGGCAGAGTTGAACGTTCCTCTTAAATTAAGTATTTGTAGTATTGTGCCACGTACTGACCGCGGAAGGCTCGTTTGGAGCCGAATAGACATCTACATCTACATAATACCCCGCAAGCCGCCGTTGGGGCGTGTGGCGGGGGGTGTTAGGCCACCACCCAAAAAAAGGAAAAAAGAAACACCGCATTCAAAACCAACACACACATGCAAACCCCAATCCACAACAGTGCACACATTCATTGCAACACCCCATCATTCGACGCGCATGCAACCACACATCTACCTATCCTCACTCCAAAAGCATGCAAGTACATACGCTTACCTACAACAAATAATTCCACCCTAGGATGCAGCAAGAAACCTATCACGAACGTGCCAGCTAGTTTATAGCAAGTAGCCAGGCGAAACACCACCACCACAAGAGCGTTCCACACAAAACTCTCTCCCACCCAAGGTGAGGAATCTGGCCCAACGCTGCAGGTGGGAGGAGGGCACACCCGCGGAGAGGGACAAGGGATGGAAGGGTGGAGCATGAAGTTCGTAAAGACGCTCGGGCATGCGGGAAGGGTTCTGACACAACACAGAGGAGGCTAGTGAAAGTGCATGCAATTGAGTTCAACTAATTGTTACCTAGACGCGGAGGGTGGCAAGTGGCATTTTTGTTATCTCCGAGTGTAACCCTAGAGTTGTTATCCCGTATTGTTCGTGGGAAGAAGGAGTCCTTGAGTCTGCTAGTCCTGGCATCTATTTCCCGAATTTTGTACACATGATCCAAGCGACCTATATATGTTGGAGAGCGATAAACGAGAGATATTTGGGATTCTGTCGGGAAATCGGGAGCGGACTTTGTTGATCTGAGGCCTGTCCTCTCATCGTGTCAGGTACCACTAAATCGCTCCGGGCTCCATTATACTGCCGTGGCATCACAGTGTGTAGCGCGTAGCTTACACGAACACGTTTCTAGGGTTTTGCCTAGTTGAAAGGCAAGAGCGCAGCTCATATATTGGGATAAATAAAGTAGAATTCAGCGCTTTTAGTCACTTGAGGTCAGGTTACGCCTCACAGATCCCAAAAATAACAGAACTAACCCAACCCCTAGCCCAACAAAAGTAAACCTGTATACACTATGCTAAGATGTCTAAGAGGGGTTCCCCAAAAATAAAAGCTAACCTAAACCGGCTATGCTAAAGATATGTTTTTGTTTTATATAGTGCGGTACTATAAACAAAAATGTACGAAACTGGTAACTTAATGTAATAGACACTTTACTTGTAACTATAAGAGGCTACTCAGTGGAAAATAAGAGAAGAAGAGAGAGAGTACTCACCAAGAACCAGTCAGAGGAGCGGGAAACAAATAACTACAAGCCACTAAAAATACCCATTAAAATTACCAACACACTATTAAAAAATAATAACAAACAGTACAAAGACTAAACAAACTAAGCTATATCACAAAATAAAAGCTAACACCACACTACACTTCACTAGGGAAGAACATGCACAGAGGCGTACAAGTAACAGCAGGTAAGTTCTGCTACGGTGAAACCGGTTCCAGCGAGCGAGGTCAGGCACGTCCGTTCTCGACAGAGGCCAGGTAGAGAATGACTTTAACCTGCCTAGTATCGACTGGGACAGCAATAGCGTTAAATGTCGGACCCAAGATCTCGAATCTTGCAATTCCTTACTAAAATTGGTTCAAAGAAACTCGCTTCATCAAGCATTACGCACTCCCACCCGTGGAAAGAATATATTGGACTTATTTCTTACGAACACACCGGAACGCATTATTGGGTGTATCAACCGACGAGGGTATGAGTGACCATAAATCTGTTATTATGAACTTGAATGTAGTAATAAAAAAGAATGTTAAGCCAAAAAGAAAAAAATATAATTATCACAAATCAGATTTTGAAACTTTTGCCAGCCATTTAAACTCTTCACTACACGATTTCAAAACGCGCTTAAGTCTTGCCACCGTGGGAGAAACTTGGGCACACTTTGTACAAATTATTCAAGAAGGAATAACAGATTTCATCCCTGTAAAATACGTTAAAGCAAATCGCGACCCAAGGTGGTACAACAAAGGCGTTAAAAAAGCCCTTCGAAAGCAGAGAATGTTACACTCAAGGGCAAAGAAAGCAGGTCTGAACTCATCACCCTTGGACAATAAACAGCTTTTGGACAAGTATAGATCCTCTATAGTTGAAACTAAAACACAATTACGTAGCGCTTTCCAAGACTTTAAATGTAAAGTACTCTGCGAGTATTTGAACACTGACCCCAAAGCTTTCTCGTCATATGTTAGGGAAGTAAATGGGGGTCAACAAACCGTGGCTTGCTTAAGGGACTGCAACAATATCATTCATACTGACAGTGAGGCTAAAGCCAACATTCCAAACGAATTCTTCCAAAGCGTCTTCACGAACGATGTAGCCACCGCAGATCTCCAAGAAACAATATATACTGAACCCATGGCAAAAATAACAGCGGACGAGCAGGGAATTGCAAAATTGCTCAAAGACATTAAAGTAAACAAATCCCCAGGTCCCGAAAATATACCAGCTCGGGTGCTAAAACACTTAGCTCCTAACATCGCCCCGTATCTCGAATTTATATTTAACAAATCACTGACTTAGCGCAAAGTCCCTAAGAATTGGAAAACCGCGCAAATAACGCCTATTTTTAAAAGTGGTGACAGGGAGGACACCAGCAATTACAGACCCATTTCTCTCACTTCGATATGTTGCAAAATCTTAGAGCACATAATTGTCAGTTCCATAAAGAGACATCTTGATAACATTTACTTTTTAAGTGACCATCAACACGGATTCAGAAAAACCCGCTCAAGCGAGACCCAATTAGGATTGTTCACAAATGACTTACTTTTATCGGGTGAAAGTGGTAGGCAATTGGATGCGATCTTTTTAGACTTTCAAAAGGCATTTGATAAGGTTCCACATGGTAAATTCATCCATAAATTGAAGGGCGCAGGTATACACAAGGAGGAAATAAATTGGGTTGAAGACTTCCTTTCAGACCGGGAACAGAGGGTAGTCCTTGACGGCGCTAGTTCTACCAGCGTACGAGTAACCTCGGGGGTTCCTCAGAGAAGTGTTATCGGACCGTTACTATTTTTGATTTTTGTTAACAATTTGAACCGTGAAGTGAAAAGTAAGATAAGGATGTTCGCGGATGACAGTGATTTATCGGGATATATCTGGGGATGAAGATCGTTTAATTCTAGCACGTGATTTAAATAGCATTAATGAATGGTGTTCAAAATGGGGATTGCCTTTAAATCTTAATAAATGTTCGGTGGTAAATTTGTTTAAAAGATCCACGGGATTCGTTTACAAATTAGCTGGAGTTGACCTTGAAGTAGTTGATACGGTGAAATACCTAGGTGATACATTCACTAAAGACTTAACATGGGGGACCCATTTACGTAATGTCTGCGGGCAAGCATATAAAAAATTAGGATTTATTAGACGCATTGTCGGCAGAAGTGACTCCAAGGTCAAGGAACGTTGTTATCACGCTCTTGTAAGACCCCATTTAGAATATGCATGTAGCGTATGGGATCCGTGTGAAAAAGGCCTCATTCGGGAAATTGAAAAGGTCCAACGCCGGGCAGCTCGTTTCGTGGAAAACTGTTACGATAAAACGAAAAGCGTCACTGAAATGCTTATGGAGTTGGGATGGGAATCATTGGAAGAAAGACGACTCAATGCTAGGTTAAACTTACTAAATAAATTCAGATCCGCATGTTTCAGCACCGAGGTCTCGAAAATTATTCGCGCTTCAAAATACATTGGTCGCTTGGATCATGTGCACAAAATTCGGGAAATAGATGCCAGGACTAGCAGACTCAAGGACTCCTTCTTCCCTCGGACAATACGGGATAAAAACTGTAGGGTCACACTCGGAGATAACAAAAATGCCACTTGCCACCCTCCGCGTTTATGTAACAATTAGTTAAACTCAATTGCTAGCACTTTCACTAACCTCCTGTGTGTTGTGTCAAAACCCTTCCCGCATGTCCGCATTGGAATGCCATTAAGTAATGTATTGCTGTTTACAGTATTGTTTTCTCTTCTTTTGCCACCCAAAATTTCCCCTTCCATCCCTTGTCCCTCTCCGTGGGTGTGCCCTCCTCCCACCTGCAGCGTTGGCCCAAATTCCTCGTCTTGAGTAGGAGAGATTTTTATGCGGAACGTTCTTGTGGTGGTGGTAATTCGCCTGGCTACTTGCTAGAAACTAGCTTGCACGTTCGTGATTAATTTCTTGATGCATCCAGGGGTAAAATTATTTGTTGTAGGTAAGTGTATGTACTTGCATGCTTGTGGAGTGAAGGGAGGTAGATGTGTGGTTGCATGCGCGTTGAATAATGGGATGTTACAATGAATGTGTGCACTGCTGTGGATTGGGGTTTGCATGTAAGTGTTGGTTTTGAATGCGGTATTTCTTTATTCCTTTTTTGGGTGGTGACCTAACTCCCCCCGCCACACGCCCTTGCGGCGGCTTGCGGGGTATTATGTAGATGTAGATGTTTGTTTTGTGTAACACATTCAGAGTCTCACTCTATAAAATCTCTCGGCTCACTTTTCTGCACACAAATTCCGTCGGTAAGCTGCCTCCACTCACAATATTGCCTCCCTCCTCTGCTCTATTTGATAGACTGATCTTTCTTAAACCCCCCTCATAGCCAGCAATCCTCCTCTTCAAATTTCAATGTTTTTCTTTCACACATTATTTTTTATATGAACAATGTGCGAGTTACGCCATTTAACTTTATTTCATTTATTGCCTTCTCAATACTGTCACTGAGGTTTATAACTGAAAGTGGACAGTAAAATTGTCACAAAATTCTAGAGTTAGACTATCCAACTGATAGATTCATGACTTAATTTTTCCCACACACTATTCGCGACAACAATAAAAGGGAGAACGCCGAACACGCAGTAATAGATACGCTCTGTCGAGAATAGGGAAAATAAAAGAATAAACTGCCGCAAAACAAGAGGATCGTTTAATTCTAGCACGTGATTTAAATAGCATTAATGAATGGTGTTCAAAATGGGGATTGCCTTTAAATCTTAATAAATGTTCGGTGGTAAATTTCTTTAAAAGAACCACGGGATTAGTTTACAAATTAGCTGGAGTTGACCTTGAAGTAGTTGATTCAGTGAAATACCTAGGTGTTACATTCACTAAAGACTTAACTTGGGGGACCCATATACGTAAAGTCTGCGGGCAAGCATATAAAAAATTAGGATTTATTAGACTCATTGTCGGTAGAAGTGACTCCAAGGTCAAGGAACGTTGTTATCACGCTCTTGTAAGGCCCCATTTAGAATATGCATGTAGCGTATGGGATCCGTGTGAAAAAGGCCTCATTCGGGAAATTGAGAAGGTCCAACGCCGGGCAGCTCGTTTCGTGGAAAACTGTTACGATAAAACGAAAAGCGTCACTGAAATGCTTATGGAGTTGGGATGGGAATCATTGGAAGAAAGACGACTCAATGCTAGGTTAAACTTACTAAATAAATTCGGATCCGCATGTTTCAGCACCGAGGTCTCGAAAATTATTCGCTCTCCAACATATATAGGTCGCTTCGATCATGTGTACAAAATTCGGGAAATAGATGCCAGGACTAGCAGACTCAAGGACTCCTTCTTCCCACGGACAATACGGGATAACAACTCTAGGGTTACACTCGGAGATAACAAAAATGCCACTTGCCACCCTACGCGTCTAGGTAACAATTAGTTGAACTCAATTGCATGCACTTTCACTAGCCTCCTCTGTGTTGTGTCAGAACCCTTCCCGCATGCCCGAGCGTCTTTACGAACTTCATGCTCCACCCTTCCATCCCTTGTCCCTCTCCGCGGGTGTGCCCTCCTCCCACCTGCAGCGTTGGGCCAGATTCCTCACCTTGGGTGGGAGAGAGTTTTGTGTGGAACGCTCTTGTGGTGGTGGTGTTTCGCCTGGCTACTTGCTATAAACTAGCTGGCACGTTCGTGATAGGTTTCTTGCTGCATCCTAGGGTGGAATTATTTGTTGTAGGTAAGCGTATGTACTTGTATGCTTTTGGAGTGAGGATAGGTAGATGTGTGGTTGCATGCGCGTCGAATGATGGGGTGTTGCAATGAATGTGTACACTGTTGTGGATTGGGGTTTGCATGTGTGTGTTGGTTTTGAATGCGGTGTTTCTTTTTTCCTTTTTTTGGGTGGTGGCCTAACACCCCCCGCCACACGCCCCAACGGCGGCTTGCGGGGTATTATGTAGATGTAGATGTAGATGTATCCTGACGCTCCCTTCCATACGCCCTTGACTCAGGTGGGGTGCAGGTGATTGTGTCAAAACCCTTCCAGCATGACCGCATTGGAATGCCATTGAGTGGTGTAGTGCTGTTTACAGTATTGTTTGCTCGGCTTCTGGTACCCTCAATTTCCCCTTCCATCCCTTGTCCCTCTCCGTGGGTGAACCTTCCTCCCACCTGCAGCGTTCGGCCAGATTCCTCACCTTGGGTAGGAGAGAGTTTTATTTAGCATGTTCTTGTGGTGGTGGTGTTTCGCCTAGCTACTTACTAAAAACTAGCTTCCACGTTCCTGATAAATTTCTTCTGCATCCTGAGGTAAAATTGTTTGTTGTAGTTAAGCGTATGTACTTGCATGCTTGTGGAGTGAAGGTAGGTGGATGTGTATTTGCATGCGCGTGGAATGATGGGATGTTACGATGAATGTGTGCACTGCTGCGGATTGGGGTTTGCATGTGTGTGTTGGTTTTGAATGCGGTATTTCTTTATTCCTTTTTTGGGTGGTGACCTAACACCCCCCCGCCACACGCCCTTGCGGCGGCTTGCGGGGTATTATGTAGATGTATAAAATTAATATTTTTTTGTGAATTGTCCGTTTGGAGTGCTTTGAATATTAATCGGTAATAAGATACAAATAGACAATCGTCTTAAACGATAATAATAGGAGGAAATATGAAGTGATATAAAAAAGAAAAAAATGTTAGTCGTAGTCGTGTGATAAACCTACGAAAACCCTAAAAGATGGTAAATAATATAACAAATACATCCGAATAGCATGAATGGCTGCCCTCTTCATAATATTTTCCCTGCACTCTTTATGTAGGCATAGGGATTGGTGCTCGCCACGTCATACTCATAATATATGCAGGCATGTTGCCTGATTGGTGTTCGGTCGCCCCCTTTCCATGCGGTTTTTGGTGGATCGTGTGGTGTCAGGTGCATGAGGAAATAGAGGGAATATATGTAGAATGGATGGTGACCTACCACCCACTGCCACACGTCCTTGTGATGGTTTGCGTGATATCGTGTTTGTGTATTGTTTTAGATATAAATCATCTTTAATTCTTACTTATTTACTGCTTAGTCAATGCCTAAAAAACTGACGTATTGTTTTTCTACAGTCTGCGATTATTCCTCAAGCAATTCTTCTTGCCGGTCCCGGTGGCGGCGGGGTAACGTCCTCTCCCCAGAGGTAACGGGTTCGAATCCCGCCAAGGTGGTTTTTCGTCCACCTAGGGCTTGGATATGTGTAATTGTCAAATTATTATGGAAATATCCAATGTCCGATGTAAAGGTCAAAGTGCTGTTGTCGGACTGATGTAAAATAAATAGCATGAGCGAATACCCCCATGCTCACTAGAATTGAAGCATGCAATGGTTCCCTCTACGTGGTTAAATACGTCATCCTTGGAACTAATTGGAGTCCGTGACTCCTTTTGGATTGCTTTGCTTGCGGCCTTAGAACCGAAATATCATTCCTTTTGCCCGCGCCTTCAATAATTACCGGTTGTTGTTATCTAACGGATTCCTCATCTTTAAGCCTCTTCATTCAATTGACGCCAATATTATCGACTCATCGGATCCATTGGGATTATTCAAAGATTCCGTTTACTTGCAGGCGATTTACTGGGGCACCGTATCAATGGCCCTCAGTTAAGCGGCAGCTTTACCGTCCTCATTACTTTTCGCCTTCTATTATTTTTTGCTAATTTTCCGTTGAAGGTGAATTTTGAAAATCCCCTTGTCTATTTCCACCTTTCTTTTCATGGCATCCTTAGTGGTGGTGACAAGACGTGCTGCCTCTTCTTTCTTAAAGAGGGTTTTCACTCTTCTTTAGGAATTATCTCACTTTAAGAAAGTAAAGTAATATTTTTCACTTTTCTTCATTTACTGTCAATCCCTTATTCTCTCTACTTAACCCGTACCTTGATATTCTTCCTAATATCCTTGCTATAACCATCTACACCGACATAAATACCCCGCGACCCACCAAAGGGGTGTGTGGCAGTGGGTGCAAGTACCACGTGGGAAGGGTGAGTGATAAAAGGAGGGGATATGGAAGAGGAAGGGAAAAGGGAAAAATATTTATTGAAAACTATCAAATAACATCATGCAACTTTTAATACATACCGAAAGAAGACAATTCAAAACAAGAGTACATTCACCTTAGAAAGTAGTTATTTGTATTACGAAAAAAGGGGAATAAAAATGAACCTCAATCATTTATACGACAGGTCTCCACCATAACAAGTCAGGTCATGGAGAATTGAAAAGTAAGAACGGGAAATTTTACTATCACATAATAATCTTGGTAAGACATCCGTTAGGATCACGGTTCGGCTGACTTTATTTCTCATTTTGACCCGTCATCGGATTGGTAGCGGGTCCTTCAGCTCCAGTAATGCAAGATGGCACATCTTCATCAAGCAACTATCATTGTCATCGTCTGCATCCATTTACAAGTCAGAACATGATTAAACCTTGCGTAAACATAGAGATATATTCGTACGTGCATGTGTATGTTAGCTGATAGTATGCGAGGTCAGTCAAATTAATCCACCCGAACTGGGGCCATAAAAACTAAATTTTTGCAAAATTTAGTCTAAATCGAATTTGTCCCCTTCAAAGTACTCTCCGTTCGTTGCTATACACTTTTTCCATCTTATTTTCCACTGTTTAAAGCACCCTTTGAAGTACTCGGCAGTTAGGCTTTTTAGTTTTCTCGTCGTTTCTTGCTTTCTTACGTCCACATCTTCCAAGTAATGTCCCCTCATCACAGTTTTACATTTTGGGAATAGGAAAACGTCGTTGAAGGGAGATCTGACGAATAAGGATACCGATTGAACTTTTCCCAGAAACTGGAGAACAATCAATGCTAAATGTGCAGGTGCATTGTCATGGTGAAGGATGCATTCATCGCCTTGAGTCAAATTTGGTCGCACACGACGCACGCGATCTCTCAAATACTTGAGAACTGTTAGGTAGAACTCAACATTTACCGTTTGTCTTTCCGGAAGAAAGCCATGTTGAACAACGCCTTCGACACCAAAGAAAACCAGGAGCATGACTTTGATTTCCGGCTTCGGCTTTTTCCTGATGTTTTCGTTCAAGGTTCATCTTTTCTTTCCATTCGTAAAACCACGATTTGTCACCAGTGATTACCCTTTTGAGAAATCCAGCATCGGTTTCAAGTGAATTTTCCAGACAGTAACACATTCAACTCTTTTCAACTATTGATCTAGCGTCAGTAGCCTCAGTACGACTTTTGTACGTATTTTTTAAACTCAAATGTTCGGTTAAAATGATGTGCACTGTTGATTTTCCTAAATGCATTTCATCAGCTATCATTTGGGCGGTTTTTCGACGATCGGTAAGGGCAAGCCTCCGCGCACGATCAATGTTGTCGTCAACACAGTTGGTTGAAGGTCGTCCCGGCCTTGCATCATCCGTGGTGTCTTGCCGGCCATCTAAAAAACGCTTAATCCACTTTAAAACGGATGTATTCTTTAGAGCATTTTCACCGTAAACAGCTGTCAACATTTCAGTATTTTCTTGATAACTCATATTGCAATTCACCAAAAATTTGATGTTGAATCGTTGCTCCGTGATTTCGTCTATATCCATTTTCAACAAACAGTAAAAACAAGGACAACAGATACTAACATAACTGGCACCACACGCACAGATCGACGATCCGCCCAGCACAGACGGCTCATTGGGCCTCAGACAACTAGCGCCGCTAGCGGGCGCGCCAGTATATAGTAGTCCGCGCCATGACCACTAGTTTGCGTGTTTATTGGATAGACCTCGTATGTTTTTCCATATTCGGAAGTTTTCGCATGAATGTCGCATTCGCCTTTGAGGGTATAAATTTGCATGCATTTGTTGTCGCTCTATTCACTTTTACGGGTGGTGACCTAACACCCCCCGCCACACACCCTTGCGGCGGCTTGCGGGGTATTGTGTAGATATAAACATTTTGCAACGCCTGGCTTACCACTGTGTTTCCCACCATTCCCCGGCGAGACATCCGAATGGGGGGATTATTTTACAGCCAGACTTTTCGGAGCTAGATGCTCAGCCAAGTCTCTTCTCAATCAATGTTCTCGGTATTGACGGTCAGCTGATTAACCGGATCAATAATAACGGGGCTTTCTTTTGCCTTGCCCATTTCAGAGGGTCGCAAATCAAACGCTATCACAACTATCATTGCATTAGTGTCACCAGATCATTTGACGTGTCCCGCGGACATTAGTCTCATTAAGAAGGCCTCCACGGCCAATTCCTACCCGTTATCGGTGGCATATCTGCCCAAACACTGACTTTTTGGCGGAAACAACAGTTGGCGCATGACCAGCAGCAGCAGGTGGCTCTAAGTATCTCCGGGGATCGACGGATTTCGCCGGAATCGATCAAATAAAGTCCGAAGCTCTGACCTAAAACCCCGCGTACTCGGTCATCACGGCGATAACCCGTAACTGTCATTTTGTTCCTTAAGGAACCCTCAGAAGTTCGGACTGTCTGGCGTGAGCGCGGACCCTTTCGCCCTTCCTCCCGGCGAGGACCTCTAGGAGGTAATCGGCTTATTAGGGTCATCCCATCCCACCCTCGGACTACCAAGGGAAGTCCCTCTTCTCTTTCATCGAGGAGATGGGAGGAAATAGCTAAGACGCCCTCGCTCGAGATCTGCCTGGGATGACTCTCCGTCCATCAAATAATTTTTATCACCCATTCTGCCAAATCATCATCATGATACGTGTGCAGAAAGCACCCCGCCAAAATATAAGTTCCTTCGATAGGAAATATAAAGAGTGAGAATTGGGAGTCGGCTAATCTGCGGGTGGTGGGGGGGACCATGGATCGTACATGTGATGGTGGAGCTTCCCCCACCTACTTTTCAACTCTGCACTACCTGTCATGTTATGGTGGAGCCCTGTCGTGTGAATGATTGTGCTTCAATTTTATTCCCTTTAATTCGCATTAAAAAATAACTAATTTATTAAATGGATAAAGCCTTGTTTTGTATTTCGTCTTCCTCCGGTGTTCAAATCCCGGTCAAGGAAACATTTTTACTTTCGTGATCTGCTCAAAAACCGCCTTCCCCACATGTCCTGTGTTCGCCTTTTATGTGTTTTCCTATCCCCTTTCCGTATATCTATTTCCATGTTTGAATGAATATTTGTGCGCCGTATGGCGGGACTTCGTATTTGAATATATATATATATATATATATATATATATATATATATATATATATATATATATATATATATATATATATATATATATATTCGTGATCTGCTCAAAAAACCGCCATCCCCACATGTCCTGTGTTCGCCTTTTATGTGTTTTCCTACCTATTTCTATGTTTGAATGAATATTTGTGCGCCGTATGGCGGGACTTCGTATTTGAATGTGTGTGTGTGTGTATATATATATATATATATATATATATGGGTCGCGGTGGTCCAGTGGGTAGAGCGTTGGACTACTGACCGGAGAGTCCCGGGTTCGATTCCTTTAAATCGAGGCACTCTGGGCACCTGCAGCTCCACCCAGGCTAGTTGATTTTTCGGGTAACAGATCTTCCTGGGAAACCATAACCGGCACAGGGAAAGGAACTGGCCCCCCTACCCTGATGTGTGAATATTCACACGCCGTCGGGCTTGGTACATGGGTGACCTCTACCATCAGCTACTAAACCGACCTTCGGGTTGATTACTGTGTTTATGGTTTATATATATATATATATATATTTATATATATATATATATATATATATATATATATATATATATATATATATATATATATATATATATATATATATATATATCGATGATGCGGGAGGACTCACGAGAGCAATATAACTTTTGGACGGCACAATATAACACAGAATAAAACAGATAACACGTAAAAGGACACTCACACTGTAGATGATTTGAGCTTTCGGTCTACTCCGAGGCCTTCTTCAGGTCAGACTGAGAGGTTTTGAGGGAAGAGTGCCTGGGGAGGTAAGGGGGGCGGAAGGTTTAGGGACTGCTGAGAAAGAAATGAAAGATGGCGGTTAAGGGTGGGAATTTTAAAGGAACCAATCCAAAAGTTATATATATATACATTTACTTTCTTGAAAATCCCACGAACGTGCGCATTAATGTAAATGGACCAACCAGTCGACACAAACACAGAAACTGAAACATATAAAAGAGGAACTCACTGGTTCTCGTTCTACATTAACAGTAGCTACGTAATCGCAAATCAAACAATAAAGTGGAATTACTCTAACTTTACGATGCATTCTTTCCTGGAAAATGTAAGAGAGACCCCTGCCAACTTAATAAGAGCTACAATCATTTTTCCTGGAAAAGAATTTGCTATCGGGTTATGGCAATAGCATCGACGAGTCAAGTTTCCCAAAGATTAATACTTTTTGGCATCGCCGCGGAATAGCGCGATTCTCAGAAATTCCAGTTTCCACGTCGCTGGCTTTAGATAAGGCCTTCATAATGATCGTTTCTAAAGCGGAACTGCTGGAACAAAAACTAAGCAAAGATAGAGAGAGGTATTTTACGGCCGTCGTTAAGAAAAGAAACTTGTAGACCTTAGTGCTATGATTCCTCGTTACCCACCTCCGAGGCAGCCCTCGTCCCTTCACTGGTGGAGGCAGCCCCGGGTCATGCGATCTCGGGAACCACGCGATGGGAAAGTGGCTATTTTTTTGCATTTTAATGTATTTTTAGCATCGTACAAGCCATCACTAAGGTGTAGGGCAGGGGGTGAATGTACGCCAGACTAATTTTGACTGGAATATTTTTACCCCTAACGCGATCGGACAATGTTATTCTGATCCCTTATCGTTCATGGAAAAAATTACATTTTAAATCTGATCTACACTTAATCTCTCTAATTTTATAGACATGATATCGCCTACCATAATAAGATGAGAGTAATGATATTTGCCCAACATCACTGCTAAAGAGACGTCCTTCCAATTCATGCAAGAGATTTTATCCGTAATTTAAGCTTCGCCCGGTGAGTGACTCTCAGCCTAGCTCCTCTAATATTTTGGATACGCTACTAATTTAATCATAACAACGTTTTAAAAGTCTAGCTCCTCTACGCTGTGCGCGATCTGATTTGGCAATTAATCCGATTTCCTAGTGACCCCACATTCTCTCAGAATATTATGAGACCAACCAACGAAAATAACATTTCTCCTTGATCTTCTCATCACATTTACCCAGTACTCTTCTATTAAATTCTAATTTTTTGCTAAATTGTCCACATATTCCACGTACGATAGCAGTCCTCGTATATGTTTCACCCAGGAGAAGTGAGTACGGGCAACGCCTAAGTATTTAATCAACAAGTATTTAGTCTACACATCTCATTCACTTTACTCATTCTATAACATACATATATTATTTCACATATAGAAATAGATATAAGGAAAAGGGGAATAAGGGAAAGCACATAAAATACGAACACAGGAAAGGTGAGGATGGCGGATTTGAGCAGATCCCAAATGTAAAAATATTTCCTTATACGGGATTTGAACGCCGGACCTTCCACTTGCCGGGTGGATGCTTAAGCTAAGCACTTAGCTTAGCACTTAAGCTAAAAAGGAAACCTGATTTACACTGAGAGATAAAGATAGTGCTAGAATATATGGAATATGTAGGAAGAGTGGAGAGAAACCCAGTGTCGACATTAGCTTACTCCTACCGAAAGGCGCCAAGGGGTCACACATGATGAATATATATATATATATATATACATATATATATATATATATATATATATACATATATATATATATATACATATATATATATATATATATACTATTTATTCTACTATTTACTACGGGAAAACTGTTTGCCTCCACCATTTCCTCCCACATACAGGTATATTTCAATTCGAGACATCAAATCAGCAGCCACTGCAAAAGAATGAGAGTAAATGAAAGGATTTAAATGAAAATAATTTTGTCAAAAATCGCGGAATGGCGCGGAGATATAAATTACCATCTTTGTTTAAATAGATACAGACCTTCAAATTGTTAATTTAGTTTTGAGGGACTCTCTTTGTGAACATTTGGAATGCTTTTTGTATAAAAGGTCGAACGAAGCATATGTTAGTTCAATTTTTCGCGATTTCATGTCATGCGCCGCCCATCATTTCGATGGTTTTTTTTCAATTTCAACAGGAGTGAAACCCACTTCGTGCGTGCTGAGTTTCATATCAAACCCAAGTTAAGTTCAAGGAATTAAATTTTGAATATGACAGGTCCCTTGAGGGTGCGCGAACCTATTTCCATTGTAATATTTTCCTGCACGAAGCTCGGACGCCCTCGCGCTCACTTCCAAGGGTCGATCATAATCACTCCCTAACGCAGAGAACATGTCTCTCGGAATCACATGTGCGAATTTCTACGGGAGGAGAAGGACGTGAGGGCGAGGCCATTCAAGTCGGGCGAAATCTGCAATGCACCAAACCAGCAAGGACGGAATGGCGCGGAAAAAGTGGGGATGGAAACCTAAGTCGCAATTATCCTTACTTCTCCATTGATATATAGTATGTACAGTCAGTGTAATGACGGGATGGCACTTGTTTGTGGAAGTATTTGAGTTGATGTAGGGCATCAGGATGGTGCTGTGGATAGCGTAGTGGCTTCCAACCGAGAGACCCGGGTTCAAATCCTGAACGAGACGGCAGATGTTTTTCAGTGATATCCCTACTGGAGGTGCTTTGTGGAGGGCACTTTAAGTGAATTCGCCGTCCGTCGGATGGGACGTTACATCATGTGTGACCCCTTGGCGCCTTTCGGTAGGAGTAAGCTAATGTCGACACTGGGTTTCTCTCCACTCTTCCTACATCCCCATTCATTCCTTATCGAAGCAAATGACTTTAGTTATCGGACGCCTCCCCAAGAAGCTATTATTACTTGAGTTGATGTAGCACGACTGGTGACTTTATTTTGCCTGTGACGGATTGTATGGAAAATCAAATGCTGCATACGATCTATGACCCTAAAAAACACAGACTACTTGGCAAATTAGACGCCTTAATGATATAAGAAGTCTCCAGTTATGTTTAGTAAATGGAAATTTCTTTGGAGTTCCATTTTTCGATATCATGTATGGTGATGGGTTCAAGAGATATTAATGCAATTTTTAATCGACAGAATGAAAATCAAAGTAAATTTTGCACGGCATGTGTTTAGCAGTTTTTAAAATTTGTTTTGATGGTTTATGCGTGCGATAATTTTCCTTACCGTTCTAATGCGTCAGAGTAACGTTCTTTCGGCTCTAACTTAAGGAAGCCGCTACACATGGCTAACAATAGCAGGACACGTCTAAGCCTGTCACCGCTGGCAGTCTTGTCTGTGGTTGCTGACGTGACAATATCATTTCTATGCGTACTGCAACGTAAGACGTTTAGCATCAAAAGGAACAGCTGGTGCAACAAGGGCCCTCGGCCGGAGGGGACCAAGAGAGGTGTCGTCCCTTCCAAACCTCCCCCATAATCCTTCTTCCTCTCCCCCGTCATTACAGCTTTCAGGCGGCTGAGTCGGGGATTTTCGCCTCTCCACCACACCCCCCGCCACACCCTAACCCACCCCCCGCCCTTACCTCCCACTCACCTCTCCTATCTCCATCCGACTCTGCGTTTCCAGAACGCACAGCGGCTGCTACAGAAGTAGATGCTGTCATCAAATAAAAAAGTGTGTCCGATCATGATAGTTTTATATATTTGTAATTGTATTGGAAATTATATGCATCAATTTTTTAACTTAAAACTGCTAACATCCATCGGGATATTTGCATCAATGGAGTCATTAGTTCAAGAGTGAACGGACAATTATCCATGATGTCCAAGAACTACTGGCCACCCGTCAGTTCATCTGTCACAAGGTTAGGCTGATGACCACAGTGGTTCTCGTCGTGAGCATTGATACTTTGGCCATTTTTATACTGAATGGACTATTGCCTCACTCCAAATTCTCTCATTATTCCACCTCCGTACACAATTCACAATTTTGCTTATGAATTTTAATTGGATTGAGATTTTTGCCAGTACAAATCTATTCACAGATAGCACTTTACAACTCACTTCGTGATTTTTTATTTCAGCGCACATTTTAATAATTCGCAGTGAGCAAAGCGGAATAAATACAATCTTCACCCTACCACAGCAAGATACCTACCGAGTGTAGGATCGTTTGGACACCAGAATGGTGGCTCTAGCCCTACCCACCGCCACGTTAGACCGGAACGTAAGTAGCTTTCTAGACAGCCTCGTACTTCGGCGCTAAAATTACTCCCCCTCTATGCACGTGATGAAGTCGATGATGTGTCTCTGTCTAATTCACGTAGCCAAGGTCGTGTTTTAACCGCCATGTTTCCAAATTCCCCAGAGCACGCCAATATATTATAGCAAAATGAAGGTTTCTGTTCTTAGATAACGATTATTTTCACAACAGTAGCTTTTTCTTCATTCTTCCATAACTCAAAACTTACTGCGCAGGATTCCAAAACAATTTAAGTGTATTCCACGTGTGGTCTAGCCAACGAAAAAGTAAAACTTTTTCTTAAATTTTCAATTCGAATATTACCTCGAACATTCACTTGATGGATCTTTATTATTACTTTATTACATATATACACATTTTCCAAACCTGCTTGTTGCATATGCGATACTTTTCCGGCTCCCATGTTATTTTAATAGACCAGACCCACTAATTTTAATCTACCATTTCGAGAGTTAAGGCGTAAGATTGCTCGTATTTTCTTCAATAAAAATTCATCATTGCATATTATTTTGCCTTAAATTAGAGGCTACATGCCATCTATATTTCCACATCTACACAAAACGCCGCAAGCCACCACACGCCTCCGCGCCGCAAGGGCGTATGGCGGGGAACATTAGGTCACCACCCGCAAAATAGAATCAAACTAAATAACAAACCAAATCATGTTGCTTCTATACAATTATTAGTTCGTTCACGGATTCGCCTTGAGCCTTGAGCACACGAAACAGAGTACTTATGTGAAACAACAATTAATAATAGGTTATGTACATTCAAATCATGCAGTAGAACATTCAAAGCATGCACTAGTAAAACATGGGTCTATTAAATAAAAAGAGTAATATACAGGATTTGGAAACATTTTAAATTTTACCTACTAACTCTAATTATCTCCTGCGCGATTGCTGTCATATCCATTAAGATCTCTGAAGGTTCTAGGAAAAAACGACATTTAAACCCAACCAACCAACTCGACCGACCCGCATCCACTCCCTACCCCATCTACCTATTCCTAGGATATCTCTCACCAAGCGCTCACCTTTATTTCACCTCTCCTCCCTTCTAAATTCACTCCCTCTCACTGTCCATCCTTTTCAACTATCTAATAACAATTTCACCACCCAACCTTTATCCCACCTTTCAACAAATTAAATTTTTCCCCGGTCCATGCTCGGTTCTCATTGTTATTGTTACAGGGTTCGTCCGGAAAATAAGTGTACTGAGCTCAGGAAAAAAATTATTACACTTTTACATATCTTAAGCTAATATTCCTCAAAATAGGACCCTTGTGAGTCGATACACTTGTTCCAGCGGCGTTCCCATTCCTGGAACGCTCCCGCGAAGGCATCATCGGGAACCTCTCGAAGACACGTCATCACGGCCTCTTTGACGGCGTCCGAAGTTCCGTATCGCGTTCCTTTCAAACTCCTCTTTATATTCGGGAATAGAAAGAAGTCCGGTGGTGCCAAGTCCGGGCTGTAGGGCGGGTGCGGCAGCGTTGCCACGCCGTGCTTGGCCAAGAAGTCCGACACGACAAGCGCGGTGTGAGACGGGGCATTGTCGCTCAGGTTGTCAGTCATACGGTTGATCGCTGGCCGGACGCGGGCGACTCGTTTTCGAAGCCTGTCGAGCACTTGGACGTAAAATGCAGCATTTACAGTTTGTCGTTCAGGTACAAATTCGTAGTGGACGACTCCCCTTTTGTCAAAAAAGACAATGAGCATCATAAACTTATTTTCCGGACGAACACCGTATGCTGTTATTGTTTTTTTGTCGTCTTTCATGTATTTGTTATATTTTTCACTGTAAATTGGCGCCTCTGCCGTATGTGAATAATGTTCTAAAATAAATAAATCTATACGTTCTAAAATAAATCTCCCTGATTTTACTGATAATTCATTAAGTCTATTACGACCCTTAGGCAGTGGCTTGTTAATCCAATCTATTTCAAATATCAATCCCGTAACTTTCCAATTTATGGAGAGGCTTTTTATGAGGGACTTTGTTGAATGCCTTTTTAAAATCTAGAAACATAGCATCGACCTGAGCGTCATTTTCTTTCGAGATCAAAATATCATGAACGAAAAGTACCAGTTAGGTCTCGCAAGATATACCCTTTCGGAAACTGTGTTGGGTTTTTACAAGTAAGTTCTTAGAATCAAGATATTTCAAGGCTGAACTTACAATGATATGCTCTAAAATTTTACATAACATCGGCTTTTTTAAATATGAGAGTGACATTGGCTATTTTCCAGGATATGGGTACATTTAGGGAATTATTAAATATTTTTGCCATAAAAGTAGCTATTTCTGAGACTACTGTCCTGTAAACATGAGCAGGCATTCGATCAGGGCCTGGCGATTTGTTTGAACTAATGTATTTAGGATGAAATTCGATTCCAAGAGATTATATTACAAATTCATGCATGGGTTTATGGGAGCAATCGGGTTGTTACTCGAATTGTTACTGTGAGTGATTATTATAAACGCTTTGAACATAGTGGTTCAATGTTTCAGCTTTTTTTAAACTGGTTTTACATTTTTGCCCGTTGTTATTTAGGCATGGCACTGACGACTTGTTTCACTGAACCTCCCGTACACATGAATAAAACGTTTTTGGGTTATTGTCCAAATATTCACCCATTCTTTTATTTTTAATTTCTTGCCTGACGGCATGCTTTTCCAGCTAACGATTTTGCTGTTTCATAGTTATGTATTATTTCATTTTGTTTATTGCTAGACTCGTCTTTTTTTTATCTCTTCATTTTTCAATACCATGCTCTTTTGTGTTTTAATACTTAACGTATTTCTACCTTGTACGATCTAGGTTCCCTCCTGTCACTTTTAAATTTACTACGCATGTGTTTGTTTATTTTAGCACGTGTGACTGCGAGAGAAACACTCCAAAAACTCTCACTATCTTTGTCTCAACTACTTTCCTTAGATGCTCCAGACTGCTGCAGCTCACGCCTCAATCCTTCGTAATCGCTCCCCTAAAAAACAAGTAACTTTTTCTTTCGGGTCTTGAATGTTTCATAGTCATCAAGTTAATTTTAACTAACACAATTCTGTGGTCACTAAGTGCATCAAGTGTGGCTGTATTTAGGAAAACGTTGGATACATTTTTGGCTGAGGGCAAGAAAGAAACTTTTAACTTCCACAATCAAGATTTAATATTGTGAAATATTCCATTTTTATTGAGGAAGTGTAAAGTTTCTTTTGCACCCTCGTCATGAAATAATTCCATAAAGTTAAACCTGAAAATTTTCGGCTACTAGATCAAGCATATGGATTCCTCGGGTAGATGTTAGTACTAATTGGTTTAACGAATGTGATGTGAAAAGCAAGCACGAAGCATGACTCCTTGCCTGTACCTCTGCTGCTGTGAAACTATAATTTTTCCAGTCTACGGATAGAAGATTAAAACCCCCTCCGATTATAATTTTTCTAGTGTGTAAATGGGAACTAAACTAGTGACCTCTTTTTCTATTTATAAATTGATGTTTCTCCAGAATCGGGGGATCTGTAGTGTGCAAAATTATGGACTCTTTTCGACCGAGCGCTTTTTATGGCATACCTAACACTTTCTATGCTACCATCAGAGAAAGACACACTTCTGCGTTCTAAGGAAACGCCGAAGGAAATTCGGCGTTTCCTTAGAATTAGATTAGATTAGTTTGCTAGGTGGGGAGTCACAAAATGTTTATTTGATAGTTGTGTCCATCCAAAAACCTACCTTAAATGGTAGATTACCTAATAATAACATATATATATATAACATATATATATATATATATATATATATATATATATATATATATATATATATATATATATAGATGATTTCTTCGAAGTAACACGGAAGTGTTGAATAAAAAACTAAGACAGTAACACACAGCACTAGAACAAATAAAAAGAACACTCACAATAATATCTTGATAATTTCGACGGACTCGAGCTCCGTCTTCTTCGGAAGATAAGATATGACTGAGGAAAAGGGTACGCGGTACAGAGAGAGTATGGGACGAGGGAGAGGGGAAAAACAGGTAGTGGGGGAGGGTGAAGGAGGGGTATATGGAGGGAAAGAAAGCGGAGCGGAGAACAGGTGGTGGGAGAGGGGTGAAGGAGGAGGTTATGGAGGGGGAAAGGGAGGCCAAAGGGGGAAAGGGAGGCCAGAGGGGAGCGGAGATGGAATAAGGAGGATGCGGAAATAGTAACAAGCGACACAGAAAACTAACAATTCATCCACAGATCCCACAACACCCATGACCAAGGCATCAACTCACCAAGTCATTATTAGGGCTTGACAAGTCAAAACCCAGGACAAGGATGACAAAATGTATGCGGATGAATAAATTGTCTCACCACCTCGCAAGAAACAAATCCACCTCCATCCATCCCAGCCCCTACCCCCCCCATTTAGTGAACGACATTGAGACCCGGATGTTGATAGGCTTTACACAGCCATATAAATGCCAATTCCATTGTTTTTAATTTTATAGGGTTATCGGATGGGGGAAGGGATGCTAGCACGAAAACATTGTAACAGTGGTTGAAGGGGGTGTTGTGGTGGGAGGTATGTTTTGGGATGGGAAGACCCGCGGACGGGGAAGAGGGATTACATGAGGCGCGATGATTGTTCACCCTGAGGTTCAGGGGTGTAGAGCACTGGCCTATATAAAATGCCAGGCAGAGTTTGCAAGTCATAAGATAGATTACATTCTGAGATGTGCATGAGGAGTGGGGGAAGGGCGGGAGAGAGTTAAAAGGTGGGATGGAGAGGGGTGGAGTGGTGAAAATAGGACAAGTTTTGCATCTTGCTCGCAAGCACGGAGTGGGTGTGATTCTGGGGGTGGGAGGGGATTTGGAAAGAGGCTTGGTGGATTTGAGGAGATCTGATAGGTTGGCGGGCCGTTTGAAGGTAACAGAAGGGCATTTAGGAAGAAGGTTGGACGAAACGTTGTGATTTTTGAGGATGGGGTACAGGTCTTTGAGGATGAATTTAAGGGACTGAATGCCGGGGAAGTAGGTGGTGCATATTGAGAGAGGGTGGGAGTCTGTGGTTGAGGGAGGATTGGGGGTGTAGGATTGTTTTGGGATTTTTTTGTGAAGGAGAGAATCTGGATATCCCCGTTGGAGGAGGGAATGGTGAAGGTTGTTGAGGTATTTGTTGAGGGATTCGGGATGGTTGCAAATGCGGTGCCGGCGGATAGAGAGGGAGTAAGGGAAGGAGCGTTTGGTGTGGTAGGGGTGGCAGCTGTTAAAATGAAGGTATTGTTGTTTGTTAGTATGTTTAGTATGTACGGAGGTTAGAAATTTGTTGTTAGTTAGGGAAGTATTTACATCAAGGAAAGTGATCTGTGATGATGAGATGTTGGAAGTGAAAGAAAGAGATGAGGAATCATTAAGTTGGGAGATGAAGGAATTGAGGGAGTCTTTAGTATGCTGTGTGGCCAGAGTAGAAAGATGTCATCAATGTACCGGAGCCACAGAAGGGGTTTAAGAGGGTAACTGGAAAGGAACTTCTCTTCCAGGACACCGAGGTGGAGGTTAGCGTATGACGGGCTGAATCTACTTCCCATGGCACAGCCCTTGATTTGGAGGTAAACATTGTCATTAAAAGAAAAAGAGTTACGGGTGAGGATGATGTTAGAAAGGTCAATGAGAAAATCGGTGCTCGGAGTTTCAGGGCTAGGGCGTTTGGAGAGGAAGTGGCGTAGGGAAGCAGACCTTCTTCGTGAGGAATGGAGGTGTATAGGGACGTGACGTCAATTGTGGCCATAATGATCTTGGTGTCAGAAGGGAGGGAAATTGAGTGGAGCAGATTGAGGAAGTGGTATTAATCTTTGACATAGGAGGGTAACGCGTGAACTAAAGGTTGGAGATAATGGTCGACGAAGGCGGAAATTCTTTCGGTCGGGGAGGTGCGGGAGGAGAGTATAGTTATATATATATATATATATATATATATATATATATATATATATATATATATATATATATATATATATATATATATATATAAACCATAAACACAGTAATCAACCCGAAGGTCGGTTTAGTAGGTGATAGTAGAGTTCACCCATGTACTAAGCCCGACGGTGTATGAATATTCACACATCAGGGTAGTGTGGCCATTTCCTTTCCCTGTGCCGGTTATAGCTTTCCAGGAAAATATGGTACCCGAAAAATCAACTAGTTTTGGTGGAGCTGCAGGTGCCCAGAGTGCCTTGCCCGGGAATCGAACCCGGGACCCTTCGGTCAGTAGTCCAATGCTCTACCCACTAGACCACCGCGACCCACATATATATTTATAAATATAAAATTTATGTATATGTATATCGTATATAGACTCGCTCGTACAACAGGTGAAATAGGAGCGAGCGTTAGAACAGAGTGGCGCGACACCGGCTGGCGAACGTCTGCTCCGGGGAATCCCCGATCCCCGAGCGGTCATGCGCCAAGGCCCTCACACTAGAACACCATTCCCTGTAACTGCCCTTGAGGCAGACGGATAGGATGCAAAACAAAAAAGCACAATGCTTGAGCGAAAAGATAATTGATTCGATTGAATTATTCGGAAATAGTGTTTAAATTTAACATCCTTAATGCAATAATATTCACATTTACGTATACCTAACCTGAAAATTGATCTTATTGCATTTAAGAGAGCTTGCGTAATAATACATCGGCATCCATGTAAATACCCCGCTATTCACCAAAAGGTGCGTGGCAGGGGTTGCAAGCGCTAGTTGGGAAAGGTGAGTCATGAGGAAGGATACGGGAGAGGAAAGGACTAATATTTTGCAAAAAAACTATCAAAAACATGCAAATTTGTATCCACGCTGGAGGAGGACTTAATTCAAAACAAGGCTTAAAGTATTTAATAAATTAGTCATTTGATATGCGAGAAAAGGGAATAAAATGGAAGCACAACCATTTATAATGCAGACCCCCACCAAAACGAGACGGGTCATGCAGAATTGAAAAGTGAGCGAAAGCGTTCGCCCCGCCCGAGATTCGATTCCGGATCCCTCGGATGAGCGGCCGAGTACTTTAACCAGCGGAGCTTCCGAGACGTCCTCTTTTATTCCGAAATTTTGCAAGATTTTAAGGAATATGATTTTCTGTATTCAGACTTGTATTTCTGTATTCATCACTTGTATTCAGAATCATTCCTTCATGGTATTAAATAAAAAATTCTATTTAATAAATTTTCAATGAAGCCCTCAATTTTGTAATCTCCTTTAATTATTGGCACTTTAGCACAATATCAATTTAATCTTTTTTCCCTGAAACACTTAAAAGGACACAATATCCTGTTTGATTCGTTGTCAGCCATTCTTTTAATTGAGACGTAATATTCGCAAACGCAACATTCTCCGGTATAGTTGTAGGTGGTTTTGTATGTTAATTGATAGTATATGTACCTATTTGCATGCATGTAAGTTATTAAGGTTTTTGCATGAATACATTCGCCT
This sequence comes from Hetaerina titia, assembly GCA_037158775.1. Lineage (NCBI taxonomy): Eukaryota > Metazoa > Arthropoda > Insecta > Odonata > Calopterygidae > Hetaerina > Hetaerina titia. The sequence continues at coordinate 3,102,637 of CM073770.1, read as the reverse complement.
CTGTGGGTGTAAATTGGCATGGGTTTGTTGGTTTTGCATGCGGTTATATTCTTTTTTATGGGTGATGATTTAACATCCCCACCACACGCCCTTGCGGTGGCTAAATTGGGTACTATGTAGATGTAGAATTGCCTTTAGAAGTACTCATAAAGTCCGTATAGTTATTTTAATATAAAATCTAGTGACTTCGTGGTTCCAAAAATATCCATCCCGGCCTTTATCTGTGCATAATTAAAGAGCATGGCTTTGCATTCGCGAAATGACACGAGTTACTGAGATATACGCCATACATCAGCCCTTTTTCACGGAAGAAGTGTTTTCCAAAAAAATCTCCTTACAAACGTTTTCGTGATTATTGAGAGAATTCTTAGAACGCTTTTTTCCCTCAGTTATCTCGTGCATCATAGCCGGTGGCATTTAAAAACGCACCAATGAGCCCATGACTCGTCTCCCCTCCCACGCCGCGCATCCAGACAAACGCCCAACCCCCCAGGGTACCTCGACGGCGACGCTCATGTCGCGTGGGAGCAAACCGAGATTACTCAGACAGTCAGCAAATCCAAGACTGACGAAAGCGGCAGAAGAAGTCTTGCAAACGCAATAAACTCGGGAGAAGAACCTCTCGTTTCTTTTCAATTCACAATTTAAGGGAGACTGAGAAGATGAATACCTCAAAACTACCTTGTTCAAAATGTTCCCGGAATAACCACCGTGTGGCGCTCCCATCGTTCCGATTTGAGTTCTGTTTTTTTTTTGTTAAATTGGTACATCTGTTGTTGATATTCCCTTTAAATCTTAGTGTCATAACTTGACATTTGCAAAAGTTACGTAGCCAAGAGTACATCTATCTCTGTGTGTGTTGGTGATTTTTTACAATTGCAGAAATGGATTTAAATTTGCAACAACGAACTTGTATTACATTTTGCGTAAAAAAACGGATTTAGTGGCGCACGGACGTTGGAAATGTTGGAAAAGTGTTTCGGCAACGATTCTCTAAAAAAAACGGTCGTTTACCAGTGACACGAGCGGTTCAGAAGTGGTCGTGAGTCAATCGAAGATGATGAACGCAGTGGCAGACCATCGACATCGAAAGTCGGTGAAAAAATTGATAAAGTAAAAGAAATGTTGGTCAATAACCGCAAATTAACCATCAGAGAAATAGCGGAGGACTTGAACATTGCCTATGGATCCGCCCAAGACATTGTGGTTAATGATTTGGGTTTCCGTCGCGTAGCAGCAAAGTTGGTGCCAAAAGACCTCAATGTCATGCAAAAAAGAGACCGTGTTGACGTCGCAAAAGACATGATTTGCGAGGCTGAATTCGATCCCACATTCATCAAAAGGATCATTACTGGAGACGAGACGTGGGTTTATGAGTACGACACGCAATCCAGACATCAGGCAAGTGAATGGCGTTCACCAAATGAGCCGAGACCAAAAAAACCACGTCGTTTTCAGTCAAAAAAGAAGGCAATGCTGACGGTTTTCATGGATTACAACGGTGTAGTGCATCATGAATTTTTGCCAGAAGGCCAGACAGTAAACAAAGAGTATTATTTGGGCGTTGTGAGACGTTTGCGTGAAGCAATTCGCCGAAAGAGACCAGAAATCGTCGCACAGGGCGTCAAGACCGTCGCACAGTGCTATCATTATTCGTAATTTTTTGACGAAAAATGCAACAAATACCATCCAACAGCCACCGAATTCACCTGATTTGGCTCCCTGTGACTTCTTTCTGTTCAATCGAGTTAAAAAACCATTACGGGGAACGCGTTTTAGCAGCCGAGAGGAAGCAATGGAAAAATCGCAGGAAGCACTGATGGACATACCGAAAACCGAATATAAAAAATGTTTCGAGGATTGGATCAAGCGCTGGCATAAGTGTGTTGCAGTCGATGGGGATTACTTTGAAGGGGACAATATAGATTTAGATGAATAAACTTGTATTTTTAATTTCCTGAATAAATTCCGGGAACTTTTTGATCAAGGTAGTATGTAGCCAATTATCGCTGTTGAATTGGCCATCAAGGAGTCCCTTGAGTTTAAAATTCAAATTATGTATATTTAAATCATCATTGCTCTCAACAAGAAGAACAAGAGGGAATACTTTGCCGACCACGATATTAATTCCATAAACAAGGTATGAAACCTTTCCAAAAGGCCTGTCCGTGGCTTACTCCCATTCTTATTATCGAGTAATTCTCACACAACCGTATACCACTTGTAAAAGAACTATGGAAAATTTTCATAACACATGTATTCGAGCCCTTCAATTTAAAGGTGGTCTTCGAAGTAGTTTACCAGGGTTTCCGAAATTTTGATATAATACAGGGTTCGTCCAGAAAATAAGTGTACTGATTTTTTCCCGCCGCTCCAGGCGCGCCCAGCACCGCTCTGACGGGCTGCGATTGGAGGGGGATATGTTGGCAAGCGACGCTGAAAAAGGCAGTCGGCTCTGAGCTGTGGTGTAGTGAGGAGCTCTGTTAACGCGAACCGCCACGCTCGACCCACGTCACGTAACGCGATGCCGAAGTTTTTGGAGCAGCGTTATTCCTACAAATTTGCGGTAAAGCTTGGGAAATCATCTACCGAAACTGTCGGTATGATTAACCAGGCTTACGGGGAGTCAGCCATGTCCAGAAACATGATCTTTCGGTGGCACAAGATGCTCGTGGAGGGCAGAGAAGAGGTCGACGACGAACCACGACCTGGACGCCCATCAACGACACTCACCGACGAAAATGTGCGAAAAGTTCGCGATGTACTGAACTCTGATGGTCGTCTTAGTGTTCGGATGATAGCAGAGCAGTGTAATGTGCCAAAAACAATAGTGCACGAGATTATTAGGGACCAATTACAGATGCGAAAAATGTGTGCAAAGTTGGTGCCGAAAGTGCTCAGTGATGATCAAAGACTCAATCGTTTGGAAATCGCGACACAACTTGCGGATCACTGCAAAAATGATCCACATTTTTTAGAGAACGTTTCTGTTCCCGAAGATAAAGAGGAGTTTGAAAGGAACGCGATACGCGACTTTGGACACCGTCAAAGAGGCCGTGACGACGTGTCTTCGAGAGGTTCCCGATGATGCCTTCGCGGGAGCGTTCCAGGAATGGGAACGCCGCTAGAACAAGTGTATCGACTCACAAGGGTCCTATTTTGAGGAATATTAGCTTAAGATATGTAAAAGTGTAATACATTTTTTTTCCTGAGCTCAGTACACTTATTTTCCGGACGAACCCTGTATTTGCTCTGCTCCGTTTTACGACGGTTTCCACATTTATACAAGTACATTATAAAACTTGGATAATTACCCATCAATGCACAAAGAGTTCAAGACTGATGATTTACAATGCTAGATAACTTGTTTCTTGTCATATTACCCAAGCTATATCCTGAAATTCGGAGCAAATTTTGAATAACCACTGTGCGCCTAGTTGATAAACCAAAGTGAAGGTCATATCTTAATTAAATCAGTAACACTTTTTACAAATAATGTAAAATTATAGTAATAATCATTAAAAGTTAACGCCAAATCATGATTTTTGTTAATTTTCGAGGAAATAACTCCAACAGAATTTGAGCTGAGAATACATGAATTTACCAAGAGTGTTTTTTCTTAAAATGTTCGATTGTGGTTAAGAAGAAGGTGAAGTAATACAAAATTAAAACTCTCAAAAGATCACGAAGATTCCGTAAAGACTCCTAGAGATCTCGTTCAAAGAGTTCGAAAACACTACGTGAATGTATTGTATTCACTAAGATATGAGAGAAAAAACATTGAGAAAAGATCGAATTCGAGTATTTAATTCATTCTTAAGGCACCAGTAACAACTATTTAGCTTTCTATGCCTGCCGCATATGGAACGTTAAAAACCTCAGCCATTTCACCGATCCGCAGGGAGTATCCTTCGAAGTAGTCTTTCCAAGAGACAGGAGCAATAATAAGTGTCAGTCCAATGGGTTATCATACATTTAAATAAAAATTTGATTGAAATACGCTTGAAGATGACAATTTCTCATCCGTCCCTTCCGTAGTATGAACCTTAAGAGCCTTAGAAAAGGAAAAACCCTTAGTTAGTGACGGTAACTAAACTAATGTTGGGGCAACTGTATTTCTTCTCCGGTAATTTATTTCAAATTGTTCAGTTGCTTGCATACTCATATCGCCTACTTATATCCATTTATATATAGATATCTGTTGCACACGAGCATTGCTTCATACTTCATGGTTCTGTTCCTGATATTTTTAAATTGCATATCATGAATCTTTTGGACTCAAGGGCCATCATATTAGTCGATACTTATCATGAGTTTGCAGTACTCATGTAATAATTCTACAAGGCAATTTGAGGAGGACATATGAAATGTAGTTATCGCTGCGTCACACCACAATTAATTTTTTTAGTCTATTTTACCTGTACCTTGGCAAATATGCATTGACGTCATATACATAGAGTTTGGTAGTTACGACTTTGATTACTAGGTAAGACTTTTTAAAATGGCTGAAAAATTAGGATTTCTCATGTTCTAAATATTCTTGGCCTATATAAACCACGAGAAGAACTGCAGTGGAGCAGTATGAGTCAAATGGGTTGCTCTCTATTCCGTTTTTACTTCCTTCGGTCTCTTTTTCCACCATTCTCGTTCCATGTTTTTTTAATGCGTTCTCGTTTGATGCTGCTATGTTATCCAGCTCTTTTTCACGGTGCATCCCACGCCTCAAGCCCGAGCGAAATTTAATTTTCCACACAGTCACGTAAAAAGTGACACAATGACAGGTTATAGAGCAATTGATTGCCTCTTGCGGACGTGCTAAATGATTCATTCGAGGTCACAGGCGAGCAAATGGAAGGAATTAGGAGATGAATTTTCAGTGTGAATTGCGCTTTTTCCACGCTCCATCCCATCCAAGAGATTCGACGGAGAGCAGCGGGGATGGACGGACGCCTGGAGTTAACGATCTCCCGATTGAAAGATTATAATTTGGCGATGTCCCAAACAACCTCCCCCCACACTTCCACCCCCGCCACGCCACCCCACCCCGCCTCCCGAATTGCTTGAATAATGAATTAGGTGGGATTGCCTGCTCCAACTTCCTGACTCCCACGTGGCGACTGGTCGATCGACTTTCACCGTTCATGGGACCAATATGTTATTTTCTCGATATATTTCCACTGGGCTTTCCGAGAGATTACTAAAAGCGCATTTTTTATAAATTTAGGTAGATGAAAGAATAATTTCCATACATGTAACTGAAATGATGTGGCTATACATGTTCTATTAAATTAAAAATTTTAAAAATAAGAGAATTGAGAGGTACAAAAATACTCACGAGAGTTTCTAGCGCAGTGAGAGTTTCGAATAGTGAGTGCTCAATGAAGAGCTCAAATTGAATGCAAGCTGAAAACAAGAATTAAGTAAGCTGCGACAGAGAGAGAAAGAAAGATCTTCGATAAAAATTGACGATGAGGAAGATCACGCCTCTTCGGGGATTAAACTTCACAAAATTCATTCCTCTCTGAGGAAGCCTACTTGGCAGGCGAAGCACCTGGTGGTTTACTCTGGGCACTTACCATACCTCCCATCATCTACTACCTTTCTTAGTGTGATTCATGGGTTATTGGCATAGGACAAATCCTTGCAAATTTTGAGAGTGCGAGTAGGTTTGATTCACAAAGGTTACTGTTTCCGAACACACCCGATTGATTGAGTGACTGTTAGCGTGAACTTGTGTACTCTCTTTGTTTATTTTTTCATTCTTGAGTGAGATCAACGTGTCCCCGGAATATAAGAAACCCTTGCAAGCGCTGAATATTTGTTTGAATTCGATTGCAATCGAGCGGTCGTTAGCCTCGCTTCCCTTTATTTAGCTTTGCATTGCTTGTGTGTGTGTGATTGAGTTTCACGAGGGTCACCGTCCCCCAAACCCACCCGAATGATCGAGTGTGTGATTTTCAATCTTTCCCCTTACATATCACCTTATTTTTACCCACCGCCCAGAAAAACCCAGCGCCAATCAAGTTATAATAATACCAAAGTTCACGACCTTGGCTATTTCCTTTTTCCAAACTAGAATGAATTTGAAGGTAAAGCAAATAGATGTTAAAAGGAGTTCTGCGCTTGCTGGTTGAGGATGACTGAGAAATAGGGACTAAATGTCCTCAGCCATCTATTTAGTGAGCAGTTGGACTTGGGAAGAAGGGCAATGAGGACGTAAGAGAAAGAAGATCACTGGGCCATTCTTTGTGTGGCGGCGGGATGTAACAGCGAGGATATACATTTAAATCGACGTCTAAAATGAAGTGTTGCAGTATATAAGAGTGCGGCCTTGTATATATATGCGCAAATGGCCTCGTGTTGGCGGATACTAAAGCGCCCAAAAAATGACAAGGGATTTTATATTCAGCTTCAAATACTTTGGTAACATTAATCCTTAATATAATCGCAAGCAAGGACAATAAAAAGTAAGTCCACAGTAGTTTTTGCTTAAAATATGTGAATTTTCGAAAATCCGTATGCACTGGTATAAATATATTTCCTAAAAAACTACGCTAAATGATAGTTCTAATCGATTAGGGAACCTACACCAGGACAAAATAATCCAACTTTTATCGTATCAAATTCAAATCCAGCTCTGTCGATCTTTTAAGAATGAGCAAAATAAGATGTTAAAGTGGAATGATAACAGTCGTTTGTAATTTTGCACTTAGAAGTCTTACTTATCTAGCATTTCCACGTTTTAAGGTTATTTCAAATTCACATAACTTTATATATACATCGTGATAACGCATAGACGTCAAAAGGTCTGGTAAATAAATTTTTTCTGTTCAAAACTCAGTGTCTATTTCATATATATAATATTTGAGAATTACTACGCATTAGACAGGTATGGTTGGAATAATACGAAATGTAAAAGTTAGAAGATGGACTATTCTGCAGCGCAAAGATTGTTTGCAATGCATGTAGAAATGAGACTGCAGGTGCAAGAGTCATACTTATGGAAAGTTCCCAAGTTGAAGAGCTTCTTGCATTATTACGGACAAATAAAAACATTTATGTGGAGAATAGATACCGCAAAAAATCATTGTAGGAGTCTTGGCACGGCTATAAAGAGTTCCATGCAACCGTATATATAATATTTTACTTATACAATTCTGGAGATATCAAAATCATAAAAAATAAAATTGCCTTAGCGTTAAATCTAAAATCTGAATCAAAACCAAATTTATATCCACGAAAGGATATATTCTTGTGATAAAAAACATTCATACAACTTTATCCATGCCAAAATGTAAATAAATCAAAATTTTTACTGCGAAAAGAAACCAAATTTCGACAAAAGGCTAAAATAGCATGTCGGTGAGAATTCGGGAAAGTATGAGCAACGGAGTGAAGGAATGTCATCCCTTTCAGATTGTAAAACGAACTTTGAATCGGCGAATCGGTTATGCGGATATCGATTCGAACTTTACCCACGCGAAACGTGATATCGCACCCCGTCACTCCGACACGGAATGGCGTTGGAGGGCCAAACGCACGCGAGAAGCACGCACTTGATGTTATTATTGACAGTTTGCATCGTAGCGTCGGTCAGAATGCAGAGCGCCCATTCAGCACCACTCGCCGTGCAATCTGCTGCGCTTGCAGTCCCGCGCATGCGCTCCTCGGGCAGGGAGGGGAAGAGGGTGGAAGGGGTGACCTACATTCGCCGCCCCCGTGGTCCCGACGAAGCCCGGACCTCCCCATCGCTCGCGGTCCCCGGGATCCCGCCCCGACGGGTCCCTTCGCTCCCCGCTTCGTCGGCCCGATTTCACGACGACCGACATCGACCATTCCAGCCGCCTCCAGCGTCCTCCAGTTGCCAACCAATATAAACTCCCCCATTCACACGAGACGACCGTTCCAAAATTCTAGAAGAAGATCCGAATCCACCCCCGACTCAAAGGCTCCAAATGAAACGCGCTCAAATGAAAACTTTCGCCCAGGACCAGGCAGCTGATATTGACCGTGAAAAAGAGCATTTTGCGACCGAGTTTAGAACCTGGGTTCCCAAAGTTCTGATCAGTTGATAAGGTAGTTTGGTTCACCTCGCTGAAATCTAATCAACCTAACATTAATTTATGCTCATTCTATAGATATCCAGGTGTTAAAACACTTCAAGTCCTCAATAAACAAATATACCAATTCACACGTAAAAATAATAACAGCATCAACATAACTGGTAATGACTTTAAACTCCCTGGTATCGATTGGGAAAGAAATTGCGTTAAATCTGGGACCCACGACTGTGAATCTTGTAATTCCTTATTAAAACTGGTGTAAAAAAACTCCTTCCATCAAGCAGTATGCAAGCCCCCTGTAGAAAGAACATATTGGATGTACAAGTGTGGTCTGAAGGATCACCCACGTATTTCTTACGAACACACCGGAACGTATTAGGGAGAGCATCAAACGACAAGGGCTTGAGTAAAATAAATCCGCAAATGTCAACTTCGACGTAGAAATACAAAAGATTGTTAAACCAAAAAGAAAAATTTATAATTCCCATAAAACAGGCTTTGAAACATCTGTCTGTCAATTAAACTCCTCACTACCCGAGTTCAAAACGCGCTTAAGTCATGCCAACGTGGAAAAAATTTGGACGCAATTTGTCAATATTATTTACAAAGTCTTTACAGATTTCATCCCCATTAAGTACGTGAAAGCAAATCACGACCCCAGGTGGTACAATTAAGGCGTTAGAAAAGCCTTCGAAAGCAGAGATTATTACACTCCAGGGTAAAGAAAGCAGGCCTGAACACATCCTCGGGGAATAAACAGTTATTGGACAAGTATACTAGATCCTACAACTCATCCATCGAACCAAACTTTGAGTTGATCTCTGTTGTGCGGAGATTAACACTCACTAAGACCTAAAATAGCTTGTGATGGCAACACTTAAACACGGAATGAATAAATGGGCCATCTATGTTTTCTAGTACAGCGGGCGTTTCCCCGCAGGAAGATCCGGTATCCGAAACATTACACAGACAGGATGAGGCTTGGAAAGCCCGGATGGGTCGCCCGGAGTTGAAACGCCTCCGCAGTCAGTAGGTCGACACTTTACCCATCACAAAACTTTGCCCTTTAAACAGGGATGATTTATTCGCTCATGAATAACTCTTTCCCCGCGCATAAAAATATAAGGAATACAGAAAAAGAGGTCACTTAAGTAGAGAATAATGCACTTAAAGTACTTAGAAGGGTCAAATGAATGTCTTGTACTACTATAAAACTATATATTATTAAACTAGTAACGTCTTTAGTGCAAAATATTCTCAGTTTTATTACATTCATAAATACTCAATATGGTGTGCTATAGAAAGCACTTGGAGCACTTTGAAAGTTCACGACAACTCTAGACTTGGCATGGCTTTAACTGCTCCTTAATGGTAGTGGTGCCAATACTTGGTGTACCTGACCTGGTCAAGGGAAGTCACTCAGAGAAATACTGCTGTTTAAGAACTGCCCTGTCCTCACCTGTAAACTATAGTTGAAGTGACAGCGATGAATCATGGTCAATGTTCATTAATTGATGACTTTCAATATTTCTCCTCTTAACTATTCAACGAGCAAATAAGAGAATTCTGCTCCTTTGTGCATGTTGAAAATGTAGCTGTCATGTTTACAACTATTGTTGCACCGTATTGATGCTTTCTGTTATCATGCTGCTAAATAAGGAACACATAAATCCATTAATATCACAATTGACAAATAACTAAACAGTGGGAAGATACAATGAATACAAGTTACCCAAAGCCGTACTCTTGGGGGCACTAGTTAGGGGACACGGGGGAGGGTGCAAAGAATAAGGATAACAAAACTGCACACACTCTCTCACTCCGGTATTTGCAGTGCAAATTGACCGTTGCAAGTCACAAGCACACACGCACTCAGGGTTTACGGGGGAAAAAACCCCTCGCCAGGGACCACACACTCAGACAAGAGTCACAAGCACACACAGAGTGTGTGCTTGTGACTTGCAACGGTCAATTTGCACTGCAAATACCGGAGTGAGAGAGTGTGTGCAGTTTTGTTATCCTTATTCTTTGCACCCTCCCCCGTGTCCCCTAACTAGTGCCCCCAAGAGTACGGCTTTGGGTAACTTGTATTCATTGCATTCATTCGGCCGTAGTACGTTCCCTTTTGCTTTATTAGTGGGAAGATATTTTGAAATTTCAGTGAACGTTCAAGGATTTCACTTGATTCGATCTTGTTCGTGCAGGGAAGACCGAAGTTACCTCTTCACCCAACGTTTGAATTTACTACCAATTAAAAAAATGTTGACATATCATCGAAAATAATTATGCAAGACAAATCACATAACAAAAACAAGCATTGCTCGAAAAACAATTATGAAAAGTATATTTTTCTTTCGATAGATAACCCTAGAAAAAATATATGATTTCATTTGGATAAATTGATCAATGAAATCGATTCGTAACTACGAAATATCATGAAAAAATATCTTCTTTTAAATAAAAAAAACACTAAATAGATGTACCGAACTGACTTCATTCAATGTCACTGTCCAATTTTTATTAAAATTGGCAATTTTCTACAATATTTTTTTTATAACACGACCGGTTTCGATGTAACTACATCATCTTCAGGTAACAGTCACAACTCAGTGTCTAGTATATATGCTGAAAAGTAAGTAAGGGGAGAGTATTGGAGAAGGAGGGGAAGAGGGAGGGGCGGTGGAAAGCCGCCAGGGCGATTATGTGAGTGGAGTAGGAGAAAAAGTTGGGAAGGGAGGAGAAAGCGGGGGGGAGGAGAATGGGGTTGGGGAGACAAAATAGTCCAGAGAAAACCTATTGGCTAGATGGAGGGGGAGTCTCGTTGAAGTACGGTGCGGCGCTATGCTCCTTGGGGCGTGAAGAAAGCGGATGAGATCAGGATTCCCCCGTCAGACTGTTTGCCTCCCCCACCCCATTCTCCTCCCCACCTACTTCTTCTCCTCCCCCACTCACATAGTCACCCACTCGGCTTTCCACCTCCCCTCCCTCTTCCCCCATTTTCCACTGCCCTCCCCTTGCTTGCTTTTCAGCATACGAGGTGTGTTAAAAAAATGAGAATTTTAATTTTTCGGACAATAATATTTATTTATTCTTATACATTGATGTTATCACCTTCAAACTAGTTCCCATTGAAGATTATGCACTTGTGCCAGCGCTTCTTCCAATCCACGAAACACTTCTCCAACCCGATCTTTGAGATAGCCTTTAGTTCTTTCAGTGATGCGCTTTTAATGTCATCGACGGCTTTAAAATGACGGCCCTTCAAAGTTCTCTTAATTTTTGAAAATAGGAAAAATTCACACGCAGCCATATCTGACGAGTATGGAGGTTGGGGCATCGTTTCAGTATTGTTTTTGGCCAAAAATTCACGAACAAGCAATGAAGTGTGAGTTCATGCATTATCGTGGTGCAAAAGCCATGAATTGTTTTCCACAGATCCGGGCGTTTTTTTTCGGATTGCTTCACGCAAATAGCATTGAATTTGTAGGTAGTTCTTCTTATTAACCGTTTGACCTGGCGGCAGGAATTCATGATGCACTATGCCATTAAAATGGAAGAACACAGTGAGCATAACCTTTTAAATATACAAATAACGTAGCTAAGGTCTTGAATCAAGATAAACAAAAATATGCCGAGGCCGTAAACTTGAGCATAACCTCTACGTTCGATCGCACTTGTCGAGCCTTTTCCGATCTTGGCCAGCCAGAATGCCTCCACTGGGATGACTGAGCCTTAGTTTCAACGTCATTTCCATAAACCCATGTTATAATACGTTTCAGTAATTCTGCATCGTCGTTAGTTTTTTGTTCCAAATTCAATAATTTGGGGACGAATTTTGCTGCCACGCGTTTCATACCCATAAAATTGGAAAAAAGTCATGAAATTATCCAATCGTTATGCCAACATTGTCAGCGACCTCTCTAGTCGTGATTCGGCGAGGGTTCATAACCATTTCTTTCACTTTGTCCACGTTTTCATCGATTGTTGATGTCCTGGGGCGTCCAGGGCGTTCGTCATATTCAAGGTCTTCACGGCCTTCTTGGAAACGCTTTTACCACACGTAAATTCTTGATTTACTCATAGCAGACTCACCATAGGCCTATGTTACCTTTTCAACACTTTGTTACACTTTATTTCATTTTTTACGCAAAATTTGATATAAATCCATTCATCCATTTCTTTTAACAAACGAAAATCGCCGAGTTCATAAAACGTCTAACCTTAGTGGCTGTCACAGACAAAGTCCATAATGAAAACAGCTGAAATTTTTATCATACTTCAGGGGCAGTCATATCAACATAATAGAAAAAAGTTTGACAATCGGAAGCCCGCGAAATGAAAAAATTCTCGTTATGTTTTGAAATCACCTCGTATATATTAGACACTGAGTTATGACTGTTACCTGAAGATGATGTAGTTACATCAAAACCTGTCGTGTTATAAAAACAATTTGTGTAAAGTTGACAATTTTAATTAATCATGATATTCCACCTTATCACGCCTGAAACTTCTCTTTTTAATCACTGTCCAACAATAATACCCTTATGCTTTCTATTGTTTCAGGCTCAACTTAGTGGAAGTTCATGTTCATTAAATGAAGAAAACAATGTACAGTTCTATATGTATCCAGTGGATATATACATTGTGTTCTTCATTTAATGAAATAATATCCTTATGCTACTACTCATTAAATGACAACAGAGCATAAGCAAAGTGAAACGACTCACATTATTTTAATGCTCTTTACAGAAGGCGAGAAGCATGCACACGCGCCGCATTCTTATAACTAAAAACGATAGACTTTCTTAGTCACCACCAAATCCATGGCCCCGTTCTCATCGTTAAAACTATCAAGTCCCGCTTTATACATAGTGTGCCAAGTGGATTCGCCATTTGACCAGTTGGCCATGGGTGTTCACGTTCAACCCGGTCTCGTCGACAGGCCTCGTGCGAGCAGGAGGAGACGGAAGGCGACTGGAGGTCGCTAGTTCGGCGCCTCTCGCGAGCAGGATTAAAGGGCCTCCCCCTCCATAACAGGTGGTGCAGGGGGTTGATGACTGCGGAAAGTGCCAGGCGTCGCATTCGCATGGAGCACATCGAGTGGACGACACGTTTTAATTTATTAATGCGAAGACTCAGGGCTATATTCATCTAATTACAAAGATATAAAGCGTGTGGTTTAGCATCTGACATTGGAGATGTTATTAGGATCTCTAATTACATTGACAGGGTCGACAATTGCCACAAAATTACAGAGTCTGTCAAACTGATAGATTCAAGTATTGGTTATTCCCGCGCACTCTTCGCGACAGCAATAAAAGGGGAAACACCTAAGACGCAGTAATAGGTACGCGCTGTCGAAAATGGGGAAAATACAAGATTATACTCCCCCAAAACCCTCTCCAAGTCTGGCATTAGAGCGCCCCCCGCGATACGCCCTTGTCGTGGGGTGCAGGTTAATGTATTTGCAGGTTAGTCTATTGTATTTGCGAGTTGTCCGTTCGGAACGTGTAGAACACTAACCGGTAATAAGTGTCTGACTTGTATCTGTGGCTGCCCTATTTTAATGTATTTTCTTGTCCTCTTTGTGTTGGTATAGAAATAGCAACATGTCGCGGGATAGATATTCGGTCGCCCCCATTCCACGCGGTTTTTGGTGTTTCGCGGAGTGCCAGGAAATAGAGGGGGTACATGTACATATAGAATGGCTGCCGTCCTACCACACGTCCTTGTGAAGGCTTGCGGGGTATTGTGTAGATGTAGATGGCTTGACAAGTAAAACTTAGTCTTTGAGGAAAACAAAAATATTTCTTGTCCATGAAAACGTACAACGGAACAGTTGGCACCCGTTAAAATTAGGCAGAAAAAAATAAATGCAGGAATTGACAGGAAGTCTAAGGTTTGTTGGAGATGCTTAAGGCAAGAAATGCTGTTCAAGTGAGGAATTACGAAGAAGATTACCCATTAAGAATGAATTATATGGGGATCGTACTGGCTTCCCACCCATAGGGCTCAGTTTGAATCCCGGCGACGACTGATATTTTTCAGTAATGTCCCGATCCCTACTTGAGGTGTTTTGTGGCGAGCACTTTGAGTGAGTACACCGTTGAGTTCGAATGGGACGTTAAGCTGAGGACCCCTTGGCGCATTTCGTTAAGAGTAGACTAATGCCGACTCCGGGTTTCTCTCCTCCCTTCATTCTTTCCTGTCCATCCCTATGGCGCAAATGACCTCAGCTGTCCGTCGCCTCCCGTTAAATACTACTACTATGAATTATAAACGAGTGATTATAAACCAAATTGACTCGAGCGAGTTCAAACCCATACTTAAGACGGATCACATATTCCCCTGCCGCCCCTCCAATCCCAGCGCCTCCAGTGTTGCCAGATCGAACGCTTCGCCGCTCCAATAGTTAATTTACCTAGGAATAGAGAAATTGGAGTTAATACATTTACTTTTTAACGTTACCTGTTTTTCGACTGAATAATATGTAACGTTCAACTAGATTAAATAGTGCTGCTGTGTTCAATTTACTGCGGAAATATAAAGAGTTGGTGTGACAAAATTGTACATTTAGCATTATTATTATAGTTAACACCCAGATCTTCTTGTTTGTTTACCTAGGAATGCGTGGCAGTAGTCAGTGGTGTCATAATAGAAATTAGGATTAATAGTAAGGCAATCAGCCTGATTTCATTACGAAAAGAAACTGCAATCCAACCATCGTCACGGAAATGGAGTGAACAAATGGCTGGGAAAGATGGGGTGGCACTGTTTTCGACTTCCGGTCCACTTTTCCGTTCCACTGCGATTCAGACGTGAGGCGAATCCGCGCCAAGAAGTTTCGCTTCATGAATAAGTTGCGTCCTTCTTTCTAATGGCGCGCCATTCACCCGTGGACGCCCTTCCGACAGTGGAGCAGTGGACAGTGGACCCTCTGACCGGCGGCCGAACTCCCCGCCCCTCGCTCACCGAGGCGTTGGAGGGAAAGGAGGGTGGGGGTTGGAGGGCGAGGTGGGGGTTGGAGGGCGAGGTGGGGGCGGAAGCAGTCACCAACTCGCAGTAGCTCTCCAAGTCGTGCCGCGGGTTCGTCAGCCCCGAACGGATCGGCCGGAGAGTAAGGTCGAAGTTCAACGTGAAAGGCTGTCCATTAAATAAGGAAAGTTCGGAGAGGGAGGTGACGTGCTATGCCAACACATTTGTGTCCTCTAGTGGGCGAGTGGTCAGCAGTCATCCTTATTTAAGAACAAGGGTTACTGCTACATTATGTAACTAATTCATAGCTGCAATTATAATATGAAAAACATTTCATAATATATCCACCACTTTATTTCTTTTATTTGGTTTGTTTTATTTTTGCCTGATTGCATTCTATTATTACTTGGATTTAAGGGAAATTTTCTTAAAGACAGTATACTTTTTCAGCACAAACGCGAATTCATCCGATCGGTAAACATACGAGGGTAGGCTGAAAAGTAATGTACACATGCTTGTCGACTACAAAAAAATACAAATAGCAAGATCGGAAAAGAAGTACATTAAAACATAATTCTTAAGTTCAAAATGTATAAATTTATTTTTGAGCATTGTCACCGTTAAGGCTAACACATTTCTCACAACGTGAGTGATCAAATGATTCGCCGTTCATTTTGAATAAAATCTTTGCGATGTTTATCGTCTGTGGTAGTGATCGGCTCATTGTTAAAGTATCTATATCTACATAATACCCCGCAAGCCGCCGCAAGGGCGTCTGGCGGGGGGAGTTAGGTCACCACCCAAAAAAGGAATAAAGAAATACCGCATTCAAAACCAACACACACATGCAAACCCCAATACACAGCAGTGCACACATTCATCGTAACATCCCATCATTCGACGCGCATGCAAACACACATCCACCTCCCTTCACTCCACAAGCAAGCAAGTACATACGCTTAACTACAACAAACAATTTTACCCCAGGATGCAGCAAGAAATTTATCACGAACGTGCAAGCTATTTTCTAGCAAGTAGCCAGGCGAATTACCACCTCCACAAGAACGTTCCGCATAAAAATCTCTCCTACTCAAGACGAGGAATTTGGGCCAACGCTGCAGGTGGGAGGAGGGCACACCCACGGGTGTATAACGTGGGTAGGCTGAAAACTAATGCACACATGCTTGCAAGCCACAAACAAATTGACCTTCAGAAGCACTAA
The DNA here is from genome assembly GCA_037158775.1 of Hetaerina titia. Lineage (NCBI taxonomy): Eukaryota > Metazoa > Arthropoda > Insecta > Odonata > Calopterygidae > Hetaerina > Hetaerina titia. The sequence goes on along the minus strand of CM073770.1, from coordinate 3,086,377 downwards.
TCCTGGTGGCGTGTGGAAATGAAATTACCCCTCAACACGAATGTGTAGGCTTGACGTCGTGACATTCATCCAGTGTATTTTGAGAAGCGAAAGTGTGGAGACGTGTTCTAGTGCCATGTCAAAGCAAGTTAAACAGCGTGCTGCTGTTATCGACAGCTGCCTTCACCTCATCGTCCGAGATGTAATAATTACCCTTGAGGTGACTCTTGAGTCGAGGAAAAAAATAAAAATCGCGAGATCGGAGGAATAAGGAGGGTTTTTCTGTTCTCGTTCGTGAGACGGCGTGGTGGACCCATCGTGCACAGATTTTACGGTATCCCAATTGTTCAATAATGAAGCCGACACGTTCCTTGGATATTCCAATTTGGTTTGCGACACGCTTTTGAGTGATTCGCTTGTCATTTTGAATCAAATCTTCGACGAATTCGCCATTTTTATCGACTGTGTCAGTTATCGGACGTTCTCTGCATGTTTCATCATTAATTATGGTTTTTCCAGGCTCGTAACCACGAAATTTTACTACCGATCTACAGTATCGATTTACAGTAGACCTATCAACAGCATCGTCACCATTAAAAGACTTTAAATGACGATGAATCTCAGTTGCAGTCACTTTTCCAGCAGTTAAAAATTCCATAGCAGCACGCTGTTTGACTCGCGTTGACATGGCAGTAGATCACGTCTCCATACTTCCGCTTCTCAAAAAACACTGGGTAAATGCAACGGCGTCAAAGCCATGCAGGCGTGTTGAGGGGAAACGTTGCTTCCACCTGCCGCCAGGAGTGCTTCTGAAGGTCGTTTTGTTTGTGGTCTACGAGCATGCGTGGATTAGTTTTCAGCCTGCCCTCGTTAAAGGAAATGATTTCGCCAAGCCTTAAAGCACAAAAGATGGTGCCAATAATTACGAAGGCCGGGGAAGAGATGGAACCTAGAAGGGTCGGAAATTCAACATAAGGAGGGGGGGGGGGGCAAGCGGTTCCCACTCATCATACGTTGCGCTCCGATTGTCGCAGGTCACCGGGGGGGGGGGGAAGAGGATGACGTCCTGCAGACAGAGCTGCCCAAACATATCTTATCACGATGTCCACCGTTGACCCCTTCCGTCGTTATTGGCCGTTTGACCAAAGGATTCCCATCGTACTCGTCATGAATCGGTCCCAAATAGTCACGTCTGAAGGCCGTTGAGCCTGAGGTGATGACTTTCTTTCTTCGACATTGACATAAATACCTCGCGATCTACCTTTTGTGGCAGGAGGTGCAAGTACTTAGAGAGAAGGGCAGGTTATGAGGGAGGATATAGGATATATATATATATATATATATATATATATATATATATATATGTATATATATAGGATGTAGGAGGAAGGGAAAAAACATTTGTTAAAAACAATATAACAAATATAAAGAAATGACTTGCAAATTTGTATACATGCTGCGGGAAGACCCAATTCCAAACAAGCGTTAACTCACCTAACAAACTAGGTGCGGGAGAAAAGGGAAGAAAAAACTTTCTTACCATTCAGTGCGCGATTACATCGCAAATTAAATAGAGGCGAGATGTATGTAGTCCAGTTTTGCATGGCACTACATTCACTGATGATTTGGTTGTGATTATTAGTATCCACAGGAAATCAAATATGCATTTGCATTTTTGTCGCTTGATATTCATCCATTATGTTTACTTATCGTTTAGAGTAGGGATAATGTCGACGTCCGTCCCCCCCCTCCCCCCAATTCCCTGATCACCCTACCCATGCCTATGTACTGACCTATACATAATGAGAAAGTCGTCTCATCTGTCCACCTATTCTACTGTCGACTTAGCTGCCTCTTCTCCTATTAAGTACATTTAACTTGAAAATGAATCCATTCTATTTTAAAAGTGTAATATAGTGTATATTCTCCTCCATTGATTGGTATGATTCAACTTCTTGTGTTACAATTGATGGGAAAGTTTAAAACATACTTTAAAAATTTTGGTGAAATCAATATAAATATATTTCATTCATAACCGTTCCAAAGCCATTCTTTTATTCGGCGGCAGGAAAGACTAGTACATTTCTGATGAATTACCAAATTATATCGCCTATTTACTTCTTAAAAGCCCTGAAATACAATTCCAGGAATTTAAGATACTAAATTTACGTAACAAGTGGCTGATTGATATGATCTTCGTTCGTAAACTCATAAGACATTGTTTTAAACTGGGATCATGGCTTTGCCCGCTTTAATGCGTAAGAAAACTCGTAATACGCGCATGGTATCTAAAACAAGGTTGTTGTACCACGTACGATTTGCAAATGTTATTCATCGTGGCTGAATAAATTACGTACCTTATCAGTACTCTAAAAACATTCCAACTGGCACTTACAAAATACGACATAACCCGGTGTAACATTTCCATTTCCGCCAGATCTACAACGCGTGCAAACACCGTTAATGTCTCCTTGATGCATTCAGTCGTCTCCCCTGCACTCACTCCCGGCATTCCATTAATATTATCTTAGTCCATATTCCCCATCTGGCCAAACAACTGCAGCAAAGAGTTTCTCGCCCACGTTTCAGAAAACATCCCACCATCCATCATTAGCATTTTAACGATCGTCAACACTGAAAATATCACTCCACGTGGACCGTCATAATGGACCCACGTCCACACACGAGATGGGTGATATCCCCTCCTTTGAGTACTTATCTCGCCTCGATAACTACGTCACATTATGCATATTTGCATTAAATATTTCATTCTATAAGGATTTAAATCATAAGCTAACTAAGGAAGATGCACAAGTGAATAAACACGGCATAAAAGGTTTGCATAAAAAGTATCGGTAACAATTTTCCCCAGGCGTTTTTGCGTAAAGGGCTGAATTCTAGACCGTCGTTTAACTGAACGGATGATCACAGATCGCATTGGCATTGACAAGACAGTGAAAATTCACTACCACTAACACTGAAAATTTGGTGATGCGAAAGATCTGCGCTAAACTCGTCCCGAAGATCATTAGACGAACTACCAAAAGCAGTGAAAACGAGATATCCAAAACCGTAAACTTGATTGGCACTTAGTGATAAGGAAAAAAATAATTTACAAGTAAGGGGAGGAATATGGAACACACACTAGGTCACTTGGGTGTATTTGAGAAACAGTGATCCACGCATACCTCAATCACTCACCAAAGACAAAATTGATAATAAGAAATAAAACTTACAGCCACTCGATCACTAGGGTGTGTTAAGAAATAACAGTCACTCTCGTGAATCACATTCACACACACACTCAGGGTTTACTAGTATCCCTCCTATGTCAGTGACCCGTAAATCACACAAATAAATGCAAAGTTATAAAACGGATGTAGCGAAACAGAAACGACTTACGTAATCACAAAGTCACTCAATCACTCGGATGTGTTAGACCTATGTGAATCGCACGCACTCATTCGGTCAGGGTTTACAAGGATCCCTCCTTTGCCATTGACCCGTTGGTCACACAGATGAATACAAAATTATAAAACGGATGTTCGCATGCTCTCGCTCATTCACTCAATCAATCAGGTGTATTCGAAAACAGGGACCTTTGCGATTCACAAGTACTCACGCATTCAGGGTTTGCAAGGATTCCTCCTACGCCAGGTACCCGCCAATCACACAGAAATAACAAAGCGTAAAATAAGGGAACTCCGTAAACACGCAATCACTCAGGCGTATCCGGCTTTTGTAAATCCCACACATTCGCTCGCTCAGGGTTCACAAGGATTTCTTCTATGCCAGGAACCCGTCAATCACACAAACAAAAAATAAGGAAATAAGAATCGAAGGCAGTAAAGGGCCTAGAGAAAACCTGACATGAGGTGTTTCAACTGCTAAGCAGGGCTCTTCGAAGAATAATGAGAATTCCATGAGGGAAGTCTGAAATAATGGGTCATAGGGAGGATGAGGGGGTGATGAGGAGTCTTGTGATTGGACAAAAGAGAGGGGGTAGGGAGAATAGATGGTCCAATGGGTATTGTGGGTTCGGTGGAGGTGGGGTGGGGGGAAGAGTACAGCGAAGTATAACAGTGGATAAGAGAGAGGGGAAGTTTTGGCCGTTGGTTCGCTAATAGGAGAGGGGGAAAAAAGGGGGTTTGGAAAAGAAATACTTAGTCATCCCACACACTCCAACAAACACGACCGTCGAATGTCGGCTTGCGAAGAACTCCTTCGATGGCATCGCGACGGCTCCAGCAAACTATTCTCTATTCCCAAAAGTGAAATCCTCCCCCCATCAAATGCGCCGCCATGGGATCTTAAGTTCAGTCAAAGAAGCTTGTACGCGTACCCTCCCTCCCGACGCGTAAATTCCCTCCTACTGGAATTCACCTACCAGTGATCCTTCGAGTCGCGGTTAAGTCTCAAGGGCAAAACTGCATCGACGCTCTCATGAGATGCATATTGAAGAATTCTGAGAGGTATTGTCGCAATTACTTAAAGAAGTGTTTTCCGAAACTTTTCCCGATACATTTTATACTAGCGATGAATGATCGAGTTTAACGATGATACTAAAGGAAATATTATGGCCCAATACTTCTTGGGTAGATTACACCACAAAGATAAAATAAGGAAGATAGATTCCAGTACAGGTATATGCAAGTACACATTCTTTCCCTGAACAATCAGAAATCATAATAGTAAGTAACCGAAGTCACTTAAGAAATATTAAAAACATTTAATCTACAAGTTGGAACAAAACATTTAAACATTGCTAAGAATTCAGGTACATGTGTTAGTTGGTAGTTTGTGTGTTTGTATATGCGTGGGGTGTAAGGGTTTTTGCATGAATGTATACCATGTTTTGTTTGTGAAATTTATAGCTTTGGCATGCGGTTTGTTTCCCCTTTTACGGATGACGACCCAACAACCCCCGCCACACGCTCTTGCGGTGGCTTGCGGGGCATTAAGTATATGTAGATGATGATCTAAATATTCACGAGTTCTGCCTTATCAACAGGGATGCAAGTCAGTTGTAGCCACCAAAGTTCATGGCTAAAGGCAAAAAAACTTAAAGTAACCTAAAGTAACATAAAGAACAATACTTCTAAATAAATCATAATATTTACTCAATCGATGCCACAAGATGATAATAGAAGCCATACGCTCATTGCTGGATGAAAGTAACACATAATGGCGCATTTATAGAATTAAAGCTCTTCTGTGACCTTTGACACGCCTCGTAAGATAACTGAGAAACGGCGAATCAAATGGATTAAGTACGGTAGGCACTCTGTGCTTATCAAGTCAATCAGGGCAATTGAAAAAAACAAAAGTGCGCTAAGTGAGCCACCGGAGCCGCCCCGACACCAATCACCGCTCCAATGGGGGCCATTATCTCCAGGCAACCCACGAAAGCTGATCTATGCCCCATTTCTCTCAACCAGCACCTCTCACTCTTACGAAAGCCCACCCCGTCAACACCCCCTCCTCCCCCTCACACCAACTGAACGAGCGCACACATGGGACGCCGGGCGGATATTTGGGCTCAAGCCTTGGCATTTACTTCGCGAAGCAGTCTCTCGGTCGTAACCTATAAAACCTGTTGTCTGGAAGACAATTACTGCATATTTTTTCATGTAATAATTCGTCTTAAATGATGAGTGCTTTAAGTGTTATTAGGTATTATAAAACAATCATTTTAACGCATGTACATGATTCCATGGCATGAGAAGAACTGGAGGTAGGAATGAAAGTCGGGGGTGAAATAGTAAATCAGTTAGGTTTGCTGATGACCAGGCTCTAGTTTTTCAGTTAGCCAAGGGGTTGCAAGAATTACTGAGTGATTTGGAAACTGAGTGCGATAGATATGGGATGGGAATAAATATTAATAAAACAAAGGTTATGCAATTTTCCAGAAAGAAAAAGGCAGAAGCTAAACATTAAAATAGGAGGGGAATAAATGGAGCAGGTAGAACAGTTTACATATCTCGGAAGGGTTTTGGACCAACATGGTCAAAGTGGTAAGGACGTAAGGAGAATTTTTCAAGAAAAAATTTCTGAATTTAAGAGGACGCCCAATTAGCTTAACTGGCTAAATGAACTCGGCCGGACATTGAGGGATCCGGGTTCGAATCCCCGTCAAGGCGAATGATTTTTACACTCTGAAATTATTGTATTGAAATGCATGTTAGCGGATGACTCCGTTAAAAGTTACTGTTGGCATCTCCCGCAGTTTCTTGGAAAGCGAAGTCTCTCTCAAGAGGAGCCGCACATCCTCATATGTGCATTCCATGGAAGTCATGGCGTTAGGACTGAGCACAAATAATAAATTTGTTCTGCGGTAGTTAACAATGAGCCCTCATTTATCTCATTTTTAACCTGCTCATAATTTCTTTGGTCCAAAATATCAAAATGACCTATTTTCTAACGCTCATTTCTAACTCCTCTTCCTTGCACCAATCCAATATTTTGTCTAAATCGCTTGAGAGAAGCCCGGTATCTGCTGGGCTCCATAGTTCCCTGTTAAAGAACGCTGTTATCTCTGTTTCTATGGATAGCCAAAATCATAATGTTTACACCACAGTTGAATGATTTGATAATTTTGAACTCCAAATATTCTTGGTTACGCCTAATTACTATTAATAATTGTCGATGTCGACAATTATTAATAGTAATTAGGCGGGGACAAATATCGACAGTCGACAAATATCTCGCAATCTACCAAAAAAATGTGTGGCAGAGGGTCCAAGCATCAAGTAGGGAGGGTAAAAAAGTAGTCTATGCACATTTTAACTTTTCTATAGGATGGACACGAATACTAGCCACAGGTGCGCATCTTGCATCCCCCTCACCTGATATGACACAACGGAACATCTATCTCAATATTTCAATAAAACCTTCTTCCATATCGCATGATGTCTGCCCTTCGTTCCATCCAACAGATCAAATTGTTTCATCTCCCTTCTTTTAATTTTTTACATCCTTCCATTCATGTTTCCCTAATGCGTAGTCAGGTAATTATTCATTTTTCGTTTGCCCATTTCAGAACTAGCATTCTTTTACCTGCACACGCATGCACATAAGAATCTTAAAACCTTCCTCTTTGTGCCAATCCACTTTCCTCAACATTTCAGTTTCCGGATCATTCCAAAATACGCTCCATGCCATAATTTTCCACTTATCTTTTCTTTACTTCATCACTCAAGACCCCCGTCATCGAGAATCCATTATCTTTTATATACGATAATTTGCATGAAATATGTATTCTTAAGTTCCTACTGCTTGCAGTAGTTTTGAGGAGAGACGACTGATGATTGCGTCTACATAATATCCTGAAAGTCGCCGAAAGGGTTGTGGCAGGGGGTGTTAGGTCACCAACCGTAAATGAGAATAAAACCACATGCAAAAACAAAACAATTTAATGCAAACCTGCAACCGCGGAGGCGCATATATTCATGCAATAACCTTTTCAATTTAAACCCACGCAAATGTGTGTGATGAACGCACACGAAAACATACGCAAATTTTAGTGTTATCAACTTACAAACACATGCACCTACGAGCTAAGGTCATTTACCCCATTGGAAAGTATTCTTACAGAAATAAAATCGACGCACGTAGTGAATTTTCTACGAATAGCAATGTAAACGCAGAATTTGACTAAAAATGCTGAAAATATAGATAAAATGACACGGTAATCGGGTCGGATAATCTGAAAATCAGATAGTTTTCAACTATTTGAATGACTAAGAAAATGAGCAGAATTACATAGGACGATGTGGTGTGCAATGCAAGAAAAGAGTCTAAATCTGAAGAAGGCATAGTCCTTGCATAAATGGCAACTGGAGAAACAAATTGTTTTATACATTTTTAGTCATTTATGCATAGAATAAATTTGAAAAATAATTGACCCTCCTAGGCGCTTCCTTTCTTTCATTGGTCACATTTTTCTCAATTCCATAACGGGAAAAAATTCGTTGGCGAATATCTCCGTCCACCTTTTTGAGTTCATCGATTTGAATGGGGAGTCACCAGAAAAACAAGCCACATGTTTTCCCGCTGATAGACTCCATAAAGCTGTGGCGCCGACGTCTCGCAAATTATTCGCACTCCAACGTACACTGGTCGCTTGGATCATGCATATCAAATTCGGGAAATGGATGCCATCACTAGCAGACTCAAGGACTCCATCTTCCCACACACACATAATACGGGATAGAACACTGCAGGGTTATAGATAGCAAATATCTATGCCACTTGCGTCTAGGGGATAATTGGTTCCACTCAACTGCATTCACTTTCACTAATCTCTTGTGTTTTCTTATCAAAATGCTCCCCTCACGACCGCATGGGACTGCCATTAAAGAATGTTAGGCTCGTTAGAGCACTAATTTCTCTGTTTTCTTTGTTTTGAAGCTTCTCCTTACATCCCTCGTCTCTGGTCTCAATTTCGCCCAAATAAAGACCTCTATCTATGAATTTCTCTTCGTGTGGGAACGCCTCACGCCTTCCGCTGCCAGCAACAATGTGATTTAGGGGCGGGGACCATGACCTGTGTTATATGTCCAGGAAATAGTAGAATTTCCCACTCTTACTTTTCAATTCTGCATGACCTGTCTCGTTATGGTGGAGGCCTGTCGTAAAATGGTTGTGCTTCACTTTTATTCCTTTTTCCCCATAGCAAATAACTAATTTATTAGGAGATTTAGCCCTTGATTTGAATTTAATTTTCCTCCAGCGTGTATATAAGTGTGCATGTTATTTGATAGCTTTTTAATCAATATTTCCCTCCTCTACCATATCCACCCTTCATCACTCACTCTTTCCGCCTAGTGATTGCAACCTCTGCCACGCACCTTTTGGTGGATAGCGGGGTATTTATGTCGATGTCTAAGGCGTGTCTTCACGAAATTGGGTCGAAATGATTCCTCATGAGTGGGCATTAATCTTCCATGGAGCTCATCTTTCTCTTTCATTGGACCGAAAATGGATCCCAATGCCTCCTAACCCTGGAGATCACCACGTTTTCTTCACAGAATTTCGCAATGGAGCTGGGCGGATTGTCCCTCGGGCGAAAGAGGCGAAGGGAGAGAGAGACGGGGGATGTTGGCAAGAGGTCCGATTCGACGAAGCGGGGTAAGGGGAGGGAGGGGAGTGGAGGGTGGAATGGATTTCGGGGAGGATCGAGAATAAGAAGAGGGTGGCGGGATGGTGTAATGGGAAGATGCCGGGGCGTGTGGAATGGAGGGGGAAGTTTGCTTGGGAGGCGGCGGCGGATTGGCCGTTGAATGCCAATAGGGCGGGATTTGGCGGAGGCAAAGTTGGATTGGAGTCGTGTGATTTGAAGAGTTTAGATAGACGCACGGATCCTTCCGAAATCTCTCAAGGTCATAATTAAAAGAAGTTTGCGGGCGGAGATGAGCGGCTTATTTGCAACTAATATCATCAGCCGATTTCGGATGCAAAACCTGATTTCTGCCAATTAACAAGAAAAGTAAAGCTAAGGCAACCCATAGATAAACTTTTGAGTAAATATAAAAAAAATTAAATCTTCCGTTTTATTTGCAAGGCTTTCCAGGGGATATCGATATTGAATATGTGGTATGCTATGGAAAATACCGTTATTTCAGACATTTAGAAAAGAACACCCCGAATTGATTATTATATTCACCTAGAGTAAAACGATTATTTTGTCATGGCTGACTGATATTAACCATCATAAAATTTATGTTACCTTACGGCAACCCACAATATTATTTAGGTTTATATATTGCTTGAGCACCGGGTTGAGAAAACACCAAGGAATCATGTGATAAATTTTTTTGAAGCTTATTTGGAATTTCAAAAAATAACAAAGAAACACAACTTATATTTTTATGAAACATCCCGTCTCGCATTTTTCATCACCTACAATTCAGGCGTGTCATATTTAAGTATTTTGTAAGAATAGTATTCTGAGATAATTATCCATTATAAACTGACAGAGGGCTTAACAAACTAATTAAAATCTTAACTCTTAAACCATCGAATGTTTAACAATGTAAAACCGTTTTCAAGTAATCATGAGGTATACATGATTTGTATAAATAGTATTTGAAAAAGTTTAGAAAAAAAAGATTTGTTTCGATATAAATTGCTACGGTGCCTCAAAATTCTTCAACGCACTTTTGCTAGAGCTTTTTCCACGACTCGAAGGCTCCCTGGTTGGCGGATTCCGGAAGGTCCTTATGAGTACGTGTGCAATTTTCTTTGGCGGTACTTACGGTCATACCATGGTTGTGTCCAATCATGGATGGTGGATTTATATTTTGGGAATAGAAAATAGTCAGCTGGTGCCAATTCGGGTCTCTAAGGGGGTTGGGGAATCGTCGCGATGTCGTTTATCGTCAGGTAGTCGGTCACCCACCAAGACATTCGAGAGGACGAGTTTAGCGCAGATCATTCGCATCACCAAATTTTCAGTAATAATTGTGTGTACTGTTATCTTATCCATGCCGATATACGATCTATGATCTTGCGCACACTTAAGCGACACGGTCTGAATTAAGTACTTCACGCAAACACGGCGGGAAAAAATTGATGCCTATACTTTTTATACAAACCTTGTAAAACAATTATCCAATCGCATTTCTGGAGTCTTGAGAAAGGCCATCAAACTCTCATGTCATTGGTGTCCATAGTACTTGTCTTCTTCTCTCTAATTGCAATCTCAGAGGGGTTGAACAAAGGGATGCGTTGGTGGAAGGGGGATCCCGATGAGGAATTGGGGGAGGGTGTGCGTGGGGGAGTTGGGGCGGACGAATCGAGCAGTGTTGTGCGGTGCGCCCACGTCGAAGCAGGAGTGCGTGCAGACGAAAGGGCGTGGGGTTCTCGGCCTGGGCGAAGAAGTGATCTCGAAGCGGAGGAGGATCGCAAAGGGAGAAGGCCTCTTCGCGGAATATTGATGGGGAGGGAGCAGGAGGTGGAGTGGGGAGGGGAGTCGGGGGCAGGTGAAAATGGAAGCGTTGTGGTGGGCGGGAGTGCTGATGAAAGACTCGGGTGCGTGCTGAGCGATCGGCGGATGACGGCTCGGGTTCGCTCGGGAGACGGACTTGGGGCGAATTCTTAGATTTCCCCCGGCGGGAGGAGAGGGGGGTGCGGGGAAGAGAGCAGCGGGTGGATGAGAGAGCGAAGGAAGTGAGATGAAGGGAGAGTGGAAACGGAAGAGGAAGGAAAGAGAAAGGCTTAGGGGGTTGGAGTGAGAAGGACAGAGACAGACTGTTGGGTAATTAATTTAACTTTGCGCGAAAGTGAGGTTTGGGGAAGGATTCCGACCGCCTCCAACGCCCTCAGTCTCTCTAATGACTTAACTGCCGCTTTTTATTCGCGATAATTCTCGATAGACTGTCGCTGTCCCCTCCGCGCCCCCGTCTAACCTCCTCCCCCCCTCTTATCCGCCTCTAACTTGGGAGATGCCTCGGGGAAATTAATTTCGTTTTTTGCCTCTGCCCACGCCACCTAGGAAACTCTCGGGGAAGTTTCTAACGCTTTCCGTATTTGCTTTGTTATAATTATATCAAGGCTTGGATTTATCGTAGATCCTTCCGCTGAAGAGACCTGAAGAGGACATGGTCTGTGTTATTAACACTTAGGAGCACTCGCGTTGCAGAGTCATGGTTTCCGAGAGGGAGTTATATTCGTGTTTCCCACTCACGCGTTCTCCTATCTCTAGTGAATTGCAAAAACCGCTTTTGGAAATCTCATCTTGTGGAATCTCAATCGTGCAGCCGAAAGAGTAATGAAATCGTTTTAAAACTAATAGGAATTCGACAATAAAATAATCTGCCAATGTTTAATAAATCTGTATTCGCGGATGTCGGATTTTCATTATATTTGTGTTACCACCCATATTTCCCTCCAATTCAGCCATTCCTCAAATAGCCGGTTGATACTTCTCTAGCTTTTTCAGATTATAGACTCTCTAATTTATCGAATATACGCAGCAGCATGTTACTTGCCCATCATATCTATACGTATTTCTAATATTTCCCCTAGAGGATAGAACTCAAACCCCAGCCTGTCTATCCCAAAATCTTCAGCTAAACTCAGGCGGTCTAAACTTCTGAGTTATAGGGTTTTGAGAGGCCAACTTAGCACTCAATGACTGATGACATGGCTGAAATATTTGGCTAATCAGTTGTTATAAAATTAAATCTCTCATACAGAGTGCGGTATCTTACTAGGCTTAGTTTATCTCATTTATTTAATCATAAAACATTATTTTCTTCATGATTCAATCAATATTAAACTTTAAGCTAGAATTCAGCATACCTCGATAAAAAGTGAAGCGAGAAAACAGTTTCAACAGTAATAATAAAATATCTATTTAAATAAAATTTGTGTCGATTGGTGGCCCAATAGATGAATACGGATAATGGCGGACAGAGAAATTTTGTAGGACTTCTATATTAATTTTGTATGGACAATGCTGACTATATGTTGTCGTGAGTTAGTCTTTTACTCATTTAGTTGGCTATGCAAAGAAGACAATGTTGATGTGCATGAAAATAGGGAGAACTATTTAAGAGTGATGGACAACTACTCAAAATATATTTTCTATGTGCAATTTATTTTTCCACAAATATTACTTGTAAAGTATTATACACGTAAACAGCCACTACCTCAGGCATCATAGCTTGAAATAGTATCCTAAGGAAACGAACAGTTTTTTCAGCAATACAGGGAGTTACCATTAACTGAGCGGTCAAATTTAATAACAGCAAATTTCATGATGAATTAGATATAATATGTAGACTTCGTAGAACTTAATTGCGATATGCTCGATTTCATTATATATTTAACATCCTTTGGTACACACGTGGCCATATTTAGGTCATCAAATATGTGATTCAATGATTCACATTGCAATAATTTATTGATCACTACGAAATTCCTCGAATGCAATTTCATAAGTATGAACATTATACTACGTCGAGTTAAATGGAAAACATTTCATTCATAACGCTGTACGGTGGTGAGGATGCCATCAACGCGAAACGAATATATATCATTTCCATAAATTTAAGATTTTACAGAAACTTTTTTTTACAAATATGTTTCAAATACAAACTTTTACTAACGTATTTCCTTCCATGGCTTACTAAAAGGGCTTACGCCATCTCTCAGAATCACATGTTGACAAATTGTGATAGGATTGGAATTAATATATAGTGTTTCTATGCAAAAGGTCCTCATCAAAAATTGTTAGGATAAGAAGACGAGTGTTACGGGCCTCTTAGGGGAATTAGGATGGGAACCCATAGAGACACAAAGAGAACAAGCGAGACTAAATATTTTAGAAAGGTTCAGAACGAACGATTTAACTTATATGAGACTAAAGGAATTTATTATTATTTTTATAGCGCCACACTATTCAGGTAGGTCACACAATAAAGATAAGATAAGGGAGATAGATGCCCGTACACAAATATACAAATACTCGTTTTTTCCCTGACAATCAGGAATCATAATAGAGTCAGAAATCGAAGTCACTCTATAAAAAGGAAAGAGAGTCGATTAAAAATTCCGGATGAGATTAAACATTGCGTAGACATAAGAAATATTCGTTGGTGCATTTTTTATGTTAGTTGATGGTATAGGCATTTCCATATGTGTAAGTTAAAATGGTTTTAGCGTGAATAAGTGCACCTCTGTGGGATTAGGTTGGTATGGATGTTTTGGTTTTGCATGTGGTTTTATTCTCTCTTACGGGTGGTGGCCTAACAATCCCCGCCACACGCCCTTGCGGCGGCTTGCAGATTTAGATCCAAATTATTATATAGATTTAAAGGTAGAAAACCAGCCTTACGTCTTTGTCAGTGTGTGCGGTACATAAACTGAGTATTATTAACAAACAGAATTCATAAATCTGCATTTCTTGAAAAGTTTATTTCCAAATAAGACTCGACCGAGAGCAAAATATTTAACTCGGAAGTTTTAATTTCATTGCCACAGTAAGAAAAGGCTATGATGCCTCGGGCGCCGTTCTCGTTCAGCTCCGTCTCTTGACTGCGCGCACAGGGCTCGATCTGAATCTTCAAGGGGATGCATACGTCACGGGGTTCCGAGGCGAGAAAATACTTTTCCAATTCGAAAGATGAAACTGTCCTCAATTCCACTTTGATGACGTGGCGCCGAATGAAATTGAAATTAGTTCCCAGATTCTGATTACATTTAACTCACTCTTGAGTGCAAATTTACCCTCAACCCACCTTAACGAATGATTACATGTGAATCAATGAATAATTACAACAAATAAATTCCTTTAGGAAACATAACACGAATTTGAATGCAGCATTCTGATGAAATTTTGACGCGCGTTTCCCGTTTCCCTCATTGCTACAGTCGTAAACGTGCTCTATTTTCATGTTTAAAATTTTCGTATTTCAGCACTCACTTAGATGGCACCAAGAAGGCTACATCTGAGCGCAAGGTCCCCATATTTTCTTAGCATTCCCTTTCTCATTATAAATCATTGATGAGTGTAATTATTATAGACTAAATGGAGTATGGGACTTCGATTTCCCAGCTTCGCCCAAGCTGCGTGATTTTTCGGGTACCAGAACTTCCTGGGAAACTATATGAGGGAGCGGGGACGGAGACCTCTTCATATTCTGCCCATGTGTGAATTTCACAGGGCGGAGGGCTTAGTATCAGATGATCTCTACCCTTCACCTATCAAACTCACCTTCGAGTTAATTATTTTGGTTTATTGTTGCTTTGCATCTTTAGAGATCTTTCTTAATCAGTCGGCCGGCAAGATTGTTACCCGTAGGTTTAAGAAATATTATTTTAATGAAATCACGAATAAAATAATCAAAATACTACTATATAAATATTTTTGGATGTAATTCTATACGTTTTCTTATTAGTTTGAGAAACAATATACCCAATGTGATTGCATTAAGATGCATTCACGTTTCCATATTTCTCTAATTTTATAATACTCGTAATCAGGTTCTTTTTGTTCGTTTCATATTCGCCAAAACTAAGATAAATATAAAAAATTTTTCCAAAAAATCTGGTGCAAAATACATCTACAACTACACAATACCTCACAAGCCACAGCAAGGGCATGTGACGGTGGGTATTAATTCACCAGCCATTCATACAAAATCCCAATCATGTAACCTCTGTATACATATTATTTTGATCATGCACCCAAAAAATATTAATTCAATAACAGGATAGGTATAATTAAAACATGCTTTAAAACGGTGATGACAAAGACAAGATGGGTCTAATAAATCAAAAATTACATGCAAGATAAGGAAAAAATAGATAGAATATCAATTCTAATTATCTCCTACGCGATTGCTGTCATATCTATTTTGATCTTTAATGATACGAGGAAAAAAACGGCATTTTAAACCTATCCTTTCTATTATCTATCCCACTGATTTTACTTTGGTTATCTGATCTACCATAGTAAATCCGGGCCTGCAATACATGTGTTTAACGTCCTCAGATAAGTAAACTGCCTCAAATTTAACCTGTATTTAAGCCTACGGTCAACTAGTGGCTCCCATCATAATTCTTCAAATATTGTCGTGGTGACACTGTTGCCTTGTTCATAAGAACGTTTTGCAAACCTATCTGCACTGCGCTGAACTCGATTCAGTTCCAAAATTAAGCCTGCTTGATGAGGATCTCATACGCAACTAGGAGAGTATTAATTTTCACTATTCTCACCACTCCCGCCTTGCTCGTCTCTTCTATCGCTAGTGATTTTCTGCCTAAGTAGGTGTATTTTAATTGTTCCATCTCTTCTAAAATCTCTCTTCAGAGCCTTACTAGAATGTAATCTTCCCAAATATAATCGAGGACCATTACCTTACTTTCAATAGTGTCCACTCTAAGGTATTTATTTATCCCCTTACTCAGTGGCCAGTGTCGATGTCAGGTTTTATTTCTGCAATGGCCACGTTATCCCCATATTTTAGCATACTTATCCTTTTGCCTTATGTTCATACGCCACCTCTTATCTCTCCCTTGGTTTTAATTATTATCTTCTGTGAAAAAAAATAATCAATTGTTACTATTACAGAGCATATTCCAGCTTCTTGCTTGATGTCCTCACACCTAATCACTGTCGCCTGGTCTCGCATCGAAAAATAGCGATATAAAATCTCGGGGTCAAGCAGAAGGGACTACGTATGCTTATTTATGGCTCTTTCCCTTCGCATCGTTGGGTTAAACCCTTCGGGAGGAGAGGGCTGGTCGGGCGTGGGCGGGTGGGAGGGAGGCGGAAGGGAGGAGGCGGTCCTCCGCGGCTGGGTCACCGGCTGAGGGAATCGAAGGTCGAGTGAAAGCCGTGGTGGGCAGCGGTCTCCAGCGTAAGGTGCAGCGAATAAATCCGCAACCGATTTTCTCGGAAGCAGTCCGCTGCTACGGCATTGCAAAGTTGTGATGCAAGGATTGAGATATGTGATAAGCATGCATGCAATGACGCGATTAATTATTGATTGCATGATGCACCCGTAACTGTAGGGGCAGAGATCATTAGTTGATTGTCCATGTGATAGTAGAATTTCCCTTTCTCACATTTCAAATCTGCATGACCTTTCTTGGTATGGATGAAGCGTGTCGTATAAATGGCTGTGCTTCAATTTTATTCCATTTTTTTCCAATTACAAATAACTAATGTACTACGTTAATCGACTCTTGTTTTGAATTCAGTCTTCACCCAGCGTGTATATAAATTTGCGTGTTATTTGATGAAATATTTTCCATTTCCCTTCCTCTCCCATATCGTCTCTTATCACTCAACTTTTTCATCGGGTGCTTACACCCCCTGCCACACATCTCATTGGTGGATGGCAAGGTACTTATATCGATGTTGATTATTCAATTACGGTAAAATACCATTTTTTGAGGAGTGATATTATGTGACATGTGATACCTTGCGATATTGTGCGGTGTTGGATAACAATTCGACACTATATGCGCTATTATAAGATACTTCACGATATCATGCATGCGATATGCCTATTGATATTGGGACAGTTTTTCGATACACAACGTGCCAACCAAGATCAAATTCATATTCAAAAACCGCACAGCCCTGGTAGCCCTTGGCCTTACCAATTTCGGTCTACGACGCGGCCCCCTGCCTTCCACGGCGCGACCCCGTCTCGAAAGTGATATCGCTTCCCCGCGTCCCGAGTTCGCGTTCGCGTTCCTTCGCGTTCATTCCTCGTGCCTAACCCATAATCCCCCACCTCACCACCATCTCTTCCTTCGCCTACCGTCGCATTCCAATCCCCCATCGCTATCAAATGTTTCCCTACAGGAACACTCGCGATGATATCCTCTAACTCACCATACATCCTATCGACTTCTTCGTCGTTGTGGTTGCTCGGTGGCATGTATACCTGAACAATGACCAAGTTCGTCGGTTCTGCTTTAATCTCTACGAGTAAAATTCTATCTGTCGCTTGCTCTATGTTGACTACGCTTCTGCCTACCCCTTTATTTAAAATTACGGCAACCCCTCGTTGGCTCTCGTCCCCGCCGCTGTATATCACTCTATAATTGTCACTCCAGTAATATCCGCTATCCTTCCATCTCACCTCGCAGATACCTAAAACATCTATATTACCTCTTCCCATCTTTCGCTTAATATTTTCTAATTTGCCCCTCCTCAGCATTGTTCTGACGTTCCAGGTTCCTATTCTAACTACTTTCGTCTTCTTCTGAGTCTTCTGTCCTGCAAAAATTATATACATATATATATATATATATATATATATATATATATATATATATATATAACTTGTGGACGACACAATTGAACATAATAAAACAGATAACACGTAAAAGAACGTTCTGGTTAACGTTCAGACTGGGTTCTCTTCCTAACTCCTCTTGAGAAAGGTGGTTGCACCACCGAAAATTCGAGACCCAGTGAGTCCCTCTTTTGTGTATTTCTGTTTCCGTGTTTGTATCGACTAGTCCATTTACATTATTGTGCACGTCTGTGGGATTTTCAAAAAAGTGACAACAGTGTACATAAATATATATGGAGGGTGGGGAAGGTGGATTTGAGTAGATCACAAATGCAAAAATATTTCGATAACCGGTTACCGATTACGCTATTAAGGAAACCTAATTCACACTGCGATCTGCGATATTTTTTTAAAGCGCCCAGGTGCTTTGACTCTCTGGCCAAGAGATGGCTTAAGGGAGCTGTTTCACCCACCAAAGGAGAAATAGACAATACACACAAGAAGAGGGGACAGTAGGTTAGAAAGCATATTGCATCATAGAGAAAAGGAACAGTACGTTTCATGGCACGCATAGCCATTCCCTTCTTCTTGAAAGGCGAGGGGGAGTGCAGGCAGGGAATTCTGGGAGGAGAATTAAAGATGGCGGTTATGGGTGGGAATTTTAAAGGATCTGAAAGTTAGGATATATAGTATGAGGATTCGCGAGCTCTCACCTCTATGTTGATGGCTGAATCGAGTAGGGATTCTAGAATTAATGGGGAAAAACATTCGTCGAATGACAGGCTGTGTGAAGTTGCGTGTGAAGGAATAGGAAGAGAAGAGAGTGAGACAGAATTACAGGAGTAGTGGTGATTATTTATTCGAAGGGATGGAGGGGTTATGCATTCGCCTATGTTGGGTTAGAACATGTGAATTATTGGCAGGGGGCAAGATAAGTTGGAGCGGTTTAGTTTTTGGTTCGTCGTTGAAATCATAATGCCCTTTCATTTCATTTGGTGCAAACTATAAGCTTATGACTACGTGACGGAAGGTAAACGGGTGCACTAAAATATGCCTGCATGGAAAAGAAATAATACTCCGCATTTCACTTCAACTTCACGCACAAATCAATCCCACCCTCCACGGCTATTCATACAACTTCAGTCAAATTCATACAACTTCAACGTCAATTGATAATAAAAACCCCAGATATAGGTTCGACCGCGGAACATGCACCGTTGTGCTAAAGCATTTCACTCTGTATTTGAATATTTATTCGGGCGCTTTCACAGTTATGCATTGTTTTAGACATGACCCTCTTATCATGAGTCTCGTGATGCTCCTCATCTAGAGTGTCTTTCCGACAATATTCACCCCGCTCCATCCATTTATTGGATAGGATTCAGAAAAAGTCTCCGCCCATTCTTTCCTCACCCCCATATCTAAAGCGTTTATTCCACGTCTATTTCTACCTTTAAAAATAAATGTAAGTGGCTTTTGATTGGCTGATATTAATTAATTCTCAACTTGGAAAAATTATTTTTAGCTAGCATGAAATATATATTTGAATCATTTTCTTTGCTTTTTGATATATAACTCAAGTTTTTTCATGCATACCACTTAGTATCACGAAATTTCTTTTGACTGATTCTAGAAATTCATCCGCAACACCAGCGATAATAGTCTAGAAGTCAGGGCAAATTTGTAACCCAATTTGGAAGTTAGCTGGCGACCAAATATAACCCGAATGCCTTCGCGTGTACAACTAAGGGCCAGGGAAGAAGTTAAAGGGAGAGTTCCCAAGAAACTGTTGATTCATAAAGTTCCTTCGCTTGTTCTTCGCGAGTTTTCGAGAATGGACTGAAGCTGATCCAACGAAATTTCTCTTCAGAAGTGCTACCTCCATTGCAGTGTCTAACCAGATTTACTCTCCAAGGCGACAGGTCACCTTCTGGGAATTATATTTTTCATCATTACTAGCTTCCTTTGAATAGTTTGCCTAAACGCATCAAACGTTTGAACATATGAATTCACCACCCACCTGGGAAAAATCGACCTAGTGCATTTACTAGTCTTCAATCGGGAGGCCAATTGAACAAGTTTAGTCTTTAATGTCCTTTCGGAAATGATGCTTCCTCGAACAATTATTATTTCTTGACATACATTTTATGCCCCGATCGTTCTACCTCTCCACATCATGCTCCAGTTGCTTTTAACTGTTCTTTCTCTTCTGAATTCTCAACACGTTTTGCCTCTAAGAACTAAAATGTGTCTCAAGATCTTTTCAATTCACTCTCCTCTAGATGGCAAAGTTTACTTAAACTTATCCCCTCTTTGTCTCATCGTCTTCTTGAATGGTGTAACTTGAGGAAATTTAAAAGAACAAATTGAAAGAGTTCAAAGTAAAACCCCAGACCTCCGTACATAGGGTAATTGTAAGTAGTTCTTTAATATATGTCGTGGAGAAATGGAGACGTACGTTCCTTTTAAAATAAAATGCGATGGTGAGGAATCAAGTTGAGACAACGTAGACTTCAGAGTAGTTTTAAGAAAGAAAAGAACGTTACAGTCGGAATTTAAAAACCGTGTAAAGAGAAATGACGTATTTTTATGAATAAATCTAAATAAAAACTATAATAATGTCGCGGTAAAACAAACAGAATTATGCGAAAAATCTTACACAAATTCAAAACTAAAATTCTGTGTGAAATTCTTCGGGAAAATCCAAAGTCATTCTCATTAACAAGAGAAATCAGCCAATCAGTTAATCAACCAACTGTATACTCATCGTAGGGATAAAACGGCGAACTTGTTACCGACAGCGTGAAAAAGGCAAGTATTTCAAACAGGCTTTTCCAGAGCATCTACAATAGAGATACTTAGCGCACCAACGAGCCCCATCAACCACTGGGAGGACATATGAGTGAAATAATACTGTCCAAGAAGGAATACGAAAAATCAACTAGCTTGGGTGGAGCTGCAGGTGCCCAGAGTGCCCCGACCGGGAATCGAACCCGGGACCCTCCGGTCAGTAGTCCAACGCTCTACCACCTTGGACTCCCGCAACCCACAATACACCTTAATCGTAAGTCAATGTAGAATTGGTCGATTGTATTGTTTGTACGGAAATGGTGGAATAAAATTGAATACACATATATGCCTGTGGTACCCTGTTTTTTTAATATTTTCATTCGTGTAACTGTATATACATAGTTACGTAATCTACCAATTAAGGTAGGTTTTGGATGGACAAAACTACAAAATATACGCATTTTTTTGTTTCTAATAGCAAAACACTGCCAACATGCTAATTTAATAAAGGACCCTCATCTTCGTACGCTTCCTTCTTACCTTCATCCCGACGAACATACCTATTCCATTCCTGCCCCTTCCTCGTTCCCCAGACATTCTCCCATCCATCACAGTCTTCAACATCCCACTGCCAATTAATATGCTTTTCATCCATTATCCTTCCAGCCTCCTTATTATTTCTCCCAACAATCCCCTCTCTTCCCCTTTCACAGCACTTCTTCATCGACTCTCCCCCTTCTCCTTCTCGTCCGGAACTACCTCTCCGATCGTACGTACCGCGTGCCGTTGGGCGATTCACTCGCCTCCTAGCCGTGCCGCAAGGGTCTCTTATCAGCCGTCTGTTATTCAACTTGTACGTCAACGATCAGCCTTCTACACCTCACACTTCCCTTTACGTGTACGCCGAAGACGCTGCCATCCCCGCCACATCTGTAACAAGTTCAGCGAACATCAGACGACTTACAACACACCTTGACAAACTGCACCGCTGGACACGGACCTGGAAACTGAAAATCAATCCTGGCAAAAGCACACATGTTCACTTTTCCCACAGACGAAAACGCACACCCTACGTCCCTCTTTTCTTTCACCGACGCATTACACTGAGTGCTTCTTCGCACCGATTCCTTGGTGTCATTTTAGACAACCAGCTCACTTTTCAGCCGCACCTCGACCTTTGCCGTCGGAAGGCACCGGTCGCAAGGAGCCACCTCGGCTGCCTTTCCTCCGTCATTTCTCCTCTGGGTCACGCCGATAGGATGCGACTTTACAGGTCAATCAATCGCCCACAGTTCAGTTTCTGTACGCTTGCCCCGTGTTTGCCACACGAAAAACGCTCTGGCGTCACCTTGAGAGCATCCAAAACAAGGCTGTTCGGTCCTTACTCCAAGTGAGTCGATTCAATAGAATGGTCGACGTACGAGCGGCGCATAGGCTCCCGTCCGCCGCTCGCAAGTCGCGTCTTTCAAATCCCGCCTCGCACCGTCTGGAAATCCGCTGCAACAAACCATCTGGGACTATGACCCCGGAAAGAAAGTACCGTATACACTGCCTAAAGATATAACTCGCCTATGAGTCATTCCTATGTCTTTTAATTTTAAATTTTCTCCATAGCAACAAGCCGCTTCACTTCCCGACGGACCTCTTCCTCAGTCCTCTATGACATTTTGGTATCATTTTATGCACTTAACGGTTTTGCTACCACCCGCTTCCCTTTTGCCAAGTGTAACTGTGGGAAATGGGCGCTCCTTGCCTCCGTTTCCATTTTCTACCGCTCCATGCTCAGAGTGCGCTGGTGGGCAGTTATTGCTGTTACTGCATTTATATTGTACTTGTTCGTAAAAATCCGTTCCTTGTAGGCATTCCTCTCTTGTTAGGTTAAAATTTCTTATTTTATTCCTAGTTTTAAGTTTCTTCTTCTCGCACACCACACTTTCACTTCAGCAATGTTTCTTTTTTAATGCCATGCGTTTCTTATGTACAAAGACCGGTAGAGGTGAGACTTCACTCACCGGGACGGTATGTACTTGCCCGTTCGAGCAGTCAATGAACATTTCGGTTCGGTTTGTTTTCCTTTCTGTCCATTTCACCTTCTCCATCCTTCTTCACACCCACAATTCAAAACCCTCCAATCTACGTCTACCCTCCTGATTCATTGACCATGTTTCTGCACCATAGTTAACTACGCTTCTTAACCAAGTTTTGAAGCTCCTTTTCTTGAATACCCTGACTCAACGTCCCTGTCATCAATACCCTACTCCCTGTGAAAGCATATTTGTCGAACGTAATTCTTCTACTTACGTCCCTACTACTTTTACCATTTTGCTCCAAAACACTTCCGAGGTACGCAAACTTTTTTTATTTATTTAAGCCAGCTCCATTTTTGTCTTCCCAATTTAATATTCAGCTTAGCCTTTTTCTTTCTGGAAAATCGCATAACCGTTGTTTTATTAATATTGATTCTCATCCCTTATCTATCGCACTAAACCTCCGATTCACTCAGCAATGCTTGCAACCCCTTGGCTGACTGAGCAACTAATGCTTGGTCATCAGCAAACCTAACCGATTTTGCCAATTCCCCTCCGACTTTCATTCCTACCTCCAGTTTTTCCCAGGCCTCTTTAATCATTTGCTCCATATATACGTTGAACAGCACCACAATGACAATGGACAACCCTGCCTTACACCTCTTCCTAGCACTGCCCATCCGGATTCCCCGTTCCCCACTCGCACCTGAGCAGTCTGAAACATTTACAGATTGCGGATCAGTCTCCTTTCCTTCCAATCCATTCCTATTTTCTTCAATATCCTCAATATTTATTCCTTATTCACCCAATCATACGCCTTTTCTAAATGTACGATACAGGCAAATACGCCCTTATTGTATTCTATAGTATATCCCTCTCGATTAGTCATCCCATTACTACAATGGCATCACACGAACCTATCCCCCAACCTAACCCAAACTGATCACCTCATAAGTATCCTCAATCCACATATGTTGGCCAAAATAATTTTTAATGTTATCCTATTCAATGAAAGCACTTCGGATAAGGTAGTCTTTTTATTTTACACCGTCAAGCTCTGCTGCCTTTCAAAGCCTTTCAGAAATCCTACAGCTATGACATTCTTCAACTAAGTTATTATATTTTATGCCATTAAGTGTCACAGCTCTGTAAAACTAGTCATTAAATAAAGCGCTTTACTCTAATTCTCTTACAACTCTTCCCAACATTTTCTGAAAATGTTTCTAATGGAAAAGCTTACGCTATGGTTCACTCAAAAATTATTTATGCAAATCTAAGATATTCTATATTTTAATATCGTTATCACTTTGCGTTTAATAGCGTTTTGTAATGGAAAATATATTTTTATCTTTACCGTTGGTTCTAACCTCATCCTCTCAAAATCCTCCGAGGTAAAAAAAATATTAATCATATGTAAGCATTCTGTGTTTTAACTTTAGAAATTTCATATCCACCCTAACTTATAGTAAAAATCCAATTCTAACATTTTCGATTAACTCTAAGCAGAAACTACACTTTGCCCTAAAATCGATATCAGTCATAAAAAACCTGAGCACTCTTCCCTTACCATTCGTGACCTTCAGCAACCAACCGTTATCGGAAACTGCGAGTTTAATTTTAAAACTTCTCGATTATCGAAATAAAATACAATCTGAATTTTATATAATCGTAAAGAAAACACAGCGAACGGCCATTTTTGGAAGTGGGACAGATCCTGTTCCGTCGCGACGACGACGATTCCCATTCCCCCCCTCTCTTCACCCCTCCCTCTCCCTCCGGCCCCATCCACCCTAAACCTCCACCCCCAACGCCTCCCCTCCACCGACTACATTAAACCAACTTCGGCACTGTTCCCAACGGAAGTGTCTCTCCCATTCCCCCTTCCCTTTTTCGCGCGGAACTCTAATGGAAAAAATAAGGAAGGAGTGTTTACTCGAGGAGATGGGCAAGAGGAAAAAATGAGTAAGGTATAAAGAAGGGCAACTGTTTCAAACACATTAACTAAGTACGTATGCTTAAATTATGTCCACGGGTTTCGCAAAAGGTTCAAAGTGTTTCGAGAGAATACAGAAGAAATCCTTTCCTAAACAGGAATACATATTAATACGAAGGCTTCATCTACATCTACATAATACCCCGCAAGCCGTCGCAAGGGCGTGTGGCGGGGGGTGTTAGGTCACCACCCAAAAAAGGAAAAAAGAAATACCGCATTACTGTAAACAGCAATACATTACTTAATGGCATGCGGGAAGGGTTTTGACACAACACACAGGAGGTTAGTGAAAGTGCATGCAATTGAGTTTAACTAATTGTTACCTAGACGCCGAGGGTGGCAAGTGGCATTTTTGTTATCTCCGAGTGTAACCCTAGAGTTGTTATCCCGTATTGTCCGTGGGAAGAAGGAGTCCTTGAGTCTGCTAGTCCTGGCATCTATTTCCCGAATTTTGTACACATGATCGAAGCGACCTATATATGTTGGAGAGCGAATAATTTTCGAGACCTCGGTGCTGAAACATGCGGATCCGAATTTATTTAGTAAGTTTAACCTAGCATTGAGTCGTCTTTCTTCCAATGATTCCCATCCCAACTCCATAAGCATTTCAGTGACGCTTTTCGTTTTATCGTAACAGTTTTCCACGAAACGAGCTGCCCGGCGTTGGACCTTCTCAATTTCCCGAATGAGGCCTTTTTCACACGGATCCCATACGCTACATGCATATTCTAAATGGGGCCTTACAAGAGCGTGATAACAACGGTCCTTGACCTTGGAGTCACTTCTACCGACAATGCGTCTAATAAATCCTAATTTTTTATATGCTTGCCCGCAGACTTTACGTATATGGGTCCCCCAAGTTAAGTCTTTAGTGAATGTAACACCTAGGTATTTCATAGTATCAACTACTTCAAGGTCAACTCCAGCTAATTTGTAAACGAATCCCGTGGATCTTTTAAAGAAATTTACCACCGAACATTTATTAAGATTTAAAGGCAATCCCCATTTTGAACACCATTCATTAATGCTATTTAAATCACGTGCTAGAGTTAAACGATCCTCATCCCCAGATATCTCCCGATGAATCACTGTGTCATCCGCGAACATCCTTATCTTACTTTTCACTTCGCGGCTCAGATCGTTAACATAAATCAAGAATAGTAACGGTCCGATAACACTTCCCTGAGGAACCCCCGAGGTTACTCGTACGCTGGTAGAAGTAGCGCCGTCAAGGACTACCCTCTGTTCCCGCTCTGAAAGGTAGTCTTCAACCCAATTTATTGCCCCCTTGTGTATACCTGCGCTCTTTAATTTATGGATGAGTTTACCATGCGGAACCTTATCAAATGCCTTTTGAAAGTCTAAAAAGATCGCATCCACTTGCCTACCACTTTCACCCGATAAAAGTAAGTCATGTGTGAACAATCCTAATTGGGTCTCGCATGAGCGGGTTTTTCTGAATCCGTGTTGATTGTCACTTAAAAAGTTAATGTTATCAAGATGTCTCATTATGGAACTGACAATTATGTGCTCTAAAATTTTGCAACACATAGAAGTGAGAGAAATGGGCCTGTAATTGCTGGGGTCCTCCCTGTCACCACTTTTAAAAATTGGATTTTTTTCTTTTTTTTATAATTAAAAAAAAAGAAAAAAATCTTCATTTGTCGTTCTCTCCTAACTTTAACCATTAATCCATCTCCGTCCTCCCTGAACCCACGCCATTGCCAATTTTGGGGCCATGCGTATGTTAAGCCGGAGTGATTTCGATTCGTTCAGCACAAATTATATGTTCCCCACCTTTGTTTATATTCAGGTCAAGTGAACCGCTTCCCATTGTTCTTCTCTGGCAACTGCAGCACCGAAATACCATTACTCCGGGTGCGCGAAGACTTCTGGCACACTTTCGGTCCAAATTCGATGATGAAAAAGATAACAGTGGTCCCCAGGCACCATTCAATTTTGATGTAATTTTTTCCTCCATTCCCGCCTTATTTTCCCGTTACAAATATGTGCTATCTATTCTTTTTTCCTTCCTTCATTTATTATCATGGCGTCTCTCTTTCCCTATTTTATTACACGTACATTGAAATCATCTCTTCTTGCCAGTTCGTTATCAAACCTACTCACTCTATTTGCACGCCTGCTGTTTTCCGATTAAATCGGTTGATTACTTTGCATTGCGCCTTTATATTATGCATTTGATTCTATTCATTCCGCATCAACGTCAGCATATTTGATGTAATTACTGTACACTGAAAGTTTTGACTCATTTTTCGAATACCCACCTGTGTCTTAAGCTCCGTCCATACTCGTCATTTATGCGCCTAAATCGCTCATATTTAGGGAGGACGCTAACTTGAAGGGTGTACGAACTCGTTAGGTAACAAGAGAATGCAAATTAAGGCATTTATTCTGACCTCCGGATCTAGGAGACAAGTATTGTATCCTAAATACACCATTTTGCAACCCCACAATTCCAAGTGCTAGAAGCGGACAACTAGTAGAAGGATAATCGCATGGCGGGAGTGTATTATATATGTTGGTCACAATAACATTGATTATTTCTTCGAGAGATTACCCTTTTACTCTTTGAATAAACGAAGGGCTTTATTAGCTCGAAGTGGGAAAAGGCGGAGCTTTCCTTAGGCAAGAGAGATTTGGCGTCTTCCGCATGAATGTGGTTTCATTCTTGTAACAACTTTATTTTATCAAGTTATTGGATATATCTACTTAATACCCCGCAAGCCCCCGCAAGGATGGGCGGCGAGGGGTTTTAAGAAAAAACGCATGTAAAATTTAAAAATATATACATTCCACAAAAAAATAGTATACATTCATGCAAATACCCTTACACCCCACACACATACAAATACATAAACTACCAAAAAACATTCACATGCACCTGAATTCTTAGCAATGTTTAATTTTGTTCCGACATGCACATTAAATGATTTTAATATTTCTAAAGTGACTTCGGTTTCTTGCTATGGTGATTCCTGATTGTTCATGGAAAGAATGTGTATTTGTACCTATCTGTATTCCGTTATTTTATCTCGGTGGTGTGACCTATCTAAATAGTGTGGGGTCAGTATAATACCTTTAGTGTCATCGTTAAACTCGATCATACGTCGCTATTATAAAAAGTATCGGGAAACGTTTCGGTAAAGCCTTTGTTTCAGTAATTGCAACAATACCTCTCAGAATTGTTCAATGTGCATCCCTTGAGAGCGTCGATGCCCTTTTCTCTTGAGATTTATCCGCGACTTTAAGGGTAACTGGTGGGCGGATTCCGGAAGGGCCTTAAGGGTACGCGCACAAACTTTTTTGACGGCACTTATGGTCCCATGGTGGTGTCCTTTGATGGAGGATTTGACTTTTGGGTATAGGAAATAGTCTGCTGGTGCTAAGTCGGGACTGTGAAGGGGTTGGGGAATCGTCGTGATGCAATCGGGGAAGGTCTTCGAAAGCAGACTCTCGACTCTGCTTTTGGTAGTTCGTCTAAAGACCTTTGGTAGGAGTTTAGCGCAAATGTTTCGTATTGCCAAATTTTCAGTGATAGTGGTGTTCACTGTCACTGTTTTATCAATGCCAATACGATCTGCGATCATCCCTTAACACCTGAACCTACCAATGTACCTGATTTTTGATACCTACAGATGTGTGAAATGTAGAGGTACGAACATACTTCTTTGTTTGGTGCTTTGTTCATTGACTAAGAACATCGTCTTTGTCATCGTGTTTCCATCAATGCCTAGTTTGTGTACTTGTTTAATCTTACTTTGGCACATGAATATTACGGAAAATAATATTCAGCGCAATGACGTGTTTGGAGAGTGTAAGCATTTGATAATGCTCTTGGTAAAAATATAGCTGTCTGCATGAATCCAACCGTGTAATCATAGGTTGTTCGTCAAACCATTGCAAAAAGGGTCACCGTTCATTACTCAATTCCACAAAGTAATAAAACCAACAAAAATTAAAAAGTGCCAAAGAAGACTAATAATACGATAAATATTTCATCGATACTAAGCTTAATACAAAAATATGATGTATTTAGAAAGAAAAGTATGCACAAATATAAATGAACTGCACACGACACGAAGCATAGCTTAAAATAATTACTGAGAAGGATTAATGAACGAAAAATTTCCCTGGACTAAAATGTGAAAAAATTTGGAAATTATGAAAATTAATTAATCTGAAATAAAAATTATAGTAAAATATAAAACCCAGATAGCATATAAAAAGTTAAATATAGTACGATAAGAGAAAAAAGGGACACGAAAGTAGTACCAAAAATCACCTTTACTAAATTAAAAGAAAAAATGGAAAACTTTAATAAAAGACTGCCAAATGAATTACGAAGTGAACCTAGAATTGCGCAAAAATCATTTCGGGGTTTTGCAACTATTCACAAGTGTTTGGACGAGGTATCCCAAATATTAAAATATTCACATTCCGACAGACTCTGTCTATTCTTAGCTACATAACTGCTAGTACTACTGCTTATGGAGATTAAACTTAATATTTCATTGAGCACCTTCCATATAATTCGTTGTCACGGGCGTGACTTCATGGAATCGACTTAACATAATGAAAAGAGAAACTTTATTATTGATGTGGAATCTATGAGTCTTAATCTATGTGGAATAATAAAGTTTCTCTTTTCATTTTGCACCTTCCTTACATTTAGGCGTCCACCTCAAAGGATGTTCCCTAATGCCTAACCAGTTTGGACGTAGGTTTAGTATGAAATTGCTGTCCTGAAAGAATCCCGATGGTGATAGACAATTCCATACTCCTCTTTCTTATCCCACCTCGTCCCATCGTACCACGTCATATCCCACCCATCCCATTCCCTCTACGTAATTCACTCTTATTGCATCTGATTTCATTACATTTCCCTATATCTCCACGCCGCACAAAGCCCAGTTAAAACTCCGCGTTCCCGCATTCGGTTTTGCCGGTGCCGCAGACAGCGATCGCACGCTACCAATCAGGCCGCCGTCGCATAAGTGAAGGAAGTAGCCCAACTCCCGAATGCGTGCGGCGCCGAGTGAAACGTCCGCTGTCTCTCCGTGCATCATCCCCTCGCCGCCCGCCTTTCTTCTCCCTCCATAAACTCTCCTCTCCGCGAGATGCACGATGTCATCACTCGGATGTTGTGCTCCACCAAGGTGGTCAATTCAGTGACCTCAAGTGCCACTGAGACCATATTTTTAAAACCGCTCTCATCGCGGCATGTGGGGGTCGAATACTCTGGCCCCCAGGTAGCCAGGCGTCTCTCCCGAGGTGACCCAAAGAGTCCCTCCTCCGGTGTTGTCCCTCGAAGACTAAGGGTTCGGCTCTCCTTCACCACAGCCCTCACCGCTGCAGCCTACCCTTTTTTTAAAGGGGAGAAAGAGAGAGCTTTGCCTAAAGGACCCCCTATCCCCCTGCCACCCCCCTCGCACTCCCTCGCGCGAGTGGACGGCTCGGGAATGTGAATTATTTGTTCCCATTTCAGGGCTCCATTCCGTTTCCTCATGTTTTGGTCGACTGGGTTGGTGTTGAGCGAAGTGTCCGGGCCCTGAACTGAGAGGGTTCGTGTTCGGTTTCACGCCGCCCCTTGATCATCGTCACTCTAACCGTGCGATTTTCGGCTACCAAGCCTTTGAGGAAATCTCCTCATCGTTTTCATGAGAACTCAAAGAAATACTCACGGGTCATGTATTCTATGAAAAGAATTGAAAAAAAGGGTCAGTTTCTACGGAACTCTATATCTACAATCAGATAAGATTTCCATCAGAGATATCTTACATAGAAAGTGCGGACGGAAAACGGAATGGCCACCATAGTGGGTGATAATGTGCACATTTTATGCATAGAGTTAGTACGTATTTGGGGTGAGACCGACTCTCAATTTTCAAGTCGACCTAAGAGTTTGAAATTCTTATTCTCATCGAATGGAGAAATCATTAATGTCATTAACAATAATTTCTTCTCTTAATTCAACGAAAATAAATGTTTTGAATATGAATTTGCACTGGTCTCGTTTCAATCAATTTCGAATTATGCTTTACTGGTATATGTATGCCATGGCTTATTCCGGTCACGATAACTGAATATCTATTAAAGGTTAAAAAGAGCGGAAGATCAAAAAACTGTCATATATAAAAAATGTTTCATTTCCGTAAAGCATTATTTGATTAAAAAATGAAGATATTTAGAAATTAGTTCGGAAAAATAATTCATTATACGGATAAGGGTGTATACTTCTTACTCTGTTCACTACTTTCAACATCTTGCTCCATAATATCATAAAATGACAATAATATGCAGATTAATAATGTTATCTTTTAGTTTTTACATTATAGTCAACAAAGGGATCTTAAAAACTGAATATTTATGAATGATAATTTAGGAATATGGAGCGTTGTAAAAGACAAATACTATTTATTTAGGAACACAAATTCGTTTAAGGAAAACAAATACGAGGAAAATCCATCCTCGTCTACGTTTTGCACGAGAATCCATAATTTATAATCTAAATAGTGTTGCAGAAAGGAACTGTTTATCAGCAGGACATTGAAAAAGCAAAGATGTTAAAGGAAAAAACCCTAAAGCGTCGACGAATCACAACTTCGTCGCAACCATGAAATCAATATGCTGGAGACGTTGAATTCAACAGGATCAAATTCAGAATGGGATATGAATTATTCATTGAAGCATAATTCACATGCAAATCTATGTCTCAGTAGAAGATGACATCATAGCTTCACTATTTGGAATGAGGAAAGTCAATACATTTTCAAAATCTGTCAATTTATATAAAGAAGATGGAACGGATCCACAATTGGTTTTGCAAAGGTTTGATGAATATTTACTTCGGAAAACCAATTTCGCTTATGAACGTCATTTGTTCTTAAACCGTAAACGGCTACTGGAGGAGAATTATGAGAAGTGACACGAATGTGTCTCAACGGAGCATGCGCAATCGAAAGGGCGCCCGAAGTGCGTCGGGCACACCTTCCTGAGCGGAATGCATAATGATAGACACGGATTCGCGCTGCGTGGGAACGCAACCCGTTGCATACAGGCATCGGAAAACGTCGAGATCCCAAATCATGTTAGGCGCAACGAAATAATACATTTAAATCGAGTGATTAAAAGACGGGAAACCAATCACCGGGCTACATACACGGGCTTATTCTGTGTTTGTTTGAGTGATTCCATATTTAGTCAGTAAAATCCAGGCAATCAACTGTGGCTATAATGAGGGATTTCACCATGAGAACGTGTAAGCCCTACGGCGGGTCAAATTCACGCATCAAGAGGATAGGATAGGAGTCACTCTGGGCGACCTGCGATTTTTAAAATGTCCTCGTCTTCAGGTAATTACAATGATAGGCCTCAGCTGATGGAGCTCATGGTCTCCTCTTCTGAGCCCTGGTTCCATCAGAAGTTAGCTGAATGAACCCTGCTTTGAGAGTCGGTGGTACGCACTAATATAGAGTGTGTTTCAAAAGAAATGCAATTAAATCTCCCGCGTCGCTCCTATTGGTCAAATCAACCACTTAGAGTAGTAGAGTGGGAGGAAACGCTAACCTTTGTCACAAAATCGTCTACTATTGCGGTGCGCATTGTGACTGAAGATTTGGCGATGAGGAAAGTGTGCGCCAAGCTCGTGCCCAAGGTGTTTGCCGCAACGCGCTATGAGTCCGCGAGTTCCTGGCCAAGCACCAGGTGCCAACGCTGTCCCACCCCACCCCCCTATATAATCCTGGCGTCGCCCCAGCAGACTTCTTCTTGTTGATCTCTCGGATTAACGTAGCCCTGAAAGGAACTCGTTTTTCGTCCATAGAAGAGATCCAAACAGCCGTGACTAGAAGACCTTGCGAGAGGTCCCCGAAGAAGTCTTCCAGGGCGCGTGCCGGTCATGGCTGGAAAAAATGTGTAGAGGCCAAGGACAGTACTTTGAGGAATTTGAAGTGTTTGTTCAAATCTGATCAATAAATTATTGAAAAAATTAATTGCATTATTTTAGGCACTCATCCTGTATTTCCTATTAAACAATGAAATATGAATGGTCAATGACGCTTTGTTTAATTTTAAACAACATCCTTTTAATTAAAACTTCGTACTCGAAATCCAGTTTTATACATTGATCATGAACATCCTTTGCGAGAAAAAGTTATGACAAGAGTCACTCATTTTTTAATTGTTATAATGTTCAACCAACCTCATACAAAAACTGTACTTATCTACATCCACTTAATACCCCTCAAGCCGCCGCAAGGACGTGTGGCGGGGGGTGTTAGGGTACTATCCGTAATTAAGAAAAAAGTCGCATGCCAAAGACACAAATTGATACATTCAACAAACAAAACATGATATAAATTCATTCAAAACCCCTTACACCCCACGCACATGCAAACAAACAAAAACTACAACTAACATATACATGCACCGACAGATACACCTAATATCTTTGCAATTTTTAATTTTGTTCCGACTTTTAAATTAAATGTTTTTAATATTTGTAAAGGGACTTTAGTTTCTTACTATTTAGATTTTTTATTTTTCTGGGAAATGATGAGTATTTGAATCTGTCTGTATTACCTTATTTTATCATTGTGGTCTGATCCAGCTAAGTTGTGTGGGGCCATTATAATTCGTTTTGTGTCGTCGTTAAACTCGTTGGTTCTTAATCTTTCTAAAAGCTTAAGTCTTGCTTGTTCTCTTCGTATATCAAGTGGTCCTCAGCCTAAATCCCCTAAGATACCTGTTACACTTGTTTTCTTGTCATATATATACACCTGTATATATATTTCACGAATCTGGCGGATTTTCTCTGGACTTTATCTAATTCTTTTTGCCAGATTTTCTCCCAAGGATCCCAAATACTTGCGGCACATTCCAAATGTGGTCTAACTAGAGCAAAATAACACCTCTCTTTAACTTTCTCATTACCTTTCCCCACCACCCGTTTGATGAAGACCAGTTTCTTTGAAGCGGATCCGCATATTGTCCTGATATGTGCTCCCCATGGAAGGCGTGGTGTTAGAACTACCCCCAAATATTTAACTTGACCGGCCGGAGTTAGTACTGAACCCTCTATTTCGTAGTTTCTTATATTCAACCTAATTCATCAAAACATGTACATCCGATATGTATATGAAATATACTTAAATGGCGCACGTCACAGTCTCGACAAGGAGTGGAGATCGAGGAGAGGATTGGTGGCGATTGAGGGAGTGAGTGGTGGGGGTGGCGAGGGATGATTGGTAGCGGATTGGGGGCGGGGGGGGCAGAGCGACAGGAGGAGAAGGAGGGGGCCGACGTGACAGGAGCTGTGATCACGATACTATCCGTTACGTCGTGATATTTCACACCGTTAACTCACCGCGTGCACTCGAGAGGGCACGAAATAATTGGGAGAGTTCTGGCTCTTCGGGCTCTCCTGAGTAAAAGCGAACCTCCACAGGACGACGTCCACCTTCCCCAGCTACACCTTCTGCGTTTCCCGCCCTTAAAACCTAAATGCCTCCCTCAATGTCCCACATAATCCCCATGCCTTCACCCCAACCTACCCTTTCTTTAGTGCCACTTCCCATTTCATTGATAATTTCAGCCACGTAGAATACGAGTACGTAGAGGTTTGGTAACAGAAGCGTGAGGCAGGAGCAGTTCGTTCGACCACCAGTAATAATTAAGGTGGTCTCTCAAATAAATATTATTAATTCTGAAATAGAAAACTGTGATTTTATAATTACTAATTTTCCACCGATAAATTAACACAATGCTGAGGTATGCAAGCTCCGATAGTCAAGCTATAGATTGTTCACGATTGGTTGAGAGCCAACAATATTTTTCGATATTCTCCGAATATTATAATGTACATCTACATGTACATCTACATACTACCCCGCAAGCCGCCGCAAGGCCGTGTGGCGGAGGGTGTAGGTCACCACCCAAAAAAGGAAAAAAGAAATACCGCATTACTGTTAACAGCAATACATTACTTAATGGCATGCGGGAAGGGTTTTGACACACCACACAGGAGGTTAGTGAAAGTGCATGCAATTGAGTTTAACTAATTGTTACCTAGACGCCGAGGGTGGCAAGTGGCATTTTTGTTATCTCCGAGTGTGACCCTACAGTTCTTATCCCGTATTGTCCGTGGGAAGAAGGAGTCCTTGAGTCTGCTAGTTCTGGCATCTATTTCCCGAATTTTGTACCCATGATCCAAGCGACCAATGTATGTGGAGTGCAAATAATTTTCGAGACCTCGGTACTGAAACATGCGGATCTGAATTTATTTAGCAAGTTTAACCTAGCATTGAGTCGTCTTTCTTCCAATGATTCCCATCCCAACTCCATAAGCATTTCAGTGACGCTTTTCGTTTTATCGTAACAGTTTTCCACGAAACGAGCTGCCCGGCGTTGGACCTTCTCAATTTCCCGAATGAGGCCTTTTTCACACGGATCCCATACGCTACAAGCATATTCTAAATGGGGCCTTACAAGAGCGTGATAACAACGTTCCTTGACCTTGGAATCACTTCTGCCGACAATGCGTCTAATAAATCCTAATTTTTTATATGCTTGCCCGCAGACTTTACGTATATGGGTCCCCCAAGTTAAGTCTTTAGTGAATGTAACACCTAGGTATTTCATAGTATCAACTACTTCAAGGTCAACTCCAGCTAATTTGTAAACGAATCCCGTGGATCTTTTAAAGAAATTTACCACCGAACATTTATTAAGATTTAAAGGCAATCCCCATTTTGAACACCATTCATTAATGCTTCTGCATGTCCGGGTTTTCACCGCGTTGTTGTTTGAAGCCGACAACAGTTTCGCCGAAGTTTCATCCGGCGTCTTCAGGTCGAAGATGAGGATTCAGATTTTGGCCGTCCTTATATAGGTGGTCCCGTCCGGGTGCTGCTCTCTGATTGGTCCTTTTTCGGAGGACTCTCTTCCACGCGTTATGGAGATGGTAGCCTTCATCTCTATTGAAATTCGCCGGGTTTTTGGCTATCTCAATGGCTTCTCTGATTAGGCGTGGGTAATATCTACTTTCTTTACTTATGATTGTAGCGTCATGGAATAGAATATCATGGCCGGGTTCACTCCATTTATGCTCGGAGATGGCCGAGAGGTGAAACTGTTTGTTCGTAGTAGCCCGGAGGTGTTCTTTCATCCTAACTTTCATAGCTCGGCATGTTTCCCCGATGTAGGCTTTCCCACATGAACACGGTGCTTGATATACCCCTTCGTATAGGTCTTTCGAGATTTTGTCCTTCGGTCCGGGGAGCGCGTCCGCTATTTTCTTGGTGCAGTTGAACCTTGTCAACACGTCGTGCTTTTTAAGGATTCTGGCTATCTTCTCGGATGTTCCCGATACGAAGGGGATAGTTGCGTATGCCTTTGGGTCCGGTTCCGTCTGCTTGATTGACTTGTCAGAATCTCGTCTTCGCCTTTCTTCCTTGGCGATCCTTTTTAGGACCATATCGTTCCGATAGCCGTTTTGTTTTAGTGCTCTCAGGAGGTGTTTCTTTTCAGTCAGCAAAGAGTCGGCGTCAGAGATTTCATACGCTCTGTGAACTAGTGTGTCCACCAAAGATGTCTTCTGGAGCGGATGGTGGCGAGAGGTTGCGTTTAGATAACGGTCGGTGTGCGTCTTCTTTCTGTAAACAGCATGTCCCAGCTTCCCACAACTCTTCTTTTTGACTAAGACGTCCAGGAAAGGTAGTTGGTTGTCCTTTTCTACTTCCATCGTAAATTTGATGGAATGATGTTGTGAGTTGAGAAATTGAAGAAATTTCCGAAGTTCTGCTGCGCCGTGCTGCCAGATGACGAAAGTATCATCCACATATCTTAACCACATCCTAGGTTTTTTCTCGTACTGATTAAGGATCTTTTCTTCAAAATGCTCCATGAACAGGTTAGCCACTACCGGAGACAGCGGCGAACCCATGGCTGCACCCTCCGTCTGCTCGTAGAATTCTTCGTTCCACAAAAAATAAGCATTCGTGAGGCAATGCTCCACCAGTGTGGGGAAGTCTTCCGGAATGCCGTTGGAGGTTAGGGCTCTGATGATCTCCACCGATTCCTTAATCGGGATATTAGTGAACAGTGAAACAACATCGAAGCTCACCAATAATTCGTTGCTGTCCATTGTGATCTTTTTCAGGATGTCGATGAAATGCCTGGAGGTTTCACGAATGACGATGTTTTTCCGATGTAGAACTGTAGAGATTGGGCCAGATATTTCGCCAGTCCGTATGTTGGAGCATCGATCTGGCTGACTATAGGTCGGAGTGGTATACCCTCCTTATGTATTTTCGGCAGTCCGTATAATCTGGGTGGTTTGGGAGCCGAAGAAAATAGTCCACGTTGTTCTTCCATCGGAATGAGGGATTTCTTTATTATAGCTCTGGTGTTTCGCTCTATTTTTTTTTTCGCTGGGACATGCTGTTTACAGAAAGAAGACGCACACCGACCGTTATCTAAACGCAACCTCTCACCACCATCCGCTCCAGAAGACATCTTTGGTGGACACACTAGTTCACAAAGCGTATGAAATCTCTGACGCCGACTCTTTGCTGACTGAAAAGAAACATCTCCTGAGAGCACTAAAACAAAACGGCTATCGGAACGATATGGTCCTAAAAAGGACCGCCAGGGAAGAAAGGCGAAGACGAGATTCTGACAAGTCAATCAAGCAGACGAAACCGGACCCAAAGGCATACCCGACTATCCCCTTCGTATCGGGAACATCCGAGAAGATAGCCAGAATCCTTAAAAAGCACGACGTGGTGACAAGGTTCAACTGCACCAAGAAAATAGCGGACGCGCTCCCCGGACCGAAGGACAAAATCTCGAAAGACCTATACGAAGGGGTATATCAAGTACCGTGTTCATGAGGGAAAGCCTACATCGGGGAAACATGCCGAGCTATGAAAGTTAGGATGAAAGAACACCTCCGGGCTACTACGAACAAACAGTTTCACCTCTCGGCCATCTCCGAGCATAAATGGAGTGAACCCGGCCATGATATTCTATTCCATGACGCTACAATCATAAGTAAAGAAAGTAGATATTACCCACGCCTAATCAGAGAAGCCATTGAGATAGCCAAAAACCCGGCGAATTTCAATAGAGATGAAGGCTACCATCTCCATAACGCGTGGAAGAGAGTCCTCCGAAAAAGGACCAATCAGAGAGCAGCACCCGGACGGGACCACCTATATAAGGACGGCCAAAATCTGAAACCTCATCTTCGACCTGAAGACGCCGGATGAAACTTCGGCGAAACTGTTGTCGGCTTCAAACAACAACGCGGTGAAAACCCGGACATGCAGAATTCTTCAAGCCACCGCCGCGAAAATCTACGCAGCCATATATTCATTAATGCTATTTAAATCACGTGCTAGAATTAAACGATCATCATCCCTAGATATTTCCCGATAAATCACTGTGTCATCCGCGAACATCCTTATCTTACTTTTCACTTCGCGGTTCAGATCGTTAACAAAAATCAAGAATAGTAACGCTCCGATAACACTTCCCTGAGGAACCCCCGAGGTTACTCGTACGCTGGTAGAACTATCGCCATCAAGGACTACCCTCTGTTCCCGGTATGAAAGGAAGTCTTCAACCCAATTTATTGCCCCCTTGTGTATACCTGCGCCCTTTAATTTATGGATGAGTTTACCATGCGGAACCTTATCAAATGCCTTTTGAAAGTCTAAAAAGATCGCATCCACTTGCCTACCACTTTCACCCGATAAAATTAAGTCATGTGTGAACAATCCTAATTGGGTCTCGCTTGAGCGGGTTTTTCTGAATCCGTGTTGATTGTCACTTAAAAAGTTATTGTTATCAAGATGTCTCATTATGGAACTGACAATTATGTGCTCTAAGATTTTGCAACTAATAGAAGTGAGAGAAATGGGTCTGTAATTGCTGGGGTATTCCCTGTCACTACTTTTAAAAATAGGCGTTATTTGCGCGGTTTTCCAATTCTTAGGGACTTTGCACTCAGTCAGTGATTTGTTAAATATAAATTCGAGATACGGGGCGATGTTAGGAGCTAAGTGTTTTAGCACCCTAGCTGGTATGTTTTCGGGACCCGGGGATTTGTTTGGTTTAATGTCTTTGAGCAATTTGGCAATTCCTTGCTCGTCCGCTGTTATTTTTGCCATGGGTTCAGTATATATTGTTCCTTGGAGATACGTGGTGGCTACATCGTTCGTGAAGACGCTCTGGAAGAATTCGTTTAGAATGTTGGCTTTACCCTCACTGTCAGTATGAATGATATTGTTGCAGTCCCTTAAGCAAGCCACGGTTTGTTGACCCCCATTTACTTCCCTAACATATGACCAGAAGGCTTTGGGGTCAGTGTTCAAATGCTCGCAGAGTACTTTACGCTTAAAGTCTTTCAAAGCGCTACGTAATTGTGTTTTAGTTTCAACTTTAGAGGATCTATACTTGTCCAAAAGCTGTTTATTGTCCAAGGGTGATGAGTTCAGACCTGCTTTCTTTACCCTAGAGTGTAACATTCTCTGCTTTCGAAGGGCATTTTTAACGCCTTTGTTGTACCACCTGGGGTCGCGATTTACTTTAACGTATTTTACAGGGATGAAATGTGTTATTCCTTTTTGCATAATTTGGACAAACTGTGTCCAAGTTTCTTCCACGGTGGCAAGACTTAAGCGCGTTTTGAAATCGTGTAGTGAAGAGTTTAAATGGCTGGCAAAAGTTTCAAAATCTGCTTTGTGATAATTATAAATTTTTCTTTTTGGCTTAACACTCTTTTTTATTTCTACGTTCAAGTTGATAATAACTGATTTATGGTCACTCATACCCTCGTCGGTTAATACACTATTAATGCGTTCCGGTGTTTTCGTAAGAAATAAGTACAATATGTTCTTTCCACGGGTGGGAGTGCGTACTGCTTGATGGAGCGAGTTTCTTTGAACCAATTTTAGTAAGAAATTGCAAGATTCGCGATCACGGGTCCGAGATTAACCTCTATTGCTGTCCCAGTCGATACCAGGGAGGTTAAAGTCACCACCAATTATATTGATGCATTTATTATTTTTGCGTGTAAATTTATTTATTTGTTCATTGAGGGTATTAAGTGTTTGAAAATCTTAGTCTGGGGGTCTTTAGAAAGAGCATAAATTAATGTTGGGTTGATTGGATCGCAGTATGGTGCACCAAACACTTTCTATGTTATTATTTTCAAATGCAAGTTGTCTGCTTTCAAGATTACTTTTCACAGCCACGAAAACTCCTCCTCCGGGTCTTGTACCTCTATCATGTCGATAAACTGTAAAGTTTATTTGGAAAATTTCTTGGTCATTGATGTCATTACACAGCCAACTCTCTGTGCCTAATATTATATCAGCCGAATGACATTGGATTATGTGCTCGAGATCCGCTATTTTATTTTTGAGGTTTCTGCAATTTAACTCAAGTATATTTAGATTGTTTTTCTCTTGAGTAACGCCCTTGTTTGTGTCTGACCGTAATTTACGACACGTTTGTGGAGAAGTGCATGTCAAATGTCTTTCTACGTCAATGCCAGGGTTGTCGGTTACTTTTACATGACGGTTGTATGTTGTATTAAAACAAGTTTGTGTTTGTTCTGTTATTTTTGGGATCTGTGAGGCGTAACCTGATCTCAAGTGACAAAAAGCGCTGGATTCTACTTTATTTATCCCAATATATGACCTGCGCTCTTGCCTTCCAACTATGCTAAACCCTAGAAACGTGTTCGTGTAACCTACGCGCTACACACTGGGATGCCACGGCAGTATAATGGACCCCGGAGCGATTTAGGGGTACCCGACACGATGAGAGGACAGGCCTCAGATCAACAAAGTCCGCTCCGATGTCCGGACAGAATCCCAACAATCTCTCGTTTATACCCTCTATTCGGCTCCAAACGAGCCTTCCGCGGTCAGTACGTGGCACAATACTACAAATACTTAATTTAAGAGGAACGTTCAACTCTGCCTCAACCCGTTTCACCTCCGAGTGCATCTCCTTAAAGGAGAGCAGGATCTCTTCAGATCCACGTTCTGAGGCGTCGTTTGTTCCCACATGAGCCACAATGCGTTACTATGAGCAACCTGTATTACTGACGGCCGCCTTCATCGCCTGCGTCGCCTGGGGTACCCCGCCGCCTGGTATACACCAGGACGACAAGAATCAAACACCTCCCTCCTGTTGAACTCTGCGGCGCAGCGGATTCATTATACGCCGGACTTAAGAACTGCCTAATATAACGGTTCCCACCCTTCCCGAGCGCTGATGTCTTACTCTAGGCAGTGCCCTCGGAGTAGGGGTAGGAGCTGCTGGTGCGGTGGTGCTGTCATCCGACAGCACCTGGTACCTGTTGGAGACGGGGATGGTGTCTGCCTCCGCAGAGTCCAATCCTCGCCGCAGCGTTACCTTTCCCTTGCCCCGAGATACAACCCTCCAATCGTCAGACCTACGGACAAGAGGTACTCCCTCGTTGAGAGATGGGACACGAGGCAGGTCTCTAATCGCCCGGCCACGTGTAGCATTCGGACGAATCCGTGAATCCCTATGGGCGTAGCGGGTTTTCGAATTCCCACACCGAGTCCCAACTCTCCCGAGGGGAGCCCTCCCTCCGGCGATCTCTGAACGAAGCTCCCGCACCATCCTCTCTAACATAACGATACGAGCCCTTAGAGCTGCGCATTCGCCAGTGCCATCGAGCATGGCAACAGGGGACCTAGGTGAAGCCATCCTGTTTATTAACCGAGTCCCAACAAAAGCTAACCTGTATACACTATGCTAAGAAGTCTAAGAGGGGTTCCCCAAAATTAAAAGCTAACCTAAACCTGCTATGCTAAAGATATGTTTTTTTTATATAGTGCGGTAAAATAAACAAAAATCTACGAAACTGGTAACTTAATGTAATGGACACTGTACTTGTAACTGTAAGTGGTTACTCAGTGGAAAATAAGAGAAGAAGTGAGAGAGTACTCACCAATAACTTTAACTTTAACACCAACAATTTTACCCGTATCTCGAATTTATATTTAACAAATTACTCACTGAGTGCAAAGTCCCTAAGAATTGGAAAACCGCGCAAATAACGCCTATTTTTAAAAGTGGTGACAGGGAGGACCCCAGTAATTACAGACCCATTTCTCTCACTTCAATAACTTGCAAAATTTTAGAGCACATAATTGTCAGTTCCATAATGAGACATCTTGATAACATTAACTTTTTAAGTGACAATCAACACGGATTCAGAAACCCCGCTCATGCGAGACCCAATTAGGATTGTTCACACATGACTTACTTTTATCGGGTGAAAGTGGTAGGCAAGTGGATGCGATCTTTTTAGACTTTCAAAAGGCATTTGATAAGGTTCCGCATGGTAAACTCATCCATAAATTAAAGGGCGCAGGTATACACAAGGGGGCAATAAATTGGGTTAAAGACTTCCTTTCAGAGCGGGAACAGAGGGTAGTCCTTTACGGCGCTAGTTCTACCAGCGTACGAGTAACCTCGGGGGTTCCTCAGGGAAGTGTTATCGGACCGTTACTATTCTTGATTTTTGTTAACGATCTGAACCGCAAAGTGAAAAGTAAGATAAGGATGTTCGCGGATGACACAGTGATTTATCGGGAGATATCTGGGGATGAGGATCGTTTAATTCTAGCACGTGATTTAAATAGCATTAATGAATGGTGTTCAAAATGGGGATTGCCTTTAAATCTTAATAAATGTTCGGTGGTAAATTTCTTTAAAAGATCCACGGGATAAGTTTACAAATTAGCTGGAGTTGACCTTGAAGTAGTTGATTCTGTGAAATACCTAGTTGTTACATTCACTAAAGACTTAACTTGGGGGACCCATATACGTAAAGTCTGCGGGCAAGCATATAAAAAATTAGGATTTATTAGACGCATTGTCGGTAGAAGTGACTCCAAGGTCAAGGAACGTTGTTATCACGCTCTTGTAAGGCCCCATTTAGAATATGCATGTAGCGTATGGGATCCGTGTGAAAAAGGCCTCATTCGGGAAATTGAGAAGGTCCAACGCCGGGCAGCTCGTTTCGTGAAAAACTGTTACGATAAAACGAAAAGCGTCACTGAAATGCTTATGGAGTTGGGATGGGAATCATTGGAAGAAAGACGACTCAATGCTAGGTTAAACTTACTAAATAAATTCGGATCCGCATGTTTCAGCACCGAGGTCTCGAAAATTATTCGCTCTCTAACATATATAGGTCGCTTGGATCATGTGTACAAAATTCGGGAAATAGATGCCAGGACTAGCAGACTCAAGGACTCCTTCTTCCCACGGACAATACGGGATAACAACTCTAGGGTTACACTCGGAGATAACAAAA
This sequence comes from Hetaerina titia, assembly GCA_037158775.1. Lineage (NCBI taxonomy): Eukaryota > Metazoa > Arthropoda > Insecta > Odonata > Calopterygidae > Hetaerina > Hetaerina titia. The sequence goes on along the minus strand of CM073770.1, from coordinate 3,043,441 downwards.
ATGCCACTTGCCACCCTCCGCGTCTAGGTAACAATTAGTTGAACTCAATTGCATGCACTTTCACTAGCCTCCTGTGTGTTGTGTCAGAACCCTTCCCGCATGCCCGAGCGTCTTTACGAACTTCATGCTCCACCCTTCCATCCCTTGTCCCTCTCCGCGGGTGTGCCCTCCTCCCACCTGCAGCGTTGGGCCGGATTCCTCACCTTGGGTGGGAGAGAGTTTTGTGTGGAACGCTCTTGTGGTGGTGGTGTTTCGCCTGGCTACTTGCTGTAAGCTAGCTGGCACGTTCGTGATGGGTTTCTTGCTGCATCCTAGGGTGGAATTTTTTGTTGTAGGTAAGCGTATGTACTTGCATGCTTTTGGAGTGAGGATAGGTAGATGTGTGGTTGCATGCGCGTCGAATGATGGGGTGTTGCAATGAATGTGTGCACTGTTGTGGATTGGGGTTTGCATGTGTGTGTTGGTTTTGAATGCGGTGTTTCTTTTTTCCTTTTTCTTTTTTCCTTTTTCTTTTTTCCTTTTTTTGGGTGGTGGCCTAACACCCCCCGCCACACGCCCTTGCGGCGGCTTTTGGGGTATTATGTAGATGTAGATGTAGAATAACCAGTCAGAGGAGCGGGAAACAAATAACTACAAGCCACTAAGAATATCCACTAAAATTACCAACACACTATTAAAAAATAATAACAAACAGCACAAAGACGGAATAAACTAAGCTATATCACAAAATAAAAGCTAACACCACACTACACTTCACTAAGGAATAATATGCACAGAGGCGCACAAGTAACAGCAGGTATGCTCGGCTACGGTCAAACCGGTTACAGCGAGCGAGGTCAGGCACGTCCGTTCTCGGCAGAGGCCAGGTAGAGAATGAATGAGAATAAGAGATGAGAATAATAAGAGAATAAGGTATGAGAATAATGTAGGTTGTTTACGATGCACAAAATATATTGGGTATCTTTTAATCAAATAAACTACTACAAGTACCGATTATTTCTTATCATTAATAATCAATTAAACACTAAAATGAAAACATACATGCAATTAAAATAATTGACCATTTTTAATCAGTTATATGAAGTCATTACAATTCGATTGCTTCGAAAACCTTCGTTTTTAACCTTGCAAGTATGTCTCAAGCCAATCGATCTCTTGATTGATTAATTAACATTCAATCCTTTAATTAATTCCCTTCACCCGCACTTGTTCTTTCAAACTGACAATATACATATGTATATCACAAGTATCACTGGCTTAGGGAGTGAAAATTCGATCACCCCTCCGCTCCATTGTTTTTCTTCCCGCGCCAATGGAATTATCGATAGCTACCACCAATATCGATGGTCACTTACCAGAATGACTCTCGACAATGATCGATCCATTCCTCGATAGTCTCCATCACTCGTACGAAAGAAAAAGGCTTTTATTATATTGATTAGCTTGGAAGTCAGTTTCCCTAAACGTTTCATTTTCGTCTCGTCTGCCAATGCGATGTGGGATTAAATTGTCACATGGAGTAGATTAGGTCCCTGGTAGTTTCGTTAGCAGCTCCTATTCCAAGGTTTTCCAATACTCTTGAAGACTTTTTGTTTGTCCTCAATGAATCGCCAGTTTTATTTTGTATATTGGTTTCTTTCTGAGATCCAATCCAGCCGCTTAGTCTCCCAAAAGGCAAAGACATAATGGGATTAAGCAAACGTAGGAGAGCTGTTATGATAATTGTAAAGATGGGCGTCTCCTGTCTTTAATAAATCAAAAGAGAGATGGTACTTTTTTCCACACTTTATTATTTAAAGTCGACCGGTTTCGTCGCATAGGCGACATCATCAGGTACATAGATTCAGTGAGTTCCAGAATATATAGTTTTTTTGAGAGGAGGGGAAAGAGGAGGGATAGGGGGGAGGGTAAGAGGCGGTGGAAAAAAGGGGGGGGCGTGTGAGAGGGAGCGTGGTACTGGGCGTGGGTGACTCCAAGGGAGGGGTGGGCTAAGTGGAAGCTTGGTTAGGTATATATATATATATATACGTAAAGTCCATATACGTAAAGTCTGCGGGCAAGCATATAAAAAATTAGGATTTATTAGACGCATTGTCGGTAGAAGTGACTCCAAGGTCAAGGAACGTTGTTATCACGCTCTTGTAAGGCCCCATTTAGAATATGCATGTAGCGTATGGGATCCGTGTGAAAAAGGCCTCATTCGGGAAATTGAGAAGGTCCAACGCCGGGCAGCTCGTTTCGTGGAAAACTGTTACGATAAAACGAAAAGCGTCACTGAAATGCTTATGGAGTTGGGATGGGAATCATTGGAAGAAAGACGACTCAATGCTAGGTTAAACTTACTAAATAAATTCGGATCCGCATGTTTCAGCACCGAGGTCTCGAAAATTATTCGCTCTCCAACATATATAGGTCGCTTGGATCATGTGTACAAAATTCGGGAAATAGATGCCAGGACTAGCAGACTCAAGGACTCCTTCTTCCCACGGACAATACGGGATAACAACTCTAGGGTTACACTCGGAGATAACAAAAATGCCACTTGCCACCCTCCGCGTCTAGGTAACAATTAGTTGAACTCAATTGCATGCACTTTCACTAGCCTCCTGTGTGTTGTGTCAGAACCCTTCCCGCATGCCCGAGCGTCTTTACGAACTTCATGCTCCACCCTTCCATCCCTTGTCCCTCTCCGCGGGTGTGCCCTCCTCCCACCTGCAGCGCTGGGCCAGATTCCTCACCTTGGGTGGGAGAGAGTTTTGTGTGGAACGCTCTTGTGGTGGTGGTGTTTCGCCTGGCTACTTGCTATAAACTAGCTGGCACGTTCGTGATAGGTTTCTTGCTGCATCCTATGGTGGAATTATTTGTTGTAGGTAAGCGTATGTACTTGCATGCTTTTGGAGTGAGGATAGGTAGATGTGTGGTTGCATGCGCGTCGAATGATGGGGTGTTGCAATGAATGTGTGCACAGTTGTGGATTGGGGTTTGCATGTATGTGTTGGTTTTGAATGCGGTGTTTCTTTTTTCCTTTTTCTTTTTTCCTTTTTTTGGGTGGTGGCCTAACACCCCCCGCCACACGCCCTTGCGGCGGCTTGCGGGGTATTATGTAGATGTAGATGTAGATGTATGCCGTTCACGGCGGGGGTTGGGGCGTCAGGTATTGTGGTCAGTGAAATATCCAGAAGGGGGGAATTGCTCACGAAAATGTTCTCGTTGGCAATTACTCCTGCCTTTTGATGCTTCCTAATCTCCAGCTCCTCCAGACAATCCATTCTTCTTCCCTTTTTCTCGAGGTGAAGAATCTCTGGGATAAAGTCGCTCCTGTGGTCACTTTACCATATATGTTTTGCAAAATGGGATCTGTTTAACTCACCCTTTCGTAGATGTCTTCTGTGTTCTTCTGCTCTTACTCTGAACGACCGTCCAGTCTGGCCAACATAACAGATTTCACAGTCACCAAATTGAAGTTTATAAATGCCACTTCTATCATTGATGTCAATATTGTCCTTGGCTTTGTTTAACACAGCCCTTAATTACATTTGTTGTAATATGCAATTTTGATATCTTCCTTCGGGAGAAGGTTGGCAATAGACTGCGTAATCTTCCCGTAGTAACTAAGTTTGCACCATCGTTTCTTATCTTCACCAGTTACCGATGATTTATAAAACAGTCTCTGTGCTCGGAGGGAGCGTTTTTTAATGATCATTTTACTAATGACACTTTCTTCGTAATCATTTTTTACTGCAATGTCTTTGATTACCTTGATTTCCTTGGCGAAGTTCTCGGCGGACAGGGGGATGTTGAGAGATCTACATCTACATCTACATAATACCCCGCAAGCCGCCGCAAGGGCGCGTGGCGGGGGGTGTTAGGTAACCACCCAAAAAAGGAAAAAAGAAATACCGCATTACTATAAACAGCAATACATTACTTAATGGCATGCGGGAAGGGTTTTGACACAACAAACAGGAGGTTAGTGAAAGTGCATGCAATTGAGTTTAACTAATTGTTACCTAGACGCCGAGGGTGGCAAGTGGCATTTTTGTTATCTCCGAGTGTGACCCTACAGTTGTTATCCCGTATTGTCCGTGGGAAGAAGGAGTCCTTGAGTCTGCTAGTCCTGGCATCTATTTCCCGAATTTTGTAACCATGATCCAAGCGACCAATGTATGTTGGAGCGCGAATAATTTTCGAGACCTCGGTGCTGAAACATGCGGATCTGAATTTATTTAGTAAGTTTAACCTAGCATTGAGTCGTCTTTCTTCAATTGATTCCCATCCCAACTCCATAAGCATTTCAGTGACGCTTTTCGTTTTATCGTAACAGTTTTCCACGAAACGAGCTGCCCGGCGTTGGACCTTCTCAATTTCCCGAATGAGGCCTTTTTCACACGGATCCCATACGCTACATGCATATTCTAAATGGGGCCTTACAAGAGCGTGATAACAACGTTCCTTGACCTTGGAGTCACTTCTGCCGACAATGCGTCTAATAAATCCTAATTTTTTATATGCTTGCCCGCAGACTTTACGTATATGGGTCCCCCAAGGTAAGTCTTTAGTGAATGTAACACCTAGGTATTTCACCGTATCAACTACTTCAAGGTCAACTCCAGCTAATTTGTAAACTAATCCCGTGGATCTTTTAAAGAAATTTACCACCGAACATATATTAAGATTTAAAGGCATTCCCCATTTTGAACACCATTCATTAATGCTATTTAAATCACGTGCTAGAGTTAAACGATCCTCATCCCTAGATATCTCCCGATAAATCACTGTGTCATCCGCGAACATCCTTATCTTACTTTTCACTTCGCGGTTCAGATCGTTAACAAAAATCAAGAATAGTAACGCTCCGATAACACTTCCCTGAGGAACCCCCGAGGTTACTCGTACGCTGGTAGAACTAGCGCCGTCAAGGACTACCCTCTGTTCCCGGTATGAAAGGAAGTCTTCAACCCAATTTATTGCCCCCTTGTGTATGCCTGCGCCCTTTATTTTATGGATGAGTTTACCATGCGGAACCTTATCAAATGCCTTTTGAAAGTCTAAAAAGATCGCATCCACTTGCCTACCACTTTCACCCGATAAAAGTAAGTCATGTGTGAACAATCCTAATTGGGTCTCGCATGAGCGGGTTTTTCTGAATCCGTGTTGATTGTCACTTAAAAAGTTAATGTTATCAAGATGTCTCATTATGGAACTGACAATTATGTGCTCTAAGATTTTGCAACTAATAGAAGTGAGAGAAATGGGTCTGTAATTGCTGGGGTACTCCCTGTCACCACTTTTAAAAATAGGCGTTATTTGCGCGGTTTTCCAATTCTTAGGGACTTTGCGCTAAGTCAGTGATTTGTTAAATATAAATTCGAGATACGGGGCGATGTTAGGAGCTAAGTGTTTTAGCACCCGAGCTGGTATATTTTCGGGACCCGGGGATTTGTTTGCTTTAATGTTTTTGAGCAATTTTGCAATTCCTTGCTCGTCCGCTGTTATTTTTGCCATGGGTTCAGTATATATTGTTCCTTGGGGATGCGTGGTGGCTACATCGTTCGTGAAGACGCTCTGGAAGAATTCGTTTAGAATGTTGGCTTTACCCTCACTGTCAGTATTAATGATATTGTTGCAGTCCCTTAAGCAAGCCACGGTTTGTTGACCCCCATTTACTTCCCTAACACATGACCAGAAAGCTTTGGGGTCAGTGTTCAAATACTCGCAGAGTACTTTACGCTTAAAGTCTTGCAAAGCGCTACGTAATATTGTTTTAGTTTCAATTTTAGAGGATCTATACTTGTCCAAAAGCTGTTTATTGTCCAAGGTTGATGAGTTCAGACCTGCTTTCTTTACCCTAGAGTGTAACATTCTCTGCTTTCGAAGGGCATTTTTAACGCCTTTGTTGTACCACCTGGGGTCGCGATTAGCTTTAACGTATTTTACAGAGATGAAATCTGTTATTCCTTTTTGCATAATTTGGACAAACTTTGTCCAAGTTTCTTCCACGGTGGCAAGACTTAAGCGCGTTTTGAAATCGTGTAGTGAAGAGTTTAAATGGCTGGCAAAAGTTTCAAAATCTGCTTTGTGATAATTATAAATTTTTCTTTTTAGCTTAACATTCTTTTTTATTTCTACGTTCAAGTTGATAATAACTGATTTATGGTCACTCATACCCTCGTCGGTTGATACACTATTAATGCGTTCCGGTGTGTTCGTAAGAAATAAGTCCAATATGTTCTTTCCACGGGTGGGAGTGCGTACTGCTTGATGGAGCGAGTTTCTTTGAACCAATTTTAGTAAGGAATTGCAAGATTCGCGATCACGGGTCCGAGATTTAACGCTATTGCTGTCCCAGTCGATACCAGGGAGGTTAAAGTCACCACCAATTATATTGATTCATTTATTATTTTTGCGTGTAAATTTATTTATTTGTTCATTGAGGGTATTAAGTGTTTGAAAATCTGTGTCTGGGGGTCTATAGAAAGAGCATAAATTAATGATCTGTTTAGCTTGGAGTGGAAAGCGGCCATCTCATGGGAGGGGTGGTGGCGGGAGACGGAGGGGATGACATGGTCTGTGGTAGTTTCTTTCCAGTAGATTGCGAATTCGTAGCCTTTTTCCGTGGTTGTAATTGTTAAGTCGAAAAAGTTAATACTATGGTTGGTTTCTTTTTCACAAGAGAACTTTATATTTTTTGATTGGGAATTTAACTTATTCAAAAATATGTCCAGTTGTCTCATTGTACCAGTCCACACTGCAAACACGTCGTCCACGTATCTGTACCAACACTGTATAAAACTGGTGTTCACTGAATGATCACTGAATAACCTTTCTTCAAAGTCGTTCATATATAAGTCCCCCAAAAGTGGTGAAAGAGGTGACCCCATTGCTAAGCCGTCCTTTTGTTGGAAGAATTTGCCATTGAATTTGAAGTAATTCTCTTCCACACACAATCTTAGTAGTGCCAGAAACTCGTCGAGGAAGGGTGGTTCTGCTCCGGCTTTCTTCAATGTTCCTTCTGCTACTTTAACGGCTTCGGAAATTGGAATATTGGTGAACAGGTCTTTCACGTCGAAAGAAACTTTTTAAATAATAAAGTGTGGAAAAAAGTACCATCTCTCTTTTGATTTATTAGAATGGATTTCCACAAAGTGAAGCCTGAAACCATCGAGTTTATCATCTTCTGTCTTTACTGAATTCGAATATTAACAAAGAGATATCACTCATAGACATATCATGACCATTCCTCTCTCAACAGAGCATCATCATTAAAATGTGTTAATAACTGCGCTTTCCACACTTGCTTCCCAGTAAAATTGCATTTGAAAACTCATGTTTTTCTTTGTAAGCAACAGTGAAATTATTTTAAAATGAACGACTACCTACTGTTTATTCAATTAACCGTTAAACAATTGATGAAGTGTTTTATTTTATTAGAATTAATATGAAAATATTACTTCAGAAGATTCGTGCCCAAATTTAAAATGTTTTCGAATTTCACGTAGTGAAAGAGAAAATGGCGCCATGAATCAAATAGGCATGATCATTATTAATGTGATTATCTATTCGAGTTTTAAACGCTCCGTTTATTGATGGCTGCTAAAAAATCCGCTGTACATCCTTATAAGTTAATAAGACAAAAGATTGGCGGTATAAAAATGTCTTTTACGAGACATCATAAATATAAGCAATCATTGATATTTTACGAGTAATTAAAATTGCTTCCTTCGCGAATGCTTACTTTTTAATGTTTACTCATGCCTGAAAATATGCCAAAATATGATAATAATGCAAAAAAAGGTATTTCTTCAAGTCATTAAGGTAAGAATTGAAAATTAAGCACATTAAAATAACTTTTTTAATGACGCCTCATTTTAATTCATTATGAAAAAAGTTAATTTAAAAAAAGCATTGGTATTCCCAGATCTACACGTACTGAAGTTTGGCACAACTAAGGTTATGCACTCCTGCTTAATTCTTTTTCGTTCCAATCGATATTTTACTCGAATTCTTACGCCTTGGCAGGTTCAGGATGGAATTTAATGTAATTATATTAATTATAATTCGAACAAAAGGGGTTAATAAAATTTCGAGAAGATAATACAATTAAACAAGAGAGATAAAATTCATCCTAAATCTTTTCCCAAACCTTCCTTTGATCAACGCGTACTCCGCAAAGGCATATCGACTATGCATTGCTCTTCATCTGTTTTTCTTTCGTTCATCAGGAAAATATTTTACACATAAATTCGATTTACTTAAATTCAGCTTGCACGGACCAGCAAGTCCCGCGTTTGATTCAGCTCACGCATTGCTCCGATGAGAATCAATCGAATAGATTTTGGATAATATAATGTCGGCAGGAAGTTTGAACTTTTCCAAGTGGGAGGGAGGGAGAGATAGAGAGAGGGAGATGGCATCGAATTTTTCCCACGTCCTCACTCCAGATGTGTGTGTGTGCGTGTGGACGCGAGTGGATGGCGCTCGCACCCTCCCTCCGTGCTCGGAATCAGCAATCTTGTCGTCCCTCTCGCTGCTCCTAACGCTATTCAACCTTCTGAGGTCCTTTCCTGCGATAAGAGGATCCTACGGACTGTCGCCTTGTGCGGATAATATGACCGCTCTAAATACGAGAGCTGTCATAGCGTAGAGAAGGGTGCAAAAAGCACCCTTCTCTACGCTATAAAAATACACTGGAATAGATAAATATAATTCATTATTTTCATCTCAAAACTACATATCTCTATTATTTTGATATATATTTGCCAAACAGACTTAATAAAACATTTTTTCAATTCGCTCCACTAGTTTTCAGCATACAATTCTGCCGCCTGAGATCGCAGCTACCGATGACGGCAGCTTGAAGTTCCTCGTCGAGACGAAGAACATAAAGCATGCAGTGGCCTATCTTTTCAGTCGTGCTTCTATGAAACAGAGCCGTAGATATCTGTGGAAATTTTTTTGAAAATAAACCCAATCAAATGCTAGTCCATTATAATCGGATACCTAAAACTACATTCTAAATTAATTATTGATAAACTTCCACCTCTAACATTGTAAGGCTCTATCACACCATCCCTAAGGTCAGTAAATAATTTAGCCGTAACCATTAATTAAACATTATCTTGGACTGATCATGCAATTGCTATCTGCAGAAAAATAAACTCATCCCTGCATTCACTGAAAAGGTTAAAGAACATTGCTTCACCCTCCTTAAAGATGCTTCTTGTATCTTCTCTTCTAATACCCCAGTTTGATTACTGTGATGTAGTATACCAAGACCTTCCAGGCGAACTGAAAACCAAACTTCAGAGGACCCATAATTCCCGTGTACGGTTCATATGCGATCTTAGAAAATACGATCATTTCTCCGACTCATTTACAAGAATATCTTGGTAAAAGCTAGAAGGCCACAGGCATTTACATATTCTTTCAGTTTTCTACAGGATATTCTCAAATCACACACCTAAATATTTATACAAAAATTTCCTCCCCATCAGCCCAAACCACAATAGGAACACTAGGGGTAACACTAAATTCCTGTCCCACACCATCGCACGGAATCTATCACAGATCTTTTCATGTTACAGCATGTCACTTATGTCTGTGGAACTCTCTACCAGATGATATAAAAAGCTCTCCATTCACAAAAACATTTAAGAGAGAACTTCACAAGTTCATTTCCCTCAGGTACAACACCTAAGATGGTGGGTGAGAAGAGGGGTTTGTTGAGAGAAATCCTATGGAGGCAGGAAAAATGGATGAAAATGGTATTGAGCGGTAATGGAATGTTGAAGAGGGTAATAGAGGGAAGGATGTTGGGCAAGCGAGGTAAGGGCAGGAACAGGATAGGGATGTTGGACAGGATGAAGGGAGGAAAGAAGTACACCGAGATTAAGAGGGACCTGATGCAGATAAGGTTGCTAGTTGGAGAGTCACAAAATGTTTATTTGATAGTTGTGTCCATCCAAAAATCTACCTTAAACGGTAGATTACCTAATAATACCAACATCTAACCAGTATAACCTCCTGCATTTCACTCAGCCGCTATACAGCTCAGTGTTTCTACTTTTTCTTAGGTCATCTCAAGCAGTAGAATTCTGCATCAATGTCTTTAGTTAATGTTATATTTCTCATTACTAATCATGTGTTGTCAATATAAATAATTTCTTCATTTCAATTTCACTACCTTAATAATATGCATACCATGTAAAAATGATTGAAAGAATTTTTCTGTACTCTTATTAACTTATAGCGTTTCCGCAAATTTTTCACCCAGGAAAACACCCGCCTTTCCCTTCGTGGGTGTTTTCCTGCGTGAGTTTTTACTAGGTGAGCAACACCATGCTCTCCTTAGATTTTCCCTAAAACCTCATTATTTAATTAAACTTTCCCTATTTTATTGTTCTCTTTCTCCACTGTCATTTACATGGAGAGTGTGTGTATGCTTAGGTGCATTTAATTATTTATACATGTATACGTATGCGCATGTGGATGCATGTAAATTTTTTCCCTTTTATTTTCTATGTGAAAATCTGTGCATAATGAATATATATATATATATATATATATATATATATATATATATAGTTCTGTTCCTAATTCCTCTTGAGAAAGGTGGTTGCAACACCGAAAATTCGAGAACCAGTGAGTCCCTTTTTTATATGTTTTAGTTTCTGTGTTTGTGTTGACTCTTTAGTGAAATTACATTTATATATATATGTGTGTGTGTGCGTGTGTGCGTATGCATGTAATTCCGCAAAAGGCAGTTTTGGAAATGTTAACAGGAAAAAAAAGGAAACCATGGATCACGGATGAGATGCTTAAAAAAATGGATGAGAGAAGAAAAAAGAAGAAGTTAGGAAAGGGAAGTTAGGCACTCAGAGTTAGGCAAACTGAAACACAAAGAGTAATAGCAATTTCAAACGGGTAACATATAAAGAAAAAGTAGCATAATGGAAGACGCAGAGAGAGGATATGGAAATTATGAAGAGAAAGGGAGATTTGCTGCGCTAGACAGCAAGGTTAGGTCATTATTGGGAAGTAAGAGGGCAAGATCTGTGCTAAGAGTTACAGATAAGTGGGGTAAGATAACAGTTGAACAAGGAAAAATCCAAGAGAGATGGAAGGAATATGTAGAAACACTGTATGGTAAAGAACTTAGGCCGACAAGGTTAGACATAGAAAAGGAACATGACGTAGAAGAAGATAGCTTAGGTCCAGACATACTCGACGATGAAATAGAAAGGGCATTAAAGGAGATGAAAGCAAATAAGGCCGTGGGGGTAGACAACATTCCTGCGGAACTATTGAAATGCTTAGGAAAATGTGGGAGGAACACTATACGGACTGATTCATAGTATTTATAAGGAAGAGATCTGCCTGGAAGATTTTGTGAGATCGGTGTTAGTTCCTATTCCGAAAAAGGTAAAAGCTACATCATGTGAGGATTACAGAACAATATGTTTGATATCCCACGCAGCTAAAGTTATTCTCAGGATCATCAACAAAAGGATAGAGAGTAAGGCAAATGATTACTTAGGGGATGATCAGTTTGGGTTTAGGAAGGAGAGAGCTATGCGTGATGACATTACAGTAATGAGATCGCTAATTGGCAGGAGTAGGGAATAATAAAATCAGGCCCGGATGGGGAACGGAGAGTCCGGATGGGTAGTGTTAGGAAGAGGTGTAAGGCAGGGTTGCCCATTATCACCGGTGCTCTTCAACGTACATGTGGAGGAAATGATTAAAGAGACATGGGAAGAACTGGAGGCAGGAATGAAAGCCGAAGGAACATTCTTAAAATCAGTTAAGTTTGCAGATGACCAGGCTTTAGTTTGTCAGTCAGTTAAGGGGTTGCAAGTATTGCTGAGTGAATTGGAAATTCATTGTAACAGATAGGGGTTGAGAATCAATTTTAATGAAACAAAGGTAATGCGATTTTACAGAAAGAAAAAGGCTAAGATAAATATTAAATTAAGAGAGCAAAATCTAGAGCATGTAGAACAGTTTACGTACCTCGAAAGTGCTTTAGACCAACGCGGTCAAGGAAGTAGGGACGGAAGAATAAGAATTGCGCTAGGCTAAGAGGCTTTCACAAGGAGGAGGGAGTTAATGACGGGGACGTTGAGTTGGGAGGTTAAGAAAAGACTCGTAAATACTTTTATATGGAGCGTAGCTATAGACGTACATTAGAGGCTTTTGAAAAGTGGGTGTGGAGAAGGAAAATGTGATGGGTACTGAGAGAAAAAAAATGATGAGACGCTTGATATGATGGGGGGGGGAGGAGAGAGCAGTGTTGGGAGAAATCAAGAGGAGACAGATGAAATATGGATGAAGGGCGCACTGATCGACAGTGGGATATTGAAGACTGTAATAGAGGGTATAATATTAGGCAATCGAGGAAAGGGCAGAAAGAGGATGGGAATTTTGGAATGGATGAAGGGAAGAAGGAAGTACATAGAGATGAAGATGAACCTGATGTATTGTAGGTGCTGGATTGGGTATTAAAATATTATTATTTATTACCAGTCGCCATTCAAAAACCTACCTTAACCGGTAGATTACCTTCTAATAATTCCTGTAGTTAGAAATTTTAAACCTAATATAATATGTATACGACGATGGCTTAAATGGAAGAAGGGACCTTTAGGTCTCAATTTCGCCCAGATCTCTATCTATCTATAGCTTAAAGAATTTGTATTCCTATATCGTAAAGGGATAATTCGGATCTTTTTACATTCAATTTCAAAATGAGATCAAAAATTGATGACACTTAACCAGAGGGAATTGGGGAGGTAATTCTGAGCGTCAACAGGAGCAAGGCAGTTAACTGGCCACATTTGTAAACTTCACTTCTTTTAATCTCTCGACTCATAAATTTTAATCGTTTTCGTCTGCGGCAATCTAGGGTAAATATTCACAAGGACAGGATCCCCGCGAGGGCATGTGCAGGATGAGAGATATCCGATTGGCTCTCCTTCGCAACTCTCTCCTGCCCCTCGACCCTGCCCCTTCGTTCTTTTCGTTCCTCGCGATTTCTGCACATCTCCCGCATCCCCTCTCCTCCATATTCCATTAGTTTCACATCTCCTCCTCCGTTCGTCGCAGACATTGCGTGGAGTCTCCCATCTCGACCCCCATAACGCCCACGGGCCCTCCCTACGCGAGTCCCACGACCAGACGGACCGGGCCCCCCCTGACGAACTTCCTCCCAACTCCTCCATTTCTGCTTCGCCCTTTCACACCAATGCCCTCCAAGGAATAGAAGGGAGTATAAGTCTATATAGGGCTATAAGTAGAAGAAGGGACTATAAGTCTCAACCTCGCCCAATTAAGTCGATGAATAAATAAATAAAATAGCACGCCTGGGTGCTCTCAGCGGCATTTTTCCTGTCTTCTTAAATGGTTTGTCTAAAAGATATCAAGGAAAGATTTGGAAAAATAGATTTATTTCAGATATTGCCTAAAGATTCTTCGAAGTTCATCCCTTAAGCGTTGACACACTTTTGCCAGCGGCCTTTCCACAATTTGAAGGCTCCCCGGTAGGCGGAGGGTCCTTAAGGGTACTATGCGTGCCAGCTTCATTGACAGCACTAAGGGTCCCATAGTGGTGTCCTCAGAGGGAGGATTTCATGTTTATAGGGAATAAGAAATAATCTGCTGGTGCCTAGCCGGGATTGAATGGGGATTGGGGAATTGTCGCGATTCCGTTACAGAAGGTCTTCTCAAGGAGACACTCGACTACTGTTTTGGTCGTCCGTCCGAAGATCTTCGAGAGGACGATTTCATGTACGGTGTGCACTGTCAGCGTCTTATCAATGCTAACAATACAATCTGCGATCAGGCGCACACTTTACCGACACGATCTGAATTCAGCACTTCACGCGAACAAGTTAGGACAAACAAGACTTGTTGACGGTATTTCATATAAATCCTGTATGGGAAACCATGGCGATCAATTGTTATCATTATTTCAGGCAATGATAAGCAAATATAGTTTTTTAAGGAAAAAATTAAGAACAAATGTACAAGAAACTCACTTAGTAACTTAAAACATGATACAAAGATAGTTTTCCCCGGGATTCAATTTTTGTAAAAGGCAATGGGATATTTAATTTTTAAAAAACATACAAGGATTAACACAATATAAAAGAAATTAGTGGAAGAAGTAAGTTTCCTGTTTAAAATCCCGATTTGTATCACTCGACCTGACTCAAAAATGAAATTCAGTACGATAAAACGGCTTTTCAGATACTTTCAAAAATAACACAGGCCAACAGTGTTTTTAGTGCCGGAGCTTTTAATGTTGATTTGAAGAACAATTTGGGTGCTGAATCCAATTATGACACTAGTTTTTTCCTATCAGCTATAGTTTTCAAGATATAGATATATTGTTACTTACGTAAAAAAATCTTCTACATGATGATATGGGAATATTATATTAATAATAATCTCATTGGCCTACAATATAGAAATATACATAAAACTTATTGACAGTTTATTGAAAATAAAAGGAACAACGCAGAGTGGTTATAAATTAGTATACTCATAGATTAAACAACTAATCGTAAGATGTGTCATATCTAAAACAGTAGAGCTGTTAAATAAAAACGGATTTCAAATTTGGATTCAGCTCTACAAATATAGTTAAAATCATCACAAAGATTCCCGGCACCAAAAAAAATTTTTCTTGTAGGCCTGTGTAATTTTCTCTCACAGAGGTCGCATCGTTATGTGAATCCCACATTGATTATCCTTTATTCAGTAATTTAAGGTAATGTTTACTTTTGATTATATTATTATACTAGCAAAGAATTTAATGTAATGCTTAAAAATAATGCGAATTTTTTCTACTCAATAACAGGGCGTCAAAAAAGCTTTTTAGCTTCAAGTGGCAAATCAAGATCAATGAATTGTTTGATGAGAAGTTCACCAAATGCAAGCAATCATAGGGAGGATGAATTCAATAGCGTGTACGATCAGTTAGAGAATATAATTGCGGATGTTCCTGAAGAAAATATTTTATAGAAATGGGGATTGGAGTGCGACAGTAGGCGAAGGAATAGATGGTGGTGAGTTGAGGGACTACGGTTTAGGTACAAGAAATGACCGCATGGAGATTATACAAGAATTTTTCGGGAGACAGGGGTAAACAAAATTAACCTTTGGTATAAAAACCAAGAAAGGGATACATGGGCATATCTTGGGACTTCAGGAAGATATCAATAGTATTATTAGCACAGATTTAAGAACAGGATGATTATTTCACGGTTTTCAGGGAGCGGAGCCCGGATTTAGATCATAATTAGTAATGATAATGTACGAAGTCCGATTCAAAAATATAAAACAATGAAGACGGTTTAGGAAATGAAAAGTAGTAGCATAAAACTAAACGACAAGAAAGAATTATCAGCTGGTCGTAGAGAAAGTGTATGTTTTTTGTCTGCCTACATACGAGTATATGGACACATACCTCGTATATAGACCCACGTCTATATTTTCGTAAGTTTAAATTGCACAGCATTTTATTTCACCTTTCTTCCTTTGTTGGAGGAGTCGTATAGTTTTGTTTTCTGAATTGAGCCAGGATATTATTAACTCTCGGTCGTCTAAGGTCACTCAGCAGCTTTAGATAACTGAAGAAGATCCCGAGTGAGAAATGAGTTGAAGAGAGAGTCGAGAAACGTTGTCAGGGACGGGTCGTGGGTTGTTCATTATGGTGTCAGCATCGTAGACACACAAATAACACAGCTTCTGGCATGGAACCCTTCAGTTCCCGGACGAGACTCGCCATTTGAGGGCGTGCGGCTTCGAAGGCGATCCCTTTCCTTCTCGTCGGCCTTTGGGAGATAAAAGGTTTACATCTAAGAACGCCACATACAACCTTGCTTGCCTTGTTATCACGCTCCCGGTGGAAACAAGAGAGATTGCAAGAACACTGGCCTTTCGTGTTGACGTGGCAACGACGGAGTAGACAATTCAATCACCAATCCGCTCGCCGCCTCCCTCATTCAAGACGAAGGTTCGGCGGCGAGTGTGTGCGCGTGTCAATTAACCCTTCCACCCTGCGTCTTTCCCAGCCTCCCCAAGAGTCCTTTCACTTAGTTGTTGCCCCTCCTCCCAACGGGGTATCAGGCTCCAGCGGTTCAGTATTCCACGGATGAAATTGTACCTGCAGTAACGAGCGAGAAAATGGCACTCGCAATGGAGGAGGAAGAAAACGTCCGATGTCATTATAACGACTGCTTGTGCCTAAGATTATTCCATCGAATAAACCTAATTAAGTTTGAAGTCGGAATCCTATCACCACGGAGATTAGAGTGACACATTAGAATTCATATACTCCTATGACCAAGGGAAAAGGTGTACGAACTTGAGTAATTTCAGTTAATTAGAAATTCCAATGAAGAATCTCTCAGGCATGTTTGTTGAATAATACATGATATTATATATCGCCAAAATACCTTATAGCTATGGAGTTTAAACCAAGAAGCTATGGACTTTTTGCACGATTCTTGTAACTACTGGGCTCCGAAATAAAGATTCTCATCAATTAAGTTTTCAAATTAATTTTTTTTCAAATAACACTACCAAAAAGATAAATATTTCTAAATTATTTATTCATGATTCAAAACAGACATTAAGTGAATAATAACACGTAATAAATGTAATATTAATATTGATTGTAGCTACTATTATAAGATTGAGCGTAGAGCAGATAGTTTTAAGATGTTATTTTTTCCACGAGCCATAAGGGATCAGAATAACATTGCCCGATCGCCGTAAGGGTCATATTCGGGTCAAAATTAATCAAATTTGTATTCACCCCCTACTGCACACCCTAGTGGTTGCTTATACGGTACTAAAAGTTCACAAAATAATCGATAAAAATATCTCTAATCTCGAAAACCTCGAATTCAGTGTTCCCTATTTAGTAGCGTGATGCTCAAACTATCGACTTTCCCACGACTCCAAAAATTTTCGAAATTCATGATAAAGGTGTGTACACGAATGATCGATTGTAAGGCGTAGAGTACCGACCAAATAGCTCATTCCGAATGAATCACAGCAGCGACTCCCTCGGCCTCTTTTGGCGCCCCCTCAGAATGGAGACGGGGAGATGTCTCCCTCGCGGGTTTTATTTTCAATGTCTCAAAGCGACGCCGTCCCATCCTCGCCTCCTCACGCAATCCCTGCCAACCCCTCTTCCCCTGCCCGCCACCCATAAGCATATTACCTCAGGTCTCCATCCGCCCTTACTCTTCGGTCCTCGTCTTTGCTCCAGGGGAGATTAATAAAAGAAATGATCTCGCCTCCCTTTCGCGAGCGCCCGCCTATCGTCGGCGTCTGGTTCTTGCCTCGTGAATGACGTTCCCTTCCTCGCAAACCATGTTATCTCCCTTCATTCCTGCCATCATCACCCCACCCCTCCCTCTTCGCCCCCTCCCTTCCTGTCTAAGACGCACTCTCTTCCTTTTGACCCTCTCCCACCCTCGCCCTGTCTCCAGTAGGACACCGCCAATCGGAAGGGGCAGGACAAGAGAGTCCGCCTTCCAGGGCTTCGCTCAGAAATAAGCCTCTCTCTGTAATTGACATTACGAGGGCCTTTCCATGATCAACTCCCCTGATGGCCGCCCAAAAAGGAAAACTACCGCCTATGCTTAGGTGGGAAGAACTTTTCCTTCATATTATAAAATAGACCGTAATGTAAAAAGTACTCCAACATATTCACTTTAATAGCAACCTTAGCCCAATATCCAATTTAAATTCCTTTCTATTTATGAGCGTTTTTACCTTCCCAATGTATGAATTCCGATTTTGAAGTTTAAGAAATTTATTGATAAACCAGGATAAAACGAAAAAACGAAAAGCGTCACTGAAATGCTTATGGAGTTGGGATGGGAATCATTGGAAGAAAGACGACTCAATGCTAGGTTAAGCTTACTAAATAAATTCAGATCCGCATGTTTCAGCACCGAGGTCTCGGAAATTATTCGCGCTCCAACATACATTGGTCGCTTGGATCATGTGTACAAAATTCGGGAAATAGATGCCAGGACTAGCAGACTCAAGGACTCCTTCTTCCCACGGACAATACGGGATAACAACTGTAGGGTCACACTCGGAGATAAAAAAAATGCCACTTGCCACCCTCGGCGTCTAGGTAACAATTAGTTAAACTCAATTGCATGCACTTTCACTAACCTCCTGTGTGTTGTGTCAAAACCCTTCCCGCATGCCATTAAGTAATGTATTGCTGTTTACAGTAATGCGGTATTTCTTTTTTCCTTTTTTGGGTGGTGACCTAACACCCCCCGCCACACGCCCTTGCGGCGGCTTGCGGGGTATTATGTAGATGTAGATAAGGAATTCGGTTAATTGTATCCATAGTAACTTTGTGGAATTGCTTCATATCAAAATGAAATACACTATGTTATCCCACATAAGAGCTTTATTGTACGACCCGGGTTTCGTCGAAGATCGACATCATCAGGTACAGAATATTTCGTCTAGGTTTAAATACATTTTTCAAACTGTGTGAGGGGGGGGCTGTGGGATAACATAGTGTATTTCATTTTGACAGGATAAGGAACCCAAAATTTGATTTTATATGTGAGAAGTTCCAAATTCACTCTTCAGCTAAGTCTTAATAAATGAGGTCAATTTCTCTCCTTTACACACCTTTGATTTCTCGGAGAATAAGGCACCAAAAGCTGAAGGTAGGTTTGATAAACCTAAAGCGTTCAACAGAGGGGTCGCTCAAATTAGAGCCAGAACACTTTGGGCTATTGCCTAGTTCTTTAGTCACGGGATTACCACTCCCAGTTATGGTAATGTGGACTTTAAAATTAAAATACTCTATCATTATTCTATAAGTAATTAGCTAGTGCAGGGTGAAAACATCTGGGACTATGATTTGATGAACTTCAAGGAAAAATTCATGCTCTAGAGAGACAAATATAATTCTCAAATCACTATTCCCTCATCCAACGAGGTTATCCTGAATCCCTTCTTAACAATAGGAACCGAAGATATGCTTAGACTCCCAAACCTTCCTTCACCACAGAAACCCACTCTCTTTCAATGTGCACCAAATACGCGTACTACCCTGGCCTTGAGTCCGAGATTAATCCTAAAAGACTTCTATTCTATCCTCAAAAACCACCAACCTTTTGCCCAAATGCCCCTCCGTTACTTTCAGACACCCTGCCAACTTATCAGATCTCCTCAAATCAACCAATCTAATCCTTATATCCCCGCCCCATCCCAAAGCCAACCAGGCCCTGCGATAAACCTAGATGCAAAACATACTTTCAAAACCCAAATCCCATCCCTCTCCCTCCCGCTTCTAAACTCTTTCCCACCAATTCCCTATTCCTAATATATCTCCAGCAATGCAGTTTGCAATCTGAAGTACCAACCCTGCCTTCTATATTGGATAGTGTACCATACCCCTCAACATTAGCATCAATAACCACCGTGTGTCTAGCAATAATTCTTACCCGATTGGGATGCTCCCAATCTCCAAACACGCCTCCGAACATAACATTCCCTTCAATAAAGGCTTTCGCTATACCCTTGGTCCCAGTCGTGTTTTTACGTTTATTGGATTTTTATAAAAATATTCACTTCGAAGTACCAGAGTTTAATTCATCCTTCTAGCTAGAGATTGCCAACATTCAGTAAAACACAGAAGTTGCATTATTATACGAAATATTTTTCAAAGCTAGTATTTCAAATCCACTCTTGTGTGGAATACATTTATGATTCTACGAATTCGTCTAGAAGTTTTTTCTGTTAACCTAGCAAGAATCAAAATATTTTCCACAGGCGACATTTTCAAACAGAAATGTGGAATATTAGAAATATTTGAAGATCATGCCTTGAGTATAATATTTTATTTAGGTTCTGGTAACGTGAGCACTATTTTCTTTTAATTCAATTGAAGCAATGAAAAACTGTCAATACTATAGCCGTAAACAGAAAAATGCCGAGACCTTTTTGTTTACATTAAAAAATGCCGAGAATTTTTTTGTTTACATTGATTCACAGCCGTAGCTACTTTCCTTGTATATTTAAATTAAATACTATACCTATTTACAAAAAAATGTCTCCAGAGCTTTGACCAGCCACTCCAAGAGATGCATGCGAAACAATATGAATTTTATTTAATATCTTTAAAGTTTACCTTTAGAGATAGCATATACCAGTCTATGAGAAGAGGTTATTTCATACCAGTCGAAACTAAGGAAGGAAAACACTTTTGAATGTTTGAACAAATATTTTGGAAGGGAAACTGCATTAATAAATTTTTGGACAAAAACATCATTAGCCTCTCAGTTCAGACCAAAAAGTACACCAAAGAACACAAGGGAGAGTATCACGACAGCAAAAATTTTGTCCGTAGCTTGCAAAATTGCCTTGAAAAAAAAGTGGAGATTTTAGCCGGAACACTTACTTCAGGAGACCTTGCGGTGTTTTCGACTCTAATTTGTTCTACTGCTTGATTATAATTATTTATGGCATACGACTCGTTCAGATATAGTTTTTATCATCTGTTAGCCCATTTATTGTCATACATATCATAAATTCCAGAAATTACTAAATCATTTTCCTTTTTCTTTTTTCCTTTTTTTGGGTGGTGGCCTAACACCCCCCGCCACACGCCCTTGCGGCGGCTTGCGGGGTATTATGTAGATGTAGATGTAGATGAAGAGGAGTTAGGAGGAAGGAATGAGTGACTCTCCAGTTGTGTGCTTTTCAAAATGAGAATGAATCCATGTTGACTTCTAGTGACTTATAAAAACTCATTCACTATGAGGCACTTGTGTTTCATTAGGTAATAATAGACTTTTTAACGCATTTGGTGAAAATACGATTTATTTGAATAACACTAGATTGTACGCAAAAAATTTCACCGTAGAACATTCAAAAGGAGATATTTTTTCTTTGAAAGGTTCAATGTTAACTTCCCTTCAAAAATATGAGTTTATTTAACTAGGGCCCACATTGTCGATGACAACATTCTTAAGTCATATGTATATGATGATATGTTAGGCCCAGTTAGCTCAGGGTTGCAAGCATTGCTGAGTGAATTGTAAATTCAGTGCGATAGATACGGGATGAGATTTGATATTAATAAAACAAAGGTTATGCGATTTTACAGAAAGAAAAAGGCTAAGCTAAACATTAAAATAAGAGGGGAAAAATTAGAGCAAGTGGAATAGTTAACGTATCTCGGAAGTGCGTTGGACCAAAATTTCAAAGTATTATGGACGTAAGGAGAAGAATTGGGCTAGGCAAGGAGGCTTTCTCAAGGAGGAGGAAGTTGATGACGGAGATGTTGAGTAGGGATGTTAAGACAAGACTCGTAAAAGCTCTGATATGGAGCGTAGCTATATACGGCGCGGAAACGTGGTCACTGAATCAGGAGGATAGACGTAGATTGGAGGCTTAAAAATGTGGGTGTGGAGAAGAAATATGTGATGGGTACTGAGAGAAAAAAATGATGAGGTGCTTGATACTGAAGTCTGTAATGGAGGGTATAATATTAGGCAAACGAGGAAAGGGCAGGAGCAGGATAGGGATGTTGGACGGGATGAAGGGAGGAAGGAAGTAAACGGAGATGAAAAAAGGCTTCTCGTGGAGTAGGATGTTGTGCTTTGCTCGGTTTGTTTTCTTCTATTGGTTAAGGTGGGATTTGAATGGACACCGCATAAATAGTTAGATAGTAATTCCATTCTTCCCTGTCCTAGGCACAAACACATTTAAACGTCCTACTCTACAATATGCCCCTCTTCATCTCCGCATAATATCTTCCTCCCTTCATCTTGTCCAACAGCCTTATCCTGTTCAGTCCCTTTGCTTTTTTGCCAAACATTCTCCCCTCTATCACAGTCTTCAACATTCCACTGCCAGCCGCAATGATTTCCATATAACTACTCTCCTACCATAACCATACTTAGCATTTCCTCATTGGTTTTCCTTTTGGCCAACCTCATCTTTTTCTTCACTTACATCTGATATTTTCATCTGTGCTACTGGTTTATTTGACGTCCCTTCGTGGGATATGTATCTGGTTTTCTAGTACTCCTGGGCACCGGCTATCCTCGTCAAGTCGTATTTTCTTTCTATATATAAACTGTTTGCCTTAACATCTCTGCTATATGGTTCTTCTTATGCTCTGCTTATGGTACGTATATCTTCTACGTATTCATTTCTCCGTATTTCTTCTGACACTATAGATCACCCCTCAATTTTACCTTTAGGGGTAGGTATGTCCTTTCCTTGCTGCATCCTGATAACTTTTAATCTCTAGCCTAATTATAAAACATATCTGTCTTCCCTTATGTGCACAAATTTCTGCATATTTTTCCTAATCTCCCATCACCATTGAGTGTTTCCTTCCTGTTTGCCCTGTGCAAATAGTTATTCCCTTTAATTAGTCATTCAAATTCTCTACTTCTTCGTCCCTGGTCACCGCATGCACTTCGGTAACCACTATATCGGTCGGGTTAGCCTTCATTTCTACCAACAGCATTTAATTACTCACTTGATCTGTATTCACTGCCTTTCCTCGCAGTTTTCTATTCAATATCACGGCCACTTGACTATCTTCCACTCTAAAACGCTTGGCTCTTTTTCGCCATCTCTTCTAACACAAATGTAACGCTCTTGCCCTAAACGTGCTCTACACCTTGGTTTCCAATTCTCTTTTGTTTTTTTCCATTTTTTGTATTCATCGTCTTCATAACATTCCATGTACCAATCTTAATCTATGCAGTCCTTGCTTCCTTCCTCACAGACCAGCACGCAACTCTGCGACAATGTCAAAGCGCTAAACTGCAAGCCATTACGTCTAGCAAGAGATCAATAATTGTGGATGAACAATTTTCACGACCTTTTTCGTTGTTTTGCACCGTCATTTCATCTCTCACAAGGCTAGGCCAACCACTTCGCGAAGTCAAGTCCTCGTCGCGTAGCCAATTTTAAACTGAATGCACCATTGCCTCACTTCAAATGCTCTCATTAATCCATCTCCGCGCACACTTCACAAAGTTGCCTATGAATTTCAATTGGCTTGTGATTTTTGCCAGTAAGAACCTAATCGCACACTTCACAACTCCATCTGTGATTTTCTATTGTACCGCACGTTTTAACAAATTGCAGAGTTAGCAACGAAGAAGAACCACAGTCTGCACACTCTACCACAACAGGATGCGTGCACTGAGTGTAGGGACGCAAGACGCAATAACAAGGCTTGTCATAATGGCTCCAGCTTCCACATCCACCGCCACTCTAGGGCGTAAGTTACTTTCTTGACAGCTCTCGTGTGACAAAAAGGCTATTACAAAATATGAGAGCCGAATTAGCTGAGAAACACATCAACGTCAGTGAAGAGATCATATGAAGAAAGGAAAACATTGCTGCCGCTAAGTATTTCTACCGTGATAAGGAATGAGAAACATGTCAATGAAGTACGCAGTGCGTGGAAATACTTTCACTCGCTTCAGTTGATCCTGAGGCCACAGGGTTCTAAAGTACTGGGGAGGGTCTGCTGTGGGATATGGGGAGGTAGTTCGAGGGGTGTAGGGCGGGCAAGGGCTTAAGGGAGACGCTCCCTCGGAGAGAACGGGGCAGAGGGGCGGGCGAGGTGCGGAGGGGGCAATAAGGAGCGTGTCGCCGGCAGCGTTGGCCTCGGATGTGGACCAAAGAGGACTCCCCTGGGGGAGTGGGGGGTTTGGGCGACGGGAAAATTGGGGGTTGGGAGAGATAATCCGGAGGAGATGCTGGTGAGAGGAATGAAGTGACGGAGAAATGTAGTGGCTAAGAACCGCACACAGGCGCGCGCATCGGAAGAGGATTACCATCGCAAACTGCCCAGGACTGACCTCGAAGCGCTCCAACCCCCAAGTCAAATAAAACCCAAGAAATTACGAGGATGGTTTAAAAGGTTATCGGAGTCACCACCAGCCGTAGCGTAACGAGTTTCCCGCGGAATAGTTTTGGTAGCCCATGCCGGCACTAACTACACCTCCAGGCACAGGTCCGAAAGGATTTTGAGTGCCTTTGGGGACCTAGTAAAATCCGAAGTGGATCGTGTGCAGAAGGTATCTGGTATGGACTTACGGTTGTTCATATGTAGCATTGTCCCACGGACTGACTGCGGTGCTTACGTTTGCAGTCGTATTGAGTCACTGACGGAAGGCTGTGGAAATTCTGTCGGGACATAGGGGCCGAGTTTGTGGACTTGAGACCGACGCTCGGGTCATGTCCAGCTCCCTTGAACCGTTCCGGAGTTCACTACACCCCTGAGGCGTCGGTTCGGGTGGCTCATAGGATCTTCGAGCACTGTAGATATTTTTTAGGCAAATGCGTAGGTTAGGCAGTGGAGTAGATTGCCCTAATAACGATAGTATAAGGTGTAGGTCAATTAGTGGGTCTAACAATACTAGATTGCCAGAAGAGATTTTTCCAAGTACTTACACTGCTAATGAGACAGAAGATAGAATTACGAATCAGAATATATACCGATCGAGTATTAAGACACCCAGAAAACTAAATAACATCCCCAGAAAGCAGACCGCAAGGCACGCAAAGGTTTTAGACGAGGAAATAATTTCTGTAGTAGTAATTAACTGCCGAAGTTTAAAAAATAAAATATCGGAATTTCACCATCTCATTCAGGGCGCAGAGTCGGGTATCATTATAGGAACTGAAAGTTGGTTAACAGGTGACATCGCTGACAGCAAAATATTTCCCGTCCTTCATAGTTTATAGAAACGACAGACTGAATAGAGCCGGAGGAGGAGTGTTTATTGCGGTTAAAAACTCTAGCGCCATTAGAGCCGAGTTATTTCCTGATAGGTGTATAGAAAGTGTTTGGTGCTCGGTGAAAACACCCAGAGCGAAAAGGATATATATATATATATATATATATATGTGCGTATTAGAGACCACCCCACGCTAGCATTAACTCAATACCAGATCTAGAAAGACAGATACAAAGCCTTACATCCCACAATAGTGAGCATAGCCTAATTATCGGAGGCGATTTTAATGTTCCCACAATAGATTGGGATTCGTACAGTTTTATAAATGTAGGTAAAGACAAGGATTTATGCGAGTCCCTCTTTTTTGCGTTCACCTCGAATTCCCTACATCAATTAGTCACTTCACCAACAAGGGGAAAGAAACATTCTGGATCTGTTAGCCACAAATATACCCGAAAAGGTCTTAAATATAGAAGTTGTTGACGGAATCAGTGATCACAGGGCTGTAAACGCCAAATTTTCTCTTAGCGTAGATAAAGTCAAAACACCTAAGAGAAAGATTGATTTGTTCAATAAAGCTGACTGTGATGGCTTAAAATGTGAATTAAAACGTTCCTTTATTATATTTGACGAATTGAGCAAAACTAGTAGTGTCGAGGATACTTAGAATAAGTTTCTTGCGATAACACGCTCAGCAATACAGGGATTTATACCTAATAAATATATTAAAGAGAATAAGAAACCCCGACTCTCTATCTTCTCGAACCCCTCTTCTTACAGGTTCCCCCCCTTTCCCTACCTATTTGAATAAACCATCTCATCCCCTACTCTTTCCTCATGGTATTACACCCCCTGCCACACACCTTTTTTGGTGGCTCGCAGGGTATTTAAGTAGATGTAGTAATAGGTAATGCCTTATGAGTAAACACGTAACGTGTCAGTACTCTGGGAAGAGATATGTGGTACGGACGCCTTTTTGTTCTTGTCCTCGTCTAGTGATTTGTGAAGATTAAGTGATTGTGAAAAAAATTAAGATTTGAGCAGTGTTTAAATACTTCGTAAAGGAAGGTATGAAAGCAAAGGTAATTCATGCCGACTTCCAGAACCAGGCCAGGTGACCCAGCTCATTCATATTTTCAAGTATTGCCAAGTGGACAAAGAGGTTTTAAGTTTCATCGGGGCAGCTTAGATGATGATCCGCGTGGTGGTCAGTCAAAGTATCCCAGAAATGAATGCAACAGTGCATCAAATGGCCATGGAGGACTGCCGACTGAAAGCGCGAGAAACGGCTGATGCTCTAGGGATTCCATCCGAACGGGCATATCACATTTAAACAGTGGAATTGGAATTGAGAAAGTTACCTGCTGGATGGGTGCCGCGACTCTCCGGTTGCCGTACATTCTGAAAATGTCACTCGAGTTTTCCGAGTTGTGATATAAGCTTGGATGATTGAAACTTCAACGCTACTTTTCTCCATTTACTCGTCCTTCAATAAAGTATGTTTAGATTAATCTTTCCTTCATTAATCACTATAGGTCCATAGACTAGACACGACCCCTGATGAATTTGGGCAGCTGATGATCCTTGAGGGCGATCAAAGAGGCTACCACATTTAACCACAAGAGTATTTAATATCTTTAATAATTAATATTATACACATACTATGTACATTTCGGTAATTTCAAATCAGTATTCCTCTCCCTTGGTACTACTACCTTTGACGTGGTAGACACTCTTGTACGTTTCATTGAACCCTTGCACTGTATTTATCGGGGAAAGTATAATTGCTCCCGATGTAGGAAACGTGAGAAAAGTAGTCTATGCAGCGTTTGTTCCGAAGAGAGGGTGTCGCATAAAAACACTATTTGGGAATGCGGGTTAAAAAAATAAACTTTAAATAAAGATTTAATATTTCACGACCATGGTTTCGATGCTGCGCATCATCATCAGGTGGCATGCACCAGCAATGTTTCAACTTATATAGCCTGGCTCCGAGAGGGGAGGATGGTAGGGGGAATAAGGGAGAGGGGGTAGGTTGAGTGCAGATGTAGTAACCTATTAGTGAGCTAGGAGAGGGGGAGGGTGTGCATTGGAAGGATTATGGCTCATATTTGTAGAAGTTTTCGTTCATATAATGAAGAACACAATGTAACACTCCACCGTTCTTAGAAATAGCAGTGAAAAAAAACACATTTAGGTCTAAATTTAATTAGGGGGTTGTTTGTCTGCGATGGTTTGACCTTCATTGAGAGATGGCCAAATTTCCAACTCCTCCAAAGCATTCAACCTGCGCCCTTTCTTTTCTGTGTGAATAATGTCCACTGTGAAGTTACTGGTATGACCCTTATCCAAGACGTGCAAGGTGTTTGGCAAATTGGGATCTGTTGTCTTTCTTTTTGAAGCATGATCTGTGTTCTTTAATCCTAATATCGTGTGTCCTCCTTGTTTGTCCGATGTAGATGGCGTTGCAGTCCGCACAGTTGAGTTTATAAACCCCGATTTGTTGCGTCATGTCAATATTGTCTTTGGGTGAACCTAATATGATTTTTAAAGTGTGCGTGTGTTGTAAAACGCTGTCTTCATTTTGTTTTCATCTACATAAATACCCTGCGATCCACCAAAAAAGGTGTGTGGCAGGGGGACAGGGGGTGTTTTTGGAGAGTGTATGTTGTATCCTGAGTGAAATGCGGCCAAGAAATTGAACTCTTAACAATCGGTGCTCGTCAACTTTATATGTGTGGTACGTATATAGATTTCTGAGCTGTGTTTGTTTTCTGTTGTACATGCAGTCAATCATTATTTCCCTGTAACCATTGTTGACTGCAGTTTGTTTTATAATACGGAGTTCCCCTTGTTTTTTGGGTGGTGACATTGGGATATTGCATACCCTGTGTAACATGACATGAAAGGCTGCACGGTTTCGTGAATGTTGATGCTTGGATGGCTTGAAGCTATGATTTGGTCGGAGTAACACTTTTTTCTAGAAATGGAAAAGTCAAACCTTTGGTTAATTATTTTCACAGTCAAATCCTGGAAATTCGAGGCACCGTCGGGTTCCAACTCCCTTCCTTGTGAATTGTATACATGCATCTGAGGAATTAAACAGAGTAAAAAATTGTCCAATTGTCTTGTGGATCCAGTCCAAACTCAGGAGATGCCGTCAACGTATCGGAACCAAGATAACACAGAAGCAAATAATTGTCCCACAATTCACTCATCACCGGAGGTGGTGTTTTAGCCTTTGCGAGGGCTGTCTCAGTTAGTTTCAGAGCTTCAATCATAAGAATACTCTAATTGACCATAGAAATCAACAGGACAACAGGCAGGGAGCAGACGCGTACTACTTGTTGGTTCTTGTCATTTTACATGATTACCACGACGGAAAAGTTTCACTGCATTTTTAAATATCATGTTCACAATATTTCAAAGATTAATGCATTTAAAGCGATGGAGTCAATGATTAAAGCGTGACCGTCCCGCTCTCCCTTCTTTTCCGCAAGAGACGAACATCCCTAAGCGCCTTTCTCTGGCAAATGCGCGCCCTCACACACGCATGCACCCACGCACGAGAGCAAGGGGCACAGGGGGAGGTGTTCTGTCCCCGGCGCCGCGCCGCGAGGGGCAGCGCGAGTCGAGGTGGCGCACTCCGAGGCGCACCGCCTGAGTCCGATCGATGAACAAGCGTGAATGGAACCGGTTTATTACATTTTTCAGATGATAAAACGAATTTTACTTGTGGTAGGATCCGCAGGAGCATATGGATAATAACAATTATAAACATGTTTCCTTAACACTGAAATAAAAAAACATTCTATCTTTTTACCAATTTTTTATTATGGACGACTAGTACGTAAAAACATATCTGTACGATTTGTGGAGAGGTGCTAAGGAGTATAGCATCCGTCAAACGTATAGTCGAAAGGTGTAGCGACGAAAAAGTGAAGGAAACGTGCTATTTATTTTTTAGTAAGATTGAGTATGCGGCGAGCGTTTGAGATCCTTTTCGCAAAACCTTGATTACAGAAATTAACCAATTACAAAAAAATAATTACAGAATTGAATAGGGTACAGAAAAAGGCCGCTGGGTTCGTGAAAAACTCGTATTAAAGTACACAAAGCGTCACAGCAATACAGAATTATACAGTGGGAACCTTTTGATATGCGAAGAGTCAGGGCTAGATTAAGCTTAATACAAAGTACAAGCGTGTGGTTTTGCATCCGACATTGGAGATGTAATTAGACATCCTAGTTACATTGGCAGGGCTGAAAATTGTCATAAAGTTAGAGAGTTGGACTGTCGAACTAATAGATTCAAATTTTAGAGAAACTGTAACAGTAACTTTAACGGAGTCACCCGCTATGTGTGCATTATAATGCAACCATTTCAGAGAGTAAAAATCATTCGCCTTGACCGGGATTCGAACCCGGATCCCTCGATATCCGGCCGAGTGCTTTAACCAATTAAGCTACCGAGACGTCCTCTTACACTCTGAAATTTTGGGGGCTTTAAAGGAACAAGATGGAGGAAGATTTAATGGAAGGAGCTTTAATGGAACAAGAACATAACACCTTGTTCCTTTAAAGCCCCCAAAATTTCAGAGTGTAAGAGGACGTCTTGGTAGCTTAATTGGTTAAAGCACTCGGCCGGATATCGAGGGATCCGGGTTCGAATCCCGGTCAAGGCGAATGATTTTTACTCTCTGAAATGGTTGTAATAGATTCAAGTATTTGTTTTTCCTACAAACTATCCGCGACACAAATAAAAAAAGGAACACATAAGAAAATAATAGGTACGCGCTGTCGAAAATAGGGAAAATACAAAATTAAATCCCCACAAAACTCTCTCCAAGTCTTGCCTCCCAACGCCCCCCGCCTCGCTCCCTTTAGCCGGGTGGGGTTTAGGCGAATGTATGCATATAAAGTAGTTGCGAATCGTCCGTCCGGAATGAGGATACTAAACCTAAGTGTCCGAATTGCATGTGTGGCTGCCCTCTTTCAATAATTTTTTTCTTGTCTTTTGATGTTTAGGCATAGGAACAGCTGCTAACCATGTAACACTCGCAATATATGTGAAGGCTTGTTGCATTATTGATGTTCGGTCGCCCCCTTTCCATGCGGCTCTTGGTGGATCGCGGGGTGCCAGGTGCATGAGGAAATAGAGGGAATGTATTTAGAATGGCTGGTGACGTACCACCCCCTGCCACACACCCTTGCGATGGCTTGCAAGGTATTGTGAAGATGTTGTTCCAACGCATTCGCATCTCCCTCTTAATAAAAAATTTGGTGGAGATACATTGTTTCTTAATACTGCAGTGATGTTTTACTTCCACAAAGTTAAGCCGGAAAATGTCAAATATTGTCTTAAACCTTTTACCAATAGCAGAATACCAACTGTTGTCAATCTCCTGGGGACTTCGTTTTTTAAATAAAAAGCAATGCTTGTTCAACTAACAACCAGGAAGTTGAATTATTTAAGCAAAACAAAAAATTAATTGTCTACAAAATAAAAATTTTTAATCAAATATTACTCAGAAGATTTTTTTGTGTTTTCACAAAATAATTCAAACGTTATGTCACCAGAATTTTAAAATCAAAGTATGGAATAAAAATACCGTCAAGTACAATTAGTAATTATGTTGACGAGATTAGCATAATGTGCAAAAATGGAGGAGTAAAATAATGATAATGATTTTTAAATGCACAGCATTTGGCAAAATCATGCACCAGAGCACACGAGATATTAGGCAAACTTTAAAAAATCTTGATAATTCATTTTAAATTGTTATTATATACAGGGTTCGTCCAGAAAATAAGTGTACTGATTTTTTCCCGCCGCTCCAGGCGCGCCCAGCACCGCTCTGACGAGCTGCAATTGGAGGGGGGTATGTTGGCAAGCGACGCTGAAAAAGGCAGTCGGCTCTGAGCTGTGGTGTAGTGAGGAGCTCTGTTAACGCGAACATCCACGCTCGACCCACGTCACGGAACGCGATGCCGAAGTTTTGGAGCAGCGTTATTCCATCAAATTTGCGGTAAAGCTTGGGAAATCGTCTACCGAAACTGTCGGTATGATTAACCAGGCTCACGGGGAGTCAGCCATGTCCAGAAACATGATCTTTCGGTGGCACAAGATGTTCATGGAGGGTAGAGAAGAGGTCGACGACGAACCACGGCCTGGACGGCCATCAATGACACTCACCGATGAAAATGTGCGAAAAGTTCGCGATGTACTGAACTATGATGGTCGTCTTAGTGTTCGGATGATAGCAGAGCAGTGTAATGTGCCAAAAACAATAGTGCACGAGATTATTAGGGACCAATTACAGATGCAAAAAATTTGTGCAAAGTTGGTGCCGAAAGTGCTCAGTGATGATCAAAGACTCAATCGTTTGGAAATCGCGACACAACTTGCGGATCACTGCAAAAATGATCCACACTTTTTAGAGAACGTTTCTGTTCCCGAAGATAAAGAGGAGTTTGAAAGGAACGCGATACGGTACTTTGGACGCCGTCAAAGAGGCCGTGACGACGTGTCTTCGAGAGGTTCCCGATGATGCCTTCGCGGGAGCGTTCCAGGAATGGGAACGCCGCTGGAACAAGTGTATCGACTCACAAGGGTCCTATTTTGAGGAATATTAGCTTAAGATAAGTAAAAGTGTAATAATTTTTTTTCCTGAGCTCAGTACACTTATTTTCCGGACGAACCCTGTATTATGCGGCAACAAGTGCCCATTACACTGATGTAATTTTATACCAGTATCTCAATACGTTAGCATCCGACAGCACCTAAGCAAATTCGGAAATATAAAGAAATGCTCAGTGTTGCAAACTGCTTGTGCTTGTTCTGTTTTTATGACTTTAAAATGCCTTTAAAAGAATATCAAATTGAGTGTACCAGGGAATCACATACAATTATCTTCCGATGAATAAAATAGAAATTTATTCTTGTTCAACCTGTTAAAGACGTATCGTTGTCGCGTTAAAACATCACGGATGATCCTCCTGCGCGCCAATGAATAACGCAGGATTTTTTTTGCAGTAAACGTTTCCGATCAGAGATTGAGGTATAATTCTCACACACATCAAATACGTCTATTTCACGACGTACTTCAACAGGAAAAATAAATTTACAAAAGAGGAAATAGAATATTCGATCCGGATGGGACAAATCATCTCGCAAATTCCTTCCGAGCGGCTGCCTTCATCTGTCAGCGAGGCGACTGACCCAATTTCCCCGGATGGAAAACAAAGGAATTGAGAAGACACATTTGTCGACAGGTGACATTGTCGGTGGGAGGACAGCCATGCATCGAGTGCCTTGAGAGGGATCCTTCTGGCTCACGCAAATCTCTTCTATTTGCTTCAAGGACACGCCGAGGTGTCTCCAGACGCGCGCGTCATCAGATGAAATGAGAGTAGACGGTTGGTTCTCGAGGGGGCATCTTGGATTGAACCGGAGAAAACGTACTTCGCCTCGCCATCGCCGAAATGAAGCAAAATCCTGTTAATCAATAATCCCGAAACTCGCTGATAATCCACATCAAATCAAAATAGCCATAAAAGAGTAAAATAATCTCTTCGTTGTCAATAATCACGGGAGAAAGAAAACGTATTTTCAACGGGAGCTTATAATTGCCCTTTATTGAGTATGTACATTAATTGAATTACTGTGAATTGGACGATACAAATTAACAGTAGTCAATATTAAATATGCTACGATTTGCAAAATATCTGATCTTATTATGAAATTTTTATCTACAAATTGTAAATCGGATTTACCATTGGAATAATGGACACCAGTTGACCCCGTAATTTTTAAATCTTTTATACTTCTCACGTGAAATTGGAAAAAATGAACATGTTAGTAATGCAGATGATATTGTGGAATAGTTTATTTTTACTTTGAAAAATTTTATGTTATATTAACATGGTTACAACAGTAAAATCTTTGTAAAAAGTATTAATCATTAATACCGACCTACGATCTTATTATGGTATCTTATGGGTATTAGTCCGACTGTCAAAATAAAAAAATAGTCAATTCGAAAAAATATCCATACACAATGGATGCATTCAAAAGTTATCAAAATATTTTAACTCATAAACCAAACTCAAAATGTTTTATTGTTAAATAGTGTATGTGTGATAAAATTACAATGCAAGACAGTAAGCTATTTGGATTTACAGTTTTATCCTTAAGAATTCATTACAATTCACACCTAAATTATTCATTACCTCTTGTAGTCTTTCCCGTAAATATTTCCCCGCAATTGTTTAAATCAGGGTTAATGCAATTGGGGTCGAAAGTGGGGAATGACGACGTCCGAGTCGTCCTGGGCTTAGCCGACGTGACGCGGACTGCACTTTACTCCCCGAGTGGCCGGAGCAGAAATATTTAAAGCGCGTCGACACATCTCAGGGTCCCTCTGGGATCAGCGCGCCAGAAGAACCCTAGTGGTGATACAGGCGTGGGCGAAGTAAAGCAAAAAGAGATATAAACCCTCGGGAATTATGGGGACCAGTGGGGAAGAAATTGAGCATTCTCAAGGGAGATGTTACTCACGAACCCCTGTCTACTTTTCAATACATGCATCTCTCTCTCCAGCTAAGTGGAGAGATTGCGAAGGCGGTGGAGAAGATAATTAAATATCGGAATGCCCTCGGCGTCGTCTGCCATTCGCTCATACTCTTAAAATGCACGTTTACCGAGGCGTAGACATCCCGCGCGTGGCTTCCCCCTCCGTCCTCCACCGCCGGCCAACCATACCGTTCGCGGTGTCGACCCCATAACTCGGGATTACGTCGACCCGTCCCTAACTCATCGCTTCCTCCTCAGCCGAAGGCCGCGGGTCGATTCCGCTTTGAGAGTATTTCGCGTGAGTCTTGCCTCCTGCGTACAAAATCCGTTCCTCTGGTTGAAGTCTCACAAGTGCCAGGACTTGAACGAGGAAAGTTCAAGGAGTAATTTGCATTTTTAAATAAAATATGAACCTAGTCGAAAGACAATGTTTTATTATCTGAGCATGAAAAGCATATTCTTAGATTACTTTTCTGCGTAGTCGGCAATCAAATTGAGGAATTTAACTTAGCGATACGCGAGCTTTTCCAATTCATCTCTGAAGAAATTTGCCACCTCACATTTTAACCACTTATTTATACACCAGCATGCAATTGTGTATCACTATCAAAGCGCTGTTTTATTGCAAGCCACGTCTAGCGAAAGATCTTCAATCGTAAAACGGCGATTTTCCGGATTTTTTTCTTTGATTTTTACCTTGCGGCCCTCGTCGTGAACATTGGTGCTGTGCCCGTTATTTTTAAACTGAGAATGCACCACTGCCTCACTCATTGCTATTCCGTCTCCGCACACACTTCACAAAGTGGCCCATGAATTTCAATTGACTCGTGATTTTTTTCCAGTGAAAACCTAATCACAGATCGAACACTTCACAACTCGATCTGTGATTTTCTATTGCATTGCATTCTGTTTTAACAGTCCGCAGAGTGAGCAAAATATAGAAGAACCACAATATGTCTGCACACTCTACCACAACAGGCTGCGTAAACTGAGTGTAGGGACGTTTAGACACCATTCTGCTTGTGGCTCTAGACCCCCTAACCACCGCCACCCTAGGCCGAAATGTAAGTGACTTTCTTGATACCCCTCGTATTAATATTTGCGTCTAGTATCCGTACATGGAATTAATAAATGCTATTTTCTCCTGTTGCCGTCCCCAAAAACAGCCATCAAAATAAAAACAAATCCGAAGTGACATATTCACACAAAATGTCACCCCACTGGGGTCAGACGCTTTTGCATCCGCCACAATGATCAGCAGACGCTGCACGGACAACCTTTCTTCTCATCTACATCTACATCTACATAATACCCCGCAAGCCGCCGCAAGGGCGTGTGGCGGGGGGTGTTAGGTCACCACCCAAAAAAGTAAAAAAGAAATACCGCGTTAAAAACCAACACACACATGCAAACCCCAATCCACAACAGTGCACACATTCATCGTAACATCCCATCATTCGACGCGCATGCAAACACACATCTACCTCCCTTCACTCCAAAAGCATGCAAGTACATACACTTAACTATCCCAAAAAATTTTACCCCAGGATGAAGCACGAAATTAATCACGAACGCGCAACCTAGTTTCTAGCAAGTAGCCAGGCGAATTACCACCACCACAAGAACGTTCCGCATAAAAATCTCTACTACTCAAGACGAGGAATTTGGCCCAACGCTGCAGGTGGGAGGAGGGCACATCCACGAAGAGGGACAAGGGATAGAAGTGGAAATTTAGGGTAGCAAAAGAAGAGAAAACAATACTGTTAACAGCAATACATTACTTCTACATCTACATAATACCCCGCAAGCCGCCGCAAGGGCGTGTGGCGGGGGGTGTTAGGTCACCACCCAAAAAAGGAAAAAAGAAATACCGCATTACTGTAAACAGCAATACATTACTTAATGGCATGCGGGAAGGGTTTTGACACAACACAAAGGAGGTTAGGGAAAGTGAACGCAATTAGGTTTAACTAATTGTTACCCACACGGCGAGGGTGGCAAGTGGTATTTTTGTTATCTCCGAGTGTGACCCTACAGTTGTTATCACGTATTGTCCGTGGGAAAAAGGAGTCCTTGAGTCTGCTAGTCCTGCCATCTATTTCCCGAATTTTGTACCCATGATCTAAGCGACCAATGTATGTTGGAGCGCGAATAATTTTCGAGACCTCGGTGCTGAAACATGCGGATCCGAATTTATTTAGTAAGTTTAACCTAGCATTGAGTCGTCTTTCTTCCAATGATTCCCATCCCAACTCCATAAGCATTTCAGTGACGCTTTTCGTTTTATCGTAACAGTTTTCCACGAAACGAGCTGCCCGGCGTTGGACCTTCTCAATTTCCCGAATGAGGCCTTTTTCACACGGATCCCATACGCTGCATGCATATTCTAAATGGAGCCTTACAAGAGCGTGATAACAACGTTCCTTGACCTTGGAGTCACTTCTGCCGACAATGCGTCTAATAAATTCTAATTTTTTATACGCTTGCCCGCAGACTTTACGTATATGGGTCCCCCAAGTTAATTCTTTAGTGAATGTAACACCTAGGTATTTCATAGTATCAACTACTTCAACATCAACTCCAGCTAATTTGTAAACGAATCCCGTGGATCTTTTAAAGAAATTTACCACCGAACATTTATTAAGATTTCAGGGCAATCCCCATTTTGAACACCATTCATCACGTGCTAGAATTAAACGATCATCATCCCCAGATATCTCCCGATAAATCACTGTGTCATCCGCGAACATCCTTATCTTGCTTTTCACTTCGCGGTTCAGATCGTCAACAAAAATCAAGAATGGTAACGGTCCGATAACACTTCCCTGAGGAACCCCCGAGGTTACTCGTATGCTGGCAGAACTAGCGCCGTCAAGATCTACCCTCTGTTCCCGGTCTGAAAGGAAGTCTTCAACCCAATTTATTGCCCCCTTGTGTATACCTGCGCCCTTTAATTTATGGATGAGTTTACCATGCGGAACCTTATCAAATGCCTTTTGAAAGTCTAAAAAGATCGCATACAATTGCCTACCACTTTCACCCGATAAAAGTAAGTCATGTGTGAACAATCCTAATTGGGTCTCACATGAGCGGGTTTTTCTGAATCCGTGTTGATTGTCACTTAAAAAGTTAATGTTATCAAGATGTCTCATTATGGAACTGACAATTATGTCCTCTAAGATTTTGCAACATATCGAAGTGAGAGAAATGGGTCTGTAATTGCTGGGGTCCTCCCTGTCACCACTTTTGAAAATAGGCGTTATTTGCGCGGTTTTCCAATTCTTAGGGACTTTGCACTCAGTCAGTGATTTCTTAAATATAAATTCGAGATACGGGGCGATGTTAGAAGCTAAGTGTTTTAGCACCCTAGCTGGTATGTTTTCGGGACCCGGGGATTTGTTTGGTTTAATGTCTTTGAGCAATATGAGAATTCCTTGCTCGTCCGCTGTTATTCTACATCTACATCTACATCTACAACTACATCTACATAATACCCCGCAAGCCGCCGCAAGGGCGTGTGGCGGGGGGTGTTAGGCCTCCACCCAAAAAAAGGAAAAAAGAGAAAGGAAAAAAGAAACACCGCATTCAAAACCAACACACACATGCAAACCCCAATCCACAACAGTGCACACATTCATTGCAACACCCCATCATTGGACGCGCATACAACCACACATCTACCTATCCTCACTCCAAAAGCATGCAAGTACATACGCTTACCTACAACAAATAATTCCACCCTAGGATGCAGCAAGAAACCTATCACGAACGTGCCAGCTAGTTTATAGCAAGTAGCCAGGCGAAACACCACTACCACAAGAGCGTTCCACACAAAACTCTCTCCTACCCAAGGTGAGGAATCTGGCCCAACGCTGCAGGTGGGAGGAGGGCACACCCGCGGAGAGGGACAAGGGATGGAAGGGTGGAGCATGAAGTTCGTAAAGACGCTCGGGCATGCGGGAAGGGTTCTGACACAACACACAGGAGGCTAGTGAAAGTGCATGCAATTGAGTTCAACTAATTGTTACCTAGACGCGGAGGGTGGCAAGTGGCATTTTTGTTATCTCCGAGTGTAACCCTAGAGTTGTTATCCCGTATTGTCCGTGGGAAGAAGGAGTCCTTGAGTCTGCTAGTCCTGGCATCTATTTCCCGAATTTTGTACACATGATCCAAGCGACCTATATATGTTGGAGAGCGAATAATTTTCGAGACCTGGTGCGGAAACATGCGGATCCGAATTCATTTAGCAAGTTCAACCTAGCATTGAGTCGTCCCTCCTCCAATGATTCCCATCCCAACTCCACAAGCACCCCAGTGACGCCTTTCGCCCTACCGCAACAGCCCTCCACGAAACGAGCTACCCGGCGTCGGACCCCCTCAATTTCCCGAATGAGGCCCCCCTCACACGGATCCCACACGCTACATGCATATTCCAAATGGGGCCTTAAAAGAGCGTGACAACAACGTTCCCTGACCCCGGAGTCACTTCTACCGACAATGCGTCTAATAAATCCCAACTTTTTATATGCTTGCCCGCAGACTTCACGTATATGGGTCCCCCAAGCCAAGTCCCTAGTGAATGCAACACCTAGATATTTCACCGAATCAACCACTTCTAGGTCAACTCCAGCCAACTTGCAAACTAATCCCGTGGATCTTTCAAAGAAATTTACCACCGAACATTTATTAAGATTTACATTGACATTGAACCAGACAAATCCCCGGGTCCCGAAAGATTATTTTTGCCATGGGTTCAGTATATATTGTTCCTTGGGGATGCGTGGTGGCTACATCGTTCGTGAAGACGCTCTGGAAGAATTCGTTTTGAATGTTGGCTTTACCCTCACTGTCAGTATGAATGATATTGTTGCAGTCCCTTAAGCAAGCCACGGTTTGTTGACCCCCATTTACTTCCCTAACATATGACCAGAAAGCTTTGGGGTCAGTGTTCAAATACTCGCAGAGTACTTTACGTTTAAAGTCTTGCAAAGCGCTACGTAATTGTGTTTTAGTTTCAATTTTAGAGGATCTATACTTGTCCAAAAGCTGTTTATTGTCCAAGGGTGATGAGTTCAGACCTGCTTTCTTTACCCTAGAGTGTAACATTCTCTGCTTTCGAAGGGCATTTTTAACGCCTTTGTTGTACCACCTGGGGTCGCGATTTGCTTTAACGTATTTTACAGGGATGAAATCTGTTATTCCTTTTTGCATAATTTGGGCAAACTGTGTCCAAGTTTCTTCCACGGTGGCAAGACTTAAGCGCGTTTTGAAATCGTGTAGTGAAGAGTTTAAATGGCTGGCAAAAGTTTCAAAATCTGCTTTGTGATAATTATAAATTTTTCTTTTTGGCTTAACACTCTTTTTTATTTCTACGTTCAAGTTGATAATAACTGATTTATGGTCACTCATACCCTCGTCGGTTGATACACTATTAATGCGTTCCGGTGTTTTCGTAAGAAATAAGTACAATATGTTCTTTCCACGGGTGGGAGTGCGTACTGCTTGATGGAGCGAGTTTCTTTGAACCAATTTTAGTAAGGAATTGCAAGATTCGCGATCACGGGTCCGAGATTTAACGCTATTGCTGTCCCAGTCGATACCAGGGAGGTTAAAGTCACCACCAATTATATTGATTCATTTATTATTTTTGCGTGTAAATTTATTTATTTGTTCATTGAGGGTATTAAGTGTTTGAAAATCTTAGTCTGGGGGTCTTTAGAAAGAGCATAAATTAATGTTGGGTTGATTGGATCGCAGTATGGTGCACCAAACACTTTCAATGTTATTATTTTCAATTGCAAGTTGTCTGCTTTCAAGATTACTTTTCACAGCCACGAAAACTCCTCCTCCGGGTCTTGTACCTCTATCATGTTGGTAAACTGTAAAGTTTATTGGGAAAATTTCTTGGTCATTGATGTCATTACACAGCCAACTCTCTGTGCCTAATATTATATCAGCCGAATGACATTGGATTATGTGCTCGAGATCCGCTATTTGTTTTTTGAGGCTTCTGCAATTTAATACAAGTATATTTAGATTGTTTTTTTCTTGAGTAACGCCCTTGTTTGTTTCTGACCGTAATTTACGACACGTTTGTGGAGAAGTGCATGTCAAATGTCTTTCTACGTCAATGCCAGGGTTGTCGGTTACTTTTACTTGTCGGTTGTATGTTGTATTAAAATAAGTTTGTGTTTGTTCCGTTATTTTTGGGATCTGTGAGACGTAACCTGATCTCAAGTGACAAAAAGCGCTGGATTCTACTTTATTTATCCCAATATATGACCAGCGCTCTTGCCTTCCAACTATGCTAAACCCTAGAAACGTGTTCGTGTAACCTACGCGCTACACACTGTGATGCCTCGGCAGTATAATGGACCCCGGAGCGATTTAGGGGTACCCGACACGATGAGAGGACAGGCCTCAGATCAACGAAGTGCGCTCCGATTTCCCGAGAGACTCCCAACAATCTCTCGTTTATACCCTCTATTCGGCTCCAAACGAGCCTTCCGCGGTCAGTACGTGGCACAATACTACAAATACTTAATTTAAGAGGAACCTTCAACTCTGCCTCAACCCGTTTCACCTCCGAGTGCATCTCCTTAAAGGAGCGCAGGATCTCTTCAGATCCACGTTCTGAGGCGTCGTTTGTTCCCACATGAGCCACAATGCGTAGCTTTGAGCAACCTGTATTACTGACGGCCGCCTTCATCGCCTGCGTCGCCTGGGGTACCCCGCCGCCTGGTTTACACCAGGACGACAAGAATCCAACAAGAAGTAAGTAACCTAGCAACTAGTAAGTTTAACCTAGCATTGAGTCGTCTTTCTTCCAATGATGAATTCTTCTCGCTCCTAATCTTTATCCTATCGGAGATTGATGATCTCAATAAGGCCAACGTTCAAACCACTCATGTATCCTCTTTTTATCTTGTCCATGCTTTATTTTTAAGTCTGTGAAGTAAAGTACTTGCATTATTGAGGCTCAAGCGATATCCATTAATTATAATTTCCTCTGCTTAAGACGCTCGAGTTCCAAAAACGCCCCTGCCACCAGGGATTTTAAAATGCTTTTCTGAGATTATAGGAAACTTTACTATGTGGAGAGCTCTAGCAAGTTAAAACACTATAAAAGTATTCCAATTCAATTTTGGTCCCTGTAAAAAGGCCATAAATCTCGACTCGAGAGGTGCCTACGAAAAAATTTACTTTGGGCAAAACCCAAAGCGGCTAAATAGTTCTGGGAAGGAGAGGTAGGCGTAGAGCAACACTGGGTCCACCATGGCGCGGCTATCACTTATGCGCCCCTGCTGTCTCCGTGAAGAATTCGCCCAAATTCGATTAATGGAGTCAAAGGTGAAACTTGCTCCCGATCCGAGGGCGGCTTCCATTCACCCGAGGATTGCCCTCGGTGGAGCTGGCGACCGCGAAAGTAAACGAAACTACGTTGTGACCCGTGGACTCGGGAATTCCATCCCCCTCACACCATCTTCTCCTTCCACCTCACTCTTCCACCTTCCGTCCTACCCCCGAACCCTTGGGGCCGCTGCAGTGTACCCTCAAGAGAGTAGCAACCGGAGAACGGGCGGGTGGTCCTCCATTCCCCGGAAAGTCTTCTTCCATCTCTCATACTAACACTTCTCGTCTACGTACACTCAGCGCTTGGCCTTCTGCCTCGGCAACTCGCGGGTCAAATACGAAGGCTGCGCAGAAAGTAAACTCCGTTTTCGTGTGGCATGGAAAGTAGTGGGGGGAGCCAAATGGACGCTGTATTTGTCGCACACACACACTAGGTGAGTACACCTCGAGTTGCAGTGATTGGAAGACCACGCCGTTTTTGGTTGGTTACCGTGGAGACTGAAAATAAACAAGTAACTTGAAATGAAGGCCAAATTTGAAGTTCGTTCAGTGATTAGGTTTTTACTGAGAGGAAAATTCAAAGCTGCCGTCATTCATCATCTGGAAGTTTGTACTCTGTACGGACCAAATGTGATGAGTGACAAGAGTTGTCCGTCAGTGTTGTCGTTCGTATAAGAGTGAACGGACAAATCCCAGTATAATATAATCCCAGTTAATTTGGCAGCTCGTTTCGTGGAAAACTGTTACGATACAACGAAAAGCGTCATTGAAATGCTTATGGAGTTGGGATGGGAATCATTGGAAGAAAGACGACTCAATGCTAGGTTAAACTTGCTAAATAAATTCAGATCCGCATGTTTCAGCACCGAGGTCTCGGAAATTATTCCCGCTCCAACATACATTGGTCGCTTGGATCATGTGTACAAAATTCGGGAAATAGATGCCAGGACAAGCAGACTCAAGGAATCCTTCTTCCCACGGACAATACGGGATAACAACTGTAGGGTCACACTCGGAGATAACAAAAATGCCACTTGCCACCCTCG
This sequence comes from Hetaerina titia, assembly GCA_037158775.1. Lineage (NCBI taxonomy): Eukaryota > Metazoa > Arthropoda > Insecta > Odonata > Calopterygidae > Hetaerina > Hetaerina titia. The sequence goes on along the minus strand of CM073770.1, from coordinate 3,001,697 downwards.
GCGTCTAGGTAAAAATTAGTTAAACTCAATTGCATGCACTTTCACAAACCTCCTGTGTGTTGTGTCGAAACCCTTCCCGCATGCCATTAGGTAATGTATTGCGGTTTACAGCATTGTTTTCTCTTCTTTTGCTACCCTAAATTTCCACTTCCATCCCTTGTCCCTCTCCGTGGGTGTGCCCTCCTCCCACCTGCAGCGTTGGGCCAAACTCCTCGTCTTGAGTAGGAGAGATTTTTATGCGGAACGTTCTTGTGGTGGTGGTAATTAAGTCCCTAAGAATTGGAAAACCGCGGAAATAACGCCTATTTTTAAAAGTGGTGACAGGGAGGACCCCAGCAATTACAGACCCATTTCTCTCACTTCAATAAGTTGCAAAATTTTAGAGCACATAATTGTCAGTTCCATAATGAGACATCTTGATAAAATTAACTTTTTAAGTGACAATCAACACGGATTCAGAAAAACCCGCTCATGCGAGACCCAATTAGGATTGTTCACACATGACTTACTTTTATCGGGTGAAAGTGGTAGGCAAGTGGATGCGATCTTTTTAGACTTTCAAAAGGCATTTGATAAGGTTCCGCATGGTAAACTCATCCATAAATTAAAGGGCGCAGGTATACACAAGGGGGCAATAAATTGGGTTGAAGACTTCCTTTCAGACCGGGAACAGAGGGTAGTCCTTGACGGCGCTAGTTCTACCAGCGTGCGAGTCACCTCGGGGGTTCCTCAGGGAAGTGTTATCGGACCGTTACTATTCTTGATTTTTGTTAACGATCTGAACCGCAAAGTGAAAAGTAAGATAAGGATGTTCGCGGATGACACAGTGATTTATCGGGAGATATCTGGGGATGAGGATCGTTTAATTCTAGCACGTGATTTAAATAGCATTAATGAATGGTGTTCAAAATGGGGATTGCCTTTTAATCTTAATAAATGTTCGGTGGTAAATTTCTTTAAAAGATCCACGGAATTAGTTTACAAATTAGCTGGAGTTGACCTTGAAGTAGTTGATTCGGTGAAATACCTAGGTGTTACATTCACTAAAGACTTAACTTGGGGGACCCATATACGTAAAGTCTGCGGGCAAGCATATAAAAAATTAGGATTTATTAGACGCATTGTCGGTAGAAGTGACTCCAAGGTCAAGGAACGTTGTTATCACGCTCTTGTAAGGCCCCATTTAGAATATGCATGCAGCGTATGGGATCCTTGTTAAAAAGGCCTCATTCGGGAAATTGAGAAGGTCCAACGCCGGGCAGCTCGTTTCGTGGAAAACTGTTACGATAAAACGAAAAGCGTCACTGAAATGCTTATGGAGTTGAGATGGGAATCATTGGAAGAAAGACGACTCAATGCTAGGTTAAACTTACTAAATAAATTCGGATCCGCATGTTTCAGCACCGAGGTCTCGAAAATTATTCGCTCTCCAACATATATAGGTCGCTTGGATCATGTGTACAAAATTCGGGAAATAGATGCCAGGACTAGCAGACTCAAGGACTCCTTCTTCTCACGGACAATACGGGACAACAACTCTAGGGTTACACTCGGAGATAACAAAAATGCCACTTGCCACCCTCCGCGTCTAGCTAACAATTAGTTGAACTCAATTGCATGCACTTTCACTAGCCTCCTGTGTGTTGTGTCAGAACCCTTCCCGCATGCCCGAGCGTCTTTACGAACTTCATGCTCCACCCTTCCATCCCTTGTCCCTCTCCGCGGGTGTGCCCTCCTCCCACCTGCAGCGTTGGGCCAGATTCCTCACCTTGGGTAGGAGAGAGTTTTGTGTGGAACGCTCTTGTGGTAGTGGTGTTTCGCCTGGCTACTTGCTATAAACTAGCTGGCACGTTCGTGATAGGTTTCTTGCTGCATCCTAGGGTGGAATTATTTGTTGTAGGTAAGCGTATGTACTTGCATGCTTTTGGATTGATAATAGGTAGATGTGTGGTTGCATGCGCGTGGAATGATGGGGTGTTGCAATGAATGTGTGCACTGTTGTGGATTGGGGTTTGCATGTGTGTGTTGGTTTTGAATGCGGTGTTTCTTTTTTCCTTTTTTTGGGTGGTGGCCTAACACCCCCCGCCACACGCCCTTGTGGCGGCTTGCGGGGTATTATGTAGATGTAGATGTAGATGTAATTCGCCTGGCTACTTGCTAGAAACTAGCTTGCACGTTCGTGATTAATTTCTTGCTGCATCCTGGGGTAAAATTGTTTGTTGTAGTTAAGCGTATGTACTTGCATGCTTGTGGAGTGAAGGGAGGTGGATGTGTGTTTGCATGCGCGTCGAATGATGGGATGTTACGATGAATGTGTGCACTGCTGTGGATTGGGGTTTGCATGTGTGTGTTGGTTTTGAATGCGGTATTTCTTTTTTACTTTTTTGGGTGGTGATCTAACACCCCCCGCCACACGCCCTTTCGGCGGCTTGCGGGGTATTATGTAGATGTAGATGTAGATGAATCCCCATGATGGTGACACAAGTGGTCGAAAGCACCTGAGAGTTCAATATCGAGAGGGTAGATTCCTTTAAATACTTGGGTGTAACAATTACTCACGATCTGTCCTGGGGAAAACACATACGAGAAATATGCGGTCGTGCTAATAAAAAATTGGGATTTGTGAAAAGAGTGCTAGGTAAATGCGACGAAAAGGTGAAAGAACGATGTTTCCTTGCCTTGGTCAGGCCCCACTTAGAGTATGCTGCCAGTATATGGGATCCTCATAACATAAATTTGGTTTCGGAATTAGATCGAATTCAGCGGAGGGGGGCTAGATTTGTCAAACATTGTTATGACCAACTCAGTAGCGTATCCACTTTGCTAGACAATTTAGGTTGGGATTCTCTTACACAGCGGCGTTTCCAATATAGATTAAACTTATTAAAAACATTTAAAGATGGGCCCTTTTCCGATGACATCAAGGATATAATACGAACCCCAACGTATTACGGTCGAAGGGATCACGAATATAAGACTAGAGAGATAGACTGCAAGACTGACAGGTTTAAAATGTCATTTTTTCCAAGAACGATAAGGGACCAGAATGCTCGTAGTCGAAATTCCCCAGGACTTCGTTCATTACAATAAGTATTAACGTACAGGTTAGGGACTTCGCGAGGATGTGTATACATGTGTGTATGTATGTATGTATATATATGTATGTGTGTATATATATATATATATGTATATATTTTTTTTCCTACAGGTTCCCCCCACCTTTCCTCACCTAACTCCCAACCCCCTCAACCCTTACCCTTCCCTCATGGTGCTACACCCCCTGCCACACACCTTTTTGGTGGCTCGCAGGGTACTTATGTAGATGTAGATGTAGTAGAGAGTTGAGGAAAAGTTCGTGAAAGTCGGCGTTTTACGAAATCTGAAATCTGAATTTATTGACAATAGGAGACTGGGTACATACAAGTTTGTAGAAGAAAAATTGGAATTTTAAATGAGCAGTATTAAAAGCCGCACCCAAAACTAAAGGCAGAGGAAGTACGAAAAGAAAGAGGAAACAATGTCCAGATGATTTAAAACAGGGACAGGAGAGGAAAATCAAAGAATATAAAAAGAAGTAGTTAGAGAAGGAAATACTAAGAACTAAATAGTTAACTAGGCGGGAAACTAACGGAGTGAATGAAGCGTTGCGAGACAGGCAATGGGAGCATTGCATTTGGAAAGTTTGCAATAGGAAGGGTGAAACAGGCGCTATTTACAGGAATTTACAGTAAAGTACTGTACAGTTTAATTTTACAGTATTTGTTGTAGGTAAGCGTATGTACTTGCATGCTTTTGGAGTGAGGATAGGTAGATGTGTGGTTGCATGCGCGTCAATTGATGGGGTGTTGCAATGAATGTGTGCACTGTTGTGGATTGGGGTTTGCATGTGTGTGTTGGTTTTGAATGCGGTGTTTCTTTTTTCCTTTTTCTTTTTTCCTTTTTTTGGGTGGTGGCCTAACACCCCCCGCCACACGCCCTTGCGGCGGCTTGCGGGGTATTATGTAGATGTAGATGATGTAGATGAAGGTGAGAGCGCCATTAGGAATTTGGAGAGAGAAGATAAGCAACCAACTAAAGACAAGTCGGGGTTGATTGAACCAATAAAAATTCAAAAGAGATATTGGTACACGAGGAACTGCATGGTAAAGTAATCTTAGAAATATTGTGAAAAACAGCAAGGGAATATGACGTTGATGAGAATTGCTTAGTTCCGGGAATAAATTGATAGTGAGATAGAAAAGACATTAAGAGAATAGCAATCAAATAAGACTGTTACTCTAGAGAACACCCACGAGGAACTACTTAAAGATGTAGGAAAGTGTGGGAAGGAGAATTTTAATGGACCAACTCGTATGCGACAAAGACAATGAAGAACTTTCGACGGAAGATTGCGTCACATCAGTAGCATTTATAATGTAAGAACTTATAATGGTTTTGTCAGGCCTGTGTTAGTTCCCATTCCAAGCAAGGAAAAAGCAACCATATGCGAGGGCCATCAAAAAAAGCTTCATTTCGCATGCAATTAAAATTACTCTCAAGAGCATTGATAACAAAATGGAGCGGAAGGAGAGCTACATATTTATTGATGATGACCAGTTTCGGCTTCAAGAGGAGTGATGCTCAAACTTCAACTTCAGTGTTCAGTTACCTGGAAAGAACAGAATGTAGGAGTGAAATTCGCTGGAGGATTCAAAGAATCAGTTAGATTTGTGTATAATAAAGACTTAGTTTCCCAGTCAGCCAAGAGGTTGCAGGCATTGCTGAGCACATTGCAAATTCAGCGCAATAGGTACTGAGATGGTTATAACGCTCTAGTTAGGTCTCATTTGGAATATGCCCGAAGTATTTGAGCTCCCTGGGAGAAAGCTTGGCAGAAAGAATAAGATGGAGTCCAAAGAAAAATAAGAGACTCGTCAAAAATTTTTACAATAAGAAGACGAGTGTGACAGGCCTTTTAGGGTAATCAAGCAGGGAGCCAATTGAGATGAGAAGAGAACAATCGAGACTTAGACTTTTTGAAAGGTTCAGAACAAATGAGGTAAACAATAAAACTAAAAGAATTATAGACATGTGGTCTGACTGCTCTGGGGGCACGCCCTCAGAGTCAGAATACAAAGAAAGGTAAGGGAGATAGACTCTAGTACAGGTAGTTAGATCTAGTACGGTACAGTAGATACTAATACGCATTCTTTCCCCGCACAATCAGGAATCATAATAGTTAGAACCCAAAGTAATTTAAGAAATGTTAAAGACATTCAGGATATGACTAAACGTAGCGTAGACATAAGTTATATTCTTAGGTGCATGTGTTTGTAAATAGGTAGTATATGCATGTATTTCCACGCGGTTAATTAAAAAACCCATACGCACGAAAATCGCATTCACCTCGGTGGATATAGATTGGCATGAATTTGTTGGCTTTTCATGTGGTTTCATTTTTTTACGGGTGGTGACCTAACAGTCCTCGCCACAATCCCTTGGGGTGGCTCGCGGGATATTGTGTAGGTATAGATCAGATTGAATGATAATAATATACACAGCACAAAGAACATGCGTTTTTCCTAGAAAAAGGAAAACCAAGTTAATAATTAACTAGAGCAGATGGAACAATATCCCTATTTCGAAAGTGTTCCAGACCAAAATGCTCGATGGGTGCATGTAGTATGAACCTATTAAGGAGAAGAATTGCATTAAGCAAAGAAGCTTTCACAAGGAGGGAATTTATGACAGGAACGTTCAGTAAATATGTTAAGAGGAGGTTAATCAAAACTTACATGTGAAAAGTGTATGGTTTAAATAGCGGAAACATGGTCGTTGAAGCAAGACGATAAGCTGAGGTTGCAGTCTTTCAAAATTTTTAGGATGGAGACGTTGAAATGGACAGAGAGAAACTCAAACGAGGAAATGTTAGTGATGGAGGGAAAGAGAAGGGATCTGTTTGGAGAAATCCAATGGAAGATGGAAAGATTGATGCAGAGCATATTGATTGGCGATGGTGAAGACTGATAGAGTGGAGAACACTGTACAAGCGAGGAATGTAGAAGCAATGAAAAGGCATGTTGTACTTTTTGAAGGGTGGAATAGAGTACATGTGTGCGGAATTGCAAAGGGATTCATTGTAGTGTCTGATGACGGACTGCGTTCCGCAAGTGTACCGTTGGATGGGCTGCCCATTCGAAACATGCCTTAAACTGGAAGAAGAGTAATAAGTATAATGTTATGAGCCCACATATGTGTATACATAAAATACGCAAAACTACAGAAGTACATAAAATACGCATTTATTACGGTTTTTGTTGTTTAAATATATTTTTAAAGGTTTGAATGTTAAGTTTCAAACAAATTCTTTATAGCAGAAATTGATATTTACTGCGCAGCGCCATGCTATACAGGGTGTGGCAACATAACTTCCTTTTTAATAGAGCAAAACTCCTTTAAAAAAGATAGTTGTGTTGCCGCACCCTGTACTTGCAGTACGAGTAATCTGTATAATTTGGAGGACTTTTGAATTCGGAGCAATAACTATTGAGATCAAGGGCAAGCAAAATACGAGTATTCACCGCTAAAGACATGTATTGACATCAAACATACCACGGACTCGTTCTCAATCCCTTTTCGTTGGCCGTGTGCAAACAAAAGTTGAAGATGCCCGATTTCATCGTGGAACACTCTTAGACTTCTTCTCACTCAATGGTTAAGCCATTCCTCGAGAAATACAGTAAGAATAACAATGCTGCGATGCGATACGGAGGGGAGAAAAGAAGCAACTCGAGACAAGAATACCTCCATCCCACTCCCAAGCAAGGAGGTACGCTGGAGCAACTACAAAGGATTGGATTTCACGTCGGGGGGAGGGGGGATTGAGAGGGTCCTCTTGCAGGGGAAGGGGAAGGGGTGCCCTGGGAAAGGGGTAGGCAGGTGGCGAGGGGATTGGTGGTGATGGAAGAGGGTGTGGTTGGGGGTGATGGAATTGGCGTGGGCGGAGAGGCCAAACGAGGGCCCCCACACGAGGAAAGAGAAACCAATATAAATGGAGAGGAAAACTTGCTCTCCAGAGACATGGAGTCGGTGAGTTTCGTGGGAGGTAGTCCATTTCTCCGTTCAAGTTCCCAGTGTTTGCTGGGATGGGTTCTGCGGGTTGGAAAATGACGGTGGGGGGTTGGGAAGCGAGAGGGAGGGGGAGGTGTCTCAGGGTGGGGGAGAGGCGCCCTAGAGACCCTTCGGGGGTCGGGGCTGAGGGGAGAGGGAGGCAGGGCGGGGGCGGGGGAGAGTGTTTGGGGCCACACGCGGCTTTTTTGTTTGCAGAGGCAAAGGTTTTCTGAATGGAAAGTTACCCAAAATATACGCATATAAGACCCCAAGCGTGCACCCTGCGGAGGAATATAAAAGGAAGATCTGATGAAAGGTTGGGCGCGTGAGGAGAGGGAGGGAAGAAGGGAGATACCCCTCCTTCGAGATGAGGAGAGGGATAGATAAAAAACAAAGAAAAGAAAGGCCAGGGAAAACATTTTAAAATTTCCCCCATCCCTCCCTTCGCACTCTAGCCATCGCTCGGTCGCCTCCTTCCGTCTCTCCTCTTCGTGCTAGAGGAGACCTTTTGGATTTCCGCGTCTGAGGTAACCGATTGATGCACAGCTTGGGAATCGAAATTAAGAGCCGCCATAGTATTTAAGCTCGTGGGCCGTGGCGGCAGGGGGAGCGGGGGCTGCTACTGATGCCGCTCGCTCACACTAGCGACGGTTAGGGGGGTTCCAGAAATGCTTTGGAGACCATTTCCTTGCTCATTGAATCCCCAAATTTTATAATATAATTATTATAATTTTATTTGCTACAAACATATATTCATTATTATTTCCTCCATAGTTTTTTTTCTTTTTGAATCGGTGCGGGAAGAGCGATGAGTCAAAACTTTTTTGCATGGACTTAAAAACCCTTAAAGACCACAAAGGTGCGTGGCAGGGAGTGCAAGAACAGGGAGGAAATGTAAGTGATATCTACATCTACATAATACCCCGCCAGCCGCCGCAAAGGCGTGTGGCGGGGGGTGTTAGGTCACCACCCAAAAAGGAAAAAAGAAATACCGCATTAAAAACCAACACACACATGCAAACCCCAATCCACAGCATCTACATCTACATCTACATAATACCCCGCAAGCAACCGCAAGGGCGTGTGGCGGGGTATGTTAGGCCACCACCCAAAAAAAGGAAAAAAGAAACAGGAAAAAAGAAAAAGGAAAAAAGAAACACCGCATTCTAAACCAACACACACATGCAAACCCCAATCCAACAACAGTGCACGCATTCATTGCAACACCCCATCCGAATTTATTTAGTAAGTTTAACCTAGCATTGAGTCGTCTTTCTTCCAATGATTCCCATCCCAACTCCATAAGCATTTCAGTGACGCTTTTCGTTTTATCGTAACAGTTTTCCACGAAACGAGCTGCCCGGCGTTGGACCTTCTCAATTTCCCGAATGAGGCCTTTTTCACACGGATCCCATACGCTACATGCATATTCTAAATGGGGCCTTACAAGAGCGTGATAACAACGTTCCTTGACCTTGGAGTCACTTCTACCGACAATGCGTCTAATAAATCCTAATTTTTTATATGCTTGCCCGCAGACTTTACGTATATGGGTCCCCCAAGTTAAGTCTTTAGTGAATGTAACACCTAGGTATTTCACCGAATCAACTACTTCAAGGTCAACTCCAGCTAATTTGTAAACTAATTTGTAAACTAATATGTAATATAGAAGTGAGAGAATTCATTCTCTACCTGGCCTCTGCCGAGAACGGAGGTGCCTGACCTCGCTCGCTGGAACCGGTTTGACCGTAGCGGAGCTTACCTGCTGTTACTTGTGCGCCTCTGTGCATATTCTTCCCTAGTGAAGTGTAGTGTGGTGTTAGCTTTTATTTTGTGGTATAGCTTAGTTTATTTAGTCTTTGTGCTGTTTGTTATTATTTTTTAATAGTGTGGTGGTAATTTTAGTGGGTATTCTTAGTGGCTTGTAGTTATTTGTTTCCCGCTCCTCTGACTGGTTATTGGTGAGTACTCTCTCTCTTCTTCTCTTATTTTCCCCTGAGTAGCCACTTACAGTTACAAGTACAGTATCCATTACATTAAGTTACCAGTTTCGTACATTTTTGTTCATAGTACCGCACTATATAAAACAAAAACATATCTTTAGCATAGCAGGTTTAGGTTAGCTTTTATTTTTGGGGAACCCTTCTTAGATATCTTAGCATAGTGTATACAGGTTAGCTTTTGTTGGGACTCGGTTAATAACCAGGATGGCTTCACCTAGGTCCCCTGTTGCCTTGCTCGAAGGCACTGGCGAATGCGCAGCTCTAAGGGCTCGTATCGTCATGTTAGAGAGGATGGTGCGGGAGCTTCGTTCGGAGATCGCCGGAGGGAGGGCTCCCCTCAGGAGAGTTGGGACTCGGTGTGGGAATTCGAAAACCCGCCACGCCCATAGGGATGCACGGATTCGTCGGAATGCTACAGGCTGGGTAATTGGAGACCTGCCTCGTGTCCCATCTCTCAACGAGGGAGTGCCTCTTATCCGTAGGTCTGACGATTGGAGGGTTGCATCTCGGGGCAAGGGGAAGGTAACGCTGCGGCGAGGATTGGACTCTGCGGAGGCAGACACCATCCCCGTCTCCAACAGGTACCAGGTGCTGTCGGATGACAGCACCACCGCACCTGCAGCTCCTACCCCTACTCCGCGGGGCGGGGGGTGTTAGGCCACCACCCAAAAAAAGGAAAAAAGAAAAAGGAAAATACTAGGAGATACCAAAAAATGAACAAAAAAAGAGCAAAAACAAAAAAAGAATAAGGAAACACTAGGAGATAACAAAAATGCCACTTGCCACTCTCGGCGTCTAGGTAACAATTAGTTAAACTCAATTGCATGCACTTTCACTAACCTCCTGTGTGTTGTGTCAAAACTCTTCCCGCATGCCATTAAGTAATGTAATGCTGTTTACAGTATTTTTTTCTCTTCTTTCGCTACCCTAAATTTCCACTTCCATCCCTTGCCTCTCTCCGTGGGTGTGCCCTCCTCCCACCTGCAGCGTTGGGCCAAATTCCTCGTCTTGAGTAGGAGAGATTTTTATGCGGAACGATCTTGTGGTGGTGGTAATTTGCTTGGTTACTTGCTAGAAGCTAGCTTGCACGTTCGTGATTAATTTCTTGCTGCATCCTGGGGTAAAATTATTTGTTGTAGTTTAGCGTATGTACTTGCATGCTTTTGGAGTGAAGGGAGGTAGATGTGTGTTTGCATGCGCGTCGAATGATGGGATGTTACGATGAATGTTTGCACTGCTGCGCTCGTTTCGTGGAAAACTGTTACGATAAAACGAAAAGCGTCACTGAAATGCTTATGGAGTTGGGATGGGAATCATTGGAAGAAAGATGACTCAATGCTAGGTTAAACTTACTAAATAAATTTGGATCCGCATGTTTTAGCACCGAGGTCTCGAAAATTATTCGCTCTCCAACATATATAGGTCGCTTCGATCATGTGTACAAAATTCGGGAAATAGATGCCAGGACTAGCAGACTCAAGGACTCCTTCTTCCCACGGACAATACGGGATAACAACTCTAGGGTTACACTCGGAGATAACAAAAATGCCACTTGCCACCCTCCGCGTCTAGGTTACAATTAGTTGAACTCAATTGCATGCACTTTCACTAGACTCCTGTGTGTTGTGTCAGAACCCTTCCCGCATGTCCGAGCGTCTTTACGAACTTCATGCTCCACCCTTCCATCCCTTGTCCCTCTCCGCGGGTGTGCCCTCCTCCCACCTGCAGCGTTGGGCCAGATTCCTCACCTTGGGTGGGAGAGAGTTTTGTGTGGAACGCTCTTGTGGTAGTGGTGTTTCGCCTGGCTACTTGCTATAAACTAGCTGGCACGTTCGTGATAGGTTTCTTGCTGCATCCTAGGGTGGAATTATTTGTTGTAGGTAAGCGTATGTACTTGCATGCTTTTGGAGTGAGGATAGGTAGATGTGTGGTTGCATGCGCGTCGAATGATGGGGTGTTGCAATGAATGTGTGCACTGTTGTGGAATGGGGTTTGCATGTGTGTGTTGGTTTTGAATGCGGTGTTTCTTTTTTCCTTTTTCTTTTTTCCTTTTTTTGGGTGGTGGCCTAACACCCCCCGCCACACGCCCTTGCGGCGGCTTGCGGGGTATTATGTAGATGTAGATATATGTTGCAAAATTTTAGAGCACATAATTGCCAGTTCCATAATGAGACATCTTGATGACATTAACTTTTTAAGTTACAATCAACACGGATTCAGAAAAAGCCGCTCATGCGAGACCCAATTAGGAGAATTCACACATGGCTTACTTTTATCTGGTGAAAGTGGTAAGCAAGTGGATGCGATCTTGTTAGACTTTCAAAAGGCATTTGATAAGGTTCCGCATGGTAAACTCATCCATAAATTAAAGGGCGCAGGTATACACAGGGGCGCAATAAATTGGGTTGAAGACTTCCTTTCAGAGCGGGAACAGAGGGTAGTCCTTGACGGCGCTAGGTCTACCAGCGTACGAGTCACCTCGGGGGTTGCTCAGGAAAGTGCTATCGGACCGTTAGTATTCTTGATTTTTGTTAACGATTTGAACCGCGAAGTGAAAAGTAAGATATGATTGTTCGCGGATGACACAGTGATTTATCGGGAGATAGCTGGGGATGAGGATCGTTTAATTCTAGCACGTGATTTAGATAGCATTAATGAATGGTGTTCAAAATGGGGATTGCCTTTTAATCTTAATAAATGTTCGGTGGTAAATTTCTTTAAAAGATCCACGGGATTCGTTTACAAATTAGCTGGAGTTGACCTTGAAGTAGTTGATACGGTGAAATACCTAGGTGTTACATTCAATAAAGACTTAACTTGGGGGACCCATATACGTAAAGTCTGCGGGCAAGCATATAAAAAATTAGGATTTATTAGACGCATTGTCGGCAGAAGAGACTCCAAGATCAAGGAACGTTGTTATCACGCTCTTTTAAGGCCCCATTTAGAATATCATGTACATCTACATCTACATAATACCCTGCAAACCGCCGCAAGGGCGTGTGGCGGGGGGTGTTAAGCCACCACCCAATGTAGCGAATGGGATCCGTGTGAAAAAGGCCTCATTCGGGATATTGAGAAGGTCCAACGCCGGGCAGCTCGTTTCGTGGAAAACTGTTACGATAAAACGAAAAGCGTCACTGAAATGCTTATGGAGTTGGGATGGGAATCATTGGAAGAAAGACGACTCAATGCTAGGTTAAACTTGCTAAATAAATTCAGATCCGCATGTTTTAGCACCGAGGTCTCGAAAATTATGCGCACTCCAACATAGATTGGTCGCTTGGATCATGTATACAAAATTCGGGAAATAGATGCCAAAACTAGCAGTCTCAAGGACTCCTTCTTCCCACGGACAATACGGAATAACAACTGTAGGGTCACACTCGGAGACAACAAAAATGCCACTTGTCACCATCGGCGTCTAGGTAACAATTAGTTAAACTCAATTGCATGCACTTTCACTAACCTCCTGTGTCTTGTGTCAAAACCCTTCCCACATGCCCGCATTGGAATGCCATTAAGTAATGTATTGCTGTTTACAGTATTGTTTTCTCTGCTTTTGGTACCCTAAATTTCCCCTTCCATCCCTTGTACCTCTCCGTGGGTGTGCCCTCCTCCCACCTGCAGCGTTGGGCCAGGTTCCTCACCTTAGGTGGGAGAGAGTTTTGTGTGGAACGTTCTTGTGGTTGTGGTGTTTCGCTTGAATACATCTACATCTACACAATACCCAACAAGCCGCCGTAAGGGCGTGTGGCGGGGGGTGTTAGGTCACCATCCAAAAAAGGAAAAAAGAAATACCGCATTCAAAACCAACACACAAATGCAAACCCCAACGACTTGCTAGAAACTAGCTTGCACGTTCCTGATAAATTTCTTGCTGCATCCTGAGGTAAAATTATTTGTTGTAGTTAAGCGTATGTACTTGCATGCTTGTGGAGTGAAGGGAGGTAGATGTGTGTTTGCATGCGCGTCGAATGATGGGATGTTTCTATGAATGTGTGCACTGCTGTGGATTGGGGTTAGCATGTGTGTGTTGGTTTTGAATGCGGTATTTCTTTTTTCCTTTTTTGGGTGGTGACCTAACACCCCCCGCCACACGCCCTTGCGGCGGCTTGCGGGGTATTATGTAGATATAGATGAATTTCACTTTTGGGAATACAAAATAATCTGCTGGTGCCAAGTCGGGGGTACTATAAGGGGGTGGGGAATCATCGCTATGCCGTGCAAGGTCTTCGCAAGCAGGCAGTTCAAAGATCTTCGGGATGACTTTCGCGCAGATCTTTCGCATCGCCAAATTTTCGGTGATAATTGTGTGTGTACTTTATTCTTTTCAATGCTAATGCACGGTCTGCGATTTGGGCTTGCTTAACCGATGGTCTGAATTCAGCACTTCACCAACACGTCTGGAATGAATTGCTCCCGATGCATTTCATATAAACGGCTATGTGCATCACGCCTTAATTATTGCGCTTTACCGATTGATCAAATGCTAGCACTGAAATTGACTTAGAGCTGCGGGATTTTGTGCACGATTTGGTTCTTTCTGTGAGGTAGTGCGTGCGTTGTTATGCGTGAATGTACCTCCACTCAATCATTTTTATAAATTAAACACATTAATTGCTCAGCATTTTGAAATCTTACTCGAAGCTGCGGTAGTAACTTGAAAAAAAAATTCAACCTCCCTTCCTAACGTTTTTACGGACTTGGGGTCGCATTACCTCTCCCTGTACTCAAGTCCAGCCGCCGCACCAACCCAGCCACCCTTATCTCAAACCAGATCTGGCCACGCTTTACAACGTCCACCGACCCCAGTTTTTGCTAAGCGTCGACCCCAAGAGCAAAGGATCCTCATCTCCTGCTCAAAAGTAAACATGTGGGCTCGCAAGCACCTATCGCTTGTCCCTAAGGTCAAGAACAAACTCGCAGTGATAAAGACCCCTCCGTCCGATATCCGTTGGAAATACTTGCAGATTCAACGACATTAATGCTGTCACCGACATCATAAACTTTGGCCGCAACCTGCGATGTTGTGTGATTTGGAATTCAAAATATATATTCCTCCGAGTAATTGCACAATCACCACTGCATTGATGAAATTTTCTTCCCCCACCAAACCCACACGGCCGCGCGAATCTAAGTCATTTTCATTTCACCATCTCAGAGAAGTAAGTATTTGTGTATGGATATATAAATACATTTATGAATGTGGGTACCTAGAAAAACTACTAATTAGTATAATTCTCAAACCGTCAACCCAATACACTCCTCTCCCCAAACCAAACCGTCCAAAATGCCCTAACCTTATCGCTACATTTTTCCCCTGAACCCACACAATTTAATATATTATCCGTGAACCCCTCCCAATTATTAAAAACAGTCAATCCACATCACTTTTATGCCCACATTGTTACGTTTAAACGCCCGTCAAACTTGCGAGACATCTTCAAGTCGACAAACCACCTACGAGCACCCCTATCTCTTCCTTGCCCCTGTCCACACCATGCAACTGCCCACGCCGCAAATGCTGCCATCTCCTAAGACCCTCCAGGTCCCTTATTTACCAACTCCCAACCCGACGCCACCTGCACCACAAAAAACATTACATATCGCCTCCTCTGTAACTTCTGTCCTGCCTTCTACGTGGGCGAATGCACGAACACCCTCCGCATGAATAACCACCGCTATTTCACCAAATCTCCCACCTTCCTTAATTATCCTATCCCTACTCACACTGCTTCCCACAACCAGTCTTTTGATGACTACTTCTCTGTTTCGGTGATTGAACACGTCCCAATGCCGCTAGCGGCATAAAGGTGAGAACCCGTGAGATAGCGCATATCTAGGTGCTACAGCCATTTAAACCTCCCGAATTGAACCAAGCCCACTGAATGCATCCAATAGCTGCCTGTGGAAAGATGATGAGACAGAGATGTGGAAATTAGGGGAAAACTGGCAAGGAAGAAAGGACATGGAATCATTCAAAACATTTGGTTCAGAGGAAATATACCAGACGATGGGAAACAAGCACTAATCTATCCACTCCACAAAAAAGGGGATAAAACTGAAACAAACATATTATAGAGGTATTTCCCCACTCCCAGTAACATATAAGATACTATCTAAGGCGTTATTAAATAGAGTAGAGGAGCAAGCAGGACACGACATAGGAGAATACCAATCAGGGTTTTAGAAAGGGAAGATCATGTGAGAGAACAAATTTTGAACCTAAAGACCATATTAAGGATTAGAACTCTGCAGAATAAGAATACAGTTGTCACCTTTGTGGACTTCAAGGAAGCGTACGACTCCCTAGACCGACAAAAGCCATTTCTACTTTTAAATGAATTAGGCGTAGACCTCAACACCAGGAGACTAATAGAACAAACACTTGTGGGTACCACATCCAGAATAAAAATCCTAGGAGAACTTTCTGAACCATTTGAAGTCAGGACAGGGGTTCGACAGGGTGATGGATTCTCACCAATACTATTTAATTTAGTACTTGACAAGATAATTAAAAAATGGGAAAACACTCTAAAAGAGAGACTAGTGAAAGGGATTAACATGGGGCAAGGGAAAGGAACATTTGAAGTGAGATGCCTAGCCTTTGCCGACGACATAGCCTTGATAAGGAAAACATTACAGACACAAGAGTCACCCTGGAAACATTACACGAAATATCGGAAAAAATCAGGACTGAAGATCTCCTATATGAGGACAGAATATATAGAACTCAGACACAATAGGGAGAAATACATGCAAGCATAATATGGAAGAATCAAGGGAGTTGATAACTTTAAATATCTAGGAGAATATATTCTAGAAAACGAATTAGATAACACAACAAAGAAAGAACGAATAAAAAAACTGCAACTGGCTTACAGAATTAAACAAATTCATTACAATGAAAGAAGAATATCCATCCAAGCCAAAATCAGGCATTACAACACAGTCATTAATCCCGAAGCTACATATGGATCGGACTGGCTAGTGATGAAGGAGAAAGGGGACCTGCGAGAACTGGAGAGGGAAGAAAGAAATACTTTGAGGAAAATCCTAGGACCTTTAAAAAACACAGAAAATATTTGGATTAGGAGAAGAAATGAGGATCTGTATAGGACTACCGTTAAAATCACAGATACGATGAGAAAAAGAAGATTGAAATTATATGAACAACTGAAGCAATTGGATGAAAAAAGATTCACTAAAAAAATATTCAACTATATTTCAAAATTAAAGCACACAACAGGCTGGCTAGAGGAGACCAGGAGGGATGCGGGAAATATTGGAATAACGGAGGAAGTGGTTCACATCAGGGAGAGGTGTAGAAAACTAATAGACAATACAAGATTGACTGAAGACCAACCAACACAAAAAACAAAGAGGGTGTGGACCGAAGAACAACGACGAACAGTAGGGGAGAAAATGAAGAAGTCCTGGGAAGAAAGAAAGAAGAAAAACCAGAAGTCATGAGGTCATTGCGGTCCATAGCTGGGCAAACTCAATAATAAATATATATACATATATATATATATATATATATATATATATATATATATATATATATATATATATATATATATATATATAACTTTTGGACGGCACAATAGAACACAGAATAAAACAGATAACACGTAAAAGGACACTCACACTGTAGATGATTTGAGCTTTCGGCCCACTCCGAGGCCTTCTTCAGGTCAGACTCAGACTCTTCAGGTAGAGTCTGACCTGGAGAAGGCCTCGGAGTGGACCGAAAGCTCAAATCATCTACAGTGTGAGAGTCCTTTTACGTGTTATCTGTTTTATTCTGTGTTCTATTGTGCCGTCCAAAAGTTATATTGCTCTCGTGAGTACTTCCGTATCATCTCTATATATATATATATATATATATATATATATATATATATATATATATATATATATATATATATATATATATATATATATATCCCATGGACTACAACCTTGATGTGGTGGAAGGGCTTGTGCGTTCCGATGTCCCCTAGAGCTGTGCTGACGAAAGTAATAACAATTGCTGCTGATAGGCTCACCCATGCCAGATAGGTTAGGAGCCGGACGAAAGGTAGAAAGGTAGTCCACGCAGCTTCTGTTCCTCAGTGAGGCGGCTGCAAAGGCGTCTGACCCCAGTGGGGCGGCAATTAAGTGATAGTGTCACGTTAATAACACTATTGAGGAAGGCAACGGGAAACCACGTCAATTATCATTCCCAACACAAAATGATTGTCACAAGAGAGACATTGAGTTCTGGCAACTGCGGGACTCGGCCTAAGCGGTCGTATGTCGTGCCTGGCAGCGGGGGAGGATTCATCATCCCACGAAACCCTTGCAGGGGGAAACCAACGGCATCAGGACAAAACACGCAGAAGAAGACGAAAGTAGTTAGAATAAGAACATGGAATGCCAGGACAATGTTAAGGGCAGGCAAAATAGATAATATTAAGCGAGAGATGGAAGTAGGTAATATAGATGTTTTATTTCTAAATCAGGTGAGATGAAAGGATAGTGGGGATAACTGGAGTGATAATGCTATAATAATATACAGCGGCGGGGACGAGAGCCAACGAGAGGTCGCTGTAATATTAAATAAAGGTGTAGGAAAAATCGTAGTCAACATAGACCAAGCAACGGAAAGAATATTACTAGTAGAGATTAAAGGTGAGCCAACGAACTTGGTCATTGCTCACGTATACATGCCGCCGAGCACCCACAAGGAGGAAAAAGTCGATAGGATGTACGATGAGTTAGAGGATATAATCGCATGTGTTCCTGCAATGAAGCATTAGATACATCTACATCTACATAATACCCCGCAAGCCGCCGCAAGGGCGTGTGGCGGGGGGTGTTCGGTCACCACCCAAAAAAGGTGGGAGGAGGGCACACCCAGATAGTGATGGGGGATTGGAATAAGACGGTAGGCGAAGGAAGAGATGATGGATAATGAGGTGGGGGGATACGTTTCAGGCACGAGGAATGAACGCGGCGAGAAAGCAATTGAGTTCTGCAGGAGACAGAGTTTAGTCATCACAACACCTGGTTTAGACACCACAAAAGGCGTAGGTATACATGGTAAATACCAGGTGACTCAGAAAGGTATCACTTAGATTATATTCTGGTTAGGTACATGTTTAGGAACAGTGTGATATATTCGCAGAGTTTCCCGGGAGCGGATGCGGACTCCGACCACAATTTAGTTGTTATGAAATTTAACTTCCGTTTCAAAATGATAAGACTTGGGCAGAGGGCTAGGGTATGGCACATAGAAGCATTAAATGGATAAACAAGGAAAGAGTATCAGTAGGCTGCAGGGAAAATTATTGGTGACGGTAAAGAGCAGAGAACTGTCGAAGAAAAATGCGATTACATCAAGAAAGTGATATCGAAAGCCACAAAAGACACTATATGAACCTTTAACGGGAAAAGGATAAGGAAACCATAGGTCACGGATGAGTTAACTGCAAAGATGGATGAGAAAAGAAGGTGGAAGAATGTAAACACAGAATTAGGAAAGATGAAGTACAAAGAGTCAAACAATAAATTGAGAAGGGCCACAAATAAAGCAAAAGAAAAATGGTGGAAAACGCAATGCCAGGATATGGAAAGTATACAGAGGAAGGGTGAAATTGGTGCACTGTACAACACGTTATTATCGAGAAGTAAGAAGAGAAGACTTGTGATAACAGTTTAAGATAAGTGGGGTAAGATAATAGTTGACAGAGAAAATAACAAAGAGAGATGGAATGAATATATAGAAACACTGAATTGTAAAGAACTTAGGCCGAGCAGGTAAGACATAGAGAAGGAACATGACGTTGAAGAAGATAGCTTAGGTCCGGGCATACTCGACGATGAAACAGGATGGGCATTAAGGGAAATGAAACCAAATAATTCCGTGAGGGTACACTAAATTCTTGTGAAAATATTGAAATGTTAAGGAAAATGTGGGGGGAAAACTCTATATGGACTGATTTGTAGTATATATGAGAAGGGAAATTGGCCGGAAGATTTTGTGAGATCAGTGTTAATTCCTATTCCAAAAAAGGCAAAAGCTACATCATGTGAGGACAGAACAATACATCTGATTTCCAATGCAGCAAAGTGGTTCTAACGGACTTCAACAAAAGAATGGAGAATAAGACAAATGATTACTAGGGGGCTATCGACTCAGGGTTTTTTTATGACTGATATCACTTTTAGGGAAAATTAAATCGAAAGTGTAGTTTCCACTTACCGTTAATCGGAAAGGGACTTTTAGAATTGGATTTTTAATAAAATTCAGTGTATATGAGATTCGCAAAGTTAATGCACAGAAATGTTATGTGTAATTATTATTTATTTTATCCTGGAGGATTTTGATAGGATTAGTTTAGAACCAAAAGTTAACATGTAAATAGATGTTCCATTATAAAACACGACGAAACGTAAGGTTATGTGTATATTAAAGTATAGACAATCTAATATGTACATAAAAATTTTTGCGGTGAACCATAACGATAGCTTTCTTATTAAAATGTTTAAGCCAAATTTTAGGAAAAGTTGTAAGAATATTTAAGGAAAGCACGTTTTTTAAAGACTATAGTTTTACAGAGACGTAACAATTAATGGCATAAAATATAAATAGCTTAGTTAAAGAATAGCATTGTTGTAGGATTTCTGAAAGGCTTAGAAATGCAGCATCAATTAAATAAAAGAGAATAGTTTACGTATCTCGGTAATGTTTTGGACCAACATGGTCAATGTAGTAGAGACGTGAGGACAAGAATTATGCTAGGAAAAGAGGCTTTCACCAGGAGAAGGGAGTTGATGACGGGGACGTTGAGTAGGGATTTTAAGACAAGACTCGCAAAAACTCTGATATGGAGCGTAGCTATGTACGGCGCGGAAACGTGGTCACTGAAGCAGGAGGATAGACGTAGATTGTAGGCTTTTGAAATGTGGGAGTAGAGAAGGATGGAGAAGGTGAAATGGACCAAAAGGAAAACAAATGAGGAAGTACTGGAGATGGTGGGTGAGGAGAGGGGTTTGTTGAGAGAAATCCTATGGAGGCAGGAAAAATGGATGAAAGGCGTATTGAGCGGTAGTGGAATGTTGAAGAGGGTAATAGAGGGGAGAATGTTGGGCAAGCGAGGTAAGGGCAGGAACAGGATAGGGGTGTTGGATGGCATGAAGGGAGGAAAGAAGTTTACAGAGATGAAGAGGGACCTAATGTATAGAGTAGGTTTCTGGAATGTGTTTTGTTAGGAGCAGCAAAATATTAATTTGGTAGTTGTGTCCATCCAAAACAACCTACCTTAACCGGTAGATTACCTTATAATCATAATAAACAATAGAAAAAGGGAAGACATGACCTTATTCCACTGGGACAACCACCTGGCGGTGGTAATCATTAAGTGGGTGAACGAGTATACGAGGTGATTGATTTGGTAGTGATAAGATGTTCAGGGCGTGGATTAACGGTGGAAAGAAGCGCTATGCTGACATTAGCCCCTTAACTCTTAGCCAAAACTCTACAATATAAAGTCCCTATATTGTTCTGTTCTTTCACGTTGGGCAGAGGGCGTGCGAGAGAGCGTGACGCGAAGATTGCGAGGTGGGGTCGTACTGTGAGTTTTGGGATGTGGATTTGAAGAGGGGAAATAATGCATTTCCCGCTTTGTCATGGTCTGGGAGAGGTGCAAAAAGGAAACTATTGATTGAATGCACACCACTAAAGGGGTTATAAATTAACGAACTGTTTTGTTTGATAACAAAATGGAGATGAGAAATCAATTACGTAACCATACATCATAGTAATTAGGGTGAAGGGAGGAATTTTTCGAGAATTTAAAGTAGATTAACAAAAATGTATTGCAGGATGCGTTGCAATTGATATTTCAAAGATATTTTTAAGTAACCTGCAGGGAACACTAGGGTGTGTGGCAGTGGGTGAATACACGCCAGATTAATTTTGATCCGAACATTTTTACCTCTAATTCGATCAGACTATGCTATTCTGACCATTATCGTTCATGGAAAAAGTGACCCCCTAACTCTAGCTGGTCTACACTTGATCTCTCTAATTTTATAGGTATGATTTAGCCTACCATGGTACTATGGGGGTAATAATACATTTTAAAGGTCACTGCTGAGGAGACTTCCAAATTATGCAAGAGCCTTAATCTGTAATTTAATCTTCGCTCCATTGAGTGATTCCCAGCCTAGCTCCTCTAATCTTTTGGAGACGCCACTAAGATTATCGTAACAACGCTTTACAAATCTAAGCTCCTCTAAGGTGGACTTGATCCAATTCAGTAACCAATCCAACTTCGCGAGGATCCCATATACTCGCAGCATAAGAGTATTCTAAATATAGGCTAACCAGCGAAATATAAGATTTCTCTTTGCCCTTTTCATCATTTATACCCAGTACTCTTCTAATTAATACAGATTTTTAAATTTTTGTTAGTTTGTCTACATATTTTCCATGCGTGTTTCACCCAGGAGAGGTTGTGGGTGAGGTTAGCGCCCATGGTTTAAGGGTTAATAGTATAATTCAATATACGTGCGGTGGAGTCTCCAATTTTATTGAAATATTGCATTATCAGAGATGCAGGGGAGAATGGAGTGGTTTTGGGATGATCAGATTTGCATCTGAGTTGAATGAAATGAGTCTTTGTGAAATTGTGAGCGTCGGATGGTTTACATGGAGTTTTAGTGGATTTTAAGGTGCCGGATAGAATCGCCGTTTAATGGTGTCTGAGGGGTATTAGGGCTAAAGGGTAGTCCCGCTTTTGTGATGGTTCAGGATGGAGAAAAGGGCTTTAAGGTTTCATTTAAGAGATTAAATTTGTGATAGATTTAAATTTCACATGGAGAGGATTACTCTTTTAAGAAAGATTAGGGATATAGGGAAAGATGGGTATTACTCATTTAAGAAAGGTTAGGGCAGGCAGCGTTTTTACAAAAGTGTATGTACTTGGTCGTTTATTGTTGATTTCCATGTGAACAGGGGTTAAAACATTTGATTGTAAATGATATTTCTGAGATATTGATAGTAGAGGTGAAAGAGGTGGGGACGCAGAGTGAGAAAATGGACATATCGCAACCCTTCCATCAAACGTCAACCTCTAAATTGATTTTTGGGATTAACAAGGAATCTTACACCGAATAAGAAAATACACTGATGCTTATGGCAATGGTGGCATAACGGAGAGAATAAGTGAAGCAAAGAAACATTGGCAGTGATTCAACCTAAAATATTTCCCTTATTTCAATCTGGCGTATTTTTAAGGGTTGTTTGCAACTGTGGAGAGTTGAAATTATGTCAAAAAGGCCAACATGTGAGTGTCTTTTCAATTCCGGGGAAAACAATAAGCCCAAGCATTTGCTAGCCTGCATTGTTTCCCATCTCCCCTGCTCCCCTTGGTATTTTTGGATGGACTAGGAGACTAACCAAGGCGAGCACGCGGCGTGTTTGAAGAGCAGAAAACAAACGTCCCACTCCGGACCCCCTCACGGTAGTCAGGGCGGCATGCATATTCAAATCTGGGAAGAGTGCTGTCGTGGCGGGGGTGGAAAGGGAGTGGGGGGAGGGGTTGGGACGTGCGGGGGCCGCAAAGAGGGCCGTCGAGGGAGGGAGAGGAGGGTCGGCTGGGGTTGAGGGAAGGTGGTGGCTGTTTACGTCCCGGGAGAGGCAGAGGAAGAGGTGGGAGAGAGGCATGGCGACCAAGGAGGAGATGTGGTGCGCTGAAGACATATGAGGCAGTGAATAGGTGTGGAGGAGCAAAGGTAGAGTTTGTATAAATATTATCTGGTGGAATATATTTATTTCACTTGATAATTATGCCTCAGAACTCTTCAAAGTACATCCCTTGAGAGCGTCGACTCACACTTTTGTCCTAGCGGCTTTTCCACGACTCGAAGGATCCCTTGTAAGCGGATTCCGTAAGCTCCTTTACGGTACGCGTGCAGGTTTTTTTGAAGGCCCTTGGGGTTCAATCAATGATGGTGCCCCCTGATAAATGGTGGATTTCACTTTTGGGAATACAAAATAGTCCGATAGTGCCAAGTCGGGGGGACTATAAGGGGTTTGGGGAATCGTCGCGATACCGTTGCAGAAGGTCGTCGCAAGCAGATACTCGACTCTGCTCTTTTGATCGTTCGTTCAAAGACCTCCGCGAGGACGGGTTTTTGCATCGCCAAATTTTAGTGAACCAATGGTGTGTGTAATTTCACTGTCTGATAAATGCCAAATAATACGATCTGCGATCATCTGCACACTTAACTGACGGTCTGATTCCAGCACTTCATGTAAACACGTCAGGAAAAAATTGGTACCGATGCTTTTTATACGAACCTTGTATGAGAACTGTGCGGCACGAGAAAAACGGTTTTGTGCGTGAAAGGGTGAATGGCACTGAGCTTTCGCTCTTTCAAAAATTCGGTTTGTTTCATTTCAGAGCGAATGATTTTCAAGTCGTGTCTTGATGTGCCCCGCAAGAGCAAGGTATCCAATTAAAAGTAATCCATGCACATATTAATGATAGATTTGCACGGTCCTTAATGGCTCGTACACATTTAAATGACAGAATTAAACTTGATATAACAATTGAAGGGATAAATTGAGCTTCTTACACCCTCTTTTTAGACTGATTATATTAAACAATATTTCTTTAAGCCGTAAAAGGATTTTTTACACCACTGTGAAAGGAAGAGAAGAGAAGGGGAGCATTGATAGAGGTGATTTGATTTACGGGGAGGTTTAATCCCTCGCCATTGGTATCCCCCGACACACATTCGACATTTTAAGACGTTCACCTTTACACGGGGGGAAGGGGGGCTGTTTCCCGATTTTGTTCACTGGGAAATTAATCCTATTGCCAAGGATCGTGCTCGGGAACTTAAAAATACACCTACACATTCCCAATGGTTACCTCAAAGTGGTTTACGGGGAGTTTTTCTCTTGTCAGGGACCGGCTCTGGAGACACAATACGTTTGGGAAGAAATCCAGACGTCAGGGACCTACTTTTGGGGAACAAAACACACACACACACCAATCACTTAGGTATTACAGCAAAGAAATATCAACACTCGGGAGTATGAAGTGAACAAAATACTGGACGGCCTGATGACGTCGTCAAAACCTATAATGGTAGGGGGAAAGCCCTTCAGTCAAAAGAAAGGAATTAATTGAATATAATGGAGAAAGGGAAAAAATGTAAAAGTTAGGGAAATCCAATGGTGTTTGTTGATAACTCAACATAGACTTGACGTGGGCTCCATTATCATCTTCTTCACAATGTCGTATACGAGGATCTAGTATATTTCAAGTCTGACCAATTAGTTGGGATCTGTGTTGTCTTGCGTCGAACAATAAGAGCACTTCGTCTATTTCTTGATTCTTTTGTTGTCATCCTTTTTTGAAACATTAGTATTGGACTTCATTATATAGTGAATTGTTTTCTCTTTTGTTGCCGTTCCTCTCTAAGTGGACACATTGTTGACGGTAGCAAAAAGATAAGCTGTTTCCTTCCCGTGACCAACATGGGTGCGTTCTGTGCATGACGTCACATGTCTGACTGCGCGGAGTAGATTAGCAGACAGTTCGACGGCGCTGAGTATAAACTCCATTAGCGGAGTGTTGACGTTTGGCTTTTATTTCCTCAGGCCCCACAAAACGTCATTATTCGCTTGGTGTTTAACTCCGTGTTTATATTATTTTATGGGATGTAAGAATTTATCTTTCATAAACAAATCACTTGAAGCTTTCTTTTAGAAGTTGTGTTTATTTTTATGGTTATTATCCTGTACTGCTGCAGAAATTTATGAAGCACGCCACATATGAATAAAAAATGTTTTAATAAAATCTAACAGCAAACATTACCTACCAAGGACATGACATTCTTTATGCTCGGTAGAAATCGTATTTCAAACACTTAATACCTGTTCATTTACATTAAACATAATTTATGTTAACTTCTTGATTTGATAGTATTATTTTTTACTGTAAAATTTCCCAAAAATTATCACAAAAATGTTTCTAATAATATTAATGTTAATTTTTTACGTTAAAGTTGCTAATGAAATTCAAAACTGTACCATATAGTTATAAAGTAAGTACGAAAGTGTAAACAGTAATTGGTTTTAGACGCCATGACATAATTTATGAATTTGAAAGAGCTAATATTACTACAACATGGTCGATAGATATGGTAGCTTTTATTTACTGCAAGGAAATACTAGCATAAATCTACATTATCTAGTCAGAAACTGTCAACAGTATTACTTTTTACGTCTATGTTGTATCAAAGTGCTCGGCGGTCGTATTTTTAGACAACAGTAATCCATCCGAAGGTTAGTTTTAGAAGCAAGGCTAGTGTTCGTTCAATACTAAGCCCATTGGTTCGTGAAATACAAAAATGAAGGTGGATGGGTCAGTTCCTTTCCTTGTACCAACTGTGTTTTCCAAGAAGGCCTAACACCCGCAAAACCGTTCAATTTGGTTAAAGCTGAGCTTACCCAGAAACGTCAGCGTGAATTGAATCCAGGTCCACCGGTCAGCAGGTCAGCTCCCTCTGCACTGGACTAGCGCGCCTACAGAGACTAAGAAAGCCATATAAAGTTATCCACATTTCCGTAATTTGTTTCCTTATGCTAAAAAACTGTATTTATCGTCAAACTGCAATGTGGTAGACTGATGTTGTTTTTAAATTGTTACCCAACATTTTGACATTTATTGATTCGCCGGTGATATTACTCACATTTTGCTCAAAGTCGACAGGAAAAAAACTTTTCACGATTTTACTCCATTCAGCACGTATTTATTAAAATTGAAATTCACTGATGTCAAAAAAAGATTTTGCATTACATACATCACTACTATGCTGTTTTCAATCGTGAGGGTGCTATTAAAGAGTTATGAATTTACCGTGAGATTCTGTCAGCGACTGTCAGACTAAGGTCAAAATAGTGGACGTTGATCTCTGTTAAAGAAACTTCCACCTTGTCTTAACCAACTAATAGACGTTTCAGCAAAATTCCTGCATCCCATCGCAGGTTATTCTAATGGTTTATTGTTCTCCAAAATGAATTAGCAACTTCAAGAGCAGTCATAGAATTTCCGAAGATTTAGTATTTAAAAAATGGAACTGTTTCCACAACATACAGAATAAATTATTTCTCGATAAAGGTTATTATGTCAAGAGTTCATTTACTTATAGCCCAAAGCATAGGCCATGCTTAAATATTCACTGTATTGAACTCACAGTCAGTGGACATACATTAATAACAAAGCGTGCACTATTGGAATATTGTACACTGTGGTCTCGACTTCAAATTCGACGAAAATCGTAGCATAAACAGAATTCCAGAGTGGAAGTACTTCCGTGTTTGTTTTCCAAAAGAAATCAATACCGATTAGACCCAAAAATCAGTTTGCACGAACTACTAATGTAAAATGGAGTGCATTAATTCCAGGATAGTCAGTAATATGACGACTTGTTCCGTATTTTCACTCAAAGATTACTTAAAATAATTGGGCGTTTCTCGCATTATAGTTAATT
The DNA here is from genome assembly GCA_037158775.1 of Hetaerina titia. Lineage (NCBI taxonomy): Eukaryota > Metazoa > Arthropoda > Insecta > Odonata > Calopterygidae > Hetaerina > Hetaerina titia. Next base: position 2,975,043 of record CM073770.1, on the reverse strand, counting down.
ACGTGTATTTTCATAACAATAATTACTGGACGCAGTTATAAATAACTACCAATATTTCAAGTTTTCCACGTATTTTTCCGTCGTAATCAGTAATAGTGTACGGTAGAGAAACATTTACAAGGTTTGCATAAAAAGTACCGGTAACAATGTTTACTGATGTGTTTGCGTGGAGTTCAGACCGTCGGTTAAGAGTGCGGATGATCGCACATCGTATTATTGGCATCGATCAGGCAGTTAAAGTGCACACACCATTATCAGTGAACACTTGGCGGTGCGATAGATCTGCGCTAAACCCGTCCTCCCGAATGTGTTTGGACGGACGACCAAAAGAGCAGAGTCGAGTGTCGAGAAAAGTGTTGAGTGTTGAGAAAACCTTCTGCAACGGCATCGCAACGATTCCCCGACCCCTTTACAATCCCCACGATTTGGCAAAGAAGCTTGCACGCATAGTACCCTTAAGGACGTTTGGCCTACCAGGGAGCCTTCGAGTCGCAGAAAAGTCGTGAGGGCAAAAGTGTGTCGACCGTCGGTCCCTCGATGTCCGGGGATCCGGGTTCGAATCCCGGTCAAAAGGAATGATTTTTACACTCTGAAATTGTTGCATTGAAATTCAAATAGACGCATGAAAACAAGAGATATCAGCCAAGTTTACATTACCGGATTAGACCTCTTGATATATCAAATTGGCAAGGATGTGCAATGAACCTTGTATTGTACCGCGGTAATGTAATTATTCAATCACTCGTGTACGCTAGAGAAGTGGGAGCCTCGTCCGCACGTGGTCTAAGGACTTTAGAGCAAGGGGTGACTCGGCAACTCGACTTCTTCGACTTAAAAGGTGAGCATGCAAAAATTTTACGCATGACGCTGAGTGTCAAAGGGCAATGTTCACGTTCCCACAACTATTATTCTGTCAAGAAAGCCAATTCCCTTCTTTCGTCAACCTCGCCCACCCAACAGTCTCTCATCCATCGCGGCCTTCAGCGTCCAATTCTATTCCTTTTCTCCACCCACTTTCTCTGTCTTCCTCAGACTTCACGTAGCTGCTTAAAGCATCATCACATCTCCACCATATTTAAGGCTTAGTCGTTAATCAAACTCTCTCTCCAATTGCCTCCCCCATTCTTCTCTAATTATTCTTCACCATATAGACGGTGTAAGCTATAATTAATATTAATAAAGAGGCCTGTCGAGAAAGCAACTTAGCGTGGCGGTGAGTAAAGGGCTAGTTCTTCCTAGTTTAGGTAGATGACAAAAGTCACCATTTTGGTGTCTAAACGTCTCTAAACTCAGTGAACCTCTTTCTATAATAGTGTGGGCAGACTCTGGTTCTTCTACTTTGCTCACTGCAAGCTGTTAAAATTCAACTGTCAATCCCGCTAGTTGCCAAGTGTAATCTGAGATTAGGTTTTTACTGACAAAAAACCACAAGAAAATTGAAATTTATAGAAACTTGGTGAAGTGCACGGAGACGAGAAAATAAGTGAAGGCGGAGTGTGGCAGTGGTGCATTCAGTTTAAGAATGTTCACAGCACCAATGTTCATGACGGGGACCACAGTGGTCGGTTTAGCCTTGTGTGAGGCGGCAGATTTATTCAGAGACGGAATATAAAAGCTTAGTTATCGTCCCAATAAATAATTTCCTTTGAATGTTGACTATATATAAAAATAGTTTGAGAATGTTCCTCTAAAATGTATATAATGAAACTCCGTCTTATCTCTAGGTTCTTATTTTATTCAAAACGTAAGTTACCCTATGGGCAGTTCTCGTGTATTAAGACTGTGCTTTCAAAACTTAATAGAACTTCAGCCATTCATGCGCACGTGAATGTTTGATGTTATTATTGTTGACATCAGAGTAAAATAAAACCCTTTCCAGTCCATCAGGTTAGATATTTTTTAAGAATGTATGTATTTTACATAGCTAAGTATTTTGAAAGTTTGCAAACTATTTAGGATACAATGTTAACTATCTGCTACTTCTGTACTATACACAACTGCTGTACTATATACCACTGTATACTATGTAAACTACTGAAAAAAACTGTATCCTACTGGCATATGTTTATTATATATTGAGGGCATTTGAATGAACTGTAGTCTGAATTACTTCGGATAATGCCTGAGTGCCTAAACTATCCTTAAATGAATAATATAGTTTACGATTCATATATTAGCAGCACTTGCACGAAGAAACGTATGCTTTCATAAATAATCGGATATTGGCGTAGCAATGGAGTTAATCGCCTGTAAAATGATGGTTTCTACCCAATGTCAATCTAACAAAATTTTTTCGCAATTAGAGACAAAACTGCAATAAAATGTGCTTCATAGCATTGCTTAATAGTGAAATCAAATAAGTGCCTCTAATTTCGCAATTTAATGCTGTTAAAGTCACAATTTAATATCGTTAAAAGTGCGATGATATCACATTAATGAATTGGAAGAAGTCTTTGAATATAAAACTTCAAGAAACAATGTCAAACGTTGGTTGGAACAAAGTGATTTGTGAAAAATGGAACTAATAGTGAGTGAATAAGCATCATCACTTAATGAAGAGAAACGAACGATTCGGCCAAATATACATAAGCTGGTTTGAAATGGTCATTCAACCTTTCTTGGAATCAAAAACCTAAGTATTAGCGAAAGAAGAGAAGCAAAATGTCTCCTGTGAAAGAGAAAGAAACACAATGGCTTAGAAAATTGTACCAATGCTTTATTTTTAAATAAGCGAGGAGCATATAGCCTGAGTCTGGTGTTATTTGGGCCGAAGATACTGGTCCGAATGAAAGAGGGCAAAAATCAAAGAAAGTCTGGCAGATAACCTATCAAAAAGGAAAAAGAATCGAAGAATCAAATCACCCTTTTCCCCACCGAAAATGAAATAATTCAGCAGACCAATGCCACATTTTCAGAGTGTAAAGATCATTCGCCTTGACCGGAAGTCGAGTCCGGATCCCTCGCTGTCCGGCCGAGTGCTTTAGCCAGTTAAGCCATCGAGTTTTTCTTGGAACTCAACAGATGCCTATAATCCGTTTATGATCTGAGATATAGTTGGTTGGAGCTAAAAGTGTAAACGTTGTATGGTGAAACAATATGTTTGGACTGCTGACAATATTTGTAATGTAACGGAGCAACAGAAGTTTACACACTCAAGTAAGCGAAGATGTATATTAAAAAAGGATATCTATTACCAATGCTATATTGCAGTTGGAGGCACTGGAAGAACTCCGATATTGCACTCAGGATAGCTCATCCAAGTATACTTTTTAAGTTTAAAATACGCAGTAGTAGAAACAATTCCACAAAACCTACAAAACGAGAACACTGTCGGAATAATAAATTTACTTTACTTCTAGCACCGAAACGTACAGCCTTCAAATTATTTACCTTTTCGTACATGATCGTATTTCAGATTTTAAAAAAGTTTTATCTAATGTTTTTGTGGCACCATATTGCCGCATAATTGGCACGATTTTAACAATTTATTCTTTCGGTATCACTCTTTTATTTTAGGTAACCTGCCAAATATTCAAGTACCTCTTGAGAACTTTTTGACGTTCCGTGCGCTACCCAGCACCCATAAAATAATATGTCCTGACAAATTTCAAGAAACTGCTGGAGATGCCGCAACAGTAACTTTTAACGGAGTCAAGTGCTAACATGCATTTCAATGCAACAATTACAGAGTGTAACAATTAATCCGGTTAAAGGCGAATCATTTATACACTCTAAATTCACCAGATCTTCCTGGGAAACCATAACCGGCACAGGGAAAGGAACTGGGCCCCCTAACCTGATGTGCGAATATCCACGTGCCATCGGGCTTAGTACATGGGTGAGCTCTACCATCACCTACTAAACCGACCTTCGGGTTGATTATGTGTTTATGGTTTTTTTAAATAAGCCTTCCTAATTTGGAAAAAAATAATATCCCATAGGTTATCTATGATAGCAGGAACATTTCCATGACCTTTTAGGATAGTTATGAATCCGTTATTAAAGTGGAAACATTTTAATTGGCAAACATCCAACAGAGAAAGGAAGGAAATGAAATCGTTAGTTTCATTGGGTGATATTTCAAGAAAAATTAATTTTAATTAGCTTTTACGGATAAGTACTCAAAATTATTTCTAATTTCGGGGATATAATTTTTTGTCTATGAAGATATTTTCTCATATTAGAGTATATAATTAACTGCATTAATATTTGATAGCAATGAACGACGAGCATCATTTCAATAAAACAAAGATTTTTTATGCTGATCGAAGAGGAAAATTGTTTTCCTAATTGAAAACTACCGTATTCTAAGTCCACCATTATGACGCGCTTTCCATTTTGTACTTTTGGGAAAAATGTTGCAATGATTACAGCAATTTCTTCAATTTCTGTATTACCTAATACTAATATTCAATGCTTGTGGAAAGATTCCCAAAATTTCTGTTTTGAAAATTACGTCGCATTAATCACAATGGCTATTTTTTGAGCTTAATTGATTGATTTATCTGGAAGGGATTAATTATTTTTCTAATCACCGAAAGGTCAAAAGCCACTAACTCCAGGGCACATATGAGGGGGCACTGTGCCAATGGGTTTGTTTGTAACATAGCTATTTGCTAGGCAGCCAGCTTTAAGTCAACTAATTATTCCTCAAATATAAATTAAGCTCCTAAAATAAATATTGTCTTTAGTATTGGTAGTTTGTTACTCATGAAACTCACAATTTTGCAAAATGATATGTACAACATCAAGGTTTCTTTGTCTGAATAAGAACCTATCATATTTTTAAAAAATCAACTATTTTCATTAGGAACATGGTTGAAAAATATAATTCAATGAAATAACTTAAAACATTTGTTTACCATTATAGAATATCATTAAATTATCTTTTCATTCGATACATGGGACTTATTTGTACGTAAATAATAATCCAACAATTTTAAACACACTTGTTTTGCAGTGTATCACAGTAACATTAACGTATTAAATTTAATTGTATTAATATTATGAGAGATTACAATTGTAAAAGTAAATTTAAGATATATTCTTTTGTTTTTTGATTATATCATCTCATATTTATTTAACGAGCACATATTATATTCATCAATATCCAATTTAAATTATAACACTTTAATAAACGTATTTCAGCATTAAAGATATTAACCTCTGATGGAGATCGTTTTTTTGAAAACTATAATCATCGTAAGACGTTAAGGTAGCATTTTTTCTCTTGTCCTGTACTTTAGTGCACATACACAACCACTATTGTCTCACTATCGTTGCAATTTGGAATATTGTGACCCCTTCAAATAGCGAAACGTTTTCGGCTACGTTGAGGGTCTCCTATGGACAGAGAGACTTAAACCCATGCCTAAAAATGTATCATAGCACTTAAAATATAAAAATTGGCTTCCTTTACTACTAAAAAAAGTATATTACATTCATTAATCAGTTAATATTGCAAAATTTAGGGGATCAAACATTTTCAAGGGCAAATATTTTACACGATTCCTCCAAAAGTGTTTGCTTGTAATTAAAATGGATTACCCAATTTTAAAAGGGTGTTTGTTATAAGAGGGCTATGCATCCCCTGAAAAATATTAGCACGGATATCTTGAGTGGTGGTTTTGCCCATTATTTACACCTTTTATTTGTATACTCACCCGTAGCGTCTCTTATTCAGAGTTATTTTGTCATTCATGTCCACACACTGCTCGGAAGTAATAATTTCTATTATTTTGGGAATTTTCATCTATTAGTAGTAGTTTTTTCAACACTAATTAGTCTTATGGCTGGTGTGCAATACGAGAGTGAATATCAAATCTTACTGAGCCCTAAGCATGCAAGGAATTCATACAGAAGTAATTATTTCAGGGTAATAAGTGAGACCGGTTCCTCATTACTTTCTAAATCGCCTCTGGTTTCTAAGGAAGACTTTTAAACAACCAAGTGTGACTGAAGCTGAGGGTTATTGTCCCTCGTGCCAAGAAACGTACTGTTCCTATTCTCTATGATACTATATGCTTTATAACCAACTGTCCCCTCTTCTTGGGTGTATTGTCTATTTCTCCTTTGGTGGGTGGAACAGCTCCCTAAAGCCTTCCTGTGGCAAATGATTCGGAGCACTTGGGCGTTTTAAAACATCGCAGATTTCAGTGTGAATTAGGTTTCCTTGGTGGTGTAATTGGTAGAATATCCGCCCGGAAAGTGGAAGGTCCGGTGTTCAAATCCCAGTTAAGGAAATATTTTTACATTCGTGATCTGTTCAAAAACCGCCTTCCCCACATGTCCAGTGTTCGCCTTTTATGTGTTTTCCTATCCCCTTTCCTATCCCTTTGTGCGCCCTATGGCGGGACTTCGTATTTGAATGTGTGTATATATACTATATATATAAATATATATACTACCTTGATCAAAAAGTTCTAGGAATAACCACCGTGTGGCGCTCCCATCGTTCCTATTTGAGTTCTGTTTTTTTGTTAAATTGGTACATCTGTTGTTGATATTCCCTTTAAATCTTAGTGTCATAACTTGACATTTGCAAAAGTTACGTAGCCAAGAGTACATCTACCTCTGTGTGTGTTGGCGATTTTTTACAATTGCAGAAATGGATTTAAATTTGCAACAACGAACTTGTATTACATTTTGCGTAAAAAACGGATTTAGTGGCGCACGGACGTTGGAAATGTTGGAAAAGTGTTTCGGCAACGATTCTCTAAAAAAAAACGGTCGTTTACCAGTGGCACGAGCGGTTCAGAAGTGGTCGTGAGTCAATCGAAGATGATGAACGCAGTGGCAGACCATCGACATCGAAAGTCGGTGAAAAAATTGATAAAGTAAAAGAAATGTTGGTCAATAACCGCAAATTAACCATCAGAGAAATAGCGGAGGACTTGAACATTGCCTATGGATCCGCCCAAGACATTGTGGTTAATGATTTGGGTTTCCGTCGTGTAGCAGCAAAGTTGGTGCCAAAAGACCTCAATTACATGCAAAAAAGAGACCGTGTTGACGTCGCAGAAGACATGATTTGCGAGGCTGAATCCGATCCCACATTCATCAAAAGGATCATTACTGGAGACGAGACGTGGGTTTATGAGTACGACACGCAATCCAGACATCAGGCAAGTGAATGGCGTTCACCAAATGAGCCGAGACCAAAAAAACCACGTCGTTTTCAGTCAAAAAAGAAGGCAATGCTGACGGTTTTCATGGATTACAACGGTGTAGTGCATCATGAATTTTTGCCAGAAGGCCAGACAGTAAACAGTGAGTATTATTTGGGCGTTATGAGACGTTTGCGTGAAGCAATTCGCCGAAAGAGACCAGAAATCGTCGCACAGTGCGTCGAGACCGTCGCACAGTGCTATCATTATTCGTAATTTTTTGACGAAAAATGCAACAAATACCATCCAATAGCCACCGAATTCACCTGATTTGGCTCCCTGTGACTTCTTTCTCTTCAATCGAGTTAAAAAACCATTACGGGGAACGCGTTTTAGCAGCCGAGAGGAAGTAATGGAAAAATCGCAGGAAGCACTGATGGACATACCGAAAACCGAATATAAAAAATGTTTCGAGGATTGGATCAAGCGCTGGCATAAGTGTGTTGCAGTCGATGGTGATTACTTTGAAGGGGACAATATAGATTTAGATGAATAAACTTGTATTTTTAATTTTCTGAATAAATTCCGGGAACTTTTTGATCAAGGTAGTATATAGCTTATTTTTATCTAAAAGCTAGATATCTCTACAGTTTTTATACATAATCGCCAAACGGATTTGAACATTTCTTATATCTTTGAACTAGTTTTCACAACCCTTCAGCAGAAAATGCTGCCACCTGAGATCGCAGCTAATCAATGATGGTATCTTGAAGTTCCTCGTCGAGACGAGCACAAAACATCTAGTAGACTAACTTTTCAGTCGTGTTTCCAACCAACAGAATCTTAGAAATCTCTGGACAACGTTCTAAAGATCTCAGATATTGAAAAACGCCGGTTTTCATTAATTATTACGTCACGTTTCAGGTTCATTTTATTGTAAAAATCTTATCACTGACCAAACTTTACATTTGGCGGTAATTTCAATTTAATTTTTTATTTTGACTCTCCACTGTAAACAAACGACAAACAACAAACGGCCTTCCAACCACTGTAGTTCGAGGCGTACTTCACTAGTGTGTGTGTGTGTGTGTGTGTGTGTGTGCGTACGTGTCCATACAGCGACCATTAGGGTCCCTTCAATAATTCTTAGGATTCACCAAAACGGAGGTTACTTTCTGGACGACCACCGTATTGATTAATAGAGACATTTTAATAACGGATGGTTCATAATGATGATACATACTATGTTGATTTGTATTAAGTGGTTGAGTGCAGACACATCACGCAAGTAGCGGATGTCTTTGTGTCAGTTTCGGGCGGCCATCAATATCCGAGGTCTTGGGAGGCAAAGGTGTGCCAAGACGTCCTACCGTGAGTGACTGATAGATAGGCAGCCAAAATCACGGAAAAGTATCACGGGCGGCATAACCACTAGGCGTCGAGAGTCGCCATCGCGGGAGCCGGGCACGAGAGCCGCGAGGGGGCTCCGAAAGGGGGAGGGACCCATCAGGGGAAGCAGCCCCTGTTAAACATTCCTACTCGTAGGCATTCGACAAACACTTCAGCGCGCATGGGATCGCGAGTGAGAGGGAGGGGATGGCACGAAGAAAGACGAGGAACCGCTTGCTTGCTCACTGCTTCCTTTTCTCTTTGAGGCGTGGAATTCCGCTATCATTATCCAGTAAACACCAGCCAGTAACGCGCTCAGAATGCGTGCACCCTCCCACTCCATAAAAACATTGGAATAATTTAAGAGGCTTTTAACGACGTTTTCTCCTAGGTGCTGAGATTCCTTTTTTGGATAACATGTGAGAAGCGAAACATCCATACAAAGACGCCAAGTGTCGAGCATTTGAAAGGGAAGAATGCCAGAGAGACAAGATTGAGCAGGCCTGAAAAACATTTTGATTGATTGATTGATAAAAAACATTAAGAAGGATTATATTAATTAAAGCAGATTTTAAATTCTTTTCATTAAAGTTGAAAATGCAATCCATAATCGGAGTTTTATAGCTGTAAATGATACACGTCAAAATGTAAATGTTTTCAGTTCATATCAAAACAATTCAATCAAAAATATTTTTTCTGAAATATTATTCAATAAGATCTATTTTAGACCCAAAGTAGTAAGATATTCTTTTACTGTATGAGTTGTCGGTCATGCTCTCAGAATAGCATATGGTAATTTTTGCAAACACATTTTGGCTCGCATTTCTGATATTTGCCCATTCGACAGTCACTCGATAGAGGTCCACTAAAACACGACTCGCAAGCGATCGTTTATATAAATCTTGTAGCGATGTCTAGATTCGCAATGAGTCTTCAAATGAGTCGTCTTTACAAAATAATTATCTTTCACTAATGTCGATAATGACGTTAATAAGTGTCAATTGAACCATGCTGGTAATTATTTTATGTAGATAAATTAATTTAATTTGTGGAGCACTAAGTAAGTGATATGATCTTCAAGCTTCCAGAGTTTCCGTTAGCCGGGGCCAAAAATTCCTTGCATCGGTGATGCACCACACAGTCTATTCCCTCAGCTCCTGCTCAGGGTTTTGTGTTTTCGCATGACAACGGGAGCAATCCTCGGGTTCACGAATAGCGGGGGCGTCGAGAGACGGAGGGGGGCGGGTGCGGCTTTCGGGAGCGGGTGGCTGGGCGCTAACTGGTGCCATTGTGCATAATCACGCCAGCCAGGGATTGGTAAGAGAAAGGACGGGGAGCGACGAGAGCCCCCCGGCGCCGCAGCCACTGGGGGGGATATTAAGGAAGGATGCGGCAGCGAGGTTTTCAAAATGCGAGTCGAGGAATCAAGGCGGTGTCCCCGTGGGAAATTTGTTAGACAAAAGTCGTGGAGATCCAGTCCGGGTGACGTCCCGTCGTCCTTCTGCCCAACCCACCCCTCTGTGAAACCACCCCTCTTCTCCGCGCCCCACTCCCGTCCATCGCCCCACTTTCCTCGCCCTATCTTATTTTCCTATATTTTTTTAAGGCGCGCCCCGCTCTCCTTCTTATCCATCCCGCCGTTCAGCCTGTTATTTCAGCGGAGAAAGAGCCGGAGCGACCTCATTCCCTCCTGCCCTTCCCACACCCCCTCGTCTTGTTTGATTGTATTTTAGTGAAGAAAATAAAAAGCAATGCTTTCCTTTCCATTTTCCTCCTTTGTGAGGAGTACGCAAGAGATTTGATGGATTCTGTTGAATGAATGACAAACAACATTTCGGAGTCTCAACCATTTGATCTCCTCGCTGACTTTGTAGTTGGCGTTAATGTACCTTTTTGTTCCTGCTCGCTTCCGGAACGTCTTTCAATTATTATTTCCGGTTTTTTGGCTAAACCTCTATTAGGATGTGGTTCAGACCTGTCCTTTGCTTTCCAATCAATCGATTTCATTGAAGTGCGATTGTACAGCTTGGCATAAAAAAGAACGAACTCATGCATTGAAATCTATGCAGCAGAAATTTTATTTCAAATACTTCAAATAGGAGCAATATTGCTTTTCTATAGCGTGATAATGTCAATAATCATTATATACTTATATCAAATAAATTATAGTTATTCAAACTAATGTTTCACTATATATTTTATGATAGGTTTTGTACAAAAAATTAGCGTGGTAACTTAGCCTTATTTTGCATTTAATACCTGAAATCAATTTTATAATCATAAAGACGCTCAACAATGGTGTATTTTATAAATTGCAAACATTCTTAATATTTTGCATGAAACTAGTCATAATATATTTCATTGTAATGGCATGGTTCTAAATGTTAAACAAAAAAGTACAATCAGATTTTTTTAATCAAAGTTTGACGCGACGCAGGCGTGTCACTTACCAGCATATTGACTCCAATAATTCGTTAAAGAAGCCTTATTTTCTTCAACTTTTAATAAATATTTACTAATAATTATAAATTTTGTTATGATTTATATAAACTACTTTTTCGATTGTAAAGCATAAGTCAACCTCCACTCACGAGGGCATCACACGTGATCTCTTTGGTTTGAAAATCTTACGTTCGCATTCCAAAATTGTTGTTTATATTTGTTACTCTATGTTTTCATGCTTTTAAGTAAGTACGTGTACATTTTAATTGTAGATATTCGATTCAACATGTCTTTGAATACCAAGAGAAACATGATAATATTATAATGCAACCATTTCAGAGGGTAAAAATCATTCGCCTTCACCCGGATTCGAACCCGGATCCCTCGATATCCGGCCGAGTGCTTTAACCAATTAAGCTTGCATTATAATGTACACATAGCGGGTGACTCCGTTAAAGTTACTGTCACAGTTTCTTGAAAAATGATAATATTACCCCTTTGAGTCTATTGAAAATCATGCATTGATTTTCAATCTGTTCAGTCTGTCTATTTTGATTACGGCTGTAACAAAAGTTAAGGACTTCGTACTAGGAGATTTGACTTAAAATTTCTGTAGCGTAAAGTTCTGTCAAATTTGTTTTTTGTAGACAAATGTACCTACTAATATCCACGAAAATAATTATTTGCTAGCCAAAGTAAAGTTTGGATGTTCACTCCTGGATTGGAATGCATTCGTAGCTCGTAAAATAGTGAATATTATCTCCATTTATGAAATGATAACATGTCTTACGTCCAATGGTCTCCTTATTTTGTTTAACTTCGCTCTTCATTTGAAAGTAGCACTTGAGAGAAAAATTCATTTGTTTTCTGGGTTTCCCGTGTTAATTGGATAAAAGGGTCAATGTTCTACTGATGGCTGCGGTCAGTGGCACCGCAAGGGGAGGAAGGGATAGGTCATGGAGTGGCATTTTGACCACTCATTCCTGAAAGGAAATCCTTGACAGAAGCATTGAAAGGTTTTTATCTTTAAAAATAGCGCGATTCGGACGAAGGAATGACACACAACTCTTTCTCGGTCGAATTATTATTCTTTCACTGGCAAATATTTTACACGAAAGTACACGCATCATCATATCACTTTCATTAATCCTTTCAACACCATATTAGTGATTATTTCTTCTTTTTCCAATATGCATCTCCTCTCATTGAAAGTGGCTTCAAAACGCTTTGTCAAACCAGAATCCATTTGAATTAATAGAGGAAAATATTTACCCCAGATCCTCTCTAAAATGAGTTAAAGATAAATTTTTAAATACTCGTAAGTTGAAATTAAATGAGTAATTAAAAATTAATATCCGAAATTCAATGTGATCCATAAATATGGAAAGATGTTTTCGATCAAGAAATCACATATATCATGAACTTGCCACATAAAACCTAGCGGTTTAAAAGGTTTGGAGAACAACAAGAACATATATTGAGTACAAGGTATTAAAGTAGCTTTGGAACAACCAACTTGCATTACATGTACGTACAGAAGTGAGTCAAATATGGTGAATTCAGGATTAAAATATGGGGGAAATGGTTGGAAATGTGCATGAGAATAATGTGAGAATGGAGATACTTGCCCATTGAAGATGAAGGTAAACAATTTGTAAGTAATGCCTCAGGGAAGCACTGTATAAACAACGAATAAATTGGGCTTCTTCAATGAAACGTTGCTAAAATATGGCAGAATAGCTCTATGCATATTTTACGGATGGGTTCTCGATGTCCTGTGACTTTGAACATTGAATTGAATTGATTGAAGAGTTAATAAGAATGTTTTTTTCTGGACGAGCTATGAGGGACACGTTTTGGGTGAGTCCAGAGAGAGGGAAACGGGAAATGACATGAGCGGACGGAGCTAAGTGAGATGAGATTGAAAAGAGGAGAAATTGGAAGGGAAAAGGAAATAATAAGGGAAAGTGATGGAAGAGAGCTGCACTATAGTCGGGAAATCGAGTCAAACCTCCGTGTTGGCAACCGCTCGATTGAAATGAGATCGTGCGAGTAATTGAGGATGCACGAGACAGTCTAAGGAGTGCTTCTTAAAATTACGCAATTTATACGAGGCATTGGTCCATTGTCATCTCGTTTCGCCCGCTAGGAAATCGTCAGATAAAAAGTCATATAATTGATGTTCATGTTCACAAACGAAAGAATGCCCTGCAGAACTTGCACATTTTTTCGCATTAAGGGAGAGAGATCCAGTGGTTTCGAAACAGCATGCCTGTCTGCAGCGTCCGTATTGCTTCGTGATGAAACTGTTTGTTTGATGATAATGAATAATCTGCAAAGCGTAATATGAAATCAGCATTCAGACTCCACATATGAAAGGGCTAGGGATTAGTACTTAACATAGGCAAATGCGCAGTTTTGAAATTTCTGTGCAAAGGAAGTGGCGAGCAGGACATAAATTATTAAATAGACAATTCAGTGCTAACTACAACCGATTAAGTTAAATATCAGGGGGTAGTTCTAACACCATACCTTTCATGGGGAGCACATATCCAAGGCAAATTTATTGTAACACTTGAGACTTGTGTGCCACCTGACATTTGTCTATTTGCACATGTACATTTTAATAATAATACTATCAAAATGCGGATCCACCTTAAAGAAACTGGGCTTCATCAAACGGGTGGTGGAGAAATGTAATGAGAATGTGTAAGAGAAATGTTATTTTGCTCTAGTTTGGCCTCATTTGAAATATTATGTGGAATCCTTTGTAGAAACTTTGGAAACAAAATTTCGATATGGTCCTGAGAAAATCCGCCAAATTCGTCAAAAAGTCTTACAATGAGAAGACGAGTGTAATAGACCTTTTAGAGGAATTAGGCTGGGAGCCACTTTAGATTCAAAGAGAAAAAGCGAGACTTAAACTTTTAGAAAGGTTTAGAACAAACATTTAAGGAGTTTAACATTGACACAAAAGGAATGATTAAGGTCTCGTACTATTTCGTTAGATCAGATCACAAATGTAAAATAAGGAAGATAGATTCTCGTAAAGAGATATACAAATACTCATTCTTTCCCTGTACAATCAGGAATCATAATAGTAAGCAACCAAAGTCACTTTAGATACATTAAAAAAATTTAATTTCCAAGTCAGGACAAGAGTATGCGTGGCATAGACATAGCGACATGGTGCATTTTTTATGTTAGTTTATAGTATAAGTATTTCCATGTTTGTACATTAAATTCGTTTTTGCATGGATAAATGCGCCTCTGTGGGATTAGTTTGGTATGGATTTTTTGGTTTTGTATGGGATTTTATTCTCTCTTACGGGTGGTGACCTTACAATCCCCACATACCCTTGCAGCGGCTTGCGGGGTATTGTGTTTATGAAGATGAAGCAAATTTGCATCTTGACTGCACGGCCTGTGAATAAAAGTACAGCAGTTGACAATTTCTGGAAAAAAATATTGTACCAGATTGGATAGGTCTGCGACTGAGAACAACAAAGATGACAGGGCTCTTTTTCCGAGAAAACTTTCGCAATCGGAATGCCAAGGGGAAGGATGTGCGATGGGCGAAAGTCAAGTACCGCCGGCAACCGCATGCACTCCCGGCGTCTCCACGTGCCCTCTCCCGAGGTGGTCAAGCGGGGTCCGGAATCGAGTGACGTGGAGAGAGTGAGATATATGTTGTAGAGCAAAGGGTACAGAAAGAGGGGATTCGAGCGAATTTAATCCGTGGCGTGAGCGATATCCGAAAGTTACACAGGCCGGCGACGTGAAGATCCAAGGCCATCAGGGGCCCTAGGTGCAAAAGTTCGCTCTCAACAAAAGATTTAGAAAATGACGGTCATTACTGTGTAGTTAAATTTTTGCAATTTGCACGTCAAATATATCATCCGTAATACAGATATCAATTTTAATGCCAGAATATTTCTCATAATCTCAAGTCAATCAAAAAAATAAATCTTATGCCATGATTATCCCTTCTTTCTTGGTTTCTGCTAATCTTGTTTTCTTTGCCAAATTGAAAGTTATTTATTTTTTATTCAATAGGCTAGACTAATTATTTTATCAAATGAATCGAGTAATCGTTGCCAAATAATTGATAGTTTCCGGCGTAACTTTGTGGAATCGATTCATATTGGAAATGAAAGAATGGTAACTTTGTGGTGACTCAGAAAAATTTTATTTGTGATTTCCAGAAAATTTATTACTTTCTGTGGAATCACAAAGTTGCCAAATTTATTGTATCGTTCTCGGCACAGATTCAAAACAGGAGTTCCTATTTTACTGTTTGCTAGTTTCGTCTCGCATTCTTGAGTTCTGTGTTTACCTGAAATTTTCATTAGAGTGACTCCATTCACCTGAATTCCCTACCCACCGCCACACTAGACCGAAACGTAAGTCACTTTCTTGGAAGCCTTCGTGTATTACATTGCACTTTCTTTTTACTATAGAAATAAATACTACGTAAAATGACGTGTAATTTGTAGATACAAATAAAAATTATAAAGGGTATTATCATTGCATGGGTCAGTTGATGGACAACTGTTTCTCCTGACCTAGTTGATAACAACTAGGTTCTCTACATCAATAAAAATCGGCGACATCATCTCTAAGCCGAAGGACCGAATTCCCAATCTCATGCACGACGGAGTATACGATATCAAGTGCACAAGAAGAGAAGTCCTATATCGGCCAAACAGGCCGATATAGGACTTCCTTTACATTACAAACATTAGATGAAGGACCAAGGAGGATAAAGGACCACAGTCAGAAAACGGTTCCGACGCTCGGCAATTGCCGAACGTGCGTGGTCGGAACCCGGACACACGATCAAGTTCGACCAAACCTAAGTGCTCGCAAGAGAGAGGCATTATTTTCCGAGATTCATTATAGAAGTGGTAGAAATAATGAAAAATCCAAACAATTTAAACTGTGAGGATTTACAACAATTTAAACCCTGACTTCAACATGGAAAAGGGTGATTACACAGGCCAACAGTGGTTTTGGTGCCGGAGCTTTTAATGCTGATTTAAAGAACAATTGGGGTGCTGAATCCAATTATGACACCAGTTTTTTCCTATCAGCTATAGTTTACAAGATATAGGTATGTTGTTACTTACGTAAAAAAAACCTTCTACGTGATGATATGGGAATATTATATTAATAATAAAACCCACTAAATATGAAGACTTCATTTATTTCTAGGGCTGTTAAATCACCCACAAACACAACAGAATTTTACAATACAATTGAACACAAATACTAAAATTTTTCATTGTAATAAAACAAATTGAAAAGAAAAAATACATAAAAACATCACTCAACACATCGGAAGCTTCTTTTGCGCGATTTTCTTGAGTGCACTTTGTTCAAACAGTCTCGTTTTAAGCACCAACAGTAATCTGCCATCATATGGTTATCCCATCTTCCTTGGTAGCGAGCTAGCATTGTTTTTATATCCTGGTGAAATCTTTCACCTTGTTCTTCACTTGTGTCTCCTAAATTTCCAAGAAAATCGTCTAAGTGGCTGTGTAGGTAGTGAACTTTTGTGCTCATATTACATCCAAGTGATTTGAAATTACTGAGCATAATGTTTACCAGCTCAATATAACTTTCACTTTTGTGATTTCCTAGAAAATTTTTTATGACCTCAAAAAATGACATCCAACTGATTTTTTCAATCTCATTCATTGACTCGACAAAAGCAGGATCCTTTGTATGCTGTCTGATTTGTGGCCCCTCAAAAATACCAGCTTTAAGTTTTTCAATACTTATATATATATATATATATATAAGTATTGAACAACAACAACAAAGTTATATATATATATCTTTAGTCTTAAGTAGCCGAAGCATGGTCCATCCTTGTCAAGAGCCTTTACAAATTGCTTCATTAGGCCTAGTTTAATATGTAGAGGCGGTAAGATGATTTTCTCTCTTTCAACTAAAGATTCAGCAATGATGTTTTCTTTCCCAAAAAACCAATTTTTCTCTCTTAGGCCACTCCTTCTTAATCCAGTAGTTTTGTCTGTCCCGGCTATCCCAGAGGCACAAGAAACAAGGATATTTTGTGTAGCCACTTTGCTGCCCAAGAAGAAAGTTCACCATTTTTAAATCTACACAAATCACCCAGCGATGATCCTGGTATTTTATCTTCTGTAAGACCAATGATATTGTATCGTATTCTTCTTTCATTTTAGTTGAATGAGCGATTGGTATTGCGCCAAAACTGTTACCATTGTGAAGAAGTACACATTTTAAACTACGCTTGGAGCTATCATTAAAGCTTTTACCGAAGTCGATACAAACGATTTTTGTTTTTTAATCTCATTGGCCTACAATATAGAAATATACATAAAACTTATTGACAGTTTATTGAAAATAAAAGGAACACCGCAGAGTGGTTGTAAATTGTTGTAGGTTTTCCGGAATATATCAAGTATTAAAACAACTAATCGTAAGATGTGCCATATCTAAAAAAATAGAGCTGTTAAATAAAAACGAATTTCATATTTGGATTCAGCTCTACGAATATAGTTAAAATCATAAAAAAGATTCCCGGCACCAAAAAAAAATTTTTTTGTAGGCCTGTGTTATCATTCGCCGCCAAGAAAAAGCCAATCAGAGAGCTCCAAGCCAGTCAGCGTCTCCTATATACTGTATTTGGCCGCGAATACATGGTTCGTCCGGAAGATAAGTGTACTGATTTTTTCCCGCCGCTCCAGGCGCACCCAGCACCGCTATGACGGGCTGCGATTAGAGGGGGGTATGTTGGCAAGCGACGCTGAAAAAGGCAGTCGGCTCTGAGCTGTGGTGTAGTGAGGAGCTCTGTTAACGCGAACCTCCACGTTCGACCCACGTAACGGAACGCGATGCCGATGTTTTTGGAGCAGTGTTATTCCATCAAATTTGCGGTAAAGTTTGGGAAATCATCTACCGAAACTGTCGGTATGATTAACCAGGCTTACGGGGAGTCAGCCATGTCCAGAAACATGATCTTTCGGTGGCACAAGATGCTCGTGGAGGGCAGAGAAGAGGTCGACGACGAACCACGGCCTGGACGCCCATCAACGACACTCACCGACGAAAATGTGCGAAAAGTTCGCGATGTACTGAACTCTGATGGTCGTCTTAGTGTTCGGATGATAGCAGAGCAGTGTAATGTGCCAAAAACAATAGTGCACGAGATTATTGTACACGCACAACTTGCGGATCACTGCAAAAATGATCCACATTTTTTAGAGAACGTTTCTGTTCCCGAAGATAAAGAGGAGTTTGAAAGGAACGCGATACGGGATTTTGGACGCCGTCAAAGAGGCCGTGACGACGTGTCTTCGAGAGGTTCCCGACGATGCCTTCGCGGGAGCGTTCCAGGAATGGGAACGCCGCTGGAACAAGTGTATCGACTCACAAGGGTCCTATTTTGAGGAATATTAGCTTAAGATATGTAAAAGTGTAATACATTTTTTTTCCTGAGCTCAGTACACTTATTTTCCGGGCGAACCCATATAGGAGACGCTGTATTAGCGGCCAAATCCAGCACTTATCACTTCGACCTGAATGCCCCTCCAGGAGATGGGGCGAAACAGATGTCCATGAGCTGACCTACGCGACAGTAATTCCCAGAAGCTGTATGGGTCCATCATCTGTGTAAATATATCATAGGCAAAGACAAAAGTAAAATAAATCGACGACGAATTACTAGGAATTAAAGATTTTTACAAAACCTACATATACAATTTCCATGTATTCAGGAGCGCAAACAACATTGGGAACAGATAAATAAACAAAACCAAATGAAATCACACAACAGCACGACTAAACCGCAGGAGAGTTCACCGCTCGCGCCTGTAACTGCTCTGGTTGATCCGTAGCGGTGGGTGTGGGCGGGGCGAGGTGGCTCGCACGGGGAGAGGACGGTGTCGCAAGGCGGAGGTTGCGTGAGGAGAGACGGCCATCGCGTGCCGCGGGTGCCAATGCATGGCGGGCGCCTCTGCCGTCGTGGCGGGGAGTAGTAATGAATGCGGAGGGGGAGAGAGATAAGGCCGTAATAGGCGTTGCCCACGGGACAGGGACCGCGTGGCTCGTCATGGAGCGTGGATCACCTCCTCCACTGCTGCCCCGATAAAAAAAGGAAAGACGAAGGAAAACTCCTCCCTAATGCCTTCTCCGCTAATCTCGCACCCCAGTTTAGCAAATTAAAACCATTTCCTTCCCTAACGCTCTTCGTTGGGAGAGCAGATTGCAATCAAATACTCCACGAAACTCTAATGCCTCCTTTTAGAAAAAGTTGAAACGAATGAGGTGAACGGGAGGGAGAAGTGCCGATATGGAGTGCACTTCTCTCCCCCCCCCCCCTTTGATCGGCGAGAGAGTGGTTTTGAAACGGGAGAAAAGCGATAAGCGCTACCTTGCCATTTGGTTATGGCTGGTAATTTCGGAGGGTCGTTAGCACTAGTGGAAGGATTAATCTTCGTCGGAGCAGGGGGTCTCATTTTCGGCGTTTCGCGACTGGATCATTTTCCAGGGAGTTATAAGGAAAGCGCCAATCATGCTTTTGCAAAATCAACAGTCATGATCTACTACTGCTAGAAAAAAGTCGCATCGCAGGGCAGCGTGTATTTACCCTGAAAAAATCATGGTACTTTATAGTAGAAATATGGCGCTAAATTTCCTAGACTTATTCCCTGATGGATATAACATTTGATACATTTTACTCTGATAATATCACTTATTCCTGAATGCTACTGCACTCGGGACCTATTGATTTTACAGTGCTGAATGTTAAAACGTTTTTACGTAGAGCTTAAATAAGTTCCTGACCTAGAACTAAATGTGCACTTCAATCAAATAATATTTGAGTTTAATAATGGATCCCACAGGTATTGGCACCAATTAAAAAATGAAGCTGAAATTTTATGTGATATAAAATCAACGTCATTTGTTTTTGTAATCGTTTCTCAGTAAAGACACATTAATAAAAAATAATAGCAACTGTATTCATTCATAAGATTTACTTTTTTTCATTATTGTTTTAAGTAATCTACCGGTTAGGATAGTTTTGAGCACAACTATGAAAAATTTCTCTTCTCTCTCCTAACAAAATACTACCCAAAATCCTACTCTACAACAAGTCCCTCTTCATCTCCGTATACTGTTTACTTGTCGCACATAACTACGCTCCATATCAAAGTTTTAATAGGCGTATCAAAGTTTTTACGAATCTTTTCTTAATATCCCCTGTGTTCAATGCTTTCCTCCTGGTGAAAGCCTCTTTACCTAGCGAAATTCTTTTCCCTACCACTTTGACCATTTACGTCCAAAACACTTCCGAGATACATAAACTGTTCCAACGGCTCTAGTTTTTCCTTCCTGTTTTAACTTATAACTTAGTTTTCAAAATCGATGGTTAGATTTTTATTTATTCTTGATGTATGATCATTTGTCATGGTTTATAACTAAAATGAGGTATTTAGACATTTGGATTGGAAATTTACCCAACAATTGCTCACATTTCAAGATAACCTCCAGCATAATATTTTTAACGGAGGCGCGTGTTCAGAAAGATGGATAAGGATGACTTTTCTAACTCTTTAGTTAGACGGGTTTTATTCCTCAGAAAATGCAATACTAAAAGATTGACATGAAAAATTGACCACTTCGGCAATCTAGATGTTCTTCGGATAAGGGTATTAAGCTCACGTGTCCGTGACCTCGCGAAGGGAACAAGTCGAATTGGCTGCCACGGGGGGTGCTCTGGGCAGAGCTTGGACGCCAAGAACCTGAGTAAAAGGGAGGAGGGGTCAAGAGTACAAGTCCTTTCGTGATCATTTCATTTCAGAGGCTCAGTCAAGGTCACGATAACTTTATTTTTGCAAATTCACGACACGGGGGATCGTATTGAACAAATCCACAGGTAACAAACGTTTAAGTTATGCGCCAATGTCATGAGTAAGCAGAAAGGTTTAAGCCGGTTACACATGATAAGAAAGTTTCTTTTAAATGTTGTAAATAATCATGTGCATGTGTAAATAATTATGTGCATGTAAATGTTTTAATAAATCATCCTTTAGACCCATCATTTTTCAAGATAAGAGGTCATGAACGATGCCTCTGTCTCGTTACGTTAATTCTTTTGTTTCGGCCATGGCTGAATTCAATAAAAAGTAAAACAAAATAAATCCGTAAATGCTACCCAGGAGATATTTTTTTGGGTTATTTACTAAATTTTTGGAGAGAAAACAGAATGAAATTTTATGTTAATGTATGTCAACGTTTAGTCTCAAAATTATTTTCCATTTATATAAGTTTTTATTTATTTATGGAAGAGTCACTATGTATACATTAATAGGAAGGTATAATAATTATTTGAAGCAATTATGACAGTCTTTAAATATCACTCGAAAATATTGCGAAAATGTGACGTTTTGATTTTTCTATGGTCAAAGAGCGAAGGGCAAATGTAATTCCCTATTTTTCCCAAATGTTTATTATTATTTATAAACACTTTCGTTCACGCTGAAAAGATATATTTCGTTTGTAAAAATTACGTCCATTAATCTTATTATTTCTAATACGTCAGATAAAACAACCAGTATGATTAAAATCTTTTCCCATGAAAAAGAGAAACGTTTATAATTTTTGATAAAAACAATGCGATCGTAAGATAATTGAATTTACTTATGAATTTATGAAACATATTTTCCCCGAAATAAAAAAATAACAGGAAAAGTAACTAGTTTATGCATTTGTGTTCTTTAGAAAATTTAAATTATGCATTATGTTACTTCTACCAAAAACAACACTCTCAAACCAATATCTTGAGCAATCATCTTTCTCCTTAATTTGGCGGAGGCAAATATTTTTTTAAAAACCACTGTGAAACAAAAAAATTAATAGCGACCATAAAATCACGGTGAATGTACCTGACGAGGCGTATTTTGGGTGTAAATCAAAGCGTCTCCTCTGAATAAAATGGAGCCGGCTTCACAGCAAAAAATCATCGTAACGGATTTTTTCCAGCCTTAACGCAGAAAAATGGAGGTAACGATGGAGTTTCTTGGAAACGGGAAGGGTGCCTTTCTTTCCAAACTCTGTCAATCTGTTATCGTTTTCCGCCCTTGCTTGCTATCCCTCTCAAATAACAGCGGCCCTTTGTCTCCTACATACTATTTTCGCCTTTAGGGTAGGATGGAAGCAAATAGAGGCTAAGAAAGAGAAGAACGAGATGGGATGTGTGAGAAGAAGTAAGGGTCAGAGCCAAATTGGAACCCTTTATTGAGCCCAAGAGGTGCAACCCTTCCTTCATTGGAAAGTACGACCCTTCCCATCTCATAGGGCAACCGGGTCGGGATAAGTGGGAAGGGAAGAAGGAAGGAAAGAAAGAAAGGAAAGTGTGTAAAAGGATGGGTGTAGAACACCTGAAGGCTGAGCGTTTGAGACAAAAGAAACGTGCTTTATGTTTAAATGAAAGGGTAGCAGAGGGTATCAACAGACGGGTGGATCGCCCGGTCGAATTCCCTCGCTCACTCACTCTCAGAGGAGGAAGGCCATCCCATTCCAATCCGTGGAAATTCCACTCGCCTTCCTCGCACCCTCATCTGCCTCAAAAAGCCACTTTGAATGCCAAGCGAAATTGCATTCAGCGCAGATAAAATACATTCGCAAATCTAGCGGCGCATTGGTAAACGGAGCGGTTCGTATCTAGATTATTATTACTCATTTATTTTAATTATACTCTACTTAAAATGCAATATATTTGGAGTGACGTGAATTGAAATCATATTCATTTTAATTAATGTGTAAATATCACAAAACAAAAACAGGTTCATGTGAAACATCTCTAATCTTTAATATGTTGCATTTATATAAAATATGGATTACTCTGCCAAAAGTACTGAAGTAAATCATTAAGATGCAACAAATAGTTCGTAGAACTCCTTCCTAAATTATCGAAGAGTTATTGAGTAGAGCTGAAAATATTCTTCAGTCAGACTTTTCCAGTCATTTATTCACTGTGTTACAAGCTCAATAATCGCGGTGGTACTTCCCTTATTAACTTTTTATGTTTTCCAACCAGTTGGTCTCGCAGAAACCTAAATTTATTTATTTACTTATGTGTTTAATGACTTCACTGGGGCGATATTGAGATTTTATGGTCCCTTCTTCCAACTAACCCCTACATATTACATTAAAAACAATTATAAAGAACCAAGTCCCAGGTGTAGGAAAACCCACCTGGGCGGGAATCGAACCCGTGACCTCTGACTTGGCCAGAAATGACGTTACCTCACCGCCACCGAGGTCGGCAATGAATTGATTTATACAGTTTAAATCTCCAATTATGGTCATAGTTAGGCGATAACCATTGACTCGAGTCATGGGACAATTTTGCGACTGAGGTGTGCGTTAAAAATTCTATTGCAAAAGTCAACAGAAAATTACTGCGTTAACCCCTAGCGCAGTGGTGCAAGGCAGTTACACCCTCAACTGCGAGACGCTGAACTCCAAGGAGGAGGTCATGTTGTGAGTAGGCAGAGTGAGATGTGATCTCCATCGGGGAAGTCTTTGCACATATTCAGGAGCAATAACGGAGTTACGAGGAGACAATAACCATTCAGAGAAGGACCAAAATTCTAGGACGACGTTCAACATGATGGGGTAGCTATTTTAATCCTAAATGCAAAGTGTCTTCACATGGAAATAAATTAAGATTACTGAACGATAGCTACGAAAGAATTGAAGGCGGATGGGAATAAAACCTGGTGTCGTACAGCTTTACAGTTTGCTAATGCTTGCATTTGTTAGAAAAACGGGATGTTGTACCGTAAACCTAAAGCATGAGAGTTTTATAACATTAAGACTCAAGATAATACCAGATCGAATAAGTTTAAAAGTTTACTAGTATCGAGAAATCGCCATATTTTGAGGATTTATTTAAATTTTTTATACATTCTGGGTGAGATTTGTGCCCGCGGTCCTCGGAAAAATGTCAGAAATACGTAGCCTCGCCGTTGCAGGTAACGACGAGGATCATCATGACGCATGACGCATGGGACAGACAACCTCCAAAAAATAACCCATCACAAATCAAAGAGAATACGGTCTACAGCGAGTAGTGTTGGAATCAATACAAGAAATTTTTACGGCAACAATGTTAATCAGGGACCATCAATCAAGCAATAATTAAGAATATTTCACATTTTTATGCTGAAAGCAATTGATAATACGTGGGATTAAAATTTGAACCTGGAAAAAGTAATTAGTCGAAGGAGGTATTATTAAATAAGTTCCTCAGAAAAAGGTTTCTTTCGATGAGAAGAAGAAATCCCTCAGCGCATGCGGTTTTTGGATCGATTTTCTGGTGTCACGAGAAAAACCATTAGAGCTCGAAAATGATGACGGATCAAAATTGAAAAACTAAATGCAATTTTCTATGCATTTTTCCAACATGGTGACTGGCGAACTGTTTTTCAAATGACTTCATGTACTTCCAAGTAAATATACTTCTATTAGCATTTGAAGTTTTTAAATTTATTCATCTGCGTTTCTATAGAAATTAGAGAACTTAACAAATTCCACGTATTTATCTGTGTCTTTCGCAGAATTAACATTTTACAGTTAGAAGGAACTTCTTTTACTTTGGTGCTTGCAAATAATTATGCTACATGCAAACAACTGCGGAAGTTTCTTAGATTCATTGACGTTTTTTAGATTAACAATTAAATTAAAATTGTAACGAAATGTAATTAATGCATGACCTCAGCAATGCATTAATTTGTAATGCTCCAATAATGGTTGGTTTTAGGAAACTAGAGCGTGTTGATTAGCATGCATTATTTCGCAATATGTGGAACTATTTCCGTGGATCTGCTTGTTTTCATCACACCTTCATAGTATCAATAGTACAGACACATTTTTGGAACATAATGGTGCATGGCTTTTAATTATGGTTACTATTTAGCCTGGTACAAAGATTAAACATTAATTTCATGTCTCCCGATAAAGCATTAAAATTTACATTTGTTCAAAAAAATCGTACAATTATATTTTGAAGTTGAATCAATTTAAAATAAAATCAGAAACATTGACAATTTGCTTATGGCCTGCTAATTTTCTTGCAAAAAAATAGTAAAGCGGAAAAAACTGACTACAACAAGATCCTATGAAAATACGAGGCATATTCATAAAGTAAAGGACGTTTGCTTATATTTAAATAATGACGCTTCAGAACACAGTTTTACTCCTCCAGCACCATCTAGTGATTCATTGAGAAGCTATAGCAGTATTTGTTTTGTTCCAGAAGTCATTTGCTTGTCCGTGCATGCAAACACCAATGTCCGCGACAATCGTTGATCCCGCCAGCTGTGAAGTGTGTTCTGTCAATCGAATCTTGTATGCAAAAGGATTGTCGGCTGACATGAAATTCATCGGGAGTTATGCCTAGTTTATACAATGTTGAGTGAAAGAAATGTTAGACAATGCTGCTGTGGTTTTAAAAATGGACGCACAAATGTCCATGTCGAAGAGCGAAGTGACAGGCAGCATTCTGACCGATGAAATTGTTTCGCAAGTGGAACAAAAACTGCAATGTGATCGGCGATTGACAATTAATGACCTGGCTGAACAATTTCCTCAACTTGGACGCACTACTGTCTACAATATTGTCACGGAAAACCTCGGATACCACAAATAGTGTGCAAGGTGGGTACCGAAAATTCTCACCGACCGCCACAAAGAGGAAAGAATGTCCAGTGGACGATAGTTATTCAGCCGTTACCAACAAGATGGAGATGGCTTGTTTTCTCGCATTGTTACCGGGGACGAGACTTGGATATCCTACACCAATCCAGAAACAAAACCGCAGTCGATGCATTGGTGACACTAATATTCACAAAAACCGAAAAAGTTTTAGCAAACTCTGTGCACAACTCGAAAATTGATGGCTATCGTTTCTTGGGACATAAAGGGTGTTCTTTTAGTGGATTTTAGGGTCTTTAAATAATTACAGCTGATGTGTATTGCGAAACGCTCAACAAACTGAGACTTGCGATCCAAAACAAACGACACGGGAAACTTTCATCTGTCGTAATTATCTGCCACGATAACGCGCGTCCTCACACTATTCCCAAAACCTATAAGAAAATTCAAGATTTCCGTTGGGACCTCTTTGACTACCCACCGTACAGTCCTGACCTTGTACCTTAGCGACTACTTCCTCTTGTTTCACTTGAAACAGTGGCTCGGTGGACAACGTTTCGAAACCGAAGAGGGGGTCAAGTAAGGCGTTGTCAATTGGTTCAACTCTCAGGCGGCGAGCTTCTATGCAGTGGGGTTAAAGAAGCTGGCGTAGCGGTACGAAAAATGCTTAGAAGTGAACGGCAATTATGTAGAGAGGTGAAGAAATTTGGTCGCTAACTAAAAGTGCCAATAAAATGTGTTTCATATGAGTATATTTTTACCTTCGACCAAACGGGCCTTACTTTATGAGCATGCCTCGTACATTCTGAAGATTCTTCGATAAGTTTTATAGCCGAGGGAATAAGTCATGAATTCTGCATGAAACAGGTAAGTGGTGATATTCTTCAGGAGAAATTCCATTTGCATGGTATTAAAGTTACTTATTTTGTTATCAAAGCCGCAATTTTGATAGGAACAGATCCCATTAATCCAAGCACATTGCCTTAACAGCTGTTGCGTCGATCCATTATTTGTCATCATTTGAGATTTCAGAAGAATAGAGGTATATTTCTCTCAGCGACAAAATGCAGGTGTTTTAGTGTTAAAATTATTCGCCGTTACTGTGATACCGGCCATGGCGAATGATTTCCAAACTGGGTGCAATTTCTGCATTTAGGTGCATTTAAGTGGAAGACCGCGTTAAAGTAACTCCATTAACATTTCCCGCAGTTCGTTGTACACTTAGTACTGAGTTGGAAGATACTCTTTCTGTTTTCGGTTTTACTCATAATTTTCAAATTATTTCTATTTCTTTCAGATTTTTTCAAGTGGAATCCATGACGTAGATCGATGATGAAGAACGACTTCAGTTTCTGACCTCTAAGGTAAGAAATTAGTAATTCCATGGTTAAAAGTCATTTAACGCCCAATTTCTCTGATCAGCCTAACAACACATCAAAAGTAGCGTTAAAGACGGAAATGCGATACAAACATGACATTAGACTGATATTTTATATCAAATGTACAATTTGAATGGAATATGTAGAAGAATATTAACACAGCTTTTGGATGTCGCGATTTGCTTTCATAGTTATCATGGCAATGATAACTTGTAAAATTGGTCATTGAAGCAAGAAAATGTGCTGTAGATTAGAAAATTTTTGGATATGTGCGAAGGAGAATTGAAGTAGTAAAATTGGTTGAAAAAAAATTAGAAGAAGTGGTAAGCTCGGCAGTGGATGAGAGGTTATCGGGAGAAATTCAAGGCAGGCTGCAGAAGTTGGCGGTGAAATTTTTCTATTGATGAACAAGAGACCCTCACTTGACTGGTACGGTGATGAGACGCTAAAGAGGCGATAAATAGTAGACGCTCTGGACCCAATACGATTGGATTCCTATGTTCCGGCCTTGATGACTCCCCCGAGAGAACCTCGGTAGTACACGGGTCGCTCGTATTCAAGCACCTCGCATAAATCTCCGCCTCGGCCGGAGAAATTGATTCGCGTCGCCAGCGAAGTAGTATATGATTTGTCCAATTAAGTGGCAAAGGAAAAAGAGGGCGGGGAGGGTTCGGGAAAGGATTTGGGATGAGGGGAGGACAAGGAGAAAATAACCGTGGGGACAAAACACAAGGGAAAAGGATTCCGAGGGGGGTGTTGGGGAGGGGGCAAGAAAAAGGGCGGAGAGAGGGGGGCGTGGAGAGGGCGCAAGGCCTGTGGCGACGAAGAGCTGTCACGCTTAGATTTGAGCCAAGATAAAAATGAAGGAAGACGTAGGACGCAAGGGAATAAAGGTCAAGGTGCGTGCCTTGAACGTCCCGCGAAAGGTTAAGTCCGACTGGGACGGGCCCATCCGTAAATGCCCTCTGAATGGCCCTCGAGCACGGCTGGAAACCCTGCAGGGTGGAGGGAAAGGGAAGTAGTAGGCGGGAGAGAAGGGACACGGCGACTCGCGAGGAATGACAGAGGATGAGGCGGAGAATGCGCTCTCTAAAGAGCAAGCACGGCCGATGATGCGATCGAACGGACGAACTGCAGGAAAGAACCAGGAGATGGGGAGAGATATTCGGGCGACATCGTCCGCATTGTGGGCACGTCTCTGCAGGAAAAAGACCGCGTCGTTCGAATTTCATTCCACTGGTAGACTGGAAAGAGTCCTTAGCACGAATTATTTACAGTTGCACGCCAGTCCTAAATGTCTACAATAAGGGAAATTATTGTTTAACATATAATTATTACGCAGAAAAAGCACATTAATTCTCTATAAATAATAATAAATTATGAAAGTTACAGAAAAGTTAAATATCCATTACTAAGCACGACATATTTTTGTTGCGTTTAACTGTCGAATAACAGCATCCAGGAGAAAGTTTTGTGAATATAATATGAAAAATATATAATTTAAAAAGCGCTTTTGATCCTCATTATCTACATGTCCACATCTACATAATACCTCGCAAGCCGTCAAAAGTGCGTGTGGCGGGGGGTGTTAGGTCACTACCTGTAAAAGAGAAATACCACATTACCACATAAAAGCCATAAAACCCTACACCATGCGTATACATTCATGCAAAAATCTTTTTACCTTACCCCTGTGCCAATACATATACTATGAACTAACTAACGTATGCACCTTAGAGTATAGTAAAATTGTATTCAATTAGGTGCAAACTAGAATTGGAAAAGTAAGGAGGCGAAATTCCACTACGACATGGATATGCAACATACAATGGTCTCCGCCCCCAAGGATTACAATAATATGAAATAAATATTATAATAAATATGGATTAATGGCATATGATTATTTCGGAGATAATCAGTTTGTAAACACAGTAATCAACCCGAAGGTCGGTTTAGTAGGTGATGGTGGAGCTCACCCATGTACTAGGCCCAATAGGCGTGTGAATATTCACACATCAGGGTAGGGGGCCAGTTCCTGGTCGGCTGGTTAGGAAATGGAACGTAGAAGCATTAAATGGATTAACGAAGGAGTATCAGCAGGCTGTAGAGAAAATAATGGATGATGGTAAAGAACTGAGTACTATCGAAGAAAAATGGGAATGTATCAAGAAAGGGATATTGGATGCCGCTAAAGACACTATAGGAACCGTTAACGGAAAAAGGATAAGGAAAGGATGGGTAACGGATGAGATGATTGCAAAGATGGATGAGAGAAGAAGATGGAAGAATGTAAACACAGAGTTAGGCAAAATGAAGTACAAAGAGTTAAACAATAAATTGAGAAGGGCCACAAATAAAGCAAAAGAAGAATGGTGGAAAACGCAATGCGAGGATATGGAAAGTTTACAGAAGAAGGGTGACATTGGTGCTCTATACAGCAAAGTTAAGTTATTATCGGGAAGTAAGAAGGCAAGATCTGTGCTAACAGTTAAAGATACGTGGGGTAAGATAATAGTTGAACCAAGAAAAGTCCAAGAGAGATGGAAGGAATATATAGAAACACTGTATGGTAAAGAGCTTAGCCCGACAAGATTAGACAGAGAAAAGGAACATGACATAGAAGAAGATAGCTTAGGTCCAGGCATACTCGACGATGAAATAGAAAGGGCATTAAAGGAGATGAAAGCAAATAAGGCCGTGGGGGTGGACAACATCCCTGTACAACTGTTGAAATGTTTAGGAAAATGCGGGAAGAAGGCCCAATATGGACTGATTCGTTGTATCTATAAAGAAGGAATCTGGCCGGAAGATTTTGTGAGATCGGTGTTAGTTCCTATTCCAGAAAAGGCAAAGGCTACATCATGTGAGGATTACAGAACAATAAGTTTGACATCCCACGCAGCTAAAGTTATTCTCAGGATCATCAACAAAAGGATAGAGAGTAAGGTAAATGATTACTTAGGGGATGATCAGTTTGGGTTTAGGAAAGGAAGAGGTACGCGTGATGCCATAGCAGCAATGGGATCACTAATCGAGAGGAATATAAAATACAACCAGGACGTTTTTGCCTGTTTTGTAGATTTCGAAAAAGCGTTTGATAGAGTGAATTGGGAAAAATTAATGCGTGTATTGCAGAAAATAGGAATGCATTGGGGGGACAGGAGACTGATCCGCAACCTGTACATGTATCAGACTGCTCAGGTGGAACGGAGAGTCCGGATGGGCAGTGTTAGGAAGAGGGGTAAGGCAGGGTTTCCCATTTTCACCGGTGCTATTCAACGTATATGTAGAGGAAATGATTAAAGAGGCATGGGAAGAACTGGAGTTAGGGATGGAAGTTGTCGGATAATTCGCAAAATCGGTTAGGTTTGCTGATGACCAAGCATTAGTTGCTCAGTCAGCCAAGGGGTTGCAAGCATTGCTGAGTGAATTGGAGGTTCAGTGCAATAAATATGGGATGAGTATAAATATTAATAAAACAAAGGTAATGCGATTTTCCAGAAAGAAAAAGGCTAAGCTAAACATAAAAATAGGCGGGAAAAAATAGAGCAGATAGAGCAGTTTACATATCTCGGAAGGTTTTTGGACCAATTCGGTCAAAGTGGTAGAGACGTAAGGAGAAGAACTGTCACTGTCGTCCTGACCAAAAATGCATTCTCTTTCCAAAACTGTTTTTATCGCCAAACGAAAGTCACAGCGATGAGAACGAGGATGGCGCCATCGTACACCAATCTCTTCATGGGCCACCTTGAAGAGAATTTCCTTACACAGCAACCCTTCCAACCTCTTTTCTGGGTCCGCTACATTGACGACATTTTTATGCTCTGGACACACGGCTCTGAGTCTCTTGACAATTTCTTATTGGCCTTAAATTCTTCTTTCACTGTTAAATTCACTTCTTCCATTTCAGACTCCACCATCACCTTTCTTGATACAGACATCTCAATTCACAATAACAAATTCACCACTTCAGTACACATCAAAGCCACTAATCATCAACAATATTTACACTATACTAGTAGTCATCCTTCTCATACCAAACGCTCAATTCCCAACTCTCTCTCTATCCGCGGACATCAGATTTGCAACACCACAGCTACCCTCAAAAAATACCTCCACAATCTACACCATACACTCCACAAACGCGGTTACCCAGAAAAGCTCCTACAGGATAAAATCTACCGCTCCACCCGACCACACACACCACAGAATGACAACCCCACATCTGACACTAGACTCAACCTTTGCACAACCTATTTCCCCGGATCCCACAGACTGAAAACCATTCTCAAGGAACTTTATCCTATATTACATGACAATGACGCGACCACATCCTTACTGCCCCAATGCCCCTCTGTCTCTTACAGACGACCAGCCAACCTCAGAAACCTTCTGAGATCCACCAACCCTTTGACACCCCGCCCTGACAAATTTCCACATATTTCCCCTACCTGCAATCGCCCCCGATGTAAAACATGTCTGCTAATCAGATCTGCTCCCCTCTCCCCACATCCCCTCATTGTCCCTTCACCCCGTTCCCACGCTAATTGCCTCTCAAAAAATATTATCTATCTTTTGTCGTGCAAACAATGCACCTCATTCTACATAGGCTAATGCATTACCCCCTTATCCATCCGAATGAACAATCACCGCTACTCATGTAATTCTGCTTCACTCTCTTCTCTTCCTATCCCTTTACACGCAAGTTCACACAACCTATCATTTGACGAATGCTTTTCCCTAACAGTTCTAGAATCCCTACTCGATTCAGCCACCAACATAGAGGTGAGAACTCGCGAATCCGCATACATCCTATATTTCCGATCCTTTAAAATTCCCACCCTTAACCGCCATCTTTAATTTCCTTCCCAACAGTCCCTAAACCTTCCGCCCCCCCTCCCCTCCCCAGGCACTCTTCCCTCAAAACCTCTCAGTCTGACCTGAAGAAGGCCTCGGAGTAGGCCGAAAGCTTAAATCATCTACAGTGTGAGTGTCCTTTTACGAGTTATCTGTTTTATTCTGTGTTCTATTGTGCCGTCCAAAAGTTATATATATATATATATATATATATATATATATATATATATATATATATATATATATATATAACATTGAGACGGCACATTAAACACATAACAAAATAGGCAACACGTAAAAGGATACTCGCATTGTAGATTGTTTAAGCTTTCGGCCTACTCAGTGGCGTTCTTTAGGTCAGACATGTGAATATTATGCACATGTCTGACCTGAATATACGATATACGTATAATATACGATATCGTATATGCATGGGAAATAAATCGTGGTTTCCTTTAGGAGCGTCGTTAAGCAAGGATAAGAAACAGGGCCTATTAAAGAAAGAAAAACCGAAATTATGAACAGAAATGAAAAGGACCCTGGCGTATTAATTTTTCTGTGCCAGCGAAAAAACGAAACGAAAACGTCCAACGCTCGCCAGGGCGTTGAAACGTTGAAACATACACGCGAGTGTTCCTTTTATCTGTGTCTATGTAATAAAAAGGCCTTGTAAATGTTCTGTGTGTGTATATATGTATTCGCACACGTACATATGCAGACACAGGGGCATCCGTGCACTCCCGTCGCTTCCATTTACCACCTCAACGAGCACCATCTTCTCTACGGCGCACTCAGGAAGGGTAACGGGGTCCTTTGCTACCCTTTGCCCACTCGAAAGCGTCGCGCGTCATGCAGAAAGAAACACGCCTCCTTTCCACCTTGAGTGGACACAGAACCATGCCCAACTGGAAACTCTCTCGGGTCTGCATCAAGCGAACGAACGGTCATCAAAGGACGAGTGGGCAGTTACATAAATGGATAATATATTCCATAGAATATATTCCATTTTGCGTTCGTAAGACCTAGCTTGAGTTCAGTCTATTGACGGTCACCTGAATTAGCGCTGAAGGACCTATTCCGAATCAATTGAGAAAAATAGGAAAATCTGCTTCTTCGAGTGGATTCACTCTGAAGGAACGGAAACTTTTATTACACTTTGGGAATGCTTAACTTAAATATAATATCAAGGCAGGAAGGGAAGCAGGGTTGCATCACTTAAGGTTTTTGTATGAAACAAAGGATTCAGACAAAATCCTTGCTTATGCACAGCGGAGAATTGTGTGGCAGTCTTATAATAATTGACCCAAACACATTCTCCCTATGAATGGAACACTTGTTCTTTCAACGAAGACAAAATGACTGACAAAAAATCGAAGGAAACATTGCTAGTTAGAGTCCATTAGTTGAATCCTATGTTTAGCTTGCTGAGGTATCCAGGATATGCATGTACGGCATTATTTGGTTGTTATCACAGTCACATTTTTTCTCCAAAGTTACCTGAGACGTAGTGAGTCCATTTATTGAAACATATGATATTACATATTATTATTTTTATAAGTAACCCACCCGTTTATGCAAGTTTTGTATGGACACAGCCACCGAATAATTCTCTTTTCTCTCTTAAGTAGACACTGACATCCTACTCTAGATTAAAGCCCCTCTTCACCTCCGCAAACTTTCTTTCTCCCATCATTCCGTCTAACCTAGCCCAACCCGACGTATTCCGGCCCCTTTCTCGTTTGCCAAGCATCCTCCCCTCAATTAGTCTTCAACATCCCACTATTGCCAATCAATACGCCCTTCATCCATCTTTCTCCTGCCTCCATAGGATTTCTCCCAACAAACGCATCTCCTTGCCCACCATCCCTGGTACTCCATCATTTGCTTTCCTTTCTGTCCGCTTCCCTTTCTCCATTCTTCTCCACACCTACCTTTCAAATATGTCCAATATACGTCGCTCATCCTGCTTCAGTGGCCGTTGCTCTAGGTTTTGCCCTCCTGTCTTGCTCAAACTGATTATTATTAGGTAATCTACCGGTTAAGGTAGGGTTTTGGATGGACACAACTATCAAATAAACATTTTGTGACTCCCCACCTAGCAAACTAATCTATTTAAGATCCCTCTTCATCTCGGTGTACTTCTTTCCTCCCTTCATCCCGTCCAACATCCCTATCCTGTTCCTGCCCTTACCTCGCTTGCCCAACATTCTCCCCTCTATTACCCTCTTCAACATTCCACTACGGCTCAATACGTCTTTCATCCATTTATCCTGCCTCCAAGGGATTTCTCTCAACAAACCCCTCTCCTCACCCACCATCTCCAGTACTTCCTCATTTGTTTTCCTTTCGACCCATTTCACCTTCTCCATTCTTCTCCACACCCACATTTCAAAAGCATCCAATATACGTCTATCCTCCTGCTTCAGTGACCACGTTTCCGCGCCGTACATACCTACGCTCCATATCAGAGTTTTTACGAGTCTTGTCTTAACATCCCTACTCAACATCCCCGTCATCAACTCCCTCATCCTTGAGAAAGCCTCCTTGCCTAGTGCAATTCTTCTCCTTACGTCCCTACCACTTTGACCGTATTAGTCCAAAAACCTTCCGAGATATGTAAACTGCTCTATATGCTCTATTTTTTCCCGCCTTTTTTAATATTTAGCTTAGCCTTTTTCTTTCTGGAAAATCGCATAACCTTTGTTTTATTAATATTGACTCTCATCCCATATTTATCGCACTGAACCTCCAATTCACTCAGCAATGCTTGCAATCCCTTGGCTGACTGAGCAACTAGAGGGTCCCGGGTTCGATTCCCGGGCAAGGCACTTTAGACACCTGCAGCTCCACCCAAGCTAGTTGATTTTTCGGATACCAGATCTTCCTGGGAAACCATAACCGGCACAGGGAAAGGAACTGGCCCCCCTACCCTGATGTGTGAATATTCACACGCCGTCGGGCTTGGTAAAAGGGTGAGTTCTACCATCACCTACTAAATGTATATATATACTACCTTGATCAAAAAGTTCCCGGAATTTATTCAGAAAATTAAAAATACAAGTTTATTCATCTAAATCTATATTGTCCCCTTCAAAGTAATCCCCATCGACTGCAACACACTTATGCCAGCGCTTGATCCAATCCTCGAAACATTTTTTATATTCGGTTTTCGGTATGTCCATCAGTGCTTCCTGCGATTTTTCCATTACTTCCTCTCGGCTGCTAAAACGCGTTCCCCGTAATGGTTTTTTAACTCGATTGAACAGAAAGAAGTCACAGGAAGTCAAATCAGGTGAATTCGGTGGCTGTTGGATGGTATTTGTTGCATTTTTCGTCAAAAAATTACGAATAATGATAGCACTGTGCGACGGTCTCGACGCACTGTGCGACGATTTCTGGTCTCTTTCGGCGAATTGCTTCACGCAAACGTCTCATAACGCCCAAATAATACTCACTGTTTACTGTCTGGCCTTCTGGCAAAAATTCATGATGCACTACACCGTTGTAATCCATGAAAACCGTCAGCATTGCCTTCTTTTTTGACTGAAAACGACGTGGTTTTTTTGGTCTCGGCTCATTTGGTGAACGCCATTCACTTGCCTGATGTCTGGATTGCGTGTCGTACTCATAAACCCACGTCTCGTCTCCAGTAATGATCCTTTTGATGAATGTGGGATCGGATTCAGCCTCGCAAATCATGTCTTTTGCGGCGTCAACACGGTCTCTTTTTTGCATGTAATTGAGGTCTTTTGGCACCAACTTTGCTGCTACACGACGGAAACCCAAATCATTAACCACAATGTCTTGGGCGGATCCATAGGCAATGTTCAAGTCCTCCGCTATTTCTCTGATGGTTAATTTGCGGTTATTGACCAACATTTCTTTTACTTTATCAATTTTTTCACCGACTTTCGATGTCGATGGTCTGCCACTGCGTTCATCATCTTCGATTGACTCACGACCACTTCTGAACCGCTCGTGCCACTGGTAAACGACCGTTTTTTTTAGAGAATCGTTGCCGAAACACTTTTCCAACATTTCCAACGTCCGTGCGCCACTAAATCCGTTTTTTACGCAAAATGTAATACAAGTTCGTTGTTGCAAATTTAAATCCATTTCTGCAATTGTAAAAAATCGCCAACACACACAGAGATAGATGTACTCTTGGCTACGTAACTTTTGCAAATGTCAAGTTATGACACTAAGATTTAAAGGGAATATCAACAACAGATGTACCAATTTAACAAAAAAACAGAACTCAAATAGGAAGGATGGGAGCGCCACACGGTGGTTATTCCGGGAACCTTTTGATCAAGGTAGTATACATTCATGCAAAAGTCCTTTCCACTTACACGCATGCGAATACATTTACTATCGACTGAAAAACAGCAGCACCTTAGGATGTATTAAAAAATGTATCCAATAACAAACAAGCTAGAATTTGACAAGTAAGAAGAACGCCAATTCATTTTAAGTAAAACTCGCATTCCGTCCAATCAAGGGCTAGAAATTGTTTTTTTTTCAACGCGTGCAATACTTGGCACGGGGTGTAAACAGTTTACGATAAATGGCAACAAACCTTAAAGGAATCTCAATAAAGAATCTTAATCCATTCCAGCTTACATTGAAAATCCATTCCATCCGATCTGGCTCCCCCCTCAGTACACCCGCCTCCCCACCCCTCGCGCCGCACCCTCCCCTTTTATTGTCACCCTCCGGATTCCTACTGATGACTTCAAATGGATGTGGAATGTCACCCCACTCCTTTATCTACTGAGATGACGGAAGACGGGTATCGGAGGACACGGAACTTCGAGATATCGATCTGCGCCATTTCGTTGCTCATTTTTTCCATCATCCTTCCCTCGCCCAATCGCGTACAGTGTCCTCCCTTTCGCCAAAAAGGAGAATTGGAAAGTTGTGTCGATGATAATCGTCCACTTAAAGGTTCTCTTTCTTGAGTAATCTCCATTCTTTCCGAACACGTAGAAAATTCCAAATCGTTGCGAAGGCTTCTAGTCTTCTTAGACGGTCTATCTTACTCCAAATGTGAGAGAGAGTGAGACTACTCCGCTCGGGGCGGAATTTGACTATTAAAAATATCTCGGCAAGATGGGTGTCGTGCTTTCAGTGGAGAATAAACGGAATCGTGTGGCCGAAAGGGAAGA
This sequence comes from Hetaerina titia, assembly GCA_037158775.1. Classification (NCBI taxonomy): domain Eukaryota; kingdom Metazoa; phylum Arthropoda; class Insecta; order Odonata; family Calopterygidae; genus Hetaerina; species Hetaerina titia. Next base: position 2,937,993 of record CM073770.1, on the reverse strand, counting down.
AACAAAAAAATCCTCATTTGGCAAAGAAAAAATACACTCCCATTTAGGCAATGCACATTTTCACACCTGCGAAGTATCAATGACTGAAGTTATTGCGCGCATAACACGAGATGAGAGCCAATACAAATGCCTGTTTGAAAGACCTTACAAAATTCTACTTTTTCGACGGGTTCTAAAATTTGGAGAGGTATGGAAAAGTGCCGAGGAATAAGGAGATTATGTTAAAAATAAATCTTTGCAAAATAATTTGCTTTTCTATTTTTTTCTATGGATCTATTGAACGACCCACGTTTTTCGTCTAACATTTTTGAGTTCTGACCCTCATAGATGATGATGGCGATTGTATCCAAATTGGGTCGCCACTATCTCTTCGGGTGTGAGGCCCTGCGACCCTGGCGTGAAGAGGCGGACCTCCAATGGGGTAAGGGGCTTCGCCTTCTTGTTAACTTGCAAGGCGAGCGTGTTTGGACGACGCATAGCCATTTAAAAAAAATCAAATACAGCACGCTTGCGTGAAGAAGAAAAGGGCACCAAAAGAATGAGCACTCCAAAGGGAAAAAAACACTCGTATATACTCCCTCCTCACTACGAAAGCAAGACCTTGTCGGGAGAAGAAAGTCGAGAGACAAACCTCACGCTTCTAGAAGAACTGGGCCGTCAACCGTCGCTCGGAAAAAATACGATTGGAATCCCGCTCTCCAAATCCAAGCGGCCAATGCCTTAGTCGCAGACGAAAACAACCATTAGGTAGAAACAAGCACGTCTCAGCTATCGAGAAAACGTAATATGCACTGAATCTGTGGGGGATTTATGCGACCAAGTGCCCAAATTCTTAGGCCAACAGGTAGCGCTAGTGGGCCATTTCACCCACCTAAGGAGGAATGGACGAGAACACAAGAGATAAGTATAGTAGGAAAAGCATATACAATCTATACAATGTCGTGAAGCAGTGCGTATTGAAGCAGTGCGTATTGTGGCATGCATAGCGAGAAGAAGGAGACGAGCCGCATTGGCCAAGTATACAGTCGAACGCAAAAACCCATCGAATTGCAAACACATTTTCATTCAGTTGGATTCAGTTCAGTTTGGGTCATTCAGTTATCCACATAAATTGAAACCGATCAAATTATTTTATTTTTATGGATTAATAGAAAGTTCAAGGTTATTTGACAATAACTTTATAATTTAATACTATCAATCATGACATAGCATCGCAATTTATCGAATATTCAGTTGCATCACATACCATTATACGTATATCGCATAAGATATGGCAAAAATTAATTTTAAATTTCTCGGTGGCTGAACATCGCAATGTGGCATACCGTGCTATGTCGCACATCAAAATAATGCCCCTTAGCTCGTCTGCCCATTCGCCGCTTTTCTTGCGACGTGAGGCAGGCAGGGTGAAAGTAAGCCCACGGCCGTCGTGGCTTTTTGCGACCTCTACTCTCCCTTTCCCTCTTGCCACACCGCAATCCCATTCCATCCACGCCGTAATACCATCCTCCTTTCGCAGCTGATGGAGGAGGGGGTCCTGTGGAAAATGGGACGGTTATCGTCTCCTCCACAATGGTCTATTTCCTTCCCACGCCCCCTCCCCCCCTTCCGCGACGGTGCTGCTCCCGCACCGTTTCTCTTCTCTCGATCTCACTTCGGCTTCGAGGGGATTGACGACCATTTGAGATCCGCGAATTCTTCGTCAGCCATAGTTGCGGTTTCGCCATTCCTCGATCTTCATTTTATATTTATTCTATGTAATTTCGAGACAGACTACTACTGAGCATTACCTTAACATATTCAAGTAAATTATTCCACGCGTAGAAAATCATTTTCGACATAAAAATACAAGGTTTGTATAAAAGGGTATCGGTAATTATTTTCCCTGACGTGTTCGTGAAGTGCTGAATTCAGACTGTGTCGGTTAAGTATGCGCGGGATTACAAATATTATTGACATTAATTTACAGTGACAGTGCACGCATCATTATAAATGAAAGTTTGGCGATGCGAATGCGCTAAACTCGTGCCTCCGAAGGACGGACGACGAAGAGAGAAGAGTCGAGTGTCTGCTTGCAAAGATCTTCAGTAACGGTATCGCCACGATTCCCCAGCCCCCCTACAAACCCCTCGACTTGGCAGCAGCATACTATTTCCTATTCCTCATAAAAGTGAAATCCTCCCTCAAAGGACACCACCATGGGACCCTAGGTGCCGTCAAAGAAGCTAGCAAGCGTACCCCTAAGGACCTTCCGCCTACCTTGAAATATTTTGAAGAATTATAGCAATATCTGATAAATAAATCAATTTTTCCAAAACCTTTCCGATACTTTTTACACAAAGCAGCCATCTGCTTCCTCCCAGGCGCTTCTCTTCTTGCACCTATGTGGTCGACGTTCTCTCCTTCGACTCGCACTATCCCTTCCTTCCCAGAGCTTCCTCTCTCCTCCATCTCCTCCTCACCATCCTTAGGAATCCTCCCCTATCTTCTTGTTCTTCAATCTTAATCTATACCCCTCCCTCTTCCCATACCCTAACAAATCCAGCGTTTCTCTTTTCCAAACATATTTTAGACCCTTCCGATTCGAGTGTCCAGTATTATCCACTCGACCGAACATCTGTATTCTGACATTAGCTTTGCAAAATTAATTAGGTTAATTCGTAATTGAGCATCGACAGTCTTGCCGCGGGCATATTATCTCCCTTTTATCTTATAAATTACCTTTCTGCCACACTAATCTTCCTCTTGCCATTAATTTTATTCTTAACCGTATGACTTAAGGGATAAACATTGACTCATACATGGAAAGTTAGATATATATACATATATAATACTCGGCGATCTAAATGTCTAATATTAGGGAAGGTGAAATCAAGCAAACATCGAGTGTAAAAATATTTCCTCGACCGGGACTTGAACACCGGATCTCTCCACTTACCAGGCAGATGCTCTAACCACTTGAGCTATCAAGAATTTATAATTTAAACTGAGATATGCGATGTTTTAAACCGCCCAACTGCTCCGATTCCTTGGCCAGGAGATGGCATCAGGGAGCTGTTACACCCACCATAGGAGAAATGGACAACAGAAAAAAGAGGAAAGGAGAGTAGAGGTTAGCAATAATAAGCCATTATAAAGGTTAGGAGCATTACGTTTCATGGCATGCATAGCCTGAGGAAGAGAGGAGCCAAATTGGACAAATACACATCCAAACAAGAAATCCCACCTACGTCGAACAAATATTCATTCCCATTTAAATAGATTTTAAGAAATAAATATGTTCGTCCTTCATGTGAGTCCCTATTCCCTTTTCTTATATCTAAAACTAAATATGTATGTAAATATATGTACATATCTATTACCTTTCTATATATATTTATATATACATCGATGATGCGGAAGTACTCACGAGAGCAATATAACTTTTGGACGGCACAATAGAACACAGAATAAAACAGATAACACGTAAAAGGACACTCACACTGTAGATGATTTGAGCTTTCGGTCCACTCCGAGGCCTTCTTCAGGTCAGACTCTACCTGAAGAGTCTGAACTGAAACCGTCTGTGCCGTCTGTCCGTTTGTGCCGTCCAAAAGTTATTTATATTTACATATATATGAGTCCTATCTTATGTTCCGAAGAAGACGGAGTTCGAGCCCATCGAAATAATCAAGATACTATTATGAGTGTTCTTTTTATGTTTTCTCGTGCTGTGTGTTGCTGTCTAAGTTTTTCAGTCAACACTTCCGTTTTACTTCGAAGAAATAATCTACATATATATATATATATATATATATATATATATATACTATATTTGTCGTGGTGGAAGGGCTTGTGCGTTCCGATGACCCCTAGAGCTGTGCTGGCTGGAGTAATAATAATTGTTCATGGTAGGGTCACCCATGCCAGATAGGTCAAAGGTTAGGAGCCAGACAAAAGGTAGTCCACGCAGCGTCTGTTGCTCAGTGAGGCGATTGCAAAGGCGTCTGAACACAGTGGGGCGGCTTTTAAGTGATGGTGTCACGTTAAAAACATTAATGAGGAAGGCAACGGGAAACCACCTCAATTATCATTCCCAAGAGTGTAATGATGGACACTATAGAGAATATGAGTCCTGGCAATTACGGGACTCGGCCCAAGTGACCGTGTGTCATGCCCGGCAGCGGGGTAGGCAAGGCTTCCGCGGTCGTCATCCCACGAAACCCTTGCGGGGGAGAAATAACAGCAGCAGGACAGAAGACGCAGAAGAAGACAAAAGTAGTTAGAATAGGAACTTGGAACGGCAGGACAATTTTGAGGACAGGAAAATTAGAGAACATTAAGCGAGAGACGGAAAGAGGTAATATAGATGTTTTAGGTCTCTGCGAGGTGAGATGGAAGGATAGCGGGGATTACTGGAGTGACAATTATAGAGTGATATACAGCGGCGGGGACGAGAGCCAACGAGGGGTTGCCGTAATTTTAAATAAAAGGGTAGGAAGAAGCGTAGTCAACATAGAGCAAGCAACTGATAGAATTCACTCGCAGAGATTAAAGCAGAGCCGACGAACTTGGTCATTGTTCAGGTATATATGCCACTGAGTAAACCACAGGGAGGAAGAAGTCGATAGGATGTTCGATGAGTTAGAGGATATAATCGCGTGCGTTCCTGCAGGGAAGCATTTGATAGTGATGGGGGATTGGAATGCGACGGTAGGCGAAGGAAGAGAGGGTGGTGAGGTGGGGGACTATGGGTTAGGTACGAGCAATGAACGCGGGGAGAAAGCAATTGAATTCTGCAGGAGACAGGGGTTAGTCATCACCAACACATGGTTTAGACACCACAAAAGGCCTACTCAAAGTCCCCGTCATCAACTCCCTCCTCCTTGAGAAAGCCTCCTTGCCTAGCGCAATTATTCTCCTTACGTCCCTACTACTTTGACCGCATTGGTCCAAAACACTTCCTAGATATGTAAACTGTTCTACCTGCTCTATTTTTTCCCTCCTATTTTAATGTTTAGCTTAGCCTTTTTCTTTCTGGAAAATCGCATAACCTTTGTTTTATTATTATTGATTCTCATCCCATATTTATCGCACTGAACCTCCAATTCACTCAGCAATGCTGACACGTGTTGGTGTTGACTAATACGTCTCCTGCAGATCTTAATTGCTTTCTCCTTAATAATAAAGTACTACCTTAATAATCGAAAATACAGTTTTGTTAATTACACTATGCTGCTGCATAATACAGACATGGAATATCTATTAATGATGAAATGTATAGAAACACAAGAGAAATCCTTCATTACGATTACGATTATCCTCAAGGAAACGGGCACGGTATGCCTCTGGTGAAAGAGAAAGTCAATAAATAATATTAAGGATAAACAAAATCAGTAGTAGTAGATGGATGTTCCGAGGGTCAAAGGCTAAGGATCCGTGCTTATTGAGCTCCGAGAGTAAGGGTTAAGGGTCCGTGCTTATAGAGTGGTATATAGTACAGAAGGCTAAAAAAGATTAAGGTATCCAGAAGCAAATGCCTAGACAATTTCAAAATATGTCTGACATCTAAAGACTTCATCGTCGATAGCCGTTCAGTAATGCTTAGATCTCAGCAACATGGCATATACACAAAGAAAGAAATAAGAAAGTTCATATGCACATGGTGGTGATAGGCACATTTTATAAACTCCTTTTGATGCTCCTGCTGAGTTTTCCTTCTCGGGAGAGCGTGCGAGCAAGGACGGCGCTTGGGGCGTGGGCAACTCGCGAACGACATGTGAGCCCTACGTGAGTGAAGAGAAGAGAGCTTGCAAGAGTAGATAGCGCCTGGTGTGTGGGGTGACCGATCAAGGGGGAATGGGCGAGCGAGGACACGGAGGGGAAGTTGGGCAGGGCCAATGGCATCCACAGACGTCGCACCACAAATAGACGCTCCAACGCATATTGCGGCGTCCGTTCAGTCACCATTCACACGGAAATCCAGAACCCGAGATCGATGCAAAATTATATATTAGGAAAAGCATTTTCTTAGAACAAAAACCAGCGGACAAAATCAAGTAATCATCATCAAACAACATCCTCTTTAAACGCTAACTTCAGTGGCTATGAGGCGTCGAAAGGAGTCGGTCGGCAAACTATCCACGGATACGAGACATTCACAAAACCTTACGAAGCTTCCAAAAATAAAAGACCATCGACAAAAACCCAGCTGCATGGAAGCACGAGGGATACTTTTCCTGAATACAGGAGATGGGATAACGACAACCTTTATATTTCATTTTCAATTTTATTGCTCAAAAGAATGAGAACCAAATGAAAAAAATGGTGGTGGCTCTGGAAAAAATGAAAGGTTGCTCTATACATTTTTTATGGTTATAACTTTCGTGAGACTTAACTGGGACCCTTTTATACTTATAAAATCTTTAAAATTCCATTTTATTAACTTTCAGCTCAAGAAAAATGGTTTAATAACCCGAGAAATTGTTTTAATTTTAGGTTAACCAATTATAAATTTGAATTTTCAAACAATCATTCCAATTTTTTCTGAGAAATTTATTGTCATTAATGTTTCACATCACGACGTTTCTTCTTTGTTTATCTCTGGTGTTCTTCTTTAGCTATTTTTTGACTTATAGAATCTGCAACATATATTATACTTTTAACTTTTGAGATTTCCTAATAATTTAATAAAATCTTATTTGTACATAAATTGATGCTGTTATAGAAAATTTCAGCGCGATAATGAAAAAATAATTTCCAAGCTACGTCAAAATGATTTTAAATTCCATTTTCCTTAAACTGCTGCCAACATAAGGAAATAAGTGAATTTGTGTCCATTTCCTGAGATTAAACATCACGGTAGGAGTGTGAGGGGATTGAATCTCCATCCATGGCAAGAGTTAAATTAGCTCTCTTTTTGTCTCCACGCTATTTAGTGGCGAAATTGCCATTTTTTATCGTTGGGATTACATTTTCTTGGAAAGGCGTACCCTCTAATTAAGGTTTGGTTAAAACGGATTTTATAGGTGATGGACTAATTTTCCTCATAATATTCGATGATAATAGCTCCCTGCTAGGGATTCTCATCACTTTATCTGAGTTTAAAATATTTTTCATTTATTGCCCATCTTGATCATCCATTTTGACTTGGACCAATAGGGAATCACCAGTGAAAGAGTTTTTGTTTTTTCCCAGAATTGAAGGATCTAATTGGCAACTTGAATCTTCAAAATGTAATGATGCTGATATTTCATATCTCTGCTGAGAAAGGTGTAACTTGATTACCGTATTGTTGCGAAGCTGCCGATGTTAAGATTTGACCTATTTACACGTTCACAAGTTAAATATAAGGTTGATTTTCGACAAAAAATATTAGTCGGTTTTTCTAACGAAGTAATTGAAAAATTGCCCTCCATAAATATTACGATTTGTTTAAATAGCCTACCTTTGGTCAGAAATACAGTTTGGATATAAATAAGATAGCGTGGTCTTCCATTGAGTGCATTCCATTTGGTATTTCATTTGGCTGCCGACTGGGGGGCTGGGGTTCAATAGAACTTCAAATACTGTGGTACCCCTGAAAATCATGAGGTTAACTTAGGTATTTTCTTTAGCCATCAAGTCTTCCAGGCAAACCAGAGACAGCACATTATTCAGTCATTGCAAATTATCCCCTGCTCAAGATTTTTACGAAGTCCGACCAGAAATTAACTTACGTTTTGGCCTAGGGAGGATGTGGCTAGAGCTAGAGCCATCATCTTGATTTCTAAACGTCCCTACCCTTAGTGCACGCAACCTGCTTTGCTGGTGTGTGCAGACTGTGGTTCTTCTACTTTGCTCACTTCCAAACTGTTAAAACTTGCGCTGCAATAGAATATCCCGCGAATTGTGAGTGCGATCTGTGATAAGTTTTTTACTGGCCAACAGAAACCACAAGTCAATTGTAATTCATTTGTAACTTCGTTAAGTGCGTACAGAGACGGAATAGTGAGGGAAGGTGGAGTGAGGCAGTGGTGCATTCTCAGTTTAAAAATGGCCACAACACCAATGTGCATAATAGGAATCGCAATGGTGGGCCTAGCCTTGAGATAGATGAACTGACAGTGAAAATCAAAGAAATAATTCGTAAAAATCGCCGATTAACGATTACGGATCTCTCGCCAGACGTGACTTACAACATAGCGCTTTGACAGTGGCGCAGAATTGAATGCTGGTGTAAACAAGTGGTTACAAAATTATAAGGCGGCGGCAAATTTTTTCAGAGACGAATTGGATAAGTTAGTACATCGTTATGATAAAAGCCTTAATTTAAAAACGGCGACGATGTTGAATAATATGAAAATGAGTAATAATAAAATTTCTGATACATAATACTCCCATCGAGTCCAACAAACATTGCATTTCATTTCATTTTGATTACTCTAGTACGATCTTCGAATAATTATAGTATGTGGTTTCGGCAAGGTTTCACCCCTAAGGTGTGTGTTAGGGTGATAATTCACGCAAGTCATCAAAAATCAATATTAATTACCAATAGTTGATTAGAAGATTTTAAAATAAGTTACACATGAGTGCTACATCCGGTATTTTAATATACTGACCTTCGTTCAAGGCTACTGGAATACTAGGAAATGATAATAGCCGTCGCACATGATATTTAAAAACGTTGCGTAACAGTTTTACTAGGAAACACAGTAAACAAAGACCAGAGTGTCTTCTGGATTTCCGCAAAAATGGCAAATGCGAGGTTCTTGAAGAACCGATTGCATCTTTACTTATGATTGTCGTGAACGGACTGCAGTGACCGAAGAAGCCGACACCGTGACACCGAAAATTTCCCGTAAATATTGTGAACATTGGTTTGAACGGATTTATGCACTTAATCATAACTGCGCTCGTAGCAGGTAGTACATATGCAGTCATTTTTGCACATTTAAGGCTTTTTGCGCAAAATCCCAGTTAATTTTGCCTCTACATTAGGAGTCATGTGCTCCATACATTATCAGTTATTTTGGAATTTTATCAACAAGATGAAGATCCAGACTATATTTTAAATGATTGGAGTGAACTGTTTTGGCCTAAAGATGACCATGGGTTATTTTTTTTATTTTACTCTGTGTTTTCACCCTCGAAGGTGCATTGTAATTGGATAGTTCCATGGATATAATCAACCCGAGCTTAACTCAAAATTCTGAATTTTCATTTTTATATCAATACCTTACATTCAATGTGAACAGTTTTTTTATTGATGTGTAATTATTTCATTTTTTAAATCATTGATAGATGTTCATTCTAAAGTTTGAAAATAGTTTTAAGGCTTCCCCTTCACAAACAATCAGGTAATTTTTTCTGCCGGAAATAAAGAACAATGAGTTAAAAAATCTTTTAAAAGGAAGAAGGAATAATTTTTAAATCTCGATCCAGTGAGTTTCTTCCTTAGCTATGATTACTCATTCTCATCAATATTACTCGAGGGAAATTATTTTTCTTCTTTATAAGACGTTTTGGAACATTGGAAAAGTGGACCAGCGAAGAATAGAAGCCTTTCGAATATGATGCTTGAGGAGAACGGTGAAGATTAAATGGACAGCCAAAGTGAGGAACGAGGAATTATATAGAAGAGCAGAAGAGGATAGGAGCATATGGAGAACTCTACGGCAAAGAAGAGCTGGATAAATTGGACACACATTGAAGCACAATGGATTGATTAGGAATATAATAGAAGGGAAGATCCTAGGAGGAAGACCAAAAGACGTACATAGAACAAATTAAGAGAGACCTAAAACAGAGAAGGTATCAGGGGTTGAGGGGAATGACATTGAATAGAGTAAATGAAGGGCTGCAGTAAACCAATACTAGGATTGAAATACTGACGATGATAAGACGTTTTTACTGAACTGCGCTAAAAACTTCCTAAATACCTGGAAGTCATCGGTAATTGTATTGCATTTTTCATTCCTCGAAATTTAGCGCAGTCCAATGGTATATCAAATTGATATTTTTTAATTACGCGGTGTTTTAAGTAACATTTGTCGCAAACCTCTTTTGGTTGGTATACAAAACACCACGAGCTTCTTGCGCCATCATCCGGAAGTCTCGTCGAGAAATCATTCGGAGGAATCTTCGCAGAGAATCAACAAACAAAAAAACACTCGCTGCCGCAAATTTCTACCCCTCGCGCCATTCCTCTCTCTTTCTCTCTCGTGAGTTATCCGCACTTCCCCTCCTTCCACCCCCTCTCCGCTTCCCGGCACCCCTGCTCCCGTTTTTCCACTCGAAACCCTCTGCGAGCAGAGGACGCAAATAATCAAACCCCGCCCCCATCTCATACTCACCAGCGGGATGAGTGGGAATGCAGGGGGAGGGGGGTTTCGATTCGAGCGATCGAAAGGGAGCGACAGGCGATCGATTCCCTCCCCCCTCTGCACCGTTTCGAGTTCTCACTCGCCCCACGAGCCCTCCCCCTCCTCCAGAAGGAATAAATCCCTTCGCCACCCTCCGAGGGGAGAGAGTGGTGCACCCCGTCCCTCCCACCCCCTTCCGTCTGCGCCTCGTGGTCGAGGATGGATGAAGCACCCCATCGATCCATCACCCCCCCCCGTGTTTGGTTCAGCTTTGCAAGCAACTGAGTGACCGGAATGAGGTAATCAGGTTAATTTGTTCAAAATACATTCAAGATCTCCAACTGTCGAAACGATGAAAGTATTCGCAAAGACAAGAAATAAATAATACAATGGTAATTATATTAAATTGCCAAAATACATCATCAAAAATAGTATTTCTGGAAGGCAATCGAATATTTCCTCAATACACTTGAGCAACTCAATACTACCCCGCAGTAGGAGTAGGTATTTCAGGGGAGGCACCCGACAGCTGGGGTCGTTTGCACCATTCGAGATGGATGGAAAAGAAAGGATGGAGGGAAACCCGCCGTCAGTATTGGCGTACTCTTAACGAAAGGCGCCAAGGGGTCCGCAGTTTAACGTCCCATCCGACGGACGGCGTACTCACTCAAAGTGCTCTCCACGAAGCACCTCAAGTGGGGATCGGGATACCACTCAGTAAAAACTGGCGTGTTCAGGACTCAAACCTATACTACCCCGCAGTAGGAGTAGGTATTTCAGGGGAGGCACCCGACAGCTGGGGTCGTTTGCACCATTCGAGATGGATGGAAAAGAAAGGATGGAGGGAAACCCGCCGTCAGTATTGGCGTACTCTTAACGAAAGGCGCCAAGGGGTCCGCAGTTTAACGTCCCATCCGACGGACGGCGTACTCACTCAAAGTGCTCTCCACGAAGCACCTCAAGTGGGGATCGGGATACCACTCAGTAAAAACTGGCGTGTTCAGGACTCAAACCTATACTACCCCGCAGTAGGAGTAGGTATTTCAGGGGAGGCACCCGACAGCTGGGGTCGTTTGCACCATTCGAGATGGATGGAAAAGAAAGGATGGAGGGAAACCCGCCGTCAGTATTGGCGTACTCTTAACGAAAGGCGCCAAGGGGTCCGCAGTTTAACGTCCCATCCGACGGACGGCGTACTCACTCAAAGTGCTCTCCACGAAGCACCTCAAGTGGGGATCGGGATACCACTCAGTAAAAACTGGCGTGTCCAGGACTCAAACCTGGGACAACCGGATGGGAAACCAGCACATTAGCCGCCAAACCATCCCGATCCCGATAAGAGCAGCAGCTGCAAATCACCACCAAACTCTCACTCGAGTGAATTCTTGGTAAAACCGTGGATGATCTTTACATTCATACCCATGTACATATCAGCCGCGTATTATTCTGAATTTAACTGGAGTTATAGTTCATCTAAATTTATTTTTCAACTTAGTGCAGCTTAATGTAAAAACCTTGAAAGAACTCGAAACCACTCTGAGACTCTAAGATAGCAAGCAGTATCATATTTTCATTGGGAAACCAAAAATTGCAAATTTATAATTTCTCTTCCAGAGCAGAGAACCAGGGGTCGAGAAGAAAACGCTCATTGTGCTCATTTTATGCGAAACATTTCAATTCTTTTACTCAGTGGGTTTCAGTTTGGAGTGGAGTTAACTTAAGGTTAACATGTGACAAGGAGTGGTAATGTTAAAGTTAACTATGGTAATCTGTTCAATATTAAGGGAATCAATTTTCATTAAAAAAATAACGGACGTAATCTTAAAATGCTAGTAGTTTAAGCCTTTGTAATTCCAAATTCCGTAATTCAATTTGCAAGTTAATACATTTGCTCACACTAGGTTTAATTAACACTAGGACACCTGAATACTTTGAAATTATGTAATTCCCATACATCCCCAGTTGACCTTTATTTTGAGTGTATTTGTGTATTCCACTCAAAATACATGTAAACTGGTGATATCAAAATATATTGTTTAAGTAATTTTCCTCAAGTTATGTAGAGTATTTATTTTCATACCTTATACCATGATTTCATCTCTATTTCTTTAAATTTAGAGAAAGCATTAAACTACAAGACACATATTCTAGACGAGTGTTAAGTGTACTTTTACATTAATATAGGTTATTATATAATCAATTCATGCCTTCATAGGACGCAATGAGAGGATGAATACTAAGTGAATAAAATGAGTTATTCTGCATCAAACCACGCATTTCCGGAATTATCGAGAGCATTTTAATTAATACGAGGCGTGTTCATAAAGTAAGACCCGTTTGGTCACAGGAAAAAATATACTCATATGAAACACATTTTATTGGCACTTTTAATTAGCTACAAACCTACTTCACTTATCTAAATAATCGCCGTTCACTTATAAGCATTTTTCGTACTGCTGCAGCAGCTTCTATAACCCCTCTGCATAGAAACTCGCCGCCTGAGGGTTGTACCAATCGACAACGCCATTCTTGAGTTCCTCTTCGATTTCGAAACGTTGTCCACCGAACCAGTTTCAAGTGCAATAAGAGAGTAGTCGCTGGGTGTAAGGTGAGGACTGTACGGTGGGTGGCTTAAAGAGTTCCCAACGACCCAAAAACTCTCGTCCACTGGACATTCTTTGCTCTTTGTGGTGGTCAGTGAGCATTTTAGGTACCCACCTTGCACACTATTTGTGGTATCCGAGGTTTTCCGTGACAATATTGTAGACAGTAGTGCGTCCAAGATAAGGAAATTGTTCAGCCAGGCCATTAATTGTCAATCGACGATCACATCGCAGTTTTTGTTCCACTTGCGAAACAATTTCATCGGTCAGAACACTGGGCCTACCACTTCGCTCTTCGTCATGGACATTTGTTCGTCCATTTTTAAAATCACAGCACCATTGTCTAACCTTTCCTTCACTCATAACTGTAGGTTTATAAACTAGGCATAATTCCCGATGAATTTCAGCAGCCGACAATCCTTTTGCATACAAGAATCGTATGACAGAACGCACTTCACAGCTGGCGGGATCAACGATTGTCGCGGACATTGTTGTTTGCATGCACGGACAAGCAAACGCCTTCTGAAACAAAATAAATGCTGCTATAACTTCTCAGTAGATGGCGCTGCAGGAGCAAAACTGTGTTTTGAAGCGCCAATATTTAAATACAAGCAAACGGTAGTTACTTTAAGAATACGCCTCGTATATAATCACTATCATATTGCATTGCAATAATTTAAATTCGACGAAAGAGTTTTCCGTGATCTTGCATTAATCATACATACTTTAATTTGTGCATTTTTGCATTATTTCTTATGTTAATAAATATTCCTTTATTTTTTTGTCGCGTGTTTTTCTTACAGCTCAGATTACTGCATTCATTTTTTGTAAGCACTTCCTAAACGGAAACATAATGTGAACTAAGCTTTTTTTTCAATGTTGTATTTCAGTTTTTTTGTTACGAATGGTCTAGTTTCTAGTTTCAACTCTCCCACCGAAAGAATCTCCGCATTCCTTGATTACCACCTACAACCTATCGTACTCTCAATGCCCTCCTTCAGGAAAGGCACGTATCACTCCCTCCACCGTTTAAACTCCGTCTCCATTCCCTCCACCTCCAACCTGCATCGACGTCACCTCCCTCTATATTTCTATTCCCCATGCAGAAGACCTATCCTCCCTCCGACACTATCTTTCTCTACGCCACCCAACCCACTGCCCCTCGACCGAATTTCTCCTCATTCTCGCCACTGTCCTCCTGACCAAAAATGCATTCTCTTTCCAAAACTGTTTTTATCGCCAAACGAAAGTCACAGCGATGAGAACGAGGATGGCGCCATCGTACGCCAATCTCTTCATGGGCCACCTTGAAGAGAATTTCCTTACACAGCAACCCTTCCAACCTCTTTTCTGGGTCCGCTACATTGACGACATTTTTATGCTCTGGACACACGGCTCTGAGTCTCTTGACAATTTCTTATTGGCCTTAAATTCTTCTTTCACTGCTAAATTCACTTCTTCCATTTCAGACTCCACCATCACCTTTCTTGATACAGACATCTCAATTCACAATAACAAATTCACCACTTCAGTACACATCAAAGCCACTAATCATCAACAATATTTACACTATACTAGTAGTCATCCTTCTCATACCAAACGCTCAATTCCCAACTCTCTCTCTATCCGCGGACATCGGATTTGCAACACTACAGCTACCCTCAAAAAATACCTCCACAATCTACACCATACACTCCACAAACGCGGTTACCCAGAAAAGCTCCTACAGGATAAAATCTACCGCTCCACCCGACCACACACACCACAGAATGACAACCCCACATCTGACGCTGGACTCAACCTTTGCACAACCTATTTCCCCGGATCCCACAGACTGAAAACCCTTCTGAAAGAACTTTATTCTATTTTACATGACAATGACGCGACCACATCCTTACTGCCCCAATGCCCCTATGTTGCTTACAGACGACCAGCCAATCTCAGAAACCTTCTGAGATCCACCAACCCTTTGACACCCCGCCCTGACAAATTTCCACATATTTCCCCTACCTGCAATCGCCCCCGATGTAAAACATGTCTGCTAATCAGATCTGCTCCCCTCTCCCCACATCCCCTCATTGTCCCTTCACCCCGTTCCCACGCTAATTGCCTCTCAAAAAATATTATCTATCTTTTGTCGTCCAAACAATGCACCTCATTCTACATAGGCGAATGCATTACCCCTTTATCCATCCGAATGAACAATCACCGCTACTCATGTAATTCTGCTTCACTCTCTTCTCTTCCTATCCCTTTACACGCAAGTTCACACAACCTATCATTTAACGAATGCTTTTCCCTAACAGTTCTAGAATCCCTACCCGATTCAGCCACCAACATAGAGGTGAGAACTCGCGAATCCGCATACTTCCTATATTTCCGATCCTTTAAAATTCCCACCCTTAACCGCCATCTTTAATTTCCTTCCCAACAGTCCCTAAACCTTCCGCCCCCCCTCCCCTCCCCAGGTACTCTTCCCTCAAAACCTCTCAGTCTGACCTGAAGAAGGCCTCGGAGTAGGCCGAAAGCTTAAATCATCTACGGTGTGAGTGTCCTTTTACGTGTTATCTGTTTTATTCTGTGTTCTATTGTGCCGTCCAAAAGTTACATATATATATATATATGTATATATAATTATAATTATAAAATAATTTCAGCCATAGGAAATAGAAATGCGAAATAATCAATGCTCTAGGTAGGACTTCAATTTCTCCCGGCGGATGATGGCAGTAAACTCTTCTCGGGTTTTCATCCGGGTAATCTCCTCCATCTCCATCGCTGCCGACGTTTCGATGAAATCCTTTTCCATCGTCATCGGCCCTGATGACGATGAAAAAGGATTTCATCGAAACGTCGGCAGCGATGGAGATGGAGGAGATTACCCGGATGAAATCACGAGAAGAATTCACTGCCAATGCTCTAGGTGTTTGCTACCTATGAATGAAACTGGATAAGTCCAGCAAGTTGATGGCGCACGCAATCCATCCTGTACAAGTTCTCACTGAACCGGAACAAATATCCGTTTTGCTTAGCGGTGTAAATAACGCGGCAATATCTCGCGATTTCACGTGAAATCTGGACCACCGGGCACACCCCCACCACTTTGGCCTCCCTCGGTGAGATTCATGGAATTGCATTGATGTTGAACATGCGAGTGGGTGCCACATTCAGGGGTCTGTTTGTAAGAGGAGACCCTGGTCGAATATCATCCTTCTTGGAAAAACCAGTGCGCCGGAAATATTTGTCGGACGAATATTTCCTCTTTTGCGTATAATAAATATTTTTAATCTTTTATAAAATACTCCTTATCGTAATTTTCGGAATTAGGTATATTTATCGCTTAAGAGAGTAAAAGTTCAAATTAACTGACCTCTAACAGTCTTTCACAAAATGGCAACAGGGTAGAAAAGTTTGTGGGCTAACGGCGAATAACTTCCTATTTAAAACTTTCCATTTAATATTTTAAAATATTATCTAGTAAAGAAGTATTATTTTACGTAACAAAAATTATAAATGAAAACACCTGATACAATATTTTTCCAGCGCGAAATAACGGTAGCTCTGACACAGTTGGTCTGTAAATAGCACCATGTACTTATCTATGAACTTTATTCACTCTACAGAGCAACCAGGTTTGTTCAGAGTAGTTCCATGCCGTAACTTCATCTTTAGGAAAATATGCCCTTAACACTAGGCTTAATGGTATCTACGTTTCATTTACATATTTGGAGTCGTTATAATTATTATGTGTTAGAGGATCTATCATGAAAGGGATTCAAAACTGTCCAACTCCGTAGATATTTTAGGAAATATTTAAAATTGATTTTCAAAAGGGGAAAATATTCCATAGTTTTTCATATTAATTTTGTATGTTTTCTATTTTATTACATTTTTACCAATAAAACTAATTTTCCTCTCATACACTAATTACCTTGGTCAACTGAAGCTAGAGAACGGGCGTGGATTTTTGAATATCAGAATTATAAAGTAAATAACAGAAGAATTGGATTGACAGTTTCTTTCCTCCAATGTTGCATCGAAATTTGTGATGTGCCGGAGAAGACAACATGTCACGCAGGCCCCTAAAAGAATAGAGGGCATACCAAAGGATACTGTTAGTTTGCACCAAATGATTCATACACCTCTGCAGCATTTCCCCATCCAAATTTCTCCATCCACGCATCCTTCCTGCGTGTGCATGGAAAGTACGTAATTGAGTATGAGCAGTATGGTGCAGATGGCACGCATAAGGGAGTTTGGGTGGGTAGCAACGCAATGTGACAAGGACGAGATGAGGAAGGAGAAGTGATAACGGGAGGAGAGGCCAAAAATGCCCGCACGGAACGACCGTATGATGCAGGGTCGAGGGGCGATGCTCAGCGAGCTCGAACGCGCCAATCGTAGCGTGAGATTGAGCTGGTTGCCTCGTGGGTCGAATAGCGGGCAGGCGAATAATGGACAGGGGTTCGCCCAACAGGGAATGGCTGTGTGGGAAAAGGCCATTCAATAACGAAATACACCCCTTCCATTAATTTTGCTGCTCTATTAAGTTCGTTACGCCTAACGTATGTGGACTCAATTTTATGAAATACTTCAAATAATGTCAGGCCCACTACTTTAATGCCTTGAATTCTGCACCCGCCACAGTATGGTTTCATGTGAACGGTAACTCAATTTCATCTTTAAATGCTCTCGAGACATCAAAACTCATTGGGTTCTCCGGGAATCGGAAGTCACCAATCAGTCTACTATTAGGGCGTAACGTCTTTGATAATTCAAGTCGCTATTCCAATTGAAGTTTTTCAACCTGTCCTACCTTCCTGCGGGCAATCTTTTAACATTTATCCTCCGGTATTGCATCACTAATCCCTGTACAGCTGACAAATACATCTAGGACTCACAATCCATTCCAAAAATATTTAGCTACAATGGTATTAGAGCGGCTCGGCTGGGAATCACTCACGGAGCGGAGGCTAAATTACAGATTAAATCTCTTGCATATTAATGGGAAGGACGTCTCTTTAGCAGTAATGTTGAAAATGTATTATTACTCCCATTGTCCTTCGGTAGGAGAGATCATGTCCATAAAATTAGAGAGATCTGTGTGTAGAACAGATAAATTTAAGATATCATTTTAGTCCGACTATCGATAAGGGATCAGTAAAACACTGTACGACCGCGGTAGGGTCATATTCGGGTCAGAATTAGTCTGGCGTGTATTCATCCCTTTCCACACACCCTAGCGATGGCTTGCAGGGTACTTAAATATCTCTATCTAAAATGGTGAAATATCATTTTTTACCCAATCGCATTTGATGATATTTTCTCCTATAATTGATACATTTTTGAATTTTTTTCAAACTAAAAAATAACCAGTAATCATCCATTTTGTTTTTTATTTTATTTTGTTTAATTATTAAGCAACAACAATATCTATCAATTAAAATTTTTAATAATACCCATTCTATTTTCCATTGAATTGATAATTTAAAGCGATCATTCATACTTATAATTACATTTTTAATAATCATGCTAAAACGTTCGCCGTTAAAGGGCTTGACGTTACATTGATTCATTGGGTGTCAAATTAAAATATTTTAATTTATGTTTTTGTTTAAAAACAGTTATGTAATCAGAAGAAAAATAGGTGTGCCCTTCTGAAATAAAATGTGTTCAATGTAAATAGGATATATTTTCAATAATCAGACTTATGTTGTAATCGGAATAATTTCAAAGCATTCTGAGAAAACGGCACATAATACTTGTCATTCTAGACGATGAACGAAACTACATGTTTAATACATGCTGTATTTATGATAGAGGAACACACAAATAAAGTACCCCACGATATTTTAGAAGATCACAAATAAATTTAAAGTATCTAATAAATGATTGCGCTGTTTCTGCAGTCCAGTCTACTTTTGAATTTTATGGGTCCGACATTATTCCAATATATTCTAGTTCAATTCGGAAGAAAACTCAACAGTAACATCTTAAAGATTTGAAAATACCTTATATCCAAGTTAAATCCAGTGGTTTTTTTCTAGTTTTAAAATGGAACATTTTCTAGATCAACGATGGACGGCTTTTTATTAAAACCCACGAAAAACGCCAATTCAATGAAAATGAGAGCCAGTGCAGAAGGCCTTTCCGGCAATTGAATGCTGCGCAGAAAATTTTTTCTCTTTTTATGGCGGTATTGCGGAGGGGAAGTCACTTCCCATATCTGCTGTACCTGTGGAGGAGCGAAGGCTGATTCAGCAAACCTCGTCATTTCTTATGCCCAAGTCTTATTCTCAAGTCGTGTTGCGAGTTTGAAATCCGCCGAGGCTAATCAAAACGAAGGGGACTGAGGAAAGCCCTCATTTCATGGCTTTTGAATGAATAAGTTGCAATCCTCACGAATGATTTATCATAACCCTAGAACGAACTATTTGTACCATCTTTCTAATACATATTTCTATGTCATATTTTCCAGAAGCTCCATTATTAAGGACAAGTCAACGTTTCTAAGGATGTTTAATATTCTGAGTGCACTCGTCTGCTTTCGGAGTTGACAGCGTCAATTCCATTCAAGTACAATTTACGGTAGAAATCCCGGTCATTCTCGAGCCTTCCAGATATCTGTCTTTAAAGAAGCCAATTTTTCTTTCCTCCCTCTCAAGTTAAAATTTATTTTTCACTTCCAACAAATGTTATATCCCTCGACTTCGCTTGCAAAAAGCCAATTTATGAGCCCAATGTTAAACCAAGCCTCTGAATTCTACAGCATGAAGTAGACGTGAACAGGTAACAAGACTATCTAAAATTAGAGCAACTTGTTCAAAACTACTTTGGTATAAGCACGACAAGCTCTATTCTTTTCCTTCCTTTCTTTCTTTCATTACATTTTTTTCGACTTTTATTCCTACCTCCAATTCTTCCCATGCCTTTTAAATCATTTCCTAAACATATACGTTGCACAGCACCGGTGACAATGGGCAACCCTGCCTTACCCCTCTTCATAACACTGCCCATCCGGACTCTCCGTTCCCCACTCGTACCTGAGCAGTATGAGACATGTACAGGTTGCGGATCAGTCTCCTGTCCCTCCAATCCATTCCTATTTCCTGCACTATCAAATGCTTTTTCGAAATCTACAAAACAGGCAAAAACGTCCTGCTTGTATTCTATATTCCTCTCAATTAGTGATCTTATTACTGCAATGGCATCAGGCGTACCTCTTCCTTTCCTAAACCCAAACTGATCATCCCCTAAGTAATCATTTGCCTTACTCTCTATCATTTTGTTGATGATCCAGAGAATAAATTTAGCTGCGTGGGATATCAAACTTATTGTTCTGTAATCCTCACATGATGTAGCCTATACCTTTTTCGGAATAGGAACTAAGACTGATCACACAAAATCTTTCGGCCAACTTCCTTCCTCATGGATACTACGAATTAGTCCATATAGAGTCTTCCTCCCATATTTTCCTAAACATTTCAACAGTTCTACTGGGATGTTGACCACCCCCACGGCCTTATATGCTTTAATCTCCTTTAATGCCCTTTCTATTTCAACGTCGCGTATGCCTGGACCTGAGCTATCTTCTTCTACGTCATGTTCCTTTTCTATGTCTTACCTGCTCGGCCTAAGTTCTTTACCATACAGTGTTTTTATATATTCATTCCATCTCTCTTTGATATTTTCCGTGTCAACTATTATCTTACCCCACTAACCAATTAAAAACAATGGAATTGGCATTTATATGGCTGTGTAAAGCCTATCAACATCCGGGTCTCAATGTCGTTCACTAAATGGGGGGTGGGGCTGAGATGGATGGAGGTGGATTTGTTTCTTGCGAGGTGGTGGGACAATTTATTCATCCACATACATTTTGTCATCCTTGTCCTGTGTTTTGACTTGTCAAGCCCTTATGATGACTTGGTGAGTTGATGCCTTGGTCATGGGTGTTGTGGGATCTATGGATGAATTGTTAGTTTTCTGTGTCGCTTGTTACTATTTCCGCATCCTCCTTATTCCATCTCCGCTCCCCTCTGGCCTCCCTTTCCCCCTCCATAACCTCCTCTTCACCCCTCTCCCACCACCTGTTCCCCGCTCCGCTTTCTCCCCCTCCATATACCCCTCCTTCACCCCTCCCCCACTACCTGTTTTTTCCGCTCTCCCTCGTCCCATACTCTCTCTGCACCGCGTACCCTTTTCCTCAGTCATATCTTATCTTCCGAAGAAGACGGAGCTCGAGTCCGTCGAAATTATCAAGATATTATTGTGAGTATTCTTTTTATGTGTTCTCCTGCTGTGTGTTACAGTCTAAGTTATATATATATATATATATATATATATATATATATATATATATATATATATATATATATATATATATATAGATAAATTAAGTTTCCTCGGTGGTGTAACGGTAGCACGTCCGCCCGGCAAGTGGAAGATCCGGTGTTCAAATCCCGGTCAAGGAAACATTTTTACTTTCGTGATCTGCTCAAAAACCGCCTTCCCCACATGTCCTGTGTTCGCCTTTTATGTGTTTTCCTATCCCCTTTCCTTATACCTATTTCTATGTTTGAATGAATATATATATATATAATATATATATATAATATATATATATATTAATAACTTTTGTCGGCACATTAGAACACAGAATAAAACAGATAACACGTAAAAGGACACTCACACTGTAGATGATTTAAGCTTTCGACATACTCCGGGGCCTTCTTCAGGTCGGACTGAGAGGTTTTGAGGGCAGAGTGCCTGGGGAAGGGAGGGGGGACGGATGATTTATAGACTGTTGGGAAGGAAATTAAAGATGGCGGTTAAGGGTGGGAATTTTAAAGGATCGGAAATATAGGATGTATGCGGATTCGCGAGTTCTCACCTCTATGTTGGTGGCTGAATCGGGTAGGGATTCTAGAACTGTTAGGGAAAAGCATTCGTTAAATGATAGGTTGTGTGAACTTGCGTGTAAAGGGATATGAAGAGAAGAGAGTGAAGCACTCTTCCCTCGAAACCTCTCAGTCTGACCTGAAGAAGGCCTCGGAGTAGGCCGAAAGCTTAAATCATCTACAGTGTGAGTGTCCTTTATTGCCTGTTGGACTGGTTGAAACTAGGCACGGAGACATTTAGCATGATGGGCCAAGTATTCTATGATGAAATCATGTCATAAGCTGCAATTTTTAATTTGCAGAAGCACTGCAAAGATGGCCGAAAGAGTGTGGAAGACTAGCCTCGTGTTGGGCAGCCGTCGACGTCAAGAACCGACGGCGTGTAACAGGTGCGTAAAGTACTAAATTCTGACCGTTGGTGAATTGTTTGGATCGTATTGGTATTGATAAGATGATAGTGTACACTATTAACAATGATAATTAGGCGATGCGAAAAATCTGCGCTAAACTCGTCTCGAAGGTCTTGAGCGCTTAAGGTTCCAAAGTAACCGACTTCCTGGCAAAAAAAAGACATCGCAACGATTCCCAACCCCCTTGCAGTCCAGATTTGGCACCAGCAGACTATTCCCTATTCTCAAAAATAAAATTCTTCCTCAATGAACACCACCATGCCGTCAAGGAAGCTTGCACGTGTACCGTTAAGGACCTTTCGCCTATGAGCGAGCCTCCGAGTCGTGGAAAAGATGCTGGTCAAACTGTGTCGACGCTTAAGGGATGTATTTTTTGAATTTTGAGAGATATTATAGCTATATCTGAATGAAATCTATTTTTCCAAACTTTTCCCGATACTATTTATGCAAATTTTGTGTATCATTAAGTAACAGATTATAGTATAATTTCGATTCCGGTCGGAATAGATTAGTCAACTGAGAAATTGCCTTGCACAAAATTAAAGTGGGATTTAATTCCCGTAATGGTATTTGAGAAAGTGAACACCAGAATTTTCCCAAAAATATGTAAAATATCAAGAAAATAAAACAATTGTCGACGTGAAAGTGCGAATAAAAGCTCCTCCAATAATACCCACCGCAGTGCCTCATAGTATCTCTATTAGATTCGAGGCTATGATCTCCACCGGATTTAGGTCATCCGTGAGCAGTGGCTATGATGTGCATGACCTCAGAGCAAAATGAAGCATCTGTACCAATTTAGAGCGTACGGCTTGGCCAGAAAGATACGCATGGGTTCTGTAAATGAAACTCAAGCCGTACGAAATACCGCCAACGGTTACTCAAGTCGAATCGTTCGCTGCGTCAAGCGATATTCCAAAACTTTCCCTCCGCTTCCAACTCTAATACGTCCTCGGAGGCTGCTTGACATGCATTGCAACATTTCCTCCTGTAATGGGATAGACATCCCCGGTACACCAGATGAGTCATTTATACATGTGTTACTTCTGGTGAGTCACGTAGAGCATAGCAAAGATGCTTGGTAGTAGAAATCGCGAGCAATATAAGTCGAAAATAAATTCGGGAAAAAGTCATTCTGAATTTAATCACAGCGAAGATTCTATTACGCACACTCGTTTAAAAAATAGGTTAATATGAAAATGAATGGGAAAATAAACGTAGAATGCAACATCTTTTGGGACCTAGAGGAGATCACGTGGTCAGCAGACTAATTAAAATAGAAGAGACAGGAATGGCAAACGCTAGTAAGAATAATACTCTTCATTTAATACTACAATATAGCTGTAGTTGAATATGTAATATGGGGCCATAATAATTCCTTTTGTGTCATAGTTCTCGCTTAACACGTTTCCTCAGGGTCTCTCTAAAAGTACAAGTCTCACCTCCTCTGTTCGCATCTCAAGTGGAAAAACGAAAAGCGTCACTGAAATGCCTAAAGATTTGGGGTGGGAATCATTAGAAGAAAGACGATTCAATGCTAGATGATCAATTCAATGCTAAATGAATTCAGGCCCGCATTCAGCCCTTCAAAGATAAAATAAGGGAGATAGATTCCAATACAGATAGATTCAAAGACTCATTCTTTCCCAGAAAAATCAGAAATCATAATAGTAAGCAACCAAAGTCCCTTTAGAAATATTGAAAACATTTAAGTTACAAGCCGGAACAAAATTAAACATTGCAAAGTTATTAGGTACACAGGTATACCTGTATAATTATAGGTGGATGTGTATGTTAGTTGGTAGTTTGTGGTTTGCACGCGTGTTTAAGGGTTTTTGCATTAATGTATACAATGTTTTGTCTTTGGCTTGTATAAATTTTGGGCCTTTGCATGCTTTTTTCCTTATTCTTATATTTCCTTATTTCCTAACACCCCCCGCCACACCCTCTTGCGGCGGCTTGCGGGGTATAAATTATATGTAGATGTTGATGCTTCAGCGCCGAGGTCTTGCAAATTATTCACACTCCAACATACAACGGTTGCTTGAATGATGTCGATAAAATTCGGGAAATAGTTGCCAGAACTAGCAGACTCGAGGGTTCCTTCTTCCCGCGAACAATACAGGATAGCAACTGTAGGGTTATGGATTGCAAAAATTCCACTTGTTACCCTCAGCATCTAAGGAATAATTAGATCTACTCGATTGCATGCACTTTCAATAGCCTCGTGTGTGTTGTTGTCAAAACCCTTCCCGCATGACCGCATTAGCATGCCATAAAATAATGTATTGCTCTTTTTCAGTATTGCTTGCTCTGTTTCCCTTCATCCTTCGTCTCTCCCTTTCTGGTGGGACCCTCTCAGGGGTCAGAGGTTCCCGCTGCATGGTGCGTCCATGTGTGGTAGTGGAATTTCGCCTTCTAACTTTTCAAACTCTAGCTTGGACGTTATTGAATAAATTTTACTGCATTATAATGTGTATTTGTTTGTTAGTTGATTTTATATGAATTTGCATGCGTGTACGTTGAAACGGTATTAGCATGAATGTAAACGCCACTGTGGGTATAGGTTTGTATGTATGTGCTGGTTTTGCATGTGATTTTGTTCTTTCTTACGGGTGGTGACCTAACACCCCCCGCCAGACGCCCATGCGGCGGTTTGTGGGGAATTATGTAGATGTAGAAGTTGCATCAACCTCCGTTGAGCACAACCCTCGATGACTACTTTTTGTGTACAATATGACAGGACATTTCTAGCCCAATGTAACACTTTCTCATTGGCGCCATAGTGGTTTACTTGTATATCAGTTTAAAGTGAGGGACGAAGTCCAAGTATTTTTGGGAATCTAAAAACGCCACGCTAATTGTATTTTCACCTGATTTAAGGTTCGATTTAAAGATATCGTGAATTAAAGGACCAAATTGATTTTCACAAGATTCCCTCTTCCTAAATCCAACCTTATAAAGGCTTATTATTCTACTACTGCAGAAAGTGCTGCAGCATTACTCAAAATAAGGTGTTCTAATATTTTTCATGATATCGATGTTTAAGTTATGGGGTGAAGAAAGTAATTGGTGGAATTCTCACTCCAGCCGCCTTTATAGGGTTAAAACCGCTAGCGGTTAAAAACGCTAGCGTCAGTAGAGCCGAGTTATTTCCTGATAGCTGTATAGAAATTGTTTGATACCCGGTGAAAACACCCAGAACGAAAAGAATATGTATCTGTGCGTATTAGAGACCACCCCACGCTAGCGTTAACTCAATACCAGATCTAGAAAGACATATAAAAAGCTTTACATCCCACAACAATTAGCATAGCCTAAATATCGGAGGCGATTTTAATGTTCCCACAATAGATTGGGATTCGTACAGTTTTATAAATGGAGGTTAAGACAAGGATTTATGCGAGTCCCTCTTATTTACGTTAATCTCGAATTCCCTACGTCAATTAGTCACTTCACCAACAAGGGGAAAGAACATTCTGGATCTGTTAGCCATAAATATACCCGGAAAGGTCTTAGATATAGAAGTGGTTGACGGAATCAGTGATCACAGGGCTGTAAACGCTAAATTTTCTCTAAGCCTAGATGAAGTTAAAAAATCTAAGAGAAAGGTTTATTTGTTCAATAAAGCTAACTATGATGGCTTAAAATTTTAATTAAAACGTTCCTTTATTATATTTGACGAATTAAGCAAAACTAGTAGTGTCGAGGATACTTGAAATAATTTTCTTGCGATGACACGCTCAGCAATGCAGAGATTTATGCCCAGAAAATATATAAAAGAGAATAAGGAACCCCGATGGTACAACTCAGAAGTGCGCAAATCTCTTAGGTGGCAAAGAGTGAGCCATGCCAGAAAGAAAAACGCAGCTAAATATTCCTCCCCTGATAAAATTTATAAAACCATACAGAAATACAGAGCATCTAGGTCCACTGCCGAGAAGACCTTCCAGAAGGCGCTAGCGGAATTCAGAAGGAAAAAATTAGGCGAACATTTGAACGACAACCCAAAGATATTTTGGTCCTACGTCTGGGAAGTGGAAGGAAAACGGTCCACCGTAAAATCATTGAATAACGAAAAGGGGGATAAAGTAACGAGTAGTTTAGATAAAGCCAACATATTAAAGTCACCCTTCCAGAGTATTTTCAACATATGCTCACAGAATATACCCGAGAACCTTACGAAAACATTTCAGCAATCTATGCAAGCAATCGATTTTTCCACCCGCGGAATAGAGTTACTCCTTAAAAACATAGACCCCAACAAATCTTCGGGACCTAAGGCAGTAAGTCGGGAAGTAAGGTCTCCTATTTTTTTCATGGACAATCAAGTTTATTCTGAACTTTGCGTTCATCATTAGAATGGTTGAGCATTTATCTATTTTTCTACATAGTCAACTTAACGATCAATCCCTTTTTGCATCCTTGCAACTAGCTTTTTAATACCGGCGTCGTTCCTTTCTCACATCCGCGTCGTGAGGCCAACTGACGACTGCTTCTTGTACTTCCTTGTCTGATTTCTTGATTCTATAGTGACTAAATACGAAAGATTGACAAATAACTACACCACGGAAAAGGAGAAACAGTTGATGCAATGGCGTCACCACCCTTCATCGAAGCCCAAAAAGTTCAAGGCAGAGAAATCAGCGGGAAAAGTTATGGCGACCGTTTTCTGGAACAGGAAGCGGGTTCTGTTGGTGGATTTTATACCGAAAGGAACAGCAACAACTCGAAAAGCTACTGCGAGACTCTAAGGAAACAGCGACGAGCCATCCAAAACAAAAGAAGGGGTACGCTCAATATAAAATGTGATGCATCATGACAATGGGCGTCCACGTGAGTCACATCAAACGACCATCCCACTTAATGAATTTGGCTGGGATGCCTTCAACCACCTTCCTTACAGCCCGGACGTAGCCCCCAGCGACTACCACTTGTTTCCCGCTCTCAAAAAACACCTTGGGGGAGAGAAATTCAAGTCAGACGAGGAAGAAGTGCAAGAAGCAGTCGTCAGTTGGCTTCGCGATGCGGTGGGAGAAAGAAAGATACGACACCCGATATTAAAAAGCTGGTTACAAGGATGCGAAAAGTGGTTGATCGTTAAGCAGACTATGTAGAAAATATCAGTTACGTCCGCTGGTAACCAAGCATTAGTTGCTCAGTCAGCCAAGGAGTTGCAAGCATTTCTGAGTGAATTAGAAATACAGTGCGATAGATATGGGATGAGAATCAATATTAATAAAACAAAGGTTATGCGCAAAATAAAACAGTTTCTGGCGTAACTTGGTGGAATACTAGTAGTCATCCTTCTCATACCAAACGCTCAATTCCCAACTCTCTCTCTATCCGCGGACATCGGATTTGCAACACTACAGCTACCCTCAAAAAATACCTCCACAATCTACACCATACACTCCACAAACGCGGTTACCCAGAAAAGCTCCTACAGGATAAAATCTACCGCTCCACCCGACCACACACACCACAGAATGACAACCCCACATCTGACGCTGGACTCAACCTTTGCACAACCTATTTCCCCGGATCCCACGGCCTGAAAACCATTCTCCAAGAACTTTATCCTATATTACATGACAATGACGCAACCACATCCTTACTGCCCCAATGCCCCTCTGTTGCTTACAGACGACCAGCCAACCTCAGAAAC
Organism: Hetaerina titia; assembly: GCA_037158775.1. NCBI lineage: Eukaryota > Metazoa > Arthropoda > Insecta > Odonata > Calopterygidae > Hetaerina > Hetaerina titia. Next base: position 2,910,087 of record CM073770.1, on the reverse strand, counting down.
CTTCTGAGATCCACCAACCCTTTGACACCCCGCCCTGACAAATTTCCACATATTTCCCCTACCTGCTATCGCCCCCGATGTAAAACATGTCTCCTAATTAGATCTGCTCCCCTCTCCCCACATCCCCTGATTGTCCCTTCACCCCGTTCCCACGCTAATTGCCTCTCAAAAAATATTATCTATCTCTTGTCGTGCAAACAATGCACCTCATTCTACATAGGCGAATGCATTACCCCCTTATCCATCCGAATGAACAATCACCGCTACTCATGTAATTCTGCTTCACTCTCTTCTCTTCCTATCCCTTTACACGCAAGTTCACACAACCTATCATTTGACGAATGCTTTTCCCTAACTGTTCTAGAATCCCTACCCGATTCAGCCACCAACATAGAGGTGAGAACTCGCGAATCCGCATACATCCTATATTTCCGATCCTTTAAAATTCCCACCCTTAACCGCCATCTTTAATTTCCTTCCCAACAGTCTCTAAACCTTCCGCCCCCCCTCTCCTCCCCAGGCTCTCTTCCCTCAAAACCTCTCAGTCTGACCTGAAGAAGGCCTCGGAGTAGGCCGAAAGCTTAAATCATCTACAGTGTGAGTGTTCTTTTACGTGTTATCTGTTTTATTCTGTGTTCTTATGTGCCGTCCAAAAGTTATATATATATATATATATATATATATATATATGTATATATATAGATGATGCGGAAGTACTCATGAGAGCAATATAACTTTTGGGCGGCACAATAGAACACAGAACAAAACAGATAACACGTAAAAGGACACTCACACTGTAGATGATTTAAGCTTTCGGCCTACTCCGAGGCCTTCTTCAGGTCAGACTCTTTTATTCTGTGTTCTTTTGTGCCGTCCAAAAGTTATATATATATATATATATATATATATATATATATACACAAACATATTTCAAGCTCCACTCAAGCTATGCTATTTTTCGGGTACCAGATCTTCCTGGGAAACCATAACCGACATAGGGGAAGGAACTTGCCCCCCTACCCTGGTATATGAATTTCACATGCTCTATAGGGCTTATTACTAGTCGAGCTCTACCATCACCTACCAAACCGACCATCGGGTGACCATGTGAACCATAGCTGTGTTATGGTTCACATGCCCACGGTCCACACTCCGGTGACGCTTACCCTTACCGAAATACAAGAGAAGGAAATCAAAGACGGTGCGATTTACGCCCTGGGGGTTTTTTTTATTATTACCGCCAAAAACCAAGTATTTCGAAGCGCTCGGAATGGAGTTGAAGCGCAAGACGGCCCCTCGGAGAGGATCCTGCCCACGGCCAAAGGAATCCGAGGAATCTTGTGAGGGAGGGCAATTGCCCTCTCTCTCTCTCCCCGAAGCGATCAAGATATAGCGGTTGGGGAGGCTGGCGTGGGCATATGAGAGATTGCCCTTAGCTGGGAAGAGGGGGAAGGTTTGCTTTTGAGGGCAAATGGAGGAGGGAGGGAAGGGCAGAGGGAGGAAGAGAACCGAGAGAGGACATCCGCCAGATGTTTTTCTTTTTTTAATCCTTTCTCTGGCGATATCGACTTTCTTTTGTCGTGGAGAATGATTGTGCGTGTGGTTTAGACCCTGACGAATTGCCGAACAGGGAGGGTGAGCGTCCGGAGTGGGGATATAAGGGGACAGAGGCCCTGCGGGGAAAGCCCGGTGCGGTGTCAACATGGAGGGAGGAAGAATCGGACGTCCAGGGAATCCCTCTGGACGAAGCGGCAAAGGTGTTCGACCTTATTGAGAAGTGTATCCACGTGGGCGAGTGGCAGGTAGTATAATACATTTATTGTGATCTTCACAAATTTATATAATGTTTTCAACGACCATTAATTAATCCTTCTTTTAACTCTCGAAATTAATTTTTTTTAAAGGTTGAAAAGGATTTTTAAAGGAAAGGTTTTTTAAAGAATTTAAAAGTCACATCTGAAATTGCTAAACAATTTTGGGGCCAAAACACCGAATGGACTAAAAACCTTTTGAGTATAATATACTGGAATTCAAATAAATCCGTATGTATTTCTCGCGATTTTCATTGGTCAATGCGTTATTTTGCAACTTGTGGCTGAAATGGTTGCCAGTAATTATAATACGTTAGGTTAAATAGTCATTTGGTTAAACATGTTAGGTCACGGCAAATACATCAACTGAACCCCTCAAGTTACATCTCATTAAATAGATTTCATAATGTTCAATATCATTTTTACTGGTACACTTGGAAACCTTTTAAAATTTATGTTGCATGACAAGAGTTACACCATATAACAAGTACCCTGTAATAGTATAAGACAAACAGCATTCATTATATATATATATATATATATATATATATGTATATATATATTATTAGGTAATCTACCGGTTAAGGTAGGTTTTTGGATGGACACAACTATCAAATAAACATTTTGTGACTCCCCACCTAGCAAACTAATCTATATCAGGTCCTTCTTCATCTCGGTGTACTTCTTTCCTCCCTTCATCCCGTCCAATATCCCTATCCTGTTCCAACCCTTACCTCGCTTGCCCAACATTCTCCCCTCTATTACCCTCTTCAACATTCCACTACCGCTCAATACGCCTTTCATCCATTTTTCCTGCCTCCATAGGATTTCTCTCAACAAACCCCTCTCCTCACCCACCATCTATAGTACTTACTCAATTGTTTTCCTTTCAGTCCATCTCACCCTCTCCATTATTCTCCACACCCACATTTCAAAAGCCTCCAATCTACGTCTATCCTCCTGCTTCAGTGACCACGTTTCCGCGCCGTACATAGCTACGCTCCATATCAGAGTTTTTACGAGTCTTGTCTTAACATCCCTACTCAAGGTCCCCGTCATTAACTCCCTCCTCCTTGAAAAAGCCTCCTTGCCTAGCGCAATTCTTCTCCTTACGTCCCTACCACTTTGACCGTATTGGTCCAAAACACTTCCGAGATATGTAAATTGCTCTACTTGCTCTATTTGTTCCCCTCCTATTTTAATATTTAGGTTAGCCTTTTCCTTTTTGCAAAATCGCATAACCTTTGTTTTATTAATGTTGATTCTCATCCCATGTTTATCGGACTGAACCTCCAATTCACTCAGCAATGCTTGCAACCTCTTGGCCGACTGAGCCACTAATGCTTGGTCATCAGCACACCTAACCGATTTTACGAATTCCCCTCCGACTTTCATTCCTACCTCCAGTTCTTCCCATGCCTCTTTAATCATTTCCTCCTCATATACGTTGAACAGCACCGGGGACAATGGGCAACCCTGCCTTACCCCTCTTCTCAACACTGCCCATCCGGACTCTCCGTCCCCCCCCCCACATAAGGGGTCTGAGACATGTACAGGTTGAGGATCAGTCTCCTGTCTCTCCAATCCTTTCCTATTTTCTGGAATACACGCATTAATTTTTCCCAATTCACTCTACCAAATGATCTTTCAAAATCTACAAAACAGGCAAAAACGTCCTGGTTGTATTCTATATTCCTCTCAATTAGTGATCTCATTGCTGCAATGGCATCACGCGTACCTCTTCCTTTCTTAAACCCAAACTGATCATCCCCTAAGTAATCATTTGCCTTACTCTCTATCCTTTTGTTGATAATCCTCAGAATAACTTTAGCTGCGTGGGATATCAAACTTATTGTTCTGTAATCCTCACATGATAGAGCCTTTGTCTTTTTTGGAATAGGAACTAACACCGATCTCACAAAATCTTCCGGCCAGATGCCTTCTTCATAGATACTACGAAGCAGTCCATATATGGCCTTCTTCCCACCTTTTCCTAAACATTTCAACAGTTCTACAGGTATGTTGTCCACCCCCACGGCCTTATTTGCTTTCATCTACTTTAATTCCCTTTCTATTTCATCGTCAAGTATGCCTGGACCTAAGCTATCTTCTTCTACGTCATGTTCCTTTTCTATGTCTAATCTTGTCGGGCTAAGCTCTTTACCAAACAGTGTTTCTACATATTCCTTCCATCTCTCTTGGATTGTTCCTGGTTCAACTATTATCTTACCCCACTTATCTGTAACTATTAGCACAAATCTTGCCTTCTTACTTCCCGATAATAACTTAACCTTGCTGTAGATAGCACCAATTTTACCTTTCTTCTGTAAACTTTCCATATCCTCCCATTGCGTTTTCCACCATTCTTCTTTTGCTTTATTTGTGGCCCTTCTCAATTTATTGCTTAACTCTTTGTACTTCATTTTGCCTAACTCTGTGTTTACATTCTTCCATATTCTTCTCTCATCCATCTTTGCAATCATCTCATCCGTGACCCATGGTTTCCTTATTCTTTTCCCGTTAATTGTTCCTATAGTGTCTTTTGCTGCTTCCGATATCCCTTGCTTGATACATTCCCATTTTTCTTAGATTGTACTCAGTTCTTTGCCGTCATCCATTATTTTTTCTACAGCCTGCTGATACTCATTCCTCGTTAATCCATTCAATGCTTCTATGTTCCATTTCCTAACCCGCCGCCCTTGCCTTATCTTCTTGAAACGGACGTTACATTTCATAACAACTAAATTGTGGTCAGAGTCCGCATCCGCTCCTGGGAACCTGTGCGAATTTATCACACTGTTCCTAAACCTGTGCCTAACCATAATATAATCTAACTGATACCTTTCTGAATCACCTGGCATTTTCCATGTATACCTACGCCTTTTGTGATGTCTAAACCATGTGTTGGTGATGGACTAACCCCTGTCTCTTGCAGAATTCAATCGCTTTCTCCCCTCGTTCATTCCTCGCGCGTAACCCATAGTCCCCCACCTCACCACCTTCTCTTCCTTCGCCTACCGTCGCATTCATACCCCCATCACTATCAAATGTTTCCCTGCAGGAACACACGCGATTATATCCTCTAACTCATTGAACATCCTATCGACTTCTTCCTCCCTGTGGTTTACTCAGTGGCATGTATACCTGAACAATGACCAAGTTCGTCGGCTCTGCTTTAATCTCTACCAGTGAATTCTATCAGTTGCTTAACCTATGTTGTACACGCTTTTTCCTACCCCTTTATTTAATATTATGACAACCCCTCTTTGGCTCTCGTCCCCGCCGCTGTGTATTACTCTATAATTATCACTCCAGTAATCCCCACTATCCTTCCATCTCACCTCGCAGAGACCTAAAACATCTATATCACCTCTTTTCATCTCTCGCTTAATGTTCTCTAATTTGCCTATCCTCAAAATTGTCCTGTCGTTTCAAGTTCCTATTCTAACTACTTTTGTCTTCTTCTGCGTCTTCTGTCCTGCTGCTGTTATTTCTCCCCCGCAAGGGTTTCGTGGGATGACGACCGCGGAAGCCTTGCCTACCCCGCTGCCGGGCATGACACACGGCCACTTGGGCCGAGTCCCGTAATTGCCAGGACTCATATTCTCTATAGTGTCTATCATTACATTCTTGGGAATGATAATTGAGGTGTTATAATGCAACCATTTCAGAGAGTAAAAATCATTCGCCTTGACCGGGATTCGAACCCGGATCCCTCGATATCCGGCCGAGTGCTTTAACCACTTAAGCTACCGAGACGTCCTCTTACACTCTGAAATTTTGTGGGCTTTAAAGGAGCAAGATATATATATATATATATATATATATATATATATATATATATATATATATATATATATATATATATATATATATATATATATATATATATATATATATATATATATATATATATATATATACACACACACAAACACTAACACAAAAAACACCACACACATAGAAACATAAAAGAAGGACACTTACATTGGATATTTACGTTTCGACGGCACGGCCGTCGTCATCAGAATGCCGTTGTCGGGGAAGAGCGGAGAGGACATGTGCAAGAGAAGGGTGACGGGAGGAGAGGTAAGGGGCCAATGGGAAGCGGACAAGGTGGGGGAGGGGGAAATGGCAGGGGGCGGTAAAGTTGCCGCGGTAGGGGAAGAGCTGGAAGGTCCCGGTCGTGAAGCGGCCGGGCCTTTAGCGGGGGACTTGGTGACCGATTCGCTCAGAAGAGTGAAGCGGTTCTAGGCAGCTAAATATATATATACATATATATATATATATATATAAACAAATATATATATATATATACACACAAATGCATATATATACATACACACATATACATATATATACATATACATATATACATATATATATATACATACACACACTCTTCTACATATATACAAGGATGAGGAGAATTAAGGGGCCAATAGGAAGCGGACAAGGTGGGGGAGGGGAAATGTAGGCAGCATTGATAAAATCAGTGTGCTTGGTTCAGCCAGGGGGGTTTAAATGACTGGAGCACCCAGATATGCGCCATCATGCGGGTTCTCACCTCTATGCTTCTAGCGGAATTGGGAAGGGTTCCAATCACCGAAACGGAAAAGCAGTCATCAAAAGACTGGTTGTGGGAAGCAGTGTGAGTAGGGATGGGATAATTAAGGAAGGTGGGAGATTTGGTGGAATAGCGGTGGTTATTCATTCGGAGGGAAAGGGTGGTCGTGCATTCACCCACGTAAAAGGCAGGGCAGAAGTTACAGGAGAGGCGATATATAAGGTTTTTAGAGGTGCAGGTGGCTATGGGTTGGGAGTTGGTAATAAGGGACGTGGAAGGTCTGAGGAGATGGCAGCATTTACAGCGTGGGCGGTTGCATGGTGCGGACAGGGGTGGGGAAGAGACAGGGGTGCTCGTAGGTGGTTTTATAGACTTAAAGATATCACGCAGGTTTGACGGGCGTTTAAATGAAACGGAGGGACAATGTGGGAATAAAGGTGATGTGGATTGACTATTGCTAATAATTGGGAAGAGTTCACGGATTATCTGTTTAATTTTGTGGGTTCCGGGGAAGAAAGTGGTGATAAGGTTAGGGCATTTTGGGCGGTAAGTTTTCGGGAGAGGAGTGTATTGGGTTGAAGGTTTGAGAATTTTCCTGTTGAGCAGTGTTTTAGGGTACCCACATTCTTTGAGAGAAACGTGTAACTGGTCAATGTATTTTCGTTTGGAGGGGGTGTTGTTGCAGAGACGGAGGCCGCGGACTGAGAGTGAGAAGGGGATGGAGCGTTTTGTGTGCGATGGGTGACAGCTATTGAAATGGAGATATTGTTGGGTGTTGGTCGGTTTAATGTGAACTGAAGTGTAAAACTTATTGTTCTGGAGATGAATGTCAATGTCTAGAAAGGTGAGATTTGAGTCTGATATAGAGGAAGTGAAAGAAGCCGAGGAGGAGGAGTTGAGAGAGGAAATGAAGGATGACAAGTTTTCGCGTCCGTGGGGCCAAAGGAGGAAAATATCATCAATGTAACGGGCCCAGAAGAGTGGTTTAAGGGTTTGTTGCTGGAGAAATTTTTCTTCAAGTTTACCCATAAAGAGATTGGCGTATGCAGGAGCCATACGTGTGCCCATTGCAGTACCTTTTATTGCAAATAAATTTTTTCATTGAATTGGAAGGCATTTTTGGTTAGGACGAGTTGGCTCAGTTCGAGAAGAAAATCTGTGGATGGAGTGTGTGGTGTCGGTCGTAAAGAGAGGTAATATTTCAGTGCTTCCAGGCCTTCTTTGTGGGGAATGGAGGTGTACAGAGATGTAACGTCTATTGTGGCCATGAGAATGGTCGTGCTGTGAGGAATTGGGATTGAGTGTAGACGTTCCAGGAAGTGGTACGAATCTTTGATGTAAGAAGGGAGTGAAGTGGCTATGGGTTGAAGGTGGTGGTCTATAAATGCGGAAATTCGCTCAGTGGGGGAGTTGATGCTAGAGACAATGGGGCGTCCGGGGTTATTGGTTTTGTGAATTTTGGGTAGCAAATAAAAATGTGGGGTCTTAGGATTAGGAGGAGAAAGAATGGATATATCTAGCTAAAGATCTATATCTATCTAAAGAATCTATATATCTATAGATATATCCATTCTTATATATATATATATATATATATATATATATATATATATATATATATATATAGATGAAACGAAACAAGAAATCCCGCCATACGACGAAAAAAAATACTTCACACATAGATAAAGATATAAGGAAAGGGGATAGGAAAACACATAAAAGACGAACATGGAAAACTTAGACAGCAATACACAAAATGAGAACACATAAAAGGAAGACTTACACGTTATATCTTGATAATTTCGACGGACTCGAACTCCGTCTTCTTCGGGAGATTAGTTAGGACTGACTAGTATAATAAGAGGTATGTGGGACGAGGGAACGAGGGAGATGGAGAACAGATGGTTGGGAAGGAGTGAAGGAGGGCGTTGTAGAGAGGGAAAGAGAGGCCAGAGGGGAGCGGAGATGAGATAAGAAAGAGCGGGAGAATGTTGAAATAGTTCCAAGCGAGTAAAAAACTAATAATTCATCCGTAGATACTATACCTCTACGACCCAGGTGTCAACTCACAAAGTCATCATCAGGGCTTGACAAGTCAAAACCCAGGCAAAGGATGACAAAATATATGCAGATGAACAAAATGTCTCATTCTATCGCATGAAAAAAAATCCATACCTATCCACTTCAGCCCCCCAAAATTAGGGAAGGACATTGAGACCCGGTTGTTGATAGGCTTTGCACAGCCATATAAATGCCATTTCCATCGTTTTTAATGTTATAGGTTAGGGAAGGGATGCAAGAACGGAAACACTGTAACACTGGTTGAAGGGGGTGTTGTGGTGGGAGGCATGTTTTGGGATGGGGGTACTCGCGGACGGGGAAGAGGGATTACATGAGGCGCGATGACTGTTTATCCTGAGGTTCAGGGGTGTGGAGCACTGGCCTACGTAAAATGCCGGGCAGAGTTTGCAAGTCAGAAGATAGATTATATTCTGAGATGTGCATGAGGAGAGGGGGAAAGGCGGGAGAGAGTTAAAAGGTGGGATGGAGAGGGGAGGATTGGTGAATATAGGACAAGTTTTGCATCTTGCTCGCAAGCACGGAGCGGGTGTGATTCTGCGGGTGGGAGGGAATTTGGAAAGAGTTTTGGTGGATTGCGGCAGGGAAAGGGAATGTAGAAGCATTAAATGGATTGACAAGGAAGGAGTATCGGTAGGCAGTAGAGAAATCAATGGATGGCGGTAAGGAGTTCAGTAATATCGAAGAAAAATGGGAATGTATCAAGAAAGTGTTATCGAAAGCCGCAAAAGACACTATAGGAACCGTTAACGGGAAAAGAATAAGGAAGCAATGGGTTATGAATGAAAAGATTACAAAATTGAATGGGAGAAAAAAAAATGGAAGAATGTAAACAAAGAGTTAGGCAAAATGAGGTAAAAAGAGTTAAACAATAAATCAAGACGGGCCTCAAATAACACAAAAGAAGCATGGTGGAAAACGCAATGCTAGGATATGGAAAGTTTGTAGACGAAGGGTGAAATTGATGCTCTATACAGTACGGTTAAGTTATTATCGGGAAATAAGAAGGCACGATTTGTGCTAACGGTTAAAGACACTGGGTCAAGATAATAGTTGAACCAGGAAAAATCCAAGGAAGATGGAAGGAATATATAGAAACACTGTATGGTAAAGAACTTAAGCCGACAAGGTTAAGCATATAAAAGGAACATGACGTAGAAGAAGATAGCTTAGGTCCAGGCATACTCGACGATGAAATAGAAAGGGCCTATGATCAGGCATCATGACTGTGATAGAGGGTAAAATGGTGAAGTACGGATAGGAATAGGGGACATGGATGTTGGGCGGAGGGAATGGAAAACACGGAGATGAAAAGGGGCTTTGCTGTAGAGTAGGATGTTGGGCTGAGATTTCTTCGGAGGGGCAAGATATTTTTTTGTTGTGTGACCCATCCAAAACCTATCCTAACAGGTAGATTACCTGATAGCATAATTACATCCGCATATATGTGTGTATGTACGAGTATATGTATACCGCGCACCGTGTGTATATATATATATATATATATATACGCATATGTTAGCACCATAATTTGCCAATTAAGTCGGAGGGTAGATGAAAGAACAAATGACTTATGTTACTTTAGCGCGCATCTATTTCGAAAGAGATCTGGCGTTTAGAAAACCGTAGCCACATGTTGAGGGAAAAAATCGTCCTCTTCCTCTCAAACGGACTGGAATAATGAAATCGAATGAGTGGAAGGCAAGGGTCTATTCGCTCACGTTCCCCGTAAGGGGGTGGTCGACCGAACCCGATTTGACCGTTGCGTGTCTCCTTCGCAGTCCGGAAATTAAACGGGGGGGGAGAGAATCCGTATCCGGGCTCCGCATTCGAATGGACGCTCGACCCCTCCCTCACGATTCCTTTCCGTAAATTCTTCCATCACATCCGTTCATTGTAAGAATCAGGAAAAACACAAAACTGCAGCCTCGAGGATCGACTCAAAGTTGTAAATTTACGTCATAACACTTCCACTGGATTTTCTTATCTGCCGAGGAATGTAATTATCTCTACGTTTCTGCTATTATGCATACATTCTTGGTAAACCTATCCTATTGAATATTTAGAGAGAAATAGTCAATTTGAAAATATATTGGATATTTCATTTTTTCTTCTTCGAAAGAGAGTATATATATCAAGAGGATGTTTTCTCAAAAGAAAGTTTTCCGCAAAGAAGAAATGATTATTTGCTCTACGAAGATACTATGTTTGTAAATAAGGACAACGTGAAAAAATGGTGAAAGAAAGAGAGGCGTGGAACTCTATAGATAAGAGACATTGACGATTGGAAAAGAAGTTTTTGGATCTTTGTACATGAGGTGGATGCTGAAAATGAAATAGACACAGGCGAAGGAGCAGAAATGAAACCAGAGAAGATGCAATGCAAAAACTCAATACCGAAGAGAAGATTCATTCAGTCACAGCTCATGGTCATTTGCGCCATTAGGGATGGATGGAAAAGAAGGGTGGAGATAAACCCAGCGTCGGCATTTTTCCTGCTCTTATCGAAAGGCGCCATCGGACATATTTTTTTCGTCTTAAACTCGGCCGAATAGTCAATTGGGATGCCAAGACCTTGTTTTGACCATTTTAAGACGGTAATGGTGGACCGGGTCCGGAAAACGGGCCCACAAAATCGCAAAATAACTCCAAAATAAGGCTCCAATGCCCGCTCTGAACTTAAACTGTATAGCATCCCTGGGGAAATTAATTCAAAAGCTTATCATATCTGATTTAGAAGAAGAAGAATATAAGAGCATATTACTAATATTCTTTGTATAAGCGTGATTGAACATCTAGTAGACACCACGAAGACATAATAATTGACAATGAATATATTTGCAACATCCGAGACACCATCCAGGTGGAAATAAAATTTTGAAACAGCTCCAGGTAAGTTGGGATAATCAAAGATTATATTATTTCCCAGCACATGGAAGTCCACTCTATTATTTCCTTTTCAAGTATCTTTATCGGCTTATACTTACATGCATTCTCTTATCTGATGAAAATTAAAGTGCGTGTTAGACACCGCAGCACGTACATTTTTTTGTCCTTTTCAAAACAATGTAAAACAATTCTGATATAAGGATATTTCATTTTGGGCTTTATTTCTCTCCAAAAGGACAGACAAATTACCGTGCCCAACCACTGTCTACCATAGACTAAAATGTTTCCGAAAGTAATTATCAGATTTCCGTCCAGAATCACGGAATATATAATGCATTCAATATATAATACAAGATCCTTGAGTCTGAAAGAACATGTATGCAGCTGCCTACCGGGAAACACCAAGTCTCATTCTTTCAATTTTTTGGAAAGTTTTGTCCAAAATTTTTCAATGCTCTTTTGGTTCTGTACGGCCAGGCTAAGCCAAAAGAATGTAAATTTTGCTTCCATTGATTCTCTGTTAACCCGAAATGAAGTCACGATTCTTCTCTGATATCAATAAGATGTGCCATCCAGAAACTTTCGGGGCAAAAATCGTGCAACCCCTGGACCCCCGAAAATTCCCTGTACTAAATATGATATGATTATATTAAATAAATAAATTAAATCCTAAATCCCTTCCGTAAAGGAAAAGGACTGTCCATCTGAGCATTAACATTGAAGACTCCGTAAGGGTTCTGATCCCTCTGCTGGGTACTGATTTTTGTAGGCCCCTTACAATAGAATCATTCAAATTTATGAACATTGGGGAAGAAGGTGGATCCTACTGTGAAGAGAAATCAAAACCATGAAATCTTCTAATTTGAATAATACTTCACACTGGGTCAAAAATCGCTGCTAATCCCCCTCTCGCCTCTCTGACCTCCTCAATTTCTCTGAAAAGAAACTACTTTAACCCACCACCGGACGTAAACTGATGCTCGAAAATAAAATTGGCTTATTCAGCTCAGAGGAGGATGGAAATGCATTACTAGGGTAAAATTGTCCGCTCTTTCCAAATTGAACATTGTTTTGGGTGTGAATCCTTCCTAAGAGGTGAAAAAGGGATGCAAAGTGGAACAAATGACGGAAAACCCGATCCATAATCGAGGTAATTGTCATGAAAATAAGTGTATTCCATATTTTCGGTGCAATCAGTTGGGTCCACGACACCCCAGGAATGTAAAAGGGGCAGGAAAAATGTTCGAAACTCGTAAGTGATGGCTTTTTCGGAAAAATTGTATGAAACAAACAGCCCATAGAAATGGCCAAGGTATCAACCAATGTGAATGTTCCAAGATTTTTTGGTCACAGTTTGGGATTTTTTGGGTTTGGCCATTTTTTTATAACGGAAAATTGTGTCCAAAAATATGATTCCTTGGACCTTTTAAGGACTTTTAGTTGTGTACAATGCTACCAAAATATCTATCACTTCTGAGTGACGGACGATTTTCCTGCCCCAAATGCGCACAGTTCTACCCTCATTTACACCCCTGAAGGGCTGCGCACGCCACTGATCCAACTGAAAATATAAAATAGTTGTATTAGGATAATTTTTTAAAAATACTCCGGGTTTTGGATCGGTTTTTGCCTGATGTGTCCGTGCTTTTTTGATGTTCACAGTTTTTCAGTTATTTGTGACGTTTTCCGGCATTCCGGGCCCCTTGTCTATGGCGCCCTCTCTCGAACATGCAATCATCATCTTCATCGGCAGAGTTGTGCATGAGCGCCATGATCGGGGAGTTGTGTGTGAGCTTTCGAAGGTGACGGTCGCATCTTCCAAGCGTTCAAGCGTTCATTGTCGGCCCATACGGGCACACATGATGCTGTTCGCGTTCCAGGAGAGAAGTTTTAAAGTTTGTCGCGAAGTACGAGGTGGAGAATCAAACTTGAAGGCGAAGGAGTTGCTCCAGAATAAAAAATTTTTTAGCTTCAAGCGTCGGAGCCTGCTGGATCTCCGACATGATCGTACGAAACCATTGCAAGAGCTCTATTGCATCGGGAGAAGTGGAAGAAATTAGGGGAGGTGGCCGAGGGCCGGTGAGGGGGGGAGGGGTGAAAGGGTGCCCTTGCGAGAGGCGCTCGGGGCGCAGGCGGTGACGGAGAGGAAGGCTGGGTGTGTGGTAGGGGAGGGAACTCCGAAGGAGAGGCTTCCTCACGGGCGTAGCCGTGGGAGAGGGGAGGCGGGGCTCTTGCCGGGTAAACAGTTGCCGCGATCTTTCTCCGATCGGCTTGCATTTTTTTTGCCTCCCTATGGACTTCGCAGCCGCGGTAGTTCGCCGGATGATTCAGTCCACAAAGAAACCGTCACCTTCGAAAGCTCACACACAACCACGGTCGCATCTTTTTTCGCTCCGTACTTCGTGTTTTTGCTTCCAAACCGTACGCGCCCTTTGGGGTGTACCGTTCCGCCTGGCGGGCTTTGGGCCCGACCGCCTCTGCTGTACGACGTCCCCTCCCACTTGGGTCGGTCTTGTGCGTCCTTTTCTTCTCCTCCCGGTACCCCGCTCGGACGGGCGCCTTTCCCTTCCCTCCTCCCGCATCGACGCTACAAACTTCTTCTCATGCGCTGGACTGAGTGATGAGAATAAGGAAATTTCGTCCTTTCCACCAAGACAGCGGGCCGCTGAACCGCCCGCGGCGCTCTGGCGACTCCGCATTACATCTTGACTCCACCAAACACCGCCGTGATAGACCTCCGGTGAAATCTGGGCCCTCCATAAGGACCGCGACATCCCAAACTGTGGTGTCATCTCCTGTCAAGCCTTCGGCAGCCATGTCTCCTGCGCCGCAGTCCACGGAGGGTCTGCGTGCCGCTCTTGCGGCACTTTCCGTTTCGGAGCGGGAAGCCTTGCTGGCCGATTTCCGAATTGTTTCTTCTACCACCGCATCGTCCTCAACATCACGAAAGGGCACCCCCTCGCAGTGTTCTTCGCTTACCTTACCAACCACATATTCACCTCCCACTCTGCACCCGACTACCTCTGCTTCAGTTTCCGAGCCCATGGACATCGCCGCCGCTTCCCCTCCGGTGATTGAGGATCCCCTTGCCGGTCATATTAACTCCGTCGGCCCATCTGTAATTGACACCAATAGTCAAGCGGGCAAGCCAACCGACATTCCAAATCACCCTGATGGCCTGGGTAATAAAGACGAGCAATTCCAGTTAGTTGCTTCCAAACGCCGGCGGCATATGGCCGCCGGTTCGCTGTCCGCGACCCCGGTGTCCAAGGTCGCCATTTCCAACCGATACACGCTACTTTCCGAAGCCGGGGCGCCGCAGGCTGTAAACACTTCCTCAAACCCCACTCAGGGGTCCCTGCCCCCGATTTCCTCCGCCCCCGCTTCTGCGCCGGGCGACAAAAAAGGGAAAATCCCGCCCTTCCGAATCGCAGACACGTCCAAGTGGACGGAAGTACATGCGCGCATCTCTCGCGCATGCAATTTCCCGCCGATTGCCCATTCCACGGGCGCGAATTCGGCTGTTATAAAATGCAGCACGCCGGACGACTATCACAAGGTCTCCGCTATTCTCCTGGAACTGTCCGTTCTCTATGTCACTTATCAACTACCCGGTGACCGCCGCCGCGAATTCGCGATCCGCGGTATTCTCCCGTCCATAGAGGAGGTGGACATTCTCTCCCACCTGAAATCGCTCGGCCACCCGGTCGTTTCGGTTCGCCGGATTCATTCCACCCGCCCTTCAGACATTGAAAGATCCACCGGCATTAACGAAGTCGCTCGGTATCCCACGAGCACCTGTCATATCGTGTGTGAGAGTGTTATAGACGCGGCAGCTTTTCTACAGATTCATTTCCTCGCGGGCATTCGCGTCTCGGTGACCGTGTATCGGAAGCCGAATGAAACCGTGCATTGCCACCGCTGCCAAAGAATCGGCCACACAAAAAACCACTGTTTTTTGCAGCCTAACTGCGACGGTTGTGGTGGTAACCATGCCAGCACGGAGTGCCCCAAACCCCGTGAAGAGCCGGCCACGTGTTTCCTTTGTGGACTGAATCATCCAGCGAACTACCGCGGCTACGAAGTCCATAGGGGGGCAAAAAAATGCAAGCCGATCGGAGAAAGATCGCGGCAACTGTTTACCACACACCCAGCCTGCCTCTCCGTCACCGCCTGCGCCCCGAGCGCCTCTCGCCAGGGCACCCTTTCACCCCTCCCCCCCCTCACCGGCCCTTGGCCACCTCCCCTAATTTCTTCCACTTCTCCCGATGCAATAGAGCTCTTGCAATGGTTTCGTGCGATCATGTCGGAGATCCAGCAGGCTCCGACGCTTGAAGCTAAAAATTTTTTTATTCTGGAACAACTCCTTCGCCTTCAAGTTTGATTCTCCACCTCGTACTTCGCGGCAAACTTTAAAACGTCTCTCCTGGAACACGAACAGCATCTTAAACAAGAAACTAGAACTATCTCAGTACGCTTCGACGCATCACATCGACATTCTACTCCTTCAGGAAACCTTTCTCAAGTCACATCTTACCTTTCACATTCCGTGCTATTACTCTTACAGACTGGACCGTAACACGCGCGGTGGAGGAGTTGCAGTCCTGATTAAACGGGACATCCCGCATTCACTGCTTGACGTTCCTCTCCTTACCAGCATGGAAGCTCTCGGAATACAAGTCCACACTACCCAGGGCAACCCAGGGAATATTTTCTCCATATATCAATTGTGTGGTAAGGCGAATAAAATGAAGAAGGAAGATCTGTCGCGCTTGCTCTCTTCTCGCGCGTCGGGCCTTTACATAGGCGATTGGAACGCCCATAACAGATTGTGGAATTGCTCTTCTACCTCTCCTAACGGGAAAACTCGCCACGAATTCATTAACAATCTTCCTTCGTCTGTTCTGGCCCCCCTGGGGCCCACTCGCCTATCTCGTTCCCCTTCCTCCATTAGCATTATAGACTTCGGTCTCTCTATCAACCTTCCCTTTGTCGCACCGCCTTCTGTGGTGCACGGGTTCACTTCCGATCACTTACCGCTCCTTTTTCATCTCCCTCTCTCATCCTCCCGTGTTTCTCCCCCCTCCACCCCGTCCGTTGCTTGGACCCTTTTTCCCGATACCCTTGCCGCCGTTCTGGAATCGTTGCCACCTCTCTCTTCCCCCTCCCCCGTTGACCTAGACCGTCGTGCCGAGGCCATATCCGATGCGTTCGCAGAAGCGAAAAGCAAAATCACATCGTTCGCTCCTCCAAAAACTGGGAGAAGCAACCGCCCATTTCCCCCGCACATTCTTGCGAAGATAAAAGCCCGGAATGCCGCTCATCGTGTGTGGCAGAGGGATAGGTTGCCATGGGAAAAGTCCCTTTACAACCGACTCACCGCCGACGTCAGACGCTCCATAGCTGCCTTCTCTTCGCAAGAATGGTCGCGCCACGTCTCCTCCTTGTCTTTTGAGGATAACTCTCTCTGGAAAATTTCCAAATCCCTTCGCCAAAAACCTAAGCCCACGCATCCTCCTCTGCTTTTCAATCACGAATTCATCTTCAATCCGGTTCGCAAATCGGACATTCAGGCGTCTTTTCTGGAAGATATAATGGCTCACGATACCTCCCCTTCCTCTGCGGACCGGAAAATCCGCAAATTTTTTGCCAACCTTCCCTCAAATCCCCCTAATCTTCCTCCAGTTACGTCCGCGAACAAACCCAGCGTTCTCCTATCCTCTCTCCCTCCCAGAGAAGCACCTGGGTTTGACAATGTGTCCAACAGGGAATTAAAACTTGCCGCTTCCGTCCCTGTTTTTCCTCTCCTACTTTCGGACCTGCTGAATCATTGTTACCTTTGCGCCCACTTCCCATCCTCTTGGAAAACAGGGAAGGTTATCCTCCTCCCTAAGCCGGGGAAGGACGCTACGATCCCGGGTAACTCCACCCCGATAACCCTGCTCTCGAACCTGTCCAAAATTTTTGAACGGGTCCTTCTGACCCAGCTCGAATCTCACGCCCACGCTCATGACATCCTTCGCCCAGAGTAATTCGGCTTTCGCTCTCGCGTCTCCGCGGACCATCAGATTCTTCGCTTGTGCGAACGCATCTTGCACGGCTTTAATCTCCGCTGTTTCACGAATGCCGTCTTCATTGACGTCGCCCGTGCTTTCGATAGGTTCTGGCATAACGGCCTCCTGTTTAAAATGCACCAGTACGGTTTCCCGCCTCCTCTCATCCTTATCCTCCGCAGTTTCCTTTCTGATCGTCATTTTCGTGTGTAGATGGGTGATTCCCTCTCCGATGTAAAGAAATCTGAGGCGGTTGTCCCCCAGGGCTCTCTCCTCAGTCCATTCTTGTTCAATTTATTCGTCAATGACGTGCCGACAACGCCCCACACGTCCCTATACATGTATGCAGACGAAACCGCCATTGCCGCAACGTCGCGTGTGCGCTCGGCGAACATCCGACGCCTCAACACCCACCTACGGAAACTTCAAAAGTGGACCAAAACATGGAAAATTCGGATAACCGCGGACAAAAGTACTCATGTCCACTTCACCCGACGCCGCCCCCGCACACCACACCTGTTGCTTACTCTACATGCACACTGCATTCCGAGAGCTTCGTCGCACCGTTTCCTAGGCGTCATTCTCGACAACAAACTCACCTTCAAACCCCACCTGGACTCTTGCCGTGCGAAAGCCACCGTTGCTGTCAATCAACTCCGCTGTCTTGCGTCGGCGGCTTCCCCGATCAGTCATACGGACCGGGTGCGCCCATTCACTGCTATCGTGCGGCCCAAATATCTTTTTACCTGCCTAATTTTTGCAGTACGGAAGACGATACGGAAACACCTCGAAACAATACAAAACATCTCCATCCGGCGCTTGTTAATGGTTAGCCGCCTCACGCGAATGGCCGAGATGCGTGCCGCTCATCTCCTTCCGTCCGCCGCGGACATCAGCCATCCTCAGGTCGCGAGCTCTCTCTCTCTCTCTCTCTCTCTCTCTCTCTCTCTCTCTCTCTCTCTCTCTCTCCTCATGCATATCTATATCTCAGAATGTAATTGCATCCCTTCCCTAACCTATAACATTAAAAACGATGGAAATGGCATTTATATGGCTGTGCAAAGCCTATCAACAACCTGGTCTCAATGTCCTTCCCTAATTTTGGTGGGCTGAAGTGGATAGGTATGGATTTTTTTTCATGCGATAGAATGAGACATTTTGTTCATCTGCATATATTTTGTCATCCCTTGCCTGTGTTTTGACTTGTCAAGCCCTTATGATGACTTGGTGAGTTGATGCCTTGGTCATGGGTGTTGTGGGATCTGTGGATGAATTGTTAGTTTTCTGTGTCGCTTGCTACTATTTCCGCATCCTCCTTATTCCATCTTCGCTACCCTCTGGCCTCCCTTTCCCCTTCCATAACCTCCTCCTTCACCCATCTCCCACCACCTGTTCCCCGCTCCGCTTTCTCCCCCTCCATATACCCCTCCTTCACCCCTCCCCCACTACCTGTTTTTCCCCCTCTCCCTCGTCCCATACTCTCTCTGCACCGCGTACCATTTTCCTTAGTCATATCTTATCTTCCGAAGAAGACGGAGGTCAAGTCCGTCGAAATTATCAAGTAATATTGTGAGTGTTCTTTTTATGTGTTCTGATGCTGTGTGTTACTGTCTATATATATATATATATATATATATATATATATATATATATATATATATATATATATATATATATATATATATATATATATATATATATATATATATATTCAAACTTGAAAATTCCGCCATACGGCGCACAAATATTCATTCAAACAGAAATAGGTATAAGGAAAGGGGATAGGAAAACACATAAAAGGCGAACACAGGACATGTTGGGAAGGCGGTTTTTGAGCAGATCACGAAAGTAAAAATATTTCCTTATCCGGGATTTGAACCACGGACCTTCCACTTTCCAAATCCCGGATAAGGAAATATTTTTACTTTCGTCATCTGCTCAAAAACAGACCCCCCCACATGTCCTGTGTTTGCCTTTTATGTGTTTTCCTATCCCCTTTCCCTATACTTATTTCTATGTTTGAATGAATATTTGTGCGCCGTATGTCGGGATTTTCAAGTTTGAATATATGTATATATATATATATATATATATATATATATATATATATATATACAACCTTGTCGTGGTGGAAGGGCTTGCGTGTTCCGATGACCCGTAGAGCTCTGCTGGCGGGAGTAATAATTATTACTCCTCCATGCCAGATAGGTCGAAGGTTAGGAGCCAGACGAAAGGTAGTCCACGCAGCGTCTGTTCCTCAGTGAGGCGGCTGCAATGGCGTCTGACCCCAGTGGGGCGGCCATTAAGTGATGGTGTCACGTTAAAAACACTTTTGAGGAAGGCAACGGGAAACCACCTCAATTGGGCGTAGCTATGTACGGCGCGGAAACGTGGTCGCTGAAGCAGGAGGATGGACGAAGATTGGAGGCTTTTGAAATGTGGGTGTGGAGAAGAATGGAGAAGGTGAAATGGACCGAAAGGAAAACAAATGAGGAAGTACTAGAAATGGTGGGGGAGGAGAGGGGTTTGTTGAGAGAAATCCTATGGAGGCAGGAAAAATGGATGAAAGGCGTATTGAGCGGTAGTGGAATGTTGAAGAAGGTAATAGTGGGGAGAATGTTGGGCAAGCGAGGAAAGTGTAGATGCAGGACAGGGATGTTGGACGGGATGAAGAGAGTGAAGAAGTACACTGAGATGAAGAGGGACCTGATGTAGATTAGTTTGCTAGGTGGGGATTCACCAAATGTTTATTTGATAGTTGTGTCCATCCAAAAACCTACCTTAGCCGGTAGATTACCTTATAATAATAATAATATATATATATATATATATATATATATATAACTTTAACTTCTGCTCTGCCTTTTACGTAGGTGAATGCACGACCACCCTTTCCCTCCGAATGAATAACCACCGCTATTCCACCAAATCTCCCACCTTTCTTAATTATCCCATCCCTACTCACACTGCTTCCCAAAACCAGTCTTTTGATGACTGCTTCTCCGTTTCTGTGATTGAAACCCTTCCGAATTCCGCTAGTAACATAGAGGTGAGAACCCGCGAGATGGCACATATCTGGGTGCTCCAGTCCTTTAAACCCCCTGGGCTGAACCAAGCCCACTAATTTTATCCAATGCTGCCTACATTTCCCCTCATCCACCTTGTCCGCTTCCTATTGGCCCCTTACCTCTCCTCCTCCTTGTATATATGTAGAAAAGTGTGTCTACATATATATATGTGTATGTGTGTATACATATATATGTGTATATGTATGTGTATGCATATGCATTTGTAAATATATATATATATATATATATATATATATATATATATATATATATATATATATATATATAAGGATTCAATCCAAAGCTGCTTAGAACCGCTTCACTCTTCTGAGCGAATCGGTCACCGAGTCCCCCGCTAAAGGCCCGGCCGCTTCCCGACCAGGTCCTTCCAGCTCTTCCCCTACCACGGCAACTCTACCGCCCCCTGCCATTTTCCCTTCCCCCACCTTGTCTGCTTCCCATTGGCCCCTTACCTCTCCTCCCGTCACCCTACTCCTGCACATGTCCTCTCCGCTCTTCCCCGACAACGGCATTCTGATGTCGACGGCCGTGCCGTCGAAACGTAAATATCTACTGTATTTGTCCATCTTTAATATTTCTGTGTGTGTAATATTTATTATCTTAGTGATTGTGTGTTTATATATATATATATAAATATAAAATACATATACATATATGTATATATATGTGTGTGTGTGTATATATATATATATATATATATATCTTTATATATAACTTTTGGAAGGCACAATAGAACACAATAAAAAATATAACCCGTAAAATGACACTCACACTGTAGATGATTTAAGCTTCGGCCTACTCCGAGGCCTTCTTCAGGTCAGACTGAGAGATTTTGAGGGAAGAGTGCCTGGGGAGGGGAGGATGGGCGGAAGGTTTAGGGACTGTTAGGAAGGAAATTAAAGATGGCGGTTAAGGGTGGGAATTTTAAAGGATCGGAAATATAGGATGTATGCGGATTCGCGAGTTCTCACCTCTATGTTGGTGGCTGAATCGGGTAGGGATTCTAGAACTGTTCTAAGGGGGTAATATCCCCCTATCTTGAAGGGGGTAATGCATTTGCCTATGTAGAATGAGGTGCATTGTTTGCACAACAAAAGATAGATAATATTTTTTGAGAGGCAATTAGCGTGGGAACGGGGTGAAGGGACAATAAGGGGATGTGGGGAGAGGGGAACAGATCTGATTAGGAGACATGTTTTACATCGGGGGCGATTGCAGGTAGAGGAAATATGTGGAAATTTGTCATGGCGGGGTGTCAAAGGGTTGGTGGATCTCAGAAGGTTTCTGAGATTGGCTGGTCGTCTGTAAGCGACAGAGGGGCAGTAAGGATGTGGTCGCGTCATTGTCATGTAAAATAGGATAAAGTTCTTTCAGAAGGGTTTTCAGTCTGTGGCATCCGGGGAAATAGGTTGTGCAAAGTTTGAGTCCAGCGTCAGATGTGGGGTTGTTATCCTGTGGTGTGTGTGGTCGGGTGGAGCGGTAGGTTTTATCCTGTAGGAGCTTTTCTGGGTAACCGCGTTTGTGGATTGTATGGTGTAGATTGTGGAGGTATTTTTTGAGGGTAGCTGTGGTGTTGCAAATCCGATGTCCGCGGATAGAGAGAGAGTTGGGAATTGAGCTTTTGGTATGAGAAGAATGACTACTAGTATAGTGTAAATATTGTTGATGATTAGTGGTTTTAATGTGTACTGAAGTGGTGAACTTGTTATTGTGAACTGAGATGTCTGTATCAAGAAAGGTGATGGTGGAGTCTGAAATGGAGGAAGTGAATTTAACAGTGAAAGAAGAATTTAAGGCCAATAAGAAATTGTCAAGTGATTCAGAGCCGTGTGTCCAGAGCACAAAAAATATTGTCGATGTTGCGGACCCAAAAAAGAGGTTGGAAGGGTTGCTGTGAAAGGAAATTCTCTTCAAGGTGGCCCATGAAGAGATTGGCGTACGATGGCGCCATCCTCGTTCTCATCGCTGTGACTTTCGTTTGGAGATAAAAACATTTTTGGAAAGAGAATGCATTTTTGGTCTGGACGACAGTGGCGAGGTTGAGGAGAAATTCGGTAGAGGGGCACTGGGGTGGGGGGCGTAGAGAAAGATAGTGTCGGAGGGAGGATAGGCCTTCTGCATGGGGAATAGAAGTATAGAGGGAGCTCACGTCGATGGTGGCCATAAGCACGTGTGTAGTTGGAGGGAATGGAGACAGAGTTAAACGGTGGAGGATGTGATACGTGTCTTTCGTGAAGGAGGGCAATGAGAGTACGATAGGTTGTAGGTGGTGATCAAGGAATGCGGAGATTCTTTCGGTGGGAGAGTTGAAACTAGAAACTATAGGGCAACAGGGGGTGTTGGGTTTTTGTATTTTTGGGAAGAGATAAAACTGGGGTGTTCTGAGGTTTGGGGATGAGAGTAGGCATATGTCTTGGGAGGTGAAACCTTCTTCTGGTCCAAATTGGAGGAGAAGAGACCGAATTTCCTTTTGGAAGGTTGGAGTAGGGTTGTCGGTTAGAGTGGTTTAGGTGGATGTGTCGTTGAGGTGACTGAGGGCTTTGGAAATATAGTCTTGGGTGTTTAAAATTACGACTGAGGATCCCCTATCGGCGGTGGTGACCACGATGTTGGGATTGGCCTGTAGGGTTTTAAGGGCATGACGTTCGTTTGTGGAAAGGTTATTTCTTGGTTTTAGAGATTATGTGAAGGATTTATTAGAGACTTTTTGGAGAAGGAAGCGTATGAATATTTCCACGGGATGATTACTAGGTAGGGGTTTTGGCTCATGAGTGGAGGCCGGGCGGAATTTGTTGAGTGCGGGATTGGTTTTATTTGACCTGAAGAGTTACTTTGCGATTTCCAAAATGCGCGCCAACGACGGTTTCGGCAGAAATTGAGTGTGTCAGTGAGTAGATTGATTTGGTTGATTTTTGGTGTGGGAGAGAAGGATAGGCCTTTACTTAGTACGGAAATTTGGTTCTCAGACAGGCTGGTGTTGGAAAGGTTCACAATGCCATGAGAATTGTCGGAGGGGGGGGAAGTGTTGGATCCCTTCGATGGTGGTTGGCGCCTGGGGAAAACCGGAGGACCTTTGGGAGGAGGGGGGAGGTTGTAAATGCTTTGGAGGTCGGGTTTGTATTGAAAGAGTGGGGGTGGTTTGGGAGGAGGAGGCGGGAAAGAGTAAGAGTGCGGAAGCTTGAGACCCACTTGGAAGAGAGAAATGCATAGATTTGACAACTTCGTAAGGAGACGTTGCCGTTTCTGTTGGAGGGAACGTAGGGCAGATGAAGCTATGGCGTTGAGTTTTGGAATTAGGTGAGGAGCAGTCATGGAAATTATTTTGAAGAGAGAAAGTAGGTTTGATATGTGTTGTTCACGAATTTGTTGGTACTGGGTAAGGATAAGGTGGGCATATTCTAAAAATTTTTGGTAATTGAATGCATTAAGTTGCGGGTGGATTTCAGGAGGGGCAGCAGATAAAGGTAGGGAAATGACTAGACCGTTGGGAACGATTCCTAAGGAGAGGCATGAGGTGAGAAACTCGGTGTGGCTGGTGAATTTGGCGAGTTTATATGCGTGACGGCGAAAATTTCGGTACCAAGATGAAATAGGAGAAGAGTGGTTAATATTAGGGTGATTGGAAAGGATCTGGGAAAAGAAATTGGAAATAAAGGAAGACAGTGGTGAAGGAAAGGATAGCACAGTCACGATGGAGCAGGATCAGCAGCGGAAGGTTTGGTGCTGGATCCAACGACGAACACAGAAGAGACAGGAACAATAGCTAGGAAGCTTCATGTATCGATGATGCGGAAGTACTCACGAGAGCAATATAACTTTTGGACGGCACAATAGAACACAGAATAAAACAGATAACACGTAAAAGGACACTCACACTGTAGATGATTTTAAGCTTTCGGCCTACTCCGAGGCCTTCTTCAGGTCAGACTGAGAGGTTTTGAGGGAAGAGAGCCTGGGGAAGCAAGAAGGGGGGCGGAAGGTTTAGGGACTGTTGAAAAAGAAATTAAAGATGGCGGTTAAGGGTGGGAATTTTAAAGGATCGTAAATATAGGATGTATGCGGATTCGCGAGTTCTCACCTCTATGTTGGTGGCTGAATCGGGTAGGGATTCTAGAACTGTTAGGGAAAAGCATTCGTCAAATGATAGGTTGTATGAACTTGCGTGTAAAGGCATAGGAAGAGAAGAGAGTGAAGCAGAATTACATGAGTAACGGTGATTGTTCATTCGGATGGATAATGGAGTAATGCATTCGCCTATGTAGAATGAGGTGCATTGTTTGCACGACAAGAGATAGATAATATTTTTTGAGAGGCAATTAGCGTGGGAACGGGGTGAAGGGACAATGAGGGGATGTGGAGAGCAGATCTGATTAGGAGACATGTTTTACATCGGGGGCGATTGCAGGTAGGGGAAATATGTGGAAATTTGTCAGGGACATGACAAATTTCCCTGACAAATTTCCACATATTGCCTCAGACATATTTCCTCAGACTCTGACCTGAAGAAGGCCTCGGAGTAGGCCGAAAGCTTAAATCATCTACAGTGTGAGTGTCCTTTTACGTGTTATCTGTTTTATTCTGTGTTCTATATATATATATATATATATATATATATATATATATATATATATATATATATATATATATATATATATATATATATATATATATATATATATATATATAACGCGTGACAAAATGTCTGTTTTAAAGTCTCGGAAACCACTCTGGAAGGCTCCTGTGACAGCGATACGAATAATGGAACGATTGTATATGTGCATTACATTCTGTCTGCCCCTCTGGACTTTTTTATGAGAAAAATCGTTAAAAAAAACCCTTCGCGGACACGAAAAGGGGGGAGAGCAAGGGGGGTGGGTACCCTTGAGTACAGAGAAGGTCAAAAGGCCCCGGCGACGGATGGATTCCCTTACCCAATGCCCCCCAGGGGCCACCGCCCGCCCCGGTTCGTTACCTCCACCCCCTCACGCCTCCCACACGCTCATTCACCTCTCCCGCCCGCTCGAGAGACGGGAGAAGTTTCCGGCCTGGAGGTCAGACAGGGGAGGCGTGGACGACCTCTCCGGAACCTCCTCCCATCGCCCCAAGATCCAAAACAATGATGCCCCTCCCCCTTTATCTTCATTCCAACGTACTCGAATCAACTGACAAGCGTTCTGTTTTCTTCCCTGGTGTCCAAACGAGGACTAGATAAATCATCCTTTCCATTGCTCTGATAAAATTTAAACCTGTTAGTTCAGAACCTGGTGGGAACGGAGTATGTAAATACGTTCCTCGTTTTTCGTTTGGATTTTGAAAAACATGAAAAGACATTTGCTTTCTTCCTTAAGTTCAGAACCAAGATACGAAACATCTACATTTCTGCCTCACTGTTTCAAAGAAGTTCTTAGAGTTCTAAGAATAATGTTGTTTTCTCCTTTGGTGTCGGTAGGTGGGCTAGAGAAATTTTCATTTTTATTTCTCTAAGCATCGTCTGGGAAATATTTCTTTGTGTCGTTATGAGGAATAGGAAAAATCTGCGTTCTCATAGATAACCTTAATGGTCTAATATTTTTGACATTAATGGTTTTCAACTACTAAACCAAAGGGCTTTTACGATTTACTTTTAAAAAAGTTTAGAACTTGGTACAAAGATGCAAATATTCTCATATCGTATATATTTATGATAAATCATTAATTGAATATCTGTTATCTTGAAAACTTTTATAAGCGCGGGTTAAATTGTCGCTTTGAGTAAGTAATTATACTTAAGAGTATAATTTCGAAATTAAAATTATTGAGAAACAATTTCTATGTCAAAGAAAAAAATCTATTCTAAGTTATGGATGTCTGCGAATTTATTTCGGTGACGATGTCCACAATGTTCATTTAGCTCTCCCCACGAAGGATATCGTTCATTTCCTTCGGAGACGAAGGAATTATCTCCATCCCATTAGTTCAATTAACAACCCAGCACGAAAGAGGGGAATCCCTGTCTGTGACTGACTGTCGTCTTTTAAGCACCGGACTAGGCCTTCAAAACCTCTCGCTGTCCACACTCCATTCCCGTTCGCGGTTCTAGATAGAGAGGATAGCGCGCCAGTCGAACGCGAGATACGCGTCGTAATCGCCAGCCTCTGCCATCGGCCAGCAAACATTCACTCCGAAGCGCACCTTTTATCCTTTCCGAGGGCATCCAATTTTGCCCTCCAGCGAGGGCAATCGCCCAATGGGCGGGCCGGCGACTGCCGAGTGTCGGGGTATTTCGGAGCAAGGACGCAAACGTGGAGTGAAGAGGGGCGGTTATCCCCTAACCAATCCATTCCCCCCCACCCTCCCACTCTCTTCTTCCGCTCAGAAGTTACGCCCACACATCCATTGCACCATCGTCGACTGCGACCGCTGTTGAATCACCTTTCAATGGAGCTTCCGGATCGAGGGCGCTTCTGTTTTACAGAGCACACCCGAAATTCATTCAGCTTCTCATGAGTCGTTCGTCGAACGAAGCCGCTGAAAGGAAAAATGAGATTTTCCAATCAAAATACATTATCTCTCCAGCTTTAGAGGCGTCGTATGTGAGAAGTTGCATTTGAAATAGATTAAAACGGAAATGCGCGTTCAGATCCGTGGAAACGTTCAATTCTTCTTTGATGCGTGCCTCGTCCTCAGTTGATGGACACAACGGCTTGCTTTCCATGAAACAAGTTGCGAGTAGACTTTTCATTGGCTCAAACCGAAAGCTGTTATAGTGGCACAGATCATGTGTGTTCGTTCCTGAAACCTCTTAAACAAGGCGAACGTTTTTTTACACTTTTAAGTGGCCATGTTGCAAAAAATTTAACCTTGAACTCTCGATAGCATACTTGAGCCTGGAGTGAATTGTTAATCCCTTTTAATGTCAAAGAAAATATTGTCACTGGCCAAGATATTTGTATTATTAGGTCAAAAGAGCGTTTTGAAGATATAATGCAATGCCAAAGAGAATAATAACGCCTGGTGTTTAAGACATTGAAACCTTAAATACTTAAAAAGTCTCCATAATGAAACATTTTCAGATAGATCTATTATTACATTAATGATCATTAATATTAGCATCTGTCAATACTAATTTGCCATTGTCGGTAGGTGTGTTAATTAAGCATTCACTGTTCCATACGTAGCAGTAAACACTTGAGAGTAGATAATTAGCTTACGTTCATAAAATATATGCCTTAAGTAATGATTTCGCAGTATTTTCTGAGAACATTAAATCGTTCAGTGAAAGTAAATTACATCATGTGGAGCATCGATCTCGAAACCGTGCGAAATATATACGTTTTCTTGCGAAGAAAAATAATGAACATGACGCTAAAATTATTTAATGATGCTTGTGTTTCAAAGGTTAAACCATTTAAAATTTTATAATCACTCCAAACCATTTCACAAGTGCAAAATAAACAAAGTCGGCTACATTTACACCATGGGTTTATCCATGAGACGATGAAGGAAAGTGCACATTTCAGAATTGCCATTTTCACTAGCAGTTTGGCCAGACAAATACTGTTGGGCTTTCCCTATACTTTCACA
Organism: Hetaerina titia; assembly: GCA_037158775.1. Classification (NCBI taxonomy): domain Eukaryota; kingdom Metazoa; phylum Arthropoda; class Insecta; order Odonata; family Calopterygidae; genus Hetaerina; species Hetaerina titia. The sequence goes on along the minus strand of CM073770.1, from coordinate 2,882,036 downwards.
GGCACAAATTGGTAGCATATTGTAAGTAACTCAACGAGTGGCTTTTGAATTTTTTTCTGATATTATGAGATCCATATAATCCAATGAAGCGCGCATAATTCGTTGAAATCATTTCAGAGAGCTTTTAATGCATTAAGAACTGTGAAATGATTCCAAAAAGATTATCCGAGATGTCTTATTCGCTTGCTTGGTCACCTCCTCACCTCAAACAAAAACAGAGAAAAATTTTAATGTCTTCCTCTTTTGCTGACAGTACGAGTGGTGAATTAACATGTTTTCACTGTTGTTTTGTCTCAGGGGTATAGTGGTGAAACCAAGTTTCATTTGTGGTCACAAACCGGCCGAGAAAATCTTGGTGGTTGCTCTTAAAACGGGTCAAAAATTTCTCGGAAATTTCTATTTTCATGTGTTTGTGATTCTGCGTCAAGAGTCGTGGCACCCATTCAGCAGATAATTTTCTGAAATCTCATTCGACTCCTAAAATATGATATGCCCGTTCAGAGTATATCTCTACGGCTTCAGCGGTTGCTGGCACTTTCAGTCGGCGATGCTCTATGATAATTTTATGCACTTTTTAAATAATTCCTGGTATATTTTGGCCAACCACTACGCGGATCATTATTTAAGCTCTCCCAACCTTACTTAAACTCGTTTGACCACAGCTGAACATGAAGTAACAGAGTTCCCCAGAGAAATCTGAAAGTCTAAATGAATTTCCATAACTTACTTTCCGTTCTTTAGGAAGTATTAAATCACTGCTCGAATCCCAATTTTTCCATCTTCGCAAATCACTAGACGAGAACAGCAAGAGAGAGGCGTCCGCACCACAGTTATCTACCCATAGCACTGATGCGTTACGTGTTCACTCATAAAGAATAACCCGTTGCGCTAGCGGTGACACCCGGTGGTGGTTTCGAGAACCTCTCCAACCACTCCCGCATTGGATGGGTGTTCTCATCTAAGCGCCATTCCACCATTCCTCCACATTGAAACGGCCCCGCTACCTACAGGGGGATCATGGCCCGCTTGTACTTTGAAAACGTTCGTGTCACAAATTTTACACCACTACGAATGCACCTGATATTCTGAAAAAGCTTCAGTTGCATGGGTGAAGGTAAATCCTATCCTCCCAAGGTGAGAGACTATCCCGCATTCTGAGGTACCTTCATCCTTGGAGTGGCAAGGAAGAGAAGTGCACATTTCATAATTGCCATTTTCTTGCATTTTTTCCAGACATGAAAATAGGACATCCGTGTCTTTAAGCAGTGAATTCCTAGGCCATAAATCTTAGCCTTGTTAAATATTTCATGCACCGAAGTGTTTCTCTAGGAAAAATTTTGCATGCGATCGCAAGCCTGGCATAGGTGTGTTCTCGCACACTCAAACTGTTTATTTAATTTTGCCGTCGATTTTTTAAACTCCTTTGCAGCTTCACAATTTAGCGGCGGCGCACTACGTTTTAGAGTAATCTGCCTGTGATCTAGGATCATGGGACTGATGCACCGCTCTGCCGGTATTTGGACCTTTGGGATCCATCGAAGCGAAGTGCACAATCAACGTGCACAGGGGGCCAAAAGAACGATAGAGATAAGAACACTCATGTTCCTATCCGCTTTCCTTAGATCTAAAGGGTACGTTCCGAAAGTAATGCAATTAAATTACCCGCGCCATTCCTATTGCCCAGAGAGGCATCAAACCACTTGCAGTATGTGGAGGGAGGCGCTTTACTTTGCCATAAAACCTGTCTCAGTTCTCTTCAAGCTGTGGAAGTGGTAGGACGTCGGTAATTTTAAACCTCTGCGCGCCGACCGTGTCACGAAAGACCTTCCGAGCGGAAATCTCAAGTGAACTTTTGCAACGTACTGAAAATGAATCTGATTATATGGGTAACATCATCTCTGGTGATGAAATCTGCGTTTTTGAACACGACCCGGAAACAAAACTCCGAAGCTGAAAGGCATACCGAGCAGTAAGCCAAAAAGGCAAGAATGAGCAAATCAAAAGTGAAAACAATGCTCATTGTCTTTTTCGACAGTAAAGGAGTGTTACATAAGGAGTTTGTTCCTCAAGGACATTCAGTTAACGCTGCTTACTAAGCGGATGGACTCCGATAAAGGGTCATTAGGACAAGAAGAGGTATCTCCGCTACATGGAAACTCCATCACGACAACGCATCTTGCCACAACGCGCTACGTCCCCGCGAGTTCATGGAAAAAACCAGGTACCAACGCTGCCCCACCACGCATATAATCCTGATGTCACCCCAGCAGACTTCCTTTTGTTCCCTCGGATTAAGGTAACCCTGAAAGGAACCCATTTTTCGTCCATAGAAGAGATCCAATCAGCCGTGAATAGAAGACCTTGTGAGAGGTCCCCGAAGACGCCTTCCAGGGCGCGTAGCGGTCATGGCAGAGCCGATGGAAAAAATGTGTAGAGACCCAAGGACAGTACTTTGAAGAATTTGAAGTGTATGTGCAAATCTGATCAATAAATTACTTTAAAAAAATAAAATCATTACTTTTCATTGCATTTAATAACCCCTGAAAGAATGTGGCAACCTTGGTTTTTCAAATTTGATGAATATAATGAATACAATGTGAAGAATCCGGTACGCCATTTCCCGTTAACAATACTCACACCAAATGGACATGTGGGCTCATCCCAAACATCGGAATAACAAAGTGTAAAGGTGCATTATTCCTGAAAAGCGAAAGAGTACACGATGTCAGACAATTACTGCATCATTTGGAAATGAAACCTCAAGAGACCAAGGCGTCTAAAGAAGAAAATTGTACTTAGGCCAAATGTTCCTAACTTGAGAAGTATGAGCTTACAACACGCATAAGTGATGTGAACGACGATTTTTAATATATGGTTTAATACAGCAAAAAAAAGGAATTTTTTGGAAGTCCCATATTAAACTAAAGGACAAAATTAAATTCGGCCACAATGATAAAATGTATGCTTTGAAGCATTAGGATTTAGATTATGATTTTAAGGTGGTTGGAATAAGTTAACAAATTTATGCCAATGGAAAAGGTTTATAGTAAATATTTGTCGTGGTTTAAAATCTAATGAAATCACAATCAATAAAATAGTTGAAGTGTTTGAGGTAAAAAATAGTATTTTTTGTAAATCTAAAAAGTTTTCAGAATAATATGAACCTTAATCTCCAAAATAAAGTTTATAAATAATAAGACATTTGTCAAACAAATTAACTTTCGACCAAAATGGCACAAATATAAGTATTAATGAAGGCTTCCTTGATACAAATAGAATTTGCTATGGAATGAAAAGTATAATGATAAAAGACGCATTTTGCTAAAAAGTATTTCAATCTTACGAAACAGTAAGAATAAATCATTAAAACATACTTTTGTAAGATGAAATTAATTATTTCCAGTTGATCAAAAACCCTGAGAACTTGTTTTCTAGAGCGTATTTTTTGCTTTTAAGCCTAATTAACGAGAAAAAAATGTGATTTGGGTCAAATATATTTTAATAATAGATAATGAAAAAACCACTAGGACGCTTTACTGATTGATTTCGCCTATTGAAACATTTTCAGTGCAATATAATGGTACTATAAGAGCCAAATTTATTTTAATCACGCGTAAATTGTAATAAAAGATAAATTAAATTATCTAAAATACGTGCGGGAGGCATAAAGTAGAAATGGAAAATTACTTTTGCAATAAATATATTTGTAATATTCATTAACGGTAAATTTGAGAAGGCGCATGCTGATAAAACAAGAATGAGTAGTAGTAATAATATTTTGGGGAGGCGACCGACAGCTGAGGCCATTTGCGCCATTAGGGATGGATGGGAAAGGATGAAGGGTGGGAAGGGAAACCCGGCGTCGGTATTAGCCTACTGCTCTTAATTAAAGGCGCCAAGGGGTCACTCAATTTAGCGTTCCATCCGACGGACGCCGTACTCACTCATGGTGCTCACCACAAAGCACCTCAAGTAGGGATCGGGATACCACAGAAAAATATTTGTTGTCCAGGATCTGAATCCTGAACCTCTTGGTGGGGAGCCTTTATACGTTAGCCACCGCACCATTGCGATCCCAACAAGATAGACTTTGCAGAATAATTGATTCTGCAACATTTAGATACATTATTGATCCCTATTTTTATTTAATACCTTTTTTACGCTAATTTTATTTCGTACTGGCAAATTGAATTTTTAAATTTGAAATCGTAACTCCGTGTTCATATGTATTCGAGACTTTCATTGATGGGGGAAATGGCGTAATTTAACCAACCGCTGAAAAAGTAAAGCGACAGGTAGGAAAAGGTCGACCAAATCAGGGACTCAAAAGAATATTCAAGTAGTTCATAAAATCACTTCTCTGCCTTGAGTAATGCTTCAGCAGATCACATTCACCGCTAAGATGGTGAGATGAGGTGGAGATTCAGACGGCCAAGGAAATTGTCTCCCGCGAGATCATCGCTGTATTTTTTTTTCAACTTATACCGCCGAGAAGAATTCGATGCTTAAGCATTAAAAATCTCCTCCAATCCCTTATCTCCTTTTCACTCCCTCGCTCTGGCAGACTGCAGACTGTTCCAGAGTCGCTCAAAAATGAATATGTTCTTTGCAACGTCGCCCTGCCCTACCCCCGCTTTGATTCAACGCCGGAGGAGAACTTCCGGGGAGGGAATAACGAAATAATCACCGTCGCCATTAATCATTTCCCCTACGCTGTCCTCTCATTTCCGTGCTGCGCACTTTAAAAGCACCATGGTGCAAAAGATTTTGTGCATACTTACTTAGGCGAATCATGACGCGTACGTCGAGTGAGAAGGGCGCTTCTGCTAAATGCATTATGGGTTCACGTGACGGTTAATCAGAACAAGATATACTTGACGGATAGTAAAAGGCAATTTGAGCCGAAAATACGAGTGCAATTAATCAACCGAACTAACTTCCAGGCAGGGAGGAAGAGGGCAGGGGAGTTAGCCGAGCAGGCAGCCCGGTGTCTGGCCATTTTACCGCGATAAATGCCGGCCCCCAAGGCCCTATAAGTGTGCAGCTTATGCGCTTGGCACGGCGCGATAGCCAATGAGCGAAAATTAATGAGTAATTGCAAGAGCGTCGGTTACTTTCACCTCACTATATGATTTCATGAGCCTCTAGACCCCGGACGGATAATCTTGAGAACGACTTACATAAGCACCTCTCATCTTCAAATCATGTTCTATTTTTACCACTTGTCACCAATACACTTCCGAAATTTTATATTAAAAACTATATTTCCTTTTAAACATTATCCCAGTAATAGAATGTATTATCTATGCATATAGAGATAACAAAATAATATTCCATTTAATGAGAATAGTATCAGATATTTTGTGATACCTAAACGCAATTCTTATCCTTTCGATGGTAATATTTCCATCAAAAGACATATTCTCATGGAATTTTAAATATTAATAACACCAATATTAATAACAGGAAATTATTTTTAAACTAAAATTTGAGAATAATAATATAGTTTTAATATTCTTTGATAATTCTTATATTTATCTATCTCAATATCTACAGCAGATCGAAAATGTTATCAATGTAGAAGTGATAAAATTTTATCAAGAATTAATTATTCGGAGAGACAAACTTATTCAATAGCATTACCAAATAATTCATATATTAAATCGAATTACAGTTGACGATAGTCGGCAAAAAAACTGGTTCTGAGACATTTATGTGGTGAGATGAAATTCGCCAGTGGCCGCCCGTAGCATTGGAGATCAGTCATTCCGTCTTCATTAATTGGTATGTTGCGGTAATTATGATGAGGAATGTGATATTCATAATTCTTCTTAATAATATCTTCGGTAGAATTAGTTGCTACATTTCTTGCTTACATTTCTAGCAGGTTTTTTGAGTGATGCATTGTTATATTATCATGTTTTTGTTTCTGGGGTGTCAGTCAGATTTTTGTTCTTGATAATCTGTTTTGCCCTCATTATTAACATTTTCAAATAATGTCTTTCTTTCTGGAAATTGTTTCATTTTTTGACCAAATATATGCAGATACATTTTTAATTTTTTTAAATGAAAAAGATTTGTTGAAAAAATTATTTTTCATCGGAGAAATTCAAATAAATCTGAGGTTCTTCAAAGGTTTTGAACAATTTTTAATCTTTCAAGATTTTGGACCCACTCGATTAAGAATTTTCTATTATTTCATGGCGAGTATTCAGGAGACGGTCAGTTTTTCTCCGTCTCTTCATATTTAATTTTAAATTCGAGCCCTCGTGCGATGGGCTCCAAACATGCGAAGAGAAATCATTGAAGCAAGACTAAATTCATGGTCGAACGGGTCCACAGCAAGGATCAGGGATACTACTAACAGGATTTGACACTGGGATCGGTAGGTGTGGAGTCAGAGTCCACTGTGAAGTGATTGTGCTAGGGATTGAGCTTGAGCTTGATTGGGAGGGGTACGGGCGACTTTAATGGGGTGGGCGATGACGGAGGGAGAGAGGGTGAAGGGGTGGGAGGAGAGGTGAGAATGGAAAGGCAAAGTGTAGCCGTTGGTATATTTTAAATTGGTTGGTGGATTTTTTTAAATATACTGTTTATTCATCCACTTCAAAGTTTATAAATTCCCTTTGTCTTTTTAGCATCTATCTGATTTCAGTCATCGCCTCATTTTTTTGTTATTGATTACATTTCCTTCTGTTTAAATCTCAATTGAATTATAATTTATTCATGATAATCGTTTCTCATTCACTCGAAAAAATTCACGTCCCCCACGACATGAACTTGCCCATAACTGTTCTGATATATAAGTTTTCAATACTTCCTTATATGTTTATTAAAAGGAATATGAGCATTTTTTTATTTAAAAATTAACCAAGTATTTAGTCCAAATCGGTAACAAAAGACTGTCAGATAAATTTTCCTGTTGCTAATCAGATTCCGTTCGGTGTTTGGATCTGCAGTCGAATGCAAACTCGGGGACTCCTGCACCAATCTCCGTCTCACTCTTGGGCTGGTCATTAACTGTTGCTCCGCCTGAAGTGCGCCCCGCCGCTGGTTTTCCTGCAGTGATGCCGGTGTTGCATCCGCGTGTTCCGCCGTGTGATTCACCCACCGAGTAAACGCGTGGATCCGAGCATCTGAATCACCGCTGGTGACTCAATGTGGACTGGTGACTGGTGGACCAACAGTGATAACTGGTGACTCGCTATGGACTACGCACCAGTATATGATGCATAACCCCCCCCCTTCTTGTGGAGGTTTGGTGATAACAACGACGGTTGACCGAGGTGATCCCGAAGAGGCTAGTCTGGGACTCGAGATCCGAGAGGAAGGTTGGGCTGGGCCCTTCTCGTTGGAAGCACCAAGCGGGTGCCAAGGAATAAATACATTGCTGTTTCTTTGTAGACTCTATTAAATTTTGGTTAAAGGGGGACCCCATTTTTACTCTTTTAGTTCCTTCTTTTCCCCCCATTTCTATCAACGAACCCCTCTCCACGTCATAACCCACCAAACTAAAAGCCCCCGTTTACCCTCGAGGCAGCCACTCGACTCGTGGGGTACTTCTCGTGTCGCCAATATCCCCTCGAAGACGCGGGGATACGACACCGGGACTTGTTCGGTGCAGCACTCGCAAATCAATGACCCTGATGCTCCCTCTTGAAAAGAGTGCCCCAGTGATGGCAGCGAGCTTCGCATGCTCCCAAACAAATCACTCTAACAAGCGGCATTGACAGCAGGTTTTCTCACCACAAGCATTCAACTAACACCGATACCATCGACCGCTCATTAACAAGCTAAATTTGAATTTCGTTCGAGAATTCATTTCTTATTATTCCCTGGAAATCTCTATTTGTGGATCCAGGTCGAGTGCCCTGATTGAGGGCTTCGGCGCCAAACTCCCCTCCCGGAGGGCACGCAACCGTCTCTGGAGAGGGTTGGGGGACTCCCGAAGGAGCTTCCCACCCCGACGAAGGCCTTGTCCTTCCCGCCATTCCGTGCGGGCGTCGGTCCGCCTTATCTCACATTCCCCCTCCCCCCTCCAGGGTGCAATCTCCAAGACACGCCGTTCTCTCGATGGAAGGGCTGAAGACCAAAGAAAGAGGGCCCCCTTAAGGATAAAACCCTCATTCATCCTTCGGCAAGGGACTTCCATTAGCGTTTAAATGCGACCGTCTGTCGTATTATTTGTCCCGCTCTCTTTCCTGCGGTTGGTTCAGCGCCCCCGCATGGTCTCTCATCACGTTCGGGGTGCACTGGTGAAATCTTCCATTTACTCGGGAACAACATTTAAAATAGGTACAGGAGCAATAGAGATGCGGGCGTTAAGTGCAGTCACAGCACTCATAGGGATAGTCTAGAACAACGTACGTATGTACGACGGATGTCAAGAAAGTAACTTACGTTTCGGCCTGGCGTGGCAGTGGCTAGAGCAAGAGCCTAAACATTTCTACTCTCACACTACACAGTACGCATCCTGCTCTGGTGATGTGAGCAGACTGTGGTTCTCCTACTTTGCTCACATTGTTAACTGTTCAATTGTGCGCTGCAATGGAAAATCCCATGAGTTGTGAAGTGCGATCTGTGATAAGGTTTTTACTGGCAGAAAACCAACACAAGCCAATTGAAATTCATAAATAACAAAGTGAAGTGTATGGAGATGGAATAATGAGTGAAGGCGGAGTCGAGGCTGTGGTGCATTCATGTTCACGACGAGGACCGCAGTCTGCCTGGTCGACCTAGCCTCTTTGATAGATGAACTGGCGGTAAAAATCAACGAAAAATTTCATGAAAACCGTTGATTTACCATTTCGGATCACTCGCTAGACGTGGCTTGCAAAACAACGCTCCGACAGGTACACAGAATTGCAAAACTGGTGTAAACAAGTGGTTAAAAGGTTGTAAGGCGGCAGATTTCTTCACAGATGGAATTGAAAAACTTATGTACCGTTACGATGAATGCCTCAATTTAAATAGAGACTAATTAGAAAAATATTTTAAGAATTTCCCTTTCAAAATTATATTAAAAACTTGGTTTTTTTCAATAGGTTTATATTTTATTAAAAAACGTAAATTACTTTCTGGGCAGGCTCGCTGACAGCTCATGTTGTACTTTTTTAATGGAACGCACATTTTAACAGTTCGTAGAGTGAGCAATGTGTAGAAGAACCACAGTCTGCTCACACTACCACAGCAGAATGCGTGCACTGAGTGTGCGGGGACGTTTGGACACGAAGATGTTTGCTCTAGCCCAACTCACGGTAGTTTCAAGACGTGTTAAATTCAATAACACTCGCGATCCTTCAAAAGGTTTCCTCCAACTGCAAAGTGATTCATTTTGTTAGTATCATGCGAGCCACCGCTAGGCTGCATGGCAAGGGCTAATTACACACCAGGCTGATTTTGACTCGAATATTTTTATATTTTCTCTGTTATACTATGGGAGTCACTCACGGAGCGAAGGCTGAATTACAGATTAAATCTCTTGAATAAATTGGAAGTACGTCACTTTAGCAGTGATGTTGAAAATGTATTATTACACCCTTCGCAATACGCTACCGTATGATATCATATCTCATCACATCAATCATAGGGATCATATCAATAAATTAGGAGAGATAAAGTGTACAACGGTAAAATTTAAGATGTCATTTTTTCCACGAAAGACAAAAGTTTAGAAAAGCATTGTCCGACCACGGCCGGAGGGAAAAGTATTTTGGGTCAGGGGTAGTCTGGCATGTTTTCACCCCCTGCCACACACACAAGTGGTGGCTCGCAAGATACTAACATATGAAATATCAAACTTTTATCTTTTACTTTTTGCCACATTTACCCAGTACCCTTCTAATAACCCATAATTATATGTTACGAGCTACGTAGCTTGTCTACATATTCCAATTCTGACAGGAGAAATTCATTTAAATAACGCGAATATTTTCATTTCCTCCCGTTTTCTTTTTCTATTTCAAGCCTGAATAAGCTGACTACGTGGTTTTTACCAACATGTTCGTTTTCATATTTTTCCCGTGCGATTCCCATTCGGGCAAGAGCCATTCGAAAGTGGCGTCCGAAAACCCCACCCCTGGGGTCGCCCACTTCGGTGCACCCTCCGTCCCACTTGCGAGGAACAGCCGATTAGGGAAGGGGGCGGGGGAGGTCGGGGACCTCCACACGCTTTGTTGCAGACACACATCCTTTTACTCGCCATCTCTGAACACCGATTCCCACGGAGCGGAGTGCCCACCATCCGGGAGGGATGGCCATGCCCACCTTGCCCCATTTCCCGTCCTCATGCAGCACCACCGCGTCTACCAACCTTCCCCCTCGCCTCCTTATCTGCATGGCGCACTCCTGTCGGGGGCCATGGGTCGGTCGGCCCAACTACCCCGCATGCCCCCAGCGCACGTAGGTCTCCCGCTGGAGAAGGCGGGGTGCGATCCCGACACCCCGGTTACCGCTGATTGACCCGCTTCTTCCTCGATAACACAACCGCCTGCGGAGCCGTTTCCCAACTCCCTAGCATCCCTCCCCCTCTTCCCACTCCGCCCCCTCCTCTTCCTCCACTCCGCCCCCCTCCCCTCGCCAACCAAAACACACAAGGCCCATTTTACCGCGGACATTAAGGCGTTTTATGACTCCTTTCGACGCCGTTTGTATGCAAACATTTGAGCTATCTTTTTTCAAACGCCTACACGCAGTCGGAACCGATTACTGCAGCTCCATGGGCCGCAGTGGGCCCACCATCGCTGAGTGTTCCAAGATCATCAACGAGTCATAACTTCTTGTCTTACGCGTGGCTACTACCTACGCGAACAGGGAAT